>CM058169.1:17477349-18155726 GCA_030254885.1 Vitis rotundifolia
TGCAGTTGTAAATCTGTTGTGGGTATCCAGAATATCAGTCGTTACGGGGCTATGTTTGGTTCTTGAAAAGTATTAAGAAAGAAAATGTTAAAAAAAATAATTTTTTTCTTATTTAATCTTATTATGTAAAATATGAAAAAAAAAAAAAACATAATTAAAATTAATTAAATTTAATTTTAAATTTTATAAATTATTTAATCATTAATTATATAGAAGAGTTAAAATAGGTGAAATGGGTTTAAATTTAGCATATAAAATTAATAATTTGTTTATATTAAATTTATTGTTTATTTTTTAGGCGTGAATGTACAAATTAATAGGCCAATTTATGTTCATCGCACATATGAAGAATATATTGCATGCAACGAGATTAATTAAACATAAAGTCCATAATTATATATCAAGGGAAGAAGAGAAGATTAAAGGGCTTTGTACTCACAAAGCAGCAGTGGCCATTAAGGAGACCAAAAGGATTTCACTTGGAAGCAACCAGGCCAGGCCCTGTTGGCTTTTAACGACAATGGTTATCTAGTGCTACACCACTCATTTGATTGAAAATTAAAGAGAGGGGGGGTGGAGGGGGGCCGCCTCCCACTTTTCTCCTTTTCTCCCGGAAATCCAAGGAAAAGTAAAGCTAGCTTATCCTTTTCCCTTGTCTGCTTGTTGACCGATCATCATTATAGATGGTATTTGTTTGATGCCCACATGCAAGACATAGAATTTGTTACTTGTCTTTGAATGAATTAGTTGTCTGCAAATTAACAATATATGTCGATCGAACTTGAGAGTCGCTTTCAGCTGTTTTGCAAAGGTGACAAGTACTTCATACATGTGCGATGTTGGAACATGTTACATATTATGGGCTAAAATCTTAATATATAGTTTACAATTAATAGAATAGTATCAAAGCCCATGTTAATTGGAGTATTAGTTGTGGCCTTCCCCATCTATTTAGATTCTACGTCCACAATGTCTATCATATATACTACAACATACATGATATACTTGGTGCAAATTCCCAAGTTAATTTCTTCTCTATTATTATAATAACAACAACATGTTACATGTGCTTTATAAGTAAGTTATAGTTTACAAAGAGTTGAATAAAGGTTTCAATACCAATTGTTGTGGAGTGAAAAAGATGATGTTCTCTCTTGGTTTCCATAAGATATATAGTTCACAATTTTTACACATGTTGCCCTTGTATAGGTTGTTTTAACAAAAAAAGATTCCTTATTAGAAACAAATTTCCTTATGTTAGCATTGACACAACCATCTCATGTTGCATTCAACATGTGTAGGTCATGCTAGAGTTAACACGGGAATTTGCGCTGGAGACGATATGAGGTTCGTGTTGTTTGTGCTCTATTGATAACAAATTCTAAGATTGTCCCCTTCACCAATTATATTTAGTTTGTATCATTTGGCAAAAGATGGCAAAAATAATGGTATATCGAGTAAAAATAACAACTAAAAGAAAATGTTAAGGTATTGATTCAGTTTCTATCGAGCTTGTAATCTTTGTCATTGAAACTATATGATTAAATCTAAATTGTTGGATAAAAAGTAAAAATATATGAGAGCAACATACAAATATATGAGACCAAAATACAAAAGAAATGAATCGAAGTAATAAAAGGACATGATGCAAGCAGAGTACAAAGTAATTAAACTAAATTTTATTTGTAACATGTTGTGATTGATCCTTTTTTTTAATAAATACTTATTCGGTTTTATAATCAAACCCATAACAACAACATAAGGTGCAAACATAGAAAGGTATAGTCCAAATCATTTTGTTTTGAACTTTATAGCCCAACTATTTTCATGGTACTACTCTTGATGAAAAGGTATGTAAATTTTAGAGTGAATTTTCATGATATAGGAAACCCATCTTAATTGAGAGAGAGAGAATATCAATATAGGTCCAACAAAGATAAAATGATTGAGAGATGCAAATTTAATATGAGCAATCAATAATATTACATTTTTAATGGAATATATATTGAAAGTATGTACAAACCTCGTAGCTTAAAAAATTTAAATCTTCTAGATCTTTTAAGGTATGTTTGGTTCCCGAAAAGTACTAAAGAAAGAAAAAAATGTTAAGTAAAATGATTTTCTCATATTTAGTTATTCTATAAAAACTAGAAAATAAATTCAAATATAATAAAAATTAGTTAAAAACTTATGCATTTTAAAGCTATTTAATTTGTATATAGATCGGTGAAAATAAGTAAAATGAGTTTGAAGTAGTAAATAAAAATAATTTATTGAAGTAGCAAATAACTCTTTCTTTCCTTCTATTTTTCCATTGTATTTTCTTTAATTTATTTGTATTTTCTTTCAAATTTTTCAAAAACCAAACATAACCTTAATATTTGTGGGGTTCATGCACAATTTTTTAGTATAAGCAAAATCATTGATAAATACATTTAAAACAAAAAAATAAATAAACAAGAATCGTTAAAAAATCAGTGCAAAATTCATTTCATTTTGAATATAAGAATGTTGCTTTATAAGCATATGTATTATCTTCCTTGTCATAAATATATGTATTTTACAAATTATCAAAGCGAAATATTATCTCAATTTAATTTTGTTGTTAAAATATATTTTATTGGTTGAATATTTTTTATGTACCCTCGGTGCATTGAACGCAATGTCATAAAATATATGACATATGACAACTTGAGAGTTGCTTTAAGCTATTTTGCAAAGGTGACAATTACTTCAAGCATGTATGTGGGATGTCAGAGCATGATATATATTATGTGTTCAAATCATAATAAATTAATTTTTAGAAAAATTAATAGTTCAATGTTGTATCAAAGCTCATGTTAATTAGAGTTTAAGGTTTTCCCAATCTATTTGTTTGTTGGACCCAAAATGTAAATAATACTCCACTATGAGATACTTGATGAAAATTCCCAAGTTTCTTTCCAATAATAATAATAATTACATGTTATATGTGATTTATCATTTAAACTACAAGGAAGTTACAATTCACATAAAGTTCAAGAAAGGTAACACTAAGGTTGCAACTTGGGTGGATTGATTATATTGATGACTAACTTGAACCCAATCTGAATTAAGAAATAACAATCTGAACTCAATCTAATCCGAACTTTAACTCAAGGTACTCAAGCCAAACCCAATCAAACCTCATTTTTTTAAATTTGAGTTAAGTTCAAGTTGTTCAAGTTAGATTCAAGTTGATGAGGTTAGGCTTGGGTTAGTTGTGTTGTATAATTGAAAATCTATCTATGATATTATTTTATTGTATTTATGTGAAAATTTAAATAACAAATAGGACAAAAATTTTAAGATAACAACAAAAGAATAAACACAAATTTATATATTTTCTAAAAATAATGAAAAACATATGATATAATATAATTTGATATATTTTTTTAAATAAAAAATAAAATAAATATTATTTTATAAGATAAGATGCATTATAAATATTATAGTAACATTAAATCTGGTTCGAGTTAGCTGGGCTCGGGTTATCTGAATCTTAGCCCAAACCTAACCCAAATTGAGTTTGGGTTGAAAAAACATGACCCAATCCCAACCCAAGTATTGAAAATAGCTATTGAAACCCACCCAAGCATCGGGTTGGATTGGGTCAACCCGTTCAAGTTGCACCCCTAGGTAATGCATCTTTTAGCACCAACTATATTTAGTTTGTATCATTTGACAAGAAATGGTTAAATAATATAAATAATAGAAAAATGCTAGGGCATAAAATTGATACCTAACAAACTTGCAATTTCAATTATTCAAAGTATATGGTGAAATCTAAATTGATGGATGAAAGTAGAAATATATAAGACCATAGTATAAACAAATAAGATTAGGAATAAACAATTGGAACCAAGTACGAATAAATTAGATTAAAGTACAAAAGAAAAATATTAAGTTACAAATAAATGAGGTGCAAGTGAGATACAAAGTACTGAGCTCAAATTTTACATGTGACATGTTACAATTTTTTGGTAGGCATTGATTCAATAGTGTAAAAGGACCCATACTATTAGCATGTCATATGTGATTTATCATTTAAACTACAAGTTATACTTTACTAAGAGTCAAAGAAAGGTAAAACTTCTTTGAATATCATTTAGCAAGAAATGATGAAAATAATGGTACAATGGTACAATATAAGTAATTTTATTTTGAAAATAATAGCTTATTTTAATATATGCAAACTAAATACATTATCATTTTAGTTTATATATATATATATATATGTGTGTGTGTGTATGTATATACTAAATACAGTATTGTTTTTATATCATTAAAAAAAAAAATCTAATATTTTTATGAATCATTTTGAGTTTTTGTCAAAAAAATTTGTTGATATTTCCTTATATAGCTTGATATATCTGTAACATATAACTATTGATCCATCCATGAAAACTAATACTAACATCATCCTTGGATAGGAACAATTGATAATACTACATTTTGAATGGAATAGATAATTGAAAAGTATATACAAACTTCATAGCTTATGGAATCCGAATCTTCAATATCTTGTTAATATTCTTTGATTCAATTGCCCAATTTTCCTATTGAACCAATAAACAAAATTATTGATGAATACATTTAAAATAATGAAATAAGTAAACAAGAATTGGTAAAAACATATTAAAACAAAATCCTATTTATTTTGAATATAATTAAGAATGTCACTTTTTTCTTAAAACAAGTGAAATAAGTTCAAAGTAAATGTATAATTTTAAATCTTTTTTTTTTCATTCACTTTTTTTTTTCTCTCTAATTGTGTTTTCCCTCAAACATCTTAAGAACCAAACATAGCCTTAATGAACTATCTTCTTTGTCCCGTGTACATGCATTTTTTTTTATCAAATTATCATAAAGCCAAGTATTTATGTCAATTTAAATAATTTTATTATTAAAATATATTTAATTTTGTTGAATAGTTTTGATATACCCTCCGGTGCATGATAAGTGCTATGCCAAAAATTATGACATTAGATGATGCATCTTATGCCTATTTTTCCTTGTGAAATCCCTATACTCAAACCTATCAGTACCTCATAAGGCTTTTCTTCATGACCATAACCTAAGGATTCTAAACTCAATTCTCTTAAGGAAGAAATAAAATAGTAATAATAACATTGTTTCACAAGAATTCATAAAATAAATTTAATTTGAAAAAAGAATTTTAGACTAATTTGGATGTAATCAATTAATTGTATATATGATTTAGGGTATGATTAACAAAACAATGGTTTATAAATATATGCAGTGACCTAAGAGTGCATTTGATAATTATTTTAAGAAGTGTTTCTACATTTTCTAACATTGAAAAAAATTTCAAGTAATAAAAATATTACAAACACTTCGAAGAATCATTGTCAAACGTATTCTCACTATATTTGACAATTAATTATCAAATAATCCAAGTACTACCTATTGAATTTTGTTATTGAAATATATTTAATTTTGTTGAGGAATATCGATATATGCCAGGGCTAGGTCATAGATGATGAAATGAGATGACCCATCTTTACTTCATAAGTATTTTCTTCATGGTCATTACATGCGGATTTAAAACTAGCTAGATTCTTACCATAAAAAAATCCTAGACTTAAAAAGGAAAAAAGTTGATTTTTTTACAAAAAAATTCCACAGAACTTTGATAAACTTTGAACAAAGGAATTTGAGAAATATTTCAATAAAAAGAATCATGCATATGACTTAAGATTATATATGAGGACACGTGGAATACAAACAATAGATCATAGTCCACATGCACTACAAAGACAAGATGGAGTTCACACTGGTCTGACCCTTTTGGCACGCATGGGGTCCTGTATTTATCTTGCTCTTTATTTTCTTGATACGGGGAGTACTTTGTCCATATGCTGTGTCCTCTACTAATGCTCATATGACACACACACCCTTTTTATAGGCAGACATTATACCTCCAAATTCTATAGAAAAACCAAGCAAAGGTATAAGATCATACATTAGAGTTGGCATTAAGAAGTGATCATGGATGGACCACCATAAGAGAAAAACAAATGCGCGTGTTATAGATACGTAGGATTCCATGAAAATTCGGGGACTAAGGATGTCTTACATAGATACTTATGACATGGATGATGTGCATTGCAAAAGCATACTGAGGGGCCATTCTTCAATTATAATTTCTTGCGAATTGCTTTTTTCAAGGTTTCATAAAGAAATTTTCTTGTTTTTTTCTTTTAAATTAGAATAGCCTGAGTGAGGTAGAATGCATGAATTTTTAGCATGTGTGTTTTTGTATATCTTCTAGTTTGTATTTCTTATTGTGTTTTAATATATGTATATAGATGTAAGATGTTTTTATTGTATTTCTTATTTCCCACGATTTTTACTGCTTAAAATTTATTATATTTTATGATATATTTTTGTTAAAAAGCATGATATGCATATTGAACTCACATCATGCAAGCTTAAGCTTTTAGGAAAACTAATTCCTCAATATGGTATCAGAACTTGGTTTGATGGGAGGACTTGAGTTCAAACCGTTTCTCTGCAATTGCATGTTTGTTTCCCCATTTAGTATCTCCTCCCCTTAATTTACAATTATTTGTTATCTCTCTATATTGTTAAGGAGCATATATGAATATCAAGACCACATCATTCAAGCTTAAACATCTAGGAAAATTGGTTGTTTAACATTTTCAAGAGAGAAATCTCTTCTTTGCATATAAGTTTTTTAACAAGTAGATCACTATAAATTATAATCTTACAACAATCTGCCCCTTGAGAAGCTTTTGTAACTCACATAATCTATCAATTGCAAACAACTGAAGTAAGCTTGCATTGACTTGGAGATTGGATCATCTTCTATTGGTCACAAGTTTATGTTCACATTGTTCTAGTTGTAATTCTATTTTGATTACTGTTGATCAATAAAAGTTTTAACTACCATATAACAAGAGTAGGGACCATAGGGGAAAAACTCACTCCAAACAGCTTTTTGACCATGACCATGACCATGGATTTGGAATCAAAGAGATGAAATGCATTTTCCCTTAAAAAGTCATCAACAAACCAAAAAAAAAAAAAGCAATATTCTTATAACGTGAGTAGAGGGATAATGAACCTTTAAACAATATCAATTTCACCATATAAAAGCCATTTCTAACTCTAGTTGAAGAAGGAATAAAATTGGGCATAAATAGTTTAGGTGAGCTTGTTGATGCTACAAATTTTCCTAGGATCAAGATTGTTAGGAGCATGTGTAACTGACTTCTACAAACAACAAATTGATTCTGTGTGAAGTTAAGCGTATAAGTAGATTCATGAAGTTTCATGAATGTCTCCTTTGCAAGTAGCAAGTTAATCCTACAATACATTAAAGATTGCAAAGTGATGACTTTCTTCTTAATTTATTTGAATACATAGATAGTGATTGGTAGGTGACATAGAAAAGCAAAAAAGTGATTTGGCAATTTTTCCTTAGTCATCTAAGAAATAAGAGATGGTTACTCTATCAACAAAAAATGTTTAGCATATTGTAGTTGCTGGTGTGCTACTGCTCAAGTCATGTGGTTGTGTTGAATGCTTTCTAATTTTAACATACTCCAAAAGTTTCTACAAAAATCTTTTGTGTGGTTGCATTGGATGCTTTCAAATTTCAGGCATGCTAAAAAAAAAAAATAATGTTCTACAAAAATATTTTGTGAAAGTAAATCAATATTAATCATATTCACTAAGAATATAGTTTCTTATGGAAGAAGTAAATGCATATACTTCAATTTTCATGGCATTCATGAGTTGTAAAAAACAAGGAAATTGTGTTAACCAAATCACGCACACATAAGAACATAAAATAAAGAAAAAAAATACATGAGATTTTTTCCCACAAGCTCAATGGAGAGCTCAACCTTTGGCATCCTAAGCGAAGTACAATAAAACTGAATTAGACTTCACAATCAAACAAATTGTGATTTTATTCTTCTCAATATCGAGTGGTAAACATTTTTGTAAGAACTCAACTCAAACCAGAGAAGACAATGAGCATGATTAAGTTTGCAAAGCTTAGTTTAAGTGTGGCAATGCACAAGTCATAATTGAACCAAGCTTATTTGGTGATGGATTGAGTCGTGGACAAACACCTATTCTAACTTTATTTTTTTTTTAGGATTTAGCTTTTACAATTTTCAATATAGATTAAATACAATGGAAAGAAGTAGTAGTATTGCCCCTACAACTGTTTTTGTTTTTCCTCTCTATATGCTCTTTTTGTTTTCTTTCACTATCCTTCGATGATAATAAAAATTTTAAGATGGTGTTTCAAGTTCTCACCATGCCTACTTTATTGATGTCAATTTTATTTGGGAGAGCTTGCTAAATGTGTTGACTAAAAATGCATGGCATTTGAATGTAAAAACTAAAAAGACTCTCCAAGATAAAATTAACAATACAAAAACAACAATAACTTCTTATTTTAGTTTTTTTTTTTTTTTTTTTTTTTTCTATTGACCATTGCTCACCTATGGAAGTTAAAGGCTTGTTTGGTAATTATTTTTCAAAAATAGTTTTTTTTTTTTTTAGAAAAAAAAAGGGAAAATATGTTTGATAACTATAAAACTGTTTTTTGTTTTTTATTTTTAAGAACATAAAATATAGTATTTTTAGATAATATCTTTTAGTTATTTTCATTTATTTTCTTAAGGCTATTTTAAAAAATTATTACATAAACATGTAGAATAATTAAAAACAAAGTACTAGACATAAAACTTATTTTTAAGACATATTTAAAAATATTAAAAATAAGTTAAAAACATTTCAGATTACCAACATACTTTTGTTGTATAAAACATTAAAGAATAACATTCAAAAACTGTTTTTTAAAACTATTTTAAAAAACAGTTATCAAACAGGCGTAAAATTCCCCAAAAGAATATGTGATAAGAGCATTGAAAGACATAAAAGGGTTTAACTATAAATAGCGAATAGGATAAAAGCCAAAACCTACTTTGGTTTTGCCTCTGCAATACAAGTTGAAAAGGACATTACTCAATACTTACACTAAAGGACAAGCTGATGATCACTTTCCAGATAATATTCATTTAGCTATATATGGGAGTACTGGTAAAGCACTACCAATCAGGCTGCTTGGAAGTAAGATATGAGCAACAAAACTATGGATAATGTCATTAGTCCTGCAGATACCCACATGATCCCTCTCGCAATTAGAATCAAGCAAGAGAAATTAAGGCGGACCAATGACACTATCAAAAGGACTAAAGCCAAGAAAAAGGATGCACACATTAAAAGTATGCCAGCTTTAAAGAGAAGTCTTCTTGTAATGGTAGCTGTTTGCTGCTTTGGAAATTCGGCCAAGAAGCTAACGATTGCCGTCGTAGATACTGAGATCACCATACATGCAATTTTTATTGCAATCTTTAAGTCTGGATCTTGAGTTTGAAACTCTAATTTTTGATGCACTGCTTCTGTTCCCTCCTGCTCAGTCATAATTTGAGTGATAGAGATCTGACTTCTGACCTACAAACGTACAATTTTCATTTAACAATCTAATAGGGAAGTCACTTTACAAATTCAATCAACACATTATTGAAGACAATCACTCCCTATCTTGTGTTTGATGGAATGCTTTAGGCATACAGATCCTGTCACTTCCTATCTTCCATTTAGGCATAGTATAGGAAGAGAGCTAGAGGTATAATATTTTTAATTTTACCGGTATATTTGTGTGCACTAAAAAAGTTAGGGCTGAACTTCTTTTCAATATTTGGATTTTTAATTTTATTGACTTAATAGTTTAAAATTTTGGGTCAATTGGTCTTTAACACGAGATAGAGTCATAGTTTCTAAGTCAATGGAATGTAACCGATGATCAGAGAAGGCATGTGAAGATTTTAGTATATTCCATATATGTAACACAATAACCAGAATAGACAAAAAAAATTAATAATAAAAATACACAAATATATGTGAAAAACCCTAAACAGGAAAAACTACGGGTAAAAAAGAAGAAAATTCATTATATCAAAAGATTGGTATAAAATCGGAGAGTTATGAACAGTTAGAACAGAAACATAATCATCATAACCCTAAAACTATATATATATATATATATATATATGTATGTATGTATGTATGTAAAAGTAATTAACAAAGCAGGTCCAAACGCCTAAAAAAAAATCTCAAAATTATAGTTACACCATATATATTGCACTGCGAACTTTTCAAGTCGAACAAAAAAAAATTCAGGTCATAAATTCTAACAATATACAATATGGCCCATGACCAAACTACTTTAGTTTTTTCCTTTTTCTAATTTTATTAAATCCTTGTACATTTCAATAGTTGGCGTAGTGTTCCTACACATTATTACATTAAATTACTTAACTTTTAGGAGGCTTGAAAGTCAAATTTCCAGAACACTACGAAATGATGCATTGTACTTGAATTGCCTTATAATCATGCTTCATAAAAGTAACTGTAGCTATACAATTAGCTATATAGGTTGTACGCAAAAAGTAGGTTGCTTTTAAATGTTGATCACATCATCTTAAAATGTGTTTGACAATTATTTTAGTAAGTGTTTTTAAATTTTTTAATACTTAAAAAAAAAATTTTCGAGTATTACGGATACTAGAAACACTTCTCAAAATCACTATTAAATGTACTCTTAAAGTTGTTTGAATTAGATGTAACTCTTCTAAAATGTATAGATATGTTTTAAATTCTTTACAAATAATGGATTCAGAACAGATAATATCTACTAAAAATACCCAATTATAATAGAACTATTCAAGGTTAAGCAAATGACAATGATGCCTATTTCAACTCCCCTTTTATAGCAGGTGGTCCTTGATTTTTGCAAAAATATACTTTTTCTTAAAAAAAAAAAAAAAAAACTTCCAATAGTTTTTGTTTTTTGATACAGAGAGCCACATCAAGAGAAAAAGATTAAGATTAAAAAAAAAAAAATTTCAAACCTCTACTGCTACATTTGCTGGAAGGTCCCTCAAGCTCAAGGTTGCAAGTAACAGGTTTGGATTATTGTGGATATCCAAAACTCCGGTTGTTGGTGATGGTTCACCAAGGGTCTTTTCCAAATCATGTATTTCTACTTTATGTTCTTCTCCTTCGTTGTCTTTATTGACCTCACATTCTCCGATCTCTTTATTCTGCAACTCACCAAAGTATACTTTAAGGTCCTTTTGGGTCTTGAAAATTTTGATAGAAAGTATGAGACAAAAAAATAAAGTAAATGGTAGGAAAGAAAAAGTTTTAAAAAATAAAATATAGATTTCACATTCTTTTCCCATTTTATTTCTCCTTTTTTCTTTTCTTTCTACGTAAAGAATAATGGTTTTTTAAAAAAAAAATTCATAAGCTTCTAAATATTTTTTACTTTATTTTGATTTTCAATCATAGTTTCCATAAATTTATGAATTCCTCCTAGCTTCTATTCTCCAATCCCAAGAGAAAAAAAAAAACAAATTAAATTAATTACCAATTGGGTGGTCACTAGATATACACCATCAAGTCTCATTTGTTTGTATCTGATTATATTTGTTTATACTCTTATATCTTAATTTCATTTGTTTGGACTCTTATCCAACTATTTAGATTTTAATGCACACTTTCAATGGTCCTGATGAGGAATTTGTTTGGTACCGATTTGGCATCTTAATATTTTCAAGTCAATTAAACCAAGAGAATATAAAGGCTTGTTTGGGAACCTTTTCAAAAACAATTCTCTAAAAGTAATTTTTGACAACACTTCTCAATTATTTTAAGCAACAAAACTTTATGTATTAATGGATGTACCACACATTTATATAGAATACAAAAATTTTAAAAATATTCTCTATTTTTCAATTATTGCTTTAAAGATTAGACAAAAAAAAAATGAAAATAGCTAAAATATGTTCTCAAAAATAGTTTGTTTTCAAAATAAATTATCACAAACTATTTTTTATCGTAAGTTGGTCAAACTCATCTTTTGAGTTAATATATATATAAACCTAAAAGAAATAAGAAAAAAAAAATGATGTTGGTGAGAATGATTACCTCTGGCTCAAAATTTGATTTCTGTTGAACGGTGAAATCAAAATTCATTATGGCATCAAATACAAGTACCACCACCGTGGTGAAAAGTGCTTCTATTGAATGTGGATTTCCTACTGCAGAACAGACCAAAAGTAGACCTCTCATCAAGTTTTTTATTTATGAAGGCAATTTTCACAAGAAGTAGTATATATAATCTAACATCACTTCCAGCATATATATATATTTATATATATATACAAGGGCTGCTAAATGAACTTGGAAGTTGAAAGTATCTTGTTTCTTACATATGATAATGATAAGAAAGATTCTTAAAGTCACATCCTACAATCATAATGCAGCTTGGATAAAAAAGTTTCAACAATCTAGAAAAAACTTAAGACCATGCATGACTGCAACCATTTTTTGATCCTTCACTGCTAAACTCATGCATATATATATAAAGAAAATTGGTTTATCAGCTTAGTGCAAGATCATGAACAATAACACATGCAATTATATAGATTATGCTTTTCATGATATATATATATATGTATAGAGAGAGAGAGGGAGGGAGAAGGAGAGGGAGAGGGAGAGGGAGAGAGAGAGATAAGCATGCATGCATGCAAAAAATACATATCCCATTAATTTTAAGATCAATTCTAAGTGAATCCCGGAAAATTAATTTAATATATTCATCACCATATGAAGCCAAGAACAAGGTCTATTAGGTGTATTTTAAGATGTAACATGAGACAAAGGAGATTTCATATGCAGCAACACTAATTAAAGGTGAAGTAAATATCAAGGGAGAAAGAGGCTATTAAGCAGTGTTGTACGTACTTACAAAGCAACAATGGAGATTGAGGAGAGCAGGAGGCCTTCACTTGGAAGGAAGCAACCAACCCCTGTGGGCTTTTAAGGGCAATGGTTTCAAGCCCTGCACTGATCATTTGACCCAAAACTAAAGAGAGGGTCTCCCTCTTCTCTCTTTTTCTCCTGGAAATAGAGGGAAAAGTAAAGTTAGTTTATTCTTTTGTCTGCTTGGTGATGGATGTCATTATAGATGATGTTTGTTCGGCATGCATCTTCAAGACAAAGAATTTTTTTGCCTCTGAATCAGTTGTCTGAAAATTGAGAAAATTCATCTAAATTGATTCTCTTTCAAGTCTTTTGAAAAGGTGAAAACTACTTCACACATGTGGGGCACATGGAGAAAATTCCATTGTTCTTTCTTTTAGTTAATTGCCGAGTTTAGATCAAGCTACCCAAAATAATAATAATAATAATGAGCATATATTATGTGCTATGTATAATATATTTTAAATTAAAAAGAGCTAATTATAGTTCACAAATATTAGGATAAAGGACTTAACCAACCATTTCATCTCAAAACCAATTGGTTATAGTGAGGTGAATATGGTTCATTGTCACACTCATCTTGGGGATTATCCATTTAGAGGTATATATTGGAACTTAACTTATCCCACACAACACACTCATCTCTAGGCCCTAACTCTTCCCGATGCTTATACCAATACTTAACCATCCTTGACCTTACACACTTATCCTAAGGGCATTTTTCTTTTGCATACTTAATAATCTCCCTCCAACATAGGGCTCCTATAACTCAAACTCATGACCTTGTTTTGATATCAATTGTTAGGTCAATAAAAACTTTAATATGAACATGCATGTTAATGCAAGAATATAAAGATAAAATCAACAACACATAAGAGTATATAAGGTTTTAACATGGTTTAATCAATCATACCTACATTTACAGATGAGAGAGATTGTTCTGTTATACTATAAAGAGTATTACAAATGACATAAACCATATACAAATATTCGATCCCAAAATATCTCATGTTTTCTTACTCCTTGTATCTATGCCCTCAACCATGAACCTCATACTCTTAGGTGTCTCCCATTCTTTTTTACATCTCTATTCATTACCCATAATATTCACAAATTCATTTTTGTCTCATAACTTTTTCATCTCACAGCCTAAAATATTTATATAGATATTCCTAATAATTTTTCTTATTTTATAAGGAAATTTACTATTAAAATGTCATATGAATATAAAAAATATTTTATATAATATTTTTTACAAAAAAGAACATATACTAGGAATTTAAGATAATTTTCAGTAATTTCCACCTTGAATCAAATCTAATTAATTCAATCTTCTTTCTATAATACACGTTTTTGTATCACATCCTAACAAGAGAACAATTAATTTCACCTTCAACTAAATATTTTTTTGTCATCATCATGTGTGCTATGTTCTCTTTTACTCTTCTAGAAATCTTCAATCAAAACTTTGGTACTATTTATTAGAATAATAGACTTAGGTAGTGTTTGTTTTTTGGCTGGATAAAAAAAGTCAAAATATTTAGCTTTTTCTATTCAGTTAAAAGTAATTTGTTGACATTATCCAATATAATTAAACTAAACTTATTGATAACAAGTTCACTTTAGTTATGTTGGATAATGTCAATAGGTTACTTTTAGTTGAATAGAAAGAGCCAAATGTTTTGGTTTTTTCTATTCAACCAAAAAGTAAACACCACCTTAGTCATCTCATTTGCAAACTGATTGGTTGTCAATAAGGTCAAGTTAATCCTCTTTATGTGGTTGAATGTGAAGCTCATTCACACTTATTTCAAGGTTTAATCATTTGAAGGTATAATGGGGCTTAACCCATCCTATACATTGCACCCATCTTGGGGTCTTAACTTATCCAGAGACTTATAATGCTTCCTAACCATTTTTAGCTTTACACATTCATCCCAATGTCATTCCCCAGTAATCATTTTTCCCGAAAAGCAACATTGTTGCATACTTAAGAATAAAGACTTCTAATAACTATTCCTAGTGTGTATGAGGTGTTCATCTAAGTTATAACATGACAAGCATCGATGAAATAATGAAAGTCATTTTGTTTTGATAAAATAAAATGAAAAACAATAATGAAATAATCAATAATTTTAAAAGTATTTTTGACAATAATTTTAAAAAGTGTTTCAACCTTTTTAATACTTGAAATTTCTAGAAGCATAAAATCAACCACAAACCCATATGTAGCTTATGAAATTCAATCCATCTATGTATCTCATTAATATTTTTAGGATAAATGAAAATAAACATATTTCAAATAATGAAATAAATAAATAAAAGTAATAAAATAAATCAAAATAAAATTCATTTTATTTTGATTTCAAAGGCCACTAATTGAAATAATTAATTTTAGTTTTGGTAAAGGATTTTGATCTATAGTTGTTATGTGACAGATAATGACATGAGATGACGACATTGGATGACATACTTTTCTATGCAAAAACTTTTCGTACAGAACCATCTTTATCTCTGGAAACTCTATGTACAGGTCTTATCTTGTCTCACACTTGCTTTCTTCACGATCATGAGATTATCCGCTAAAGATTAGAGACCCTATTCTTTATTATATCAGAGATTCCACAACTTAAAAGAGGAAAATAAATAAATAAATAAGAGGAGACACAAATTCCAACAAACCTTGAAGGAGAAATTTGAAACAAATTTAGATATAATTAATCAATTATGAATAGGGCTTGGAGTCACTTTGACAGTGATTTATAAAAAGACTAAATGTTATGGCTTTTTTAAAGCTTGAAATTTTTTATTCTTAAAGATTAAAAACGTTTTATAAAACCATTGTTAAATGCAGTATTAAAGCAGGCAAGAAGAGACTTGGATTATAAACATATACGGTAACCCCTCCTATTAAAAGTCCAAAAACAATTAGTTCAAAGTTTAGTGATGTGAGTATGGGAGGACTTTAGCTGGCTAATAGACTACCCTACACAAATGCAAGATGGCAAGCAGCTGGGGGTGGGGGTGGGGGTGGGGGTGGGGACTGTCGCTTTTGAGAACACTGATAATAAGTCTGCTTCTTTATTCCTTTTTGCTTCCTTTTAGCTATGGGGGATGTATCTAGTGAATACCTTTTACAAGTGTCCCAATGCCACTTCCTCTATGAAAGCTAATACATCACACACCGTTTTATATAGGCCGACATCCATATAGAAAAACCAAGTAAAGATAATGTGGTCATACATCAGAGTGGGCATTGAGAAGACGTGGATGCAATGTGGCAACAGAAAAACAAACATTTTCTGTGCACAGGATTGGTTGCTGTTCTGCCTTCATGATTTGATGCCAAGTATTATAGTGTGACAAGGGAATTCTCCAATATTCAAAGAGAAGATTAGGGAAAATTAGAGAAGATTGTGGGATTAAAGCATTGCTGAAATTTCGTGTATGGGGTGTTGGAATGCACTCCATGGGCCCGACTTTCCTAAATCCCCGCCACCGGGCCTCCTCCTTTCCACGTCTGGATATTTCAGGTCATGGTGGTCGACCAAAAAGAAAGAAATGAATGAATGTTATTTTAAGTAAAATGTGGAACACGGATCAATAATGTTGGAAAGTCTCTCAACTTCTAATTTTGAGTCAATTGAAAAGTTATTGATAGTTTCTTAATATAAAATATCCATATAGGTGAGTTTCTATTATTATAAAGGAAAGATAGTATTGTGAGATCCTTTTTTTAAAAAAAAAGTATATCTGACAATTATACCTTTGTTTCCTATATGGAATATTCTTTTTTAATTAAAAAAAAAAAAAAAACTGAAAGCGAGTTTGACGAAAATTGTGGAAGTCTTTTTTAGGTGTAATTGAGACTTTGGGATTTGATAACTCAAAGGTTGTAATCTCCTTCAACAATATTGAAAGTTCTTTTTTGTCTTCACCTATGATATAGGCTTGAAAGTGAACCACATAAATCATTGTGTACTTTGTGTATTTTATTTTTACTCTTTTTTTTTCCTACTATTATTATTTATCGTGATTTGTCACAACAAATAAAATATTTACATTTTTTGTGGAGGAGACGAGGAATCTCTTCCTCACATGATTAAATGAAATATCTTGAATCTTTATTGAATTAATAAATCTATATATAAGTCAAGTTAATGTACTTGATGAAATAATGACAGATGTATGAGTAGAATTTGAAGAATGTACAATAGGTATAATGTCGGTGTTGTATTAAAAGGTGACAAACAAACAAAGTCTTATTTGACTTAAAGAAGTGTAGAGTAATATAAATAAATTATATATGATCATAAGACTCTTAACTTTATGACTTAAAGAAATGTTTAGGTCTTATTTGATACAATATTTAAATTCTCATTTGCATTTAAGAATAAAGGTTATTATTCGGTATAATATTTGATTGCTTAGAAATTCATTATATCTTATAGAATACCTCATATCAACATGCCTTGTAATAGAATTTTCTTCTTTGTATAAATTCTTAAAAAATAAAAATTAGAAATTAGTTTTAAAAAATATATATTTCCATGGAAATTATGATTATTGTAGTCATCAATCCCTTAATAAGCTATTGTAGGTCTCATGGTCTATCAATCACCAATGTTTCAATTGGAGAGCACAGTTACTTTAACACCATGATCGTTTTCTATCATTTACTAAGGCGTTGTTTGCTTTTTAAACTTTTTGTTGAAAGCAACTTGCGGTCAGATATCAAATAATTTATTTTTCTACTTTTTGTTGACTTGTTACTTATTTCTTAAATTTTTTTGTCTAAATAAAAAAATGCTAAAATATTTTGTTTTTTCTATGAACCACCATAATTAAAATGAATTTCTTGGGTTTTTTTTTTTTTTTTTAACTTCTTGATACTTAATAGCAATAAAATATTATAAAAAAAATAAACAACTTAATACTTAACACTATTAAGCATTATTTATTCTTACATTTTATTTAAAATTAAGTAAAAAAAACAAACACCACCTAAATTTACGATGATTAACAATCTAGCTTCTTTATTTTATTATTATTAGCTATTTATTAATGAAGTGGTAGTTGGAGGGGAAAAATTACCTCCATTAACTTCATATGTTTGGAAACATGTTTTATCTTCAAGAGATGTTATCATTATTGAGTTGGATTCAAAAAGACAAGGACAAAGAGAAAAGGAAAAGCAACATTGGAGAACATGATTGAAGGGTTAGTAATAATCTAAATATTACCAATTTGACTAAGTGGAAAACAAACTGTGTGGATAAAAAGAGAGCTTGAGTTGAATCCACACCAAGAATGAGAAGTTATGTTAGAGCTAATTACTCAATTTTCAATTTTTATGGGTCCTACTATAATATCAAAATGCATTTTCTCTATATACAATGTTAAGTCACATAGACATAAAAAAGAAATGTAAATAAATTAAATGTGATATATAAATACACTCAAATATGTAAACATTATTTTCCATTGATTTATTATGAAATCTAATCAAATGCCAAGAAAGAAATGATGGGAGCATATTTACAAGAAAGTATTTTATACAAATGCATTGTACAATACAATCAATACAAATGCCTGGTAAGTAAGTAGCAAAGTGAATAAGTTGAATGTGATACGGGTGCAAATGTGCAAACATTTTTCTCCATTGATTCATTATAAAACCTAGTCAAATGCCAAAAAGGAAATGATCAAGAGATATTCATAATAAGGTACCTTATATAAGGGCATTGTACAAATAGGATGAATGACTTGTATATAGCATGTAAATACGAGTGAACTAAAAGTGATATAAGTACAAGCATGTAAACAATGTTTTTTTAGTGATTTAGTATGAAATTCAAGCCACTTTAATGATAGAAAGAGTAGAAGGGGATTTATAATAAGGTGCCTTGTATAGGTCTTGTGCCATCGATATAAATGTCTTATATAATTGGTATAAATATTTTGAATATAAGTAAGAAATGTGAATAAATTAAATGTGACATAAGAGCAAATATTTAACATTGTTTTGTTGGGAACCTCAGATTTCTCCATTCCCTGTCCTTGGATCTCATAGGGTGCATCATCTATTCCTAGGCATCTATAAATCTATCGTAGCATAACAAAATGATAATAAAAATCATTATTAACTACAAATCTATAGATCACTATGGGAAGCTCATCCCAACGACCAAGACAAGTCATCCCTCCAATTAGGAAATTGGTGAATTACAATTTCTATTGAATTGTCAAATTCATGAATTGACTATGAACAACTTATCTACTTACAAGGAACTCTTGACTTGTATCTTCTATGCAACTTTTAATGCACTCAAGTTTAATAATTATACAACTAGTTTGTATAATTAGTCTTACACATAAATAGGGAAATTTGAATGAATTGAATGTGGCATGATTGAAAGTGCACAAATATTATTTTCGTTTGATCTATTGTGAAACCTAATCAAACACCGAAAAGAAAAGAAGCAAAAGATATTCACAATAGCATGCCTTGTATAAAACTCACACCATCGGCTTAATTGTCTTATACAACAAGTACAAATACTTTGTATCTAATGGTCTTTACAAAAATTTAAGCATTATTGTGAAATTTTAAAAGTAGTTAATAATATTCATGTTTCATTTAATGAACTAAGTAATTTCATATATTAGTTGCAAATCAAATTAAAAAAAAAAAAAAAACACACAAAAAAGAACAAAAACAAAAAAAAAAAAAAAAACATTGGTAAACAAAAAAGTTTAACACTTTATAATAAAAAAATTATTAAAAAAAAAAACATTTAATGTAATTTTTCAAAAGAATGAAAATAAAGGTAGGAAATCTCATCATATGTATATGCAATCTTAGTATTTTTATTATTATTATTATTATTTTGTAAAAAAATGACTTTTCAAAGAATTCAATAATTTTTCTAATAAATTTTGAAAATTTTTCAAATACCTAAATATAAAATAGTTGAAAGTAATATTTTTTTTAAAAATCATTTATCATATGGTAGATGAAGACCATACAATCACTAAAATCTTAGGTAAAATATATAGATAGTAGAGTTTGATTGTAATTATTTAGAATTTAAAATATTCTACTAAACTATATTATTTCTTATAATTTAAATAAATACAAATTTTTTTAATGCAAGCAAAAAAAATTTAATGTAAGCAATTACATAATACTAAATTTTATTAAAAATAAAATATTATGTTAAATTAAAAGAGTTAGTATTTAATTAAATTTTAAAATTCAAAAGTTTAAATTTTAAAAATTAAAACATGAAATTACTCAAGAATAATTTAATGAAAAATAAATTAAGATAAAATTTTCAAGAGAATAAAATAAAAAAATATGAATATTAAATAGATTTTATGAAATATTTTTATATTTTTTAGCTTTATTGAAATCATAATATATTAATTATTATTAGTACTTAAATATAAGTATTATTCATTTAATTAAAAATATTTTTTAGCCTTTTGAAAATTTAGAAGAGAAATAATTTTTATTATATTTTTACTTTTTATAAATTATAAATTGTCTAATCCTTTAAAAGAAATTAAAATAAAAAAATAAAAAATAAGAGTTGGAGCATGTGCCCCCTTTATTAGGAGTTAATCATGCAAAATGTGGTGGGATCTATAATAGTTGAACAAAGTATATGGTTTCACAAAGGATAATTTTATCCATATACATCTTATGGATTTCACACCAATTTTACAATAATAATATATTTTGGACAAATTCTTCATCTCTACCACCCCTAAACCACAATTGTACCTAAATTATTTAAATTAGTTGTACAAAACAATAGTATATGGTTATTTTTTTGTTTCCAAGTTGATAAATATATTGGGCTTGTTTGCAGGTTGGTAAATATATAGGGTTACTAGTGGATTTTTCCTTTTTTTGTTAAGGATTTGTATGATCTAAGGTTAGGTTTATGCTAATTCAACCTATGTAAACATCCAAGAGAGGGGTGAATCAGATGTTAGTCAATCTTAACAAATTTTAATAAAATAAATGTGACAACTCAAGAAATAAGAAAGTAATAATTAATTTAGACAATGATATCTAAAGAGACAAATGATAGAGAGATACAAATTCAATCTATAATGGTTCAAAACAACCCGGCCTATTTTCACTCTTCTCTACCTTTAATCCCAAGATTAAGGTATTCCAATAGTACTATTCTAGGACCTTCTTCAACCAAAGCTCTTAATATTCTTTTTTACACTTGGATTTAAAAGTTCGACCTTCACATTTACTAGGGAGTATCTCACAACTGCTCCTCCCTTAATAACTCTCTCAAGTACAAGTAGAAATGAACAATGAAAACTCTCTCAAAGAGTGGATTTATAAGTGAAATAACATAAGTACAAACACTCTTTAATGAGAATCGACAAGTTTGAATTCATAACTTTTATAATTCAAGATAGTTTGATAGTGATAAATATGATTTTTAAGTGTTAATCCTATGTTAAATGTGTAAACACTGTTTTGCTGGGAACCCCAGATTTCTCTATTCCTTGTCCTTGCATCTCATAGGGTGCATACATATATCCCTAAGCATCTATAAATCTATTGTAGTGGAATAAAATGATAATAAAAACCATTATTAACTATAAATCTAAAGGTCACTATGGAAAACTCATTCTAATGACCAAGACAAGTCATTCCTCAAATTAGGAGGTGGTGAATTATAGTTTCTACTGAATAATCAAATTCATGAACTAACTATGAACAACTTATCTACTTACAGAGTACTCATGACTTGCATCTTCTGTGCAACTCCTAAAGCACCTAAGTCTAGTAATTATACAACTAATTTATATAATTAGTCTTATACATAAATAAGGAGTCTTTTTTAGGTGTAATTGAGACTTTGGGATTTGAGAGATCAAGGGTTGTAATCTTCTTCAACAATAGTGGAAGTTCTTCTTCATCTTTACCTTGGATAAATGCTTAAGGCCAAAACACATAAATTGTTGTATGTTTTGTGTATTTTGTTTTCATTTTCTTGTTCTTTTTTACCCATAATAAATAAAATATCTAATATTTTTTTGGAGAAGACAAGTGGAATCCCTTCCTCGCATGATTCAATGAAATATTTTGAAACTTTATCGAATTAATAGATTTATATATCAATCAAGTTAATGTACTTGATGAAATAATGACACATGAATTAGTAGAATTTGAAGAGGGTATAATAGGTATAATGTCAGTGTTGTATTAAAAGGTGACAAACAAACAAAGCAATAGAAATAAATAATATATGATCATAAAAGTTCATCTTTATGAATTAAAGAAATATTTAGGTCTTATTTAACACAATATTTTATTCCCATTTGCATTTAAGAATAAAAGTTATCATTCCGTATGATATTTGATTGCCTAGAAATTCATTATATCTTATAGAATACCTCACATCAACATGCCCTATAATAGAATTTTCTTCTTTGTATAGATTCTTAAAAAATAAAAATTAGAAATTAGTAAAAAAAAAAAAAAAAAATCTATGGAAATTATGATTATTGTAGCCATCAATCCCTTAATAAGCTTTTGTTGGTCCCATAATGTATCAATCACTAATGTCTAAGCAGAAGAGCACAATAACTTTAACACCATGATCGACTTCTCTCATTCACTAAGGTATT
Organism: Vitis rotundifolia; assembly: GCA_030254885.1. NCBI lineage: Eukaryota > Viridiplantae > Streptophyta > Magnoliopsida > Vitales > Vitaceae > Vitis > Vitis rotundifolia. Next base: position 17,499,931 of record CM058169.1, read on the forward strand.
GTCTATTTTTTAAACTTTTTGTTAAGAACAACTTGCTGTTAGACTTTAGATTTTTTTTTTTTTTTTTTTTTTGCTTATTACTTATTTCTTAAATTTTTTTTGTCTGAATAGAAAAAGTTAAAATATTTTATTTTTTCTGAATGTTAAAAGTGAACCACCATAATTAAAATGAATTTGTTGGTTTTTTTACTTCTTGATACTTAATAGAAATTAAATATTTAAAAAACACAAACAACTTAATACTTTACACCATTAAGCATTATTTACTCTTTAATTTTATTTAAAATTAAGTCAAAAAAATAACCACCTAAGTTTACGATGATGAACAGTCTAGCTTTTTTATTTTATTATTATTAGCTATTAAGTAATGAAGTGGTAGTTGGAGAGGAAAAATTAGCACCATTAACTTCATATGTTTGGAAACATGTTTTCCCTTCAAAAGACATTATCATTATTGAGTTGGATTCAAAACGACAAGGACAAATAGAAAAGGAAAAGCAACATTGGAGAACATGATTGAAGGGGTAGTAATAATCTAAATATTCCCAATTTGACTAAGTGGGAAACAAACTGTGTGGATAAAAAGAGAGCTTGAGGTGAATCCACACAAAGAATGAGAAGTCATGTTAGAGCTAATTACTTGATTTTCAATTTTTATTGTGTCCTATAATACCCAAAATGTATTTCTTCTGCATGCAATGTTCAATTATACATAAACATGAAATGTAAATAAATTAAATGTGATACGTAAGTACGCGCAAATATATAAACGTTGGTTCCCATCAATTTATTATGAAATCTAATCAAATGCCAAGAAGGAAATGAGTAGAGCATATTTACAAGAAAGTATCTTATAAAAGTGCATTGTACAATACAATTCATACAAATACCTTGTAAGTAGGAAATATGAATAAATTGAATGTGATACGGGTGCAAATGCGTAAACATTGTTCTCCATTGATTCATTATATAAAATCTAATCAAATGCCAAAAAGGAAATGATCAAAAGATATTCACAATAAGATACTTTATATAAGTGCATTGTACAAATAGTAAAAATGACTTGTATATGGTATGTAAATGTAAGTAAATCAAAAGTGATATAGGTACAAGTATGAAAACAATGTTTTTTAGTGATTTAGTATGAAATTCAAGCAACTTCAATGACAGAAAGAGTAGAAGGGGATTTATAATAAGGTGGCTTGTATAGGTCTTGTGCCATCGATTTAAATGTCTTATACAATTGGTACAAATATCTTGAATGTAAGTAAGAAATGTGAATAAATTAACTATGACATAGGTGCAAATGTGCAAACATTTTTTGTTGAGAACCCCGGATTTCTCCATTTTCTATCCTTAGATCTCATAAGGTGAATGCATTTATCCCTAAGAATCTATAAATCTATTATTGTGGAACAAAATGATAATAAACACCATTATTAATTATAGATCTAGAGATCATCATGGAAAACTCATCTTGACAACCAAGACAAGTCATCCCTCTAATTTGGAGGTGGTGCACTACAGATTCTACTGAATTGCCAAATCTTTGAGCTAACTATGAACAATTTATCTACTTATAAGGTATCCATGACTTATATTCTTTATGCAACTCTTAATACACCTAAGTCCAGTAATTATACAACTAGTTTGTATACTTAGTCTTATACATAAATAGGGAAATGTGAATGAATTGAATATGGCATGACTGAAAGTGCACAAATATTATTTTCCATTGGTCTATATGAAATCTAATCAAACATCAAGAAGAAAAGGATAAGAAGATATTCACAATAGCATGCCTTGTACAAAACTCATGTCATCTGCATAGTTGTCTTATACAACAATTACAAATACTTTGTATCTAAGCATTATTGTGATTTAAAAAAAAAAAAAAAGTAATTTCAAATATTAGTTGCAAATGCATATAACATATCAAATTTAAATATAAAAAAACACAAAAAAAAATAGAAAAACATGTTGGTTTAAGGGTATGGAAAACAAAGGATTAGCCCAAAAGATACAAACAAAGAACATAATGAATAAAAAAAAAAAAAACTTATCGATCAAGGCGTGACAAGCATTGTCCTTGAAATAGATCTACCATCCTCAAAGACGAACTCGGTGCACTAGGGTACCATGGTCTACCTCCAAGATTCAACAGTCATATCTCACTTTAGGTACACTCTATAAGCAAGACGTGTACAACTCGAGTTCTGAAAAAATTCCTTTAGATAGATGTATGAAAGGCTCTTTAAAAAGCTCTCTCAAAAATTAGTATTGAAAGAGTGAAAGGTGACCTGCTTTTATAGGTCACTAACACAGTCCTAATGAGACTCTACTTGTAACTAGAACAAGACTCAAAGAGGAACGGGATTCTACTTATAAGTGGAACGAGACTCCACTAGCACAATCCCAATAGAACTGTTCCAAAAAATATAAGACTAATAGAATAAAATAAAATAAAATAAAAATTATTTTGAATTTTATAAAAATTAGCCGAGATCATGCACGTACATAAGGTGGGGGGAAGGGGACCCCCCGTCCCCTTGTGCAGGATGTGTGTACAGACGTGACGCACATTAAGGAATTCTGGCCCAACCAACCCGAAACCCCACTCAAATGGGCTTGGGCCCCATGGGTGCTCGAAGCTCTTCCACACCTCTTCACAAGCCCATAGGCTAAGGAAAGTGAGCTAGTTAATAAACCCACTAAGGGTGTTCCTCTTTTTCCTATGTGGGATAAGCAAAAAACACTTTTCACATTTACACTCTTCCTACAATCCCCCACAAAGTGTAAATGTGATTTTTTTTTTTTTTTTGGAAGAAAAAAGAATCCAATACATCAGTACTGGTGCCCCAAAGGCTATGAACAAGTCTTAGGACAAATAAGTATTGAATCACGAAACACATTGAAAATAAATTTCTATGAACCAATGTTTCTTGATGTAACTCAAGAGATTTTTATCCACATTGGTTTTCTCAACTTCACTACGAGATGTACAAAACGGGTTAGCACAAATAGGTTATGCGCCCTGCCTAGATATTCATGAGAGCTCCAGAGAATCTGCCTAAGTTCTCATAGGAAACGGCCCCACCTCCACTCTCATATAGGTGAATCCATCAAGTATGTTATGCATTAAACATACCATCCATAAGGAATATGGTATTCATTAAGAGTAAACACTCATCCTTAGTCAATGCAGAATACACTCTATCTATACCATAGGGATAGACTCTCATACAATTAGAGTTGATAGAGCACCTCAAGTCAACAAGTGATTTGTTATTACCCATATGAACCTACTTCATGGAATTTCCATTCTAATAAGTTTGGTTACCACCACTCTTGACTTTTGTACTAGGCATAAACCCCATCCCCCTCGATGTTTCTTCCACTAGTTTCTTATTTAGTGGTTTGGTCAAAGGATCGGCTAAATTCAACTCTGACCTCACAAAATCTGGGGATATAACCCCTATTTTAAGCAATTGTCGTACAATATTGTGCTTTAGGCGTATATGCCTGTTCTTCCCATTAAATATTTTATTCTTAGCCTTAACAATTGCAGCTTGGCTATCACAACACATAGACATAGACGAGGCTAGTCTTGTCCATAAAGGGATATCTACTAAAAGGTTTCTAAACTACTTAGCCTTGGAACTTACCTTTTCTAAGGCAATAAACTTAGCCTCCATAGTAGACTGAGTAATACAAGTTTGCTTGGTAGACTTCAAAGAAACTACACTTCCATCAAGAATGAAAACATATCCACTAGTGGATTTCATTTCATCTGAATCCGAGATCCAATTTGCATCACTAAATCCTTCAAGGACACTTGGAAATCCACTATAGCACAAACCATAATTAATGGTGCCTCTCAAATACTTAAGGACTCTACGAACAGCAATTCAATGGTCCTAATTAGGACTTTGGATGTATCGACTCAATCTACCTACTGCATAAGCAATCTTAAGTCAGGTACAATTCATTAAGTACATTAGGCTCTCTATGATCTGAGCATACTCTATTTGGGCAACACTATGTTCTCTATTTTTCTTCAACTGTGAGCTAAGATCATAAGGAGTTGACACTGGTTTACAATCAAAGTGTTCAAACTTCTTTACAATATTTTCAACATAGTGCTCTTGAGAAAGTTTAAGCCCATTAGGCATTCTAGTTATTTTAATTCCTATAATCACTTCTACCTCTCCTAGGTCTCTCATATCAAACTTAGAACCTAGGAATTTCTTGGCCTCACACACAACCTCTAGGCTAGTTCCAAAGATCAACATGTCATCAACATAAAGGCAGATGACTACAAATGTGTTATCCTCATACTTGTTGTAGATACACTTATCAGCATCATTAATGGAATATCCATTAGTTACTGACACATGATCAAACTTGTTGTGCCACTGTTTGGGAGCTTGTTTTAACCCATATACTGATTTAACCAACTTACACACCTTTTTCTGCTTCCCTAGAACTTCACAACCCTTAGGTTGTTCCATATAAATTTTCTCTTCCAAATCTTCATTCAAGAATGCAGTTTTGACATCCATTTGGTGTATCACCAAATTATGAATGAAAGTTAGAGCGATCAATACTCTAATTGATGTTATTCTAGTCATAGGGACAAAGGTGTCAAAGTAATCTACATTCTTCCTTTGTTTAAAGCCTTTGGCAACTAAACAAGCTTTATACTTCTCTATGGACTCATCTTGTTTTAACTTTCTTTTAAAGATCCACTTACAACCAATAGTCTTTGCACCAAGAGGTAAATCTACTAACTCTCATGTATGGTTATACATGATTGATTCGATTTCACTGTTAATGGCCTTCTTCCAAAATGGTACATCAAGAGAAGTTATAGCTTCTTTGTAAAATCTAGGGTCCTCATCTATTAGGAAGGTGTAGAAACCATCTCCAAGGTTTGTTTCTTTCCTATCTCTTTTACTCCTTCTAGGTTCAAATTCAGAAGGTTCAATAGATTTGTCTCTACTTGTTTTCTGAACTTATTGTTCACCATTTAGTTTCATAGGAAAAATGTTTTCAAAGAAATCTGCATTCTTTGTTTCTATTATAGTATTAACATCTACAAGACTTTTTTCTGACTTTAGTAACAAGAAACCTATATGCCGCACTATTCTCAACATAGTCGATGAATATTGCATCAAAGGTTTTAGGACCTAGTTTTCATTTTTTAGGTTCAAGGAAAAGAACTTTAGCTAAACACCCCCACACTTTCAGGTATGTTATATTAGGTGCATAACCTTTCCACAACTCATAAGGAGTTTTACCAGTTTTCTTATAAGGTATTCTATTTTGAATATGACATGCGGATAAGATAGCTTCTCTCCACAAGTTCAAGGGTGCTCCTGAACTTACCAACATTGCATTCATTATTTCTTTTAAGGTCCTATTTTTCCTTTTTGCTACTCCATTAGACTCAGGGGAATAAGGAGGAATAGTTTCCTGAATGATCTCATGATCTTCACAAAAAGAATTAAAGGGGTTGGACTCATACTTTCCTCCCCTATTAGTTCTAAGCCTTTTAATTTTCCTACCTAGTTGATTTTCCACTTCATTTTTGTACTTGATGAAAGCATCTCTTGCTTCATCTTTGTTTCTCAAAAGATATACCCTTGTATATCTTGAGTAGTCATCTATGAAAGTTATGTAGAATCGTTTACCACCTCTAGTCATTGTATTTTTAAGTTTCCTAAGTCACTGTGTATTAAACTTAGTAGATCTTATTCTCTTTCAACTAATTTACAAGATTTCTTTGTGGTTTTAGAATCTACATAAGATTCACATTTTCCATGGTTTTCTAAGGATAGTTTTAGGGATTAAACTCAATTCAACCATTTTCTTCATATATGAAAAGTTCACATGTCCTAGTCTACCATGACAAATATCACAAGAATCAACTATGTAAGCAAAAGACGAAGATGCATTATTATTGATAATATCATAAACATTCAACATAAATAAACCCTGATTACAATAGCCCTTCCCTACAAATGCATCATTCTTGGTTAAAACTATTTTATCAGAGTCAAACAAGATCCTTACTCCTGCTTTTCGAAGTAGAGATGCTGACACCAAGTTCCAGCGAATATCTGGCATATGAAGAACATCACTAAGGGCAAGCACTTTTCCAGAAGTTAGCTTAAAGAGAACTTTCCCTTTGCCAATCACTGGAGTAGATCTAGAATCACCCATGAATATTTGTTCATCTCCTTCCTTTAGAGTGGCATAGGAAGTAAATGCACTTCTGTTTCCACAGATGTGCCTAGTAGCCCTAGAGTCTACCATCCAGTCTTTCATATTGGTGACCATGCTCACCTCAGAGAAGACTACTACTGAGATCACCTTTGTCTCTACCAGATTTTCCTTTGAATTGGACTTCTCAGTTCTTTTCCTATGGCAACATTAAGTTGCATGCTGTCCAAACTTGCCATAAACAAAGCAATTACCTCGTTTTTTAATAGTTGGGTTTTGGACCTTGTTTGATGCATTAGGCTTGGTCCTAGAGTTTTGTTTTTTGGACCTATTATTTTTGGGTTTGGGTTTTTCTTCTACTTCATTAGCCTTAGAAGACAATTCTTTAACTTTCTCAACATTGTCCCTATTTCGATTTTGTTCCTCAATCCTAATATGGATTATGACATCCTCTAGGGACATTTGTTTCCTTTTATGTTTCATGTTATTTTTGTAGTCTTTCCAAGATTCTGGAAAGGTCTCTACTAAATAACCAGCCACAAAAGGTTCGGGTAATTTAATGTCTTCAATAGCTAAGTCATTAATCAACAAGTGGTAGTCATGGATTTAAGATGATACATTTTTATCCTCAGTCATTTGGAAATTTCTAAAATTCCCTATGGCATATTTCTAAGTTCCTGTATCTTCCAAAATATATTTTTTATTCATTGCATCCCCAATTTCTTTTGCAACTTTAAATTGACAAAGAATATCAAAAAGTTCATTAGAAAGGGTACTCAGAATAGCATGCCTAACTTGTTTATTTCTAATTTCCTAGGTTGGTAACAAATGAGAACCATCTTCTGGTTTTGGGTCAGTCAAAATGTGTCCCAAGTTTACTACATCAATTGCAGAGGAAACCCTTTCTTTCCATCTCTTAAAGAATATCCCGTTGAATGGATCAATTTTAGAAATGTCAGCATGGGTGTGAACTAGGGAAGCTTCCATTTGGATCTATTTCAAGATTGTTAGTTTAAGGGTATGGAAAACAAAGGACTAGCCTAAAAGACACAAACAAAGAATATAATGAATAAGAAGAAAAACTTATCGGTTGAGGCGTGACAAGCACTGTCCTTGAAATAGATCCACCCTCCTCGCTGCACTAGGGTACTAGTGGTCTACTTCCAGGATTCAACACCCAAATCTCACCTTGGGTGCACTCTGTAAGCGAAACGTGTACAACTTGGGTTCTGAAAAAATTCCTCCGGATAGATGTATGAAAGGCTCTTTGAAAAACTCTCTAAAAAATAGTGTGTTAAATTAAAAATTTTAATATTTAATTAAATTTTAAAATTAAAAAGTTTAAAATTTTGAAAATTCAAAAATGAAATAACTCGAGAATAATTTAATGAAAAATAAATTAAGATAAAAATTGAGTTAAAAATATTTTTTTAGCCTTTTGAAAATTTAGAAGAGATAGAATTTTTATTATATTTTTACTTTTTATAAATTATAAATTGTCCAATCCTTAAAAAAAAAAATGAGTTGGAGCATATGCCCCCTTTATTAGCAACTAATCATGCAAAATGTGGTGGGATCAATAATAGATGAACAAAGTAAATGGTTTCACAAAGGATAATGTTATCCATATACATCTTACGGATTTCACAACAATTTTACAATAATAATATATTTTGGACAAATTCTCCATTTCTACCACCCCAAACCACAATTGTGCCTTAATCATTTAATTTAGTTATACAAAACAATAATATATGGTTATTGTTTTGTTTCCAAGTAGATAAATATATGGGGCTTGTTTGAAGTTGGTAAATATATAAGGTTACTAGTGGATTTTTTTTCTTTTTTTTATTATATTTTATTTTTTGTTAAGGATCTGTATTATCTAATGTTAGGTTTATACTAATTCAACCTATGTAAACATCCAAGAGAGAGGGGTGAATTGGACGTTAATCCATTTTAACAAGCTTTAATAAAACAAATGTGACAACTCAAGAAATAATAAAGTAATAATTAATTTAGACAATGAAATCTAAATAGAGATATGATAGAGGTATCTCTCTAACTTTATAATGGTTAAAAACAACCTAGCCTATATTCACTCTTCTCTAACTTTAATATCAAGGTATTCCACTATTCTAGGACCTTCCTCAACCAAAGCTCTTAATGTTCATTTTTATACTTGGATTTTAAAGTTCCAATGGACCTTCACATTTACTACAAAGTATCTCACAACTCCTCCCTCGATAACTCTCTTGAGTACAAGTAGAAATGAATAATGAAAACTCTCTCAAGGAGTGGATTTATAAGTGAAATAACATAAGTACAAGCACTCTTTAATGAGGATGGACAAGTTTGAATTCATAACACTTTTATAATTCAAGATAGCTAGATAGCGATAAATATGATTTGTAAGTGTTAATTATTAGTGTAAGGATGCTAGCTAGTGATTAACACTTTTATAATTCACATAATTTTATATATCAAAATCAATTGTCTCTTTTAAGGAGTAAAAAATTATGTAAGACTCAAGAAGCTATCGAAAGACTTTATGATCATCATGAAGACCATAGTTAAGTTTTCATTTGATTGTATTTCATGTAAGCTAAGTTGTGCTATCAAAATCAATTGTCTTCACACTTAACAGTAAAATCATTAGTGTCTTTAATGTTTAATTTTTTATCATCAAAGTTGATATTAAACAAATCTTGGTCTAACATCTAATGTAAGGATGCTATGATTCTTTTGTTCACATATAGTGTTTTGGAAATCTTTTTTTTTTATTAGAGTTAAAAGTTAAAACTAATATATATATATATATATATGCCTCTTGCATCTCTAAAAGATTTTCCTTTTTTTTCTTTTTATTTTTGGAATTTTGATATATTTGTAAGATTTCATGAATTAAAGTTTAAATATAAATTTCTTCATAGTTGGTGCTAGAATGTTATCTTTTTAGTTTTGAATGTACAAATTTTGAAAGCAAGCCATAGATTAGGGACCCTTGGCCCCACTGACAAGCATAAAATTGTTCACTAATTAGCATGGTAAGTCGTACAAACTCTCAACATTTCATGCATAAGAGTATCTCATATATCATGTTTTATCAATAAAAGATGACTTGACTATTTTATGAGTTTTGCAAGAAAAAATGGGTAAAAGGTGATTGAAATGAGGCACTTTGGAAGGGTTTATAAACTAAAAGGAAGATGGACTAATGACCCCTTGATTTCCCTTCAAAAACAACCAAGAAAATGCAAGAAATGCTCATCCACTAGACTACCTGATAGGCTACCCATTAAGTTACCCACTTGGCTAGCCTAGCAAACACTAAGTTCACTAGGCTAAGAGTCTAACAACCAGACCCTTCTTTGCAATTCTAAGTTTTTGCACGCTTTTTCAAGCCTAAGCAACCCCACAACCTTCCTAAATCCCTCTCTCTTTTCATTTCTCACTCTCCATTTCTTCTCTTTATTGGAGATTTGAGTTTTAATTCACCAAATCTCACTCACTTTCGCTAGGACTATTGGAGTTTTGGGTCAAAATGGCCCATTTTTTAAAAAAATTATAACATCTAACCACTTTTTGAAACTTATGTTCAAATTGGCCTCTTTGGTGCCACGTAGGCGCCATGTCATTAAAAAATATTTTTTTTTTTGTCATTTTAGTTAAAGCCGTAGTTGCCAACTGTGGCTCCATTTTTGCACTAAAGCCGCAATTCTACGGCTTCAGTTTTGAACTAAAGCTGCAGTTGCCAACTGCGGCTTTAGTTAATTTTTTTTAAATTAAAAATTATTAAATTACACAATTTATGATTGAAATTTAAAAAATATACTTAAATAATAAATTACTTATATTTAAATTTAAAAATCTAGTATTACTTCAACAAACATAAATTGATAAATAGAAGATATAAAATTGTATAATTTATTAATTTAAGATATTTAATTTGTTATTTTTTTAAGATATTAATTTATTTGTATTATGATAAATTGGTTAGTTAGTCTTTGTTGTGGTTTGTGTGTATGTTTTTAATTAAATTTGAAAGTAAAAAAAAAAATTATAATTGAAATCTCAGTTACCAACAGTGGCTTAAAAGTATACTATTATTTCGATAAAGATAAATTTATCATAATACAAATAAATTAATATCTTAAAAAATAATAAATTAAATATCTTAAATTAATAAATTATACAATTTTATATATTATTTATATGTTATATAAATTTATTATTTTAAGATTATTAATTTATTAATAAATAAAATATTCATTTATAATATCTTCTATTTATCAATTTATTTTTGTTGAAGTAATACTAGATTTTTAAGTTTAAATATAAATAATTTATTATTTAAGTATATTTTTAAATTTCAATCATAAATTGTAATTTAATAGTTTTTAATTAAATTTGAAAGTAAAAAAAAAAAAATTATAATTGAAATCTCAGTTATCAACTGCGGCTTAAAAGTATACTATTATTTCGATAAAAATAAATTTATCATAATACAAATAAATTAATATCTTAAAAAAAAAAAAAGTTAAATATCTTAAATTAATAAATTATACAATTTTATATATTATTTATATGTTATATAATTTATTATTTTAAGATTATTAATTTTTTATTAATAAATAAAATATTCATTTATAATATCAATTTATTTTTGTTGAAGTAATACTAGATTTTTAAGTTTAAATATAAATAATTTATTATTTAAGTATATTTTTAAATTTTAATCATAAATTGTGTAATTTAATAATTTTTAATTAAATTTTAAATTAAAAAAAAATTAACTAAAGCCGCAGTTGGCAACTGCGACTTTAGTTCAAAAATGAAGCCACAATTGGCAACTGCGGCTTTAGTGCAAAAATGAAGCCGCAATTGCCAACTGCGGCTTTAGTTCAAAACTAAAGCCGTAGTTGCCAACCACAATTTTAACTAAAATGACGAAAAAAAAAAAAAAAATTAATAACATGGCGCCTACATGGCACCAAAGAGGCCAATTTGAACATAAGTTTCAAAAAGTGGTTATATGTTACAATTTTTAAAAAAAATGGGCCATTTTGACCCAAAACTCGAACTATTGTTAACTTCTTGGGGGTTGAATCAAAGCTTTTGCACAAGCCCCAACTATCATGGCATACATAGCTCCTAACAAGCATGGAAGGTCACCTCATTGTCTAGTTGTTCAAGATTGGCAATGTAAAGGGACATTCCATTCACACTATCAGATGATTACCTTCCCATATTAGCATTTTCTTCTATAAATAATAAGCATGAAGAGAGCAAGACACAGAGGGGCAAAGAGTAGAGAAGAGAAAGTAAGGAAGCTTAGTTAGGATTTTTTCTTTTTTCTTTTTTTCTTGTTGAGCAACAAGGCATAATCATTTTATTAACTAAGATTGCCACTTAGCTTTTTTATGTAAAAATGAAATTGTCATGTTTTAAATTTATTTTCCCAATTCAATGAAAAATCATTTTCATTTTCAGTCAATGTTTGAAGTACTTGGATTTAAATTTTTAGTTGATGCATGGTTGTTATGCACTTCCAATAGAAAGTGTTTATCTACTTAAGTTTGCTACCAGTTGAGTAAATGAGGGAAATAAGTGAGAAGACTTCAATGAGTCTAAGATACAAAGCCACAATTTTTTAGGTTGACTTTAGATTAGCTAGGGAAAGAAAATTTTCTCTATTGTTGTCACTACACGCCATCACTGCTTGAGAATGTCCTGAGTGGGTGGTAGATGGTGGAGTAATATTTGGGATAATGAGCCTTTTGATATCTATACCCAAGTCTCCTTTAAAAGCATTTAGATTAACCAAAGGGGTGAAAACCATTCTAGTGGCGCTGGTCATATACATAGGTCATAACATTTGCACTACAAGGTAACAAAGTAATGAAGGCAGTATCTCTCTCTCCTCTAATTTTCTCTTTGATTAATTTTCAATTGATTAATTGCTTATTTTGATCACTAAAGTCAAGGTGTGACATAATTGAAGCTGAGATTGAAGGCTCAGATATGATGGATTAAAGGCTGAAATTCACTTTTGCTGAAAATGAGTTTTGATGAAGCTGTGCAAAGGCAGAGGACTGATCCACATCATCTTGGCTTGATATCACATGCTTGTCTACTTCATCTCACTCTCATTGATTACTCAAGTGATTGTAGATTGCTTGGAGAACCAATGGTGGAGTTGAAGAACTTGAAGCAGATATCTGATTTTGGGTTTTTGATTCATCTGCTGCTATCTGTGGGTCAACAATCAAACTCACAAGTCAGATCTATGGATTGTAGGGGACTCAAAAGCTCAGCTGTAATACCTTGGTGCATTTATAAACCTCGGAAAAAAAAAAATGAGTACCTTGTTCTAGCTCCAAAAACTAATTCAATTCAAAATTTAAATTAATGTGCATCCAACTGATCATCTAAACTAAATCAAAGCGATTTTCCTCCAAAAACCGATCCAACCATACCTATTGACACCCCACCTCCTTAGCTTTTAATACAAGTTACGATCTCATTTCATACATGATTAGTTTCTTCAAATAAAATCATGTGATTGAAAAGAGTAGATTATCATGTTCCCTAAGGTTTTACAAAATCACAGACATTCCAGCACTAGTGTATACATCCAATCCAACAAATATTCAACCTTAAAACTATTATCAAATGGAAGTCACAGGCTATGATCCTGTATAAGCCTTGATCAGCTACAAGCTGTCTATGAGGGTTTCAAGCATTCAGTTTCAGAAATTGCAGAGCAAAAACCCCCCAGACGGATGCACCATTTGAACATTAAAGAGACCAAATGGAAAGACTGTCTACAGCAGATAATACATGGAAGAGAGAACAAGATACTGAAAATGAAAACTGAAAGGAAGGTTCAAAGAAAGAACACTCCCATCAAACCGTCTAAAAACACGGCAAACGACGTTCTCACAGAACCCAGGCCAATTCCAGTAGAGTAGCAAATCAAATACACCACTTTCAGATGGACGTGCTCAAAATCCTTCCCATGTCCTGGAAACTAATAGTGGAGGAACATGGCAAGTAATCTGTAATGAACCCTGTACATCTACACCTCCTAAGCCTCCAGTTTTTTATCTGGAGTTCCATGACAGAGCATTATAATAAGCTCCCCCATTTGAAAAAAAGAAAAGGGAAAAGGGACGAAGAAAAAAAAAAAGATGGGTGTTTCAACATAATACAGATATTCTCCCCATGAAGCAGTTCAAAAGTTCTGAGGGAAGAGACAGAATAAACAAGAAAATCGTAACTCTCTAAACTGACTCCGATCACAATATGCCCTTGCCCTTTAAGCTTTCTTCACTACACAAGGCTGCTCTTAATTCAATTGAGTGGGGAAGCATGCAGGCAACACATCCAACAGTATCACTACTTCCTGACACTTCCTTTTTAAGAAATCCTTTTTCTCCAGCTCTGTCAAATTTCACCATGATTCTGCATCAACTCAGAACAGATTCAGAATTCACATGACTGCCACTGCCGCCACCCTGACTATTTAATCCCACTACAGGCATGGAGCGGTGTGCAAAATCCAATAACAGCTTTTTCTGGAGCTCATTGGTATGTGGAAGACTTGCACGCAAGAGCTCGACTGGCATCTCTCTACTGATAGCTCTAGCTGCATCTGCCCCCACAGCTGCCATGTTTGAAGAGGCCTGCATGAGCAATGACTGCATTATACTATCATATTTGTTCAAGCAGTACTTGGTAAGAAGGCCAAAGAATTCGTCAAAAGAGGCCTGCCACAGGGCTCGATTATTCATATTGCAGTTGCCAGCAACATGAGGATCGGTTAAAATTTCAGTTGCCCGTTCAAGCACAGATTTTAGTATTACAGAAGCTCCATCACCAGCAGAGCTTCCAACAGGACGAAGGGGAGGCTGCTCTGATGAACAAACCACTGCTGCAAGACAAGCACTTAAAGCACCGAGATCCATTCCACGAACACATGAGGAAACGACCCTTGAGAGGTTAGTGGTCGTTTCAGCCGCTCCAGAATCAGAGGGTAGGCCCCCAAATAAAAACCTTAAATGGCGGAAAATGGCCATGCAGACTATTCGGATGAGCTCAATGGCTGGAAAGAGTAGCTGGAGATACTTTGAGAGAAGCTTCCTACCTTTGGGAAGTGAAACTAACCTTAGGAACACAAGATCATCCTTGGGGGCCAGCCCAACGGTGTGACCATGTTTCCCAAGTGGGTCAACCAACTGAAGTGATGCTGCGAGCCCTTCCAGCAGGTTCTGCCGTCTCCGCCTCAACTGAGTCCCACCATCCTGGAGCTGATTGAATTTTAAAAACCGATCTATGTCATCCACATCAAGGAGAAGACAAAGACCATCCTCAATAGTGACTCTTGCTGCAAGCATCGGTTCCTGTTCCAGAGGCTTCTCAGAAACTTTCTGTTCAGTGCTGCCAGCAACAGATGAATTTGGAGGGTCAACTTCAAGAAGAGGACGGGGTCTGCGGATGGATGAGAATGGAACCCTTCCAAGAGCGTCAACCTGGAGAAAAGCATGTGGCTCACTGTTTGCACGGGCTCGGGGAGGGAGTTCCCTCAGGTGAGTTGGGCAGAAATGGTGCTTCAATCTTGCTCCAGCAGATTTTTTTGCAAGACAAGCCTGATGGTAATAATCATCCACATATGGATCATTACTGTGCGTTGCAGCAAGCTGCATTCTAAGGATACTTTCAATTTCATCAGCTGTCATATACTTGGATCTGAACTGTGGCCACCCAACATCACTCTTCTGACTGCTAGTATCAAAGCCCTGTTGAGAAAACCGATGATTCGGTCTACCTTTTTGCATTGACTTGGGTCTTTGATCCCTCAGATCACCTATCCCAAGCATTGCTTCATATTTGTTCATGATGGGTGGAGCTGGAGAAAGATGGGGGTTAAATAGTTGGGACTGCAGCCCTGATAAATGACCAAATGAAGGCTGAACTGGATGATGCAGTCTATGTTGCTGTGGCTGCTGTTGCAGCATTAACTGTGGAGGCATTAGCCCATTTTGATGAGGTAATTGTTGTTGTAACAAATTGTTCAAGATGCTGGGATGATCTCCAGGAAATATGTTGGTTTGGTTGACCCATTGGCTTGGTGGTCGGCTATTAACAGAGAGACCAGGAGCAAACTGAGGTAAATTTCCACCAAATTGGGACCCATGATGCAAGCTGGGCAATTGAAGCTGAGGGTTAGAAAAGGGAGGGAGGTTTGATGGAGACAATGCAATCTGGGGTCCACCGGAAAGATGAGAGATGTGGCGTGAATGATGATTTGGTGAACCCTCCAGGGATCTGCCCCCTGTGGGAGGATAAGAAGTAAAAGAAGATTTTGGCACTAGAATTGGTTCGCTAGAGTAGTGATGCTGCTGCTGCTGCTGTTGCTGCAGCTGCTGTGGCTGCTGCTGTTCAGGATATGATGAAGTTCTGTACAGAGGCTTCAATTCTGAGAGACGGGCAGAAGAAGCATGGGGCTGTGATGACCATCTTTTGCCATCCTGAAGGCTTTCAGTCTCAAACATATGTTGATCAAACCAGTAATGTAGATCCTCTTCCTGTGCCCATTCAGCAGCTGAAGAACCTGAAAAGAACATTTCAGGAAACTTTGATCAGTTGCAATATGACACCCAGGAAAAAAAAAAAAGTAAGCATATAATCAGGCTTCAAGAATTATTCTCTGAATGTCAATATGATACAATTGCAGAAGATAAGAGGCAGATATAATGGTATACATTTGACAGGTCCCACTCAGGATCTCCCTGAGGACCCTAACCCACATTTTATCTCACATACAGCAAGAAAACCCATTCTGAAGAGTGGGAGATCAACTAGAAGATATGCAATGCCATCAGGCACACATTTAACATCTCCATGGAAATACTATAAAATGAGTGGACAATATATCACTTGCAAAACAACTAAGTAAATAAGCAAATTAGCCAATTTATACCCCCATTCTTATATCATACTAAAACACTACTTACAAGGCTTGCCTGAGGCTTCAGGAATCCCCTTTTAGATTTGAGAACATATGACAAAGGAGGATCTGTTTGAGGTTATGACTAGGCGCTAGAGGGGTAGTCATAATTTTGTGGGTGTTCCTTTATGCAGTGGGATCCAAAGGAAAGAGTAGGACCTCTGAGGACTTAAGGCCTAGAAACTTGGCTTTTGAGGAATGTAGCCACTAGCAGATTATAAGGAAGCAAGTTGAGGGTGAAAATCTAGAGCCCCGTGGGATAAGGAAGCTAATTGGAACACCAAAATTTTTTCAATGAATTGCCAAAGCCTACAGAAGATGAATTATCTGAGCAAGATTAAAGTTGATGGGTGTGGTCATAATAATTAATGATAACAAGTTGGGGCTCTCATGTTTCTTTCAGCAAGTATACTGAGATTCAGGAGTTTGATAGCATCATTTTTAACCTGCTCCATGTAACATAGGTCTTCAAGAGCTAATCTAGTCATGGAATGGTTATCACAGGATTTGTAGCTACGACCATAACAAAAGATAAAAGGACAATTTGAAGGCTAGCATGAAGACAATCGAACTCGCAACATATACATATACAACTTTTTGTTTATAAGTAAGAAAAGATATATTGAAGCACTTGAAAAAAGGTGCAAAAAAGTACACACAGAGTATACAAATTGGGCCCAAAAGCAAACCAAAAAAGGAAAAGAGGAGAAATACCCACCACCCTAACAACAAGCAGCCCTAACCAACAGAAAGAAAAGCAGAAACAACCCAAACAACAAGGCTAAACAATAGAAAAACCCTACAACTGGAAGCACCCTCTTTCCTCAATCCCCAGCACCACTCCCCTTTCCTCTAGCAGTGAACAGAGAGCTATTATAGTTAATCGAGCACTTTTAACTTTCACATTTCCCTCTCGATACGGGAAGAAGACCTTTTCTTGCCCCCTAACATGCTCACCCCACGACCTCTTCTTTACTCCAATTTTCTGACAATAGAACAAATTTCCTTCTCAAAGCCCGCAACTGGCATCCCCAAACAATTACTGAACTCAACAAAACCACTAGGAAGGCTATTAAAATCCTCTCCCTCCAAGGCACCGAAGTCCACATCCCTTGAAAGCTCCAACTCCTCGGCCCATCATTAGCAGCTGACATCGAGGACTTCAAGGACCCAAGGAAAGGGAGGAAGGCCCAGATTGCCCATTCGCCTCCACCACGAGTGCCTCATCTGTAATCGCAGCTCAAGAAGTTAACGAATCCACAGAAAAAGGCTCACTACCCCTCTCACACAAGAAGAGGACATCAAGACCACAGGGCGGCTCGACTCTAGGTGCCTCCCCTGCAGAAGCTATACTCTGCCCTCTTCTCCCAACAGATCCACCAAAGCTTTCCCCTCTTCTACTCTCAAGCACGCAAAGAACACACCCCTCCTGCACCTTCTCTGCAGAAGGAGCAAGCCCTAACAAGCCCTCATCACCTTAAAGCTCCACTTAAAGGCCCAACCTCCTCTGAGGCCCTTCCCACAATTCTGTTAGTACAAACTTGGGCCAGGCCCAATCTTAGTGGACCCTTCACACTTATATCCGAAAACACAAAGGCATCCCCATTTTCAACACCACAAGCCTCTTCCAACCCTTGTCGGCCCAAACAAGAAGACCCAAGAACCTCCCCACCAGCCTTCACAATGACATCAGGCCCAACTACCCCACCACCTCCCGTAACAGATGTAACCCTCTTTTCACGTCCTAGGAAATCCCCCCTCCTCTCTTCCTTTTCCCTTAACAGATACTGCTATAGAGTCCACTGTACCCTCTCCTACCAACTTCAGCCTGCAACAAGTCAAACCTACAGCAGCTGCTTTTGCGTCAAAACCTGCAGCACCCTCACCCGCCACCTTAGACCTGCAGCAGAGCAACTCGACAGCTGCTGTAGGACCCAAGGGTTGCAGTCCCCTCCCATCATCGGCGCATGAGAAAACTTCCACTCCTGCCCCAACTTCTTGCTCACTGGGCACACAGTCTCTTCTTCTAGGCTCCACAAACGAAAAACCTGGCTAAGCTTCCCACCACAGTTGTAAGGAGAAGCTGGAGTTGCCACTACCACTTGCAACAAGCTAGGTAAAAAAACTCCCAACAGGATGCACCAAAATCCTGGCCCAATGCAGATTATTCAAAAGAGCAGTGTCTTCATCCACAGCAGCAAACCCACCACATTCATCCCCAATCTTCTTAAAAACCACCTGACTCCACAGGTGTAACAGGAAACCCAACACTCTCATCCACATCTCCTTGGCATGACCCCTTCCTCAGACTACCAACCTTGGGAGTCCGCCTTACCAAGTGCAGCACTCTCTCCTTAACCCTTCAAGAACCTCTTTCAAGCACCCTTTCTGCCTCGGCAAGTATCTCAAAATCAAATAAGAGCAAGTTACCTCCAAAACCTGAAATCCTCAACCCCCCTTCAGGTACAAAAGAGCAATCACAAGAGGTTTCAAAAAGGAAAAATCAGGTTACTGCTCTAAAACCTCACCAAACCAACCGACCAGACAACTGCACAATGACTCCTCCCTGCCTCGCTCCACATTATCTCCAATCTAAACCCAAACAGCTTCGCCTGCCACTCCATGAGCTTTCCTTATGACATCAGCAAAAGACCCAAGGGTTGTCTCCCTAGAGATGCTCCTCACCTTAGCAGGAGAACCCACTCTCCTAACCTCAGAAGAGGGAGCTACACCTAAAGAGCACAGCTTCTCCACCAGAACTGACCTACCCCCATGAAAACCCGTCCCCTCGGGGAAAACCAACGAGAACCTCTTCTCCTCTTCAGCCACGACAAAGCAAAATAAAAACCTCCCTGCCCCATTCGAACATTTTTTTTTTTTGATAGGCAAAGACAGAAATATATTAGAAGAGGGCACCAAGAGGAAAACCCGAAGCATACAGGGAGTATACAAAAGGCCCCTTAAGGCACACACAAAAGAAGAGAGAAAACAAACCCGACCCTCAACTAGCGCCTAGCCAATCAATAAAACTAGGTAAAGAAAGGGGACCTTCATTTACAATTGTTTTTGTCCACTCCCAAAGATTACAAACAAAATAATTCTTCAACCTATGAACCGAAAAGTCCTCATTATCGAAAGCAATCCTATTTCTTTCCAACCAAATCGCCCAAAAAAGGCACAACGGGGCTGCCTTCCACACCTTTCTATGCTTCTTGCCCAACATAAGGCCCCTCCATTCAATAAGGGTCTCTCTAGCCGAAGAAGGGAGGACCCAACACACTCCAAAAAGAGCAAGCAGTAAGTCCCATAAAGCTCTTGCCTTGGAGCAATGTATAAGAATGTGATCAATAGACTCCTCTTCCTCACAGCACAGAAAACATCTGTTTGCAACAGCCCACCCCCTCTTTTTAAGCTGATCCATAGTGAGCACCTTACCCCAAGAAGCCTCCCAAGCAAAGAAACTCACTTTGGAAGGCACACTAGGGTTCCATATCAAACCATGAGGGAAAAGACCAGCTCTTCTTGAAGATAGATCATTATAGAGTGATTTAACTGAAAAAATCCCATTCGAATTCGCCTTCCACCTCAATCTATCTTCCATAAGGGGACTAAGCGTTACACCTCGGATTGCCAAAAGAAGCCTCTCCACCTCCTCCACCTCCCAATCATTGAAGGGCCTAGAAAATCTAGGACTCCAAGCCCCTTCCCCTCCCGAAGTGTCCCAAAACTCCTCTACCCAAGCCTCCTTAGAGGAGGCAAATGCATACAAGGAGGGATAAGAATTGCATAAGGCGAGGTTCCCAGACCATATATCTTTCCAAAATTTAATCCTTCTACCATTCCCCACTAAAAAGGCTACTTTATTTTGCATAAGGGCACCTTCCTTCCTTATAGCCTTCCAAAATCCTACTCCATAACTCTCCCTAACTTCCCTAGAACTCCAACCCCCTTCTTCCTTCCCAAACTTCCTACTAATGACGTGCCTCCAAAAGTTCTCCCTTTCAATCGCAAAACGCCAATTCCACTTGCAAAGGAGGGCCCTATTAAGGATGGAAAGACGTCTAACTCCCAAACCCCCTTCCTTTTATCCATACAAACGGTATCCCAATTAACTAAGTGAGGCTTCCTCTCCAAAGCACTCCCTCCCCACAAGAAATCCCTTTGAATTTTCTCCAACCTTAGACTAACCACTCTTGGCATTCGAAGTAAAGACATCAAGTATATGGGCATACTTGACAACGTACTCCGAATTAGAGTAATTCTCCCTCCTTTGGAGATAAATTGCCTCTTCCACAAGGCTAGCCGTTTCCGAAATCTCTCCTCCACCCCATCCCAAACAGCCACAGACTTGTGATTCGCCCCCAAAGGGATCCCCAAATATGTAGAAGGCAGCCTGCCCACTTTACAGCCAGCCTCAAGAGCCAGATTCTCCAAATTCTCCACTCTACCAACCGGCAAAATTTCACTTTTGTCCCAACCTTTCCAACTTAAACCTCCACCCAACCTTTGCACCATCTTTCCAAATCCTCATCCCTGCAACAAGCTTCTACCCCTTCCAATAGGAGACACAAACTCATATCCCCAAACCTAATCCAGTCAGAAAAACCTCTGCCCTTTTCCACAATAACACCTCTTAGTTTTCCCCCAACCTCCTCCACAGAAAGGTTGAAAGTTTTTTACTCCACTGCAAACCAACACCAACCACCTCTCAAAACAGTTCTTCTAGCTCATTCTTCACACTTATGATGCCACAATGTCTATTTTCTAATACCTAGTCCTCCCTTTGTCTTCTCACAAAGGATGGTCGTCCACATAACCAGGTGCATCTCTCTCCTAGCAACCCCCATACCATAAAAATTATCCCTAAATCTTCTCAGGACAAATCCTTACTATACATATACAACTAAAAAACACCAAAAAGAAAAAAAGAAAAAAAAAAAAAAGTGTTTCGATGGAACTAGTTCTGAAAAAGGAATTAAAAATCAACTATAGTAAACTAAAAAAGGATATGCAAGATTTGTACTCACTTTCTCTGGATCCCCTATCACCAATAATTCCTGCATTTCTTGGTCCACTAACACCTGTTTCCAACTGTGACAAAACAAACAGAACTTAGAACACAAGAAAGAAATAACCCAGAATATAACATTAGGAAACATATGTAACCACTTAGGAGTCAGAATCAGAACTAACAAAATGCATATGTGTGGAGAATCCTGCCAGTAAATACCAGATTAATATAATTTTGGGGAATAAGACATTTCACTCCCCTGTTCTCTCAATTCCTAATTTTCTTTCTAAAGACATATACATACATACATACATACATATATATATATATATATATATATATATATATGTACAGGGGATTATGAGAAATGTGTTCATTGGCAGGCAACATGTTGATTTAATGAACCACCTAGTCAAATAAATTAGAAGAATTTAATCATCAAAACTGATGAGCCAAGACTTTGATAGGACCATTTTATCATCCTTTTAAATTGGTGAACCAAATTAGACAAGAAAATTACAGTACTTTTCAGAATATGATGTGTGTCAGAAAATATGGGGAGATGGCACCAATAGGTCATGTTTGGAGTCCTGGAATTGGGTTCCATACAAGAATATTCTATCTGAACGGACAGAACCCACCCTTTTTGTAGTGGGATAAAAATCTTTCCCCCTAACTTTTCATTGTCATTTTTCCACATCAATGTGGTCAAGATCATTAGGAAATGTGGGATGTCAATGGTTATGCCATTCTTAAATGCTCACTTAGTAATTTTTCCACCATTACACAGGCTCAGATTCTAATTGTAGATGATGTGCAGGCTATTCATATGGCAATATGAATATCTTATAATATATTCAAAATAACAGGAAAAGCTACAGATTTTAGAGTCCATGAGCTTTAAATCAAGTAAACATAAGACCTTATGTAAGTTTGGTAGTGCATCAACCTAAATCCAAACAATAGTGTGCAGACAAATGCATCTAACAGGAGAACGCACCAATATTTTTAAACTTAAGAATTTAATCAAAGGATTCAAAAAGGCACCAAGTCCATAACAGGACAATCATGTAAAAAGCTTTTTTTTTTTTTACACACACCACTGCCATATCATCTCAATGTTTAGGAAATCTTTTTCTACAAGACTGTGTCTCAGAAACCTCACCTTTGAAAAAGTACTAGCAAGATCATCAATATCAGATAAAGACCTTAGAACTTCACCCTGAAAATGTGAGCAAAAAATAAAAAATCAGTTGCATAAACTAAAGAGTACTGCTCTGATCATTAAAAAAAAACAAAAAAAATCTAGCAAGTAATGCATTTGAATAATTAGAAGTCAAAACTAAATCCTTATCCACTTATCTAGCAAAATACTGAGCATTTAAAGAAGGGATATGTGTTTACGTCAACAGAGGATGAGATAGAGAGAGAGAGAGAGAGAGAGAGAGAGAGAGAGAGACTAGCATGTATTTACATGTCAAATGATAAAACAAAGCTGGTAAACACAAGAATACAATTTTTACCCCCTTCTTGGGTGAGGGTGACCTCAACAGCAAGGCCAGATTTCCCAATAGAAAAATAACAGAGAGCTGAGAACTTAACAGACAAATTACTTAAATTTTTTTTTATCAGAAATAAATGATTTAATGACTTATTAAATGCCCAAAATGCCCAAAAACGGGTTGCCACTTAACCCATTTGAGGCATCTATATTGGAATGCCAGTGAGAGCCTATACGCCACTTCTTCAAGGAGCTTCACCCAAATTAAATTAACTCCTGCCACTTTGGATCAGAAGATATCATTTGAAATAGCTGAACAAAAATGGGTTGTCACTCAATCCATTTGAGGCATCTATATCAAAATTCCAGTGAAAGCCCATATGCCACTTCTTCAGGGAGCTTCCCCCACAACAAATTAACTCCTGTCATATTGGATCAGAAGATATCGGTTTAAATAATTGAAGTTCTTGAGTTGCAGAATCTTATCAGTTAGAAACTAAGCACAGATGATTAGATTCAGGTACTTCCCTTGGGGACCTTCACCCAAACTAAATGACTCCTACAATCAATTTAGACAAGCAAATATTACCAAAAAGTACAACATCATTTAGCCCCTTGGCCTGTTCAAGTCTTATCATTTAGAAACTACACACAAATGACTGGGTTCAGAAACAGCTATCTAAGACTAAAAATTATAATAATGAATTCTCAGTTCACACGTGTGGAATGACTCCATTCCACATTGTGTAACACGAAATGATCAGTTCCTTGATGAAAAATGCATATATGTGTTCTATGCATGTTGTTTCTTAAACCCCTGACTCCCTAGAAAGATTTGCAAGCCAGTCAATTTGAACCATGAAGCAAATAACAAAATGATTCCAACAATCCCTCCACATTTTAAAATTATTTAAAATAAAAAATAAAATAAAAAATAAAAAATAAAATAAAAGATACTTATGAATGAACCCTGTGCAGGAATTTACCTAAATTTCATCATCTAAAAAATTTCATACAGATTATTAGCCCTCAGCCCCGTCCAGGTACGCAGAGAAAAGAAAACCTTACATATTGTATTGGAATCATATATCATTGGTATTCTTTCTCTCTCTCTCTCTCTCTCTCTCTCTCTCTCTCTCAGCCTTTCATTTATCCAGAGAGAGAGAGAGAAAGAGAGGGAGAGTGGAAAGAGATATCCAGTAAAACACCAGAGGTAGTAAAACACAAAATTCTCACTGTAAGACACCAGAGGTTGGAAAACACAACATTCTCATTCTTATGGAAAGGTTCAGCCCAGTCCAGCTACGCAGTGAAAACTCCATGGGAGAGTGATTTACCAATTTAGAAGATAAACCTAACAAAAACACAAGAATGGCTTGCCACATAGGAAAATACATCTCTACCAAAATGCAGACAAAATGCACAAACCAGAGCAAAATCTACAGTGACTTGGGATAAGCAGCAAAACAGCATTTAAAGTAGTACAAGAGTGAACTCCCAGAATCAGAAGTTCTCTATAACTTATTGTTGCAAAAACTGTACATAGATGACTCTGCCGAAAGCAGCCATCTAAGATTAATAAAAGCTTCAAGAAGTAACTATCATCAAAAACAGGTGGAAAGAAATCAAGGAACATCATTTTGTGATTTTTTTTTTTTTCTTTTTTTTTGATAGACAAATAGAAATTATATTAAGAGAACAACACTAAGCAAAAGAGGTGCATCCAATGTACACTTGTGGTATACAAAAGGCTCAAAAAAAAAACACAACTGAACAAGATAGCCCACAAGCAAACTAATCTAATCACAATTAGGCTACCTAAAAAATCCAACATTGTGACAATCTCCATCCCCATCGCATCCCATGACCACTCCAACAAGGATTTCAAGAAGGTCCCCTTCAATCTTTGATCTAACAACTCTTCCTCATAGAGTATCCTTCTATTATGCTCTTTCCAAATGCACCAAATAAGCATAAAGGAACCATACACCAAATAAGCATAAAGGAACCATGCACCAAATTTTCTTTCGCCTTTTCTCTATTGCCTTGGCCTTCCACCCTAAGAGAAGGTTTTTCACTGTGTCCAAATACACCTATTTTAACCCAAAAATTACTAAAATAAGATTCCACAACTTTTTGGTCCTGTCACAATGAATAAGGATGTGATCAGTTGTTTCTTCACTATCTTTGGAGTGGCCACATTTATCAACCATCATCCACCCTCTTGTTATGATGATATCTATGGTTAGGATATTCCCCCAATTTAAAAAAAATAAATAAATAAAAAATAAAAAATAAAAAATAAAAAACAAACAAACAAACAAACAAACAAAAAAACAGGTTGTCAAAAGGGCTTGGGACCTCCAAATTTCTTTAGCAGTAATCATCACTCTACTCCCGCCACATAAAAAACCGTAGTAAGACTTAACACCATAGTTTCCTTTCTTATCTTCTTTCCATTATAGGTTTTCTACCCCTACTCCTTGTACTCTCTCTGACTGAATGAACTTGAAAATTTGAACCACCAAGTTGCCAAACCTAAAAGTGCCTTCTGTACCGTACAGACCAATGGCCTCCATTCCTTTTCCCTTCCCACAATCCTGCAACCATCGCATCATTGTCAGAGGCTAAACAGAAAGGAATGGGAAAACCACTTTCAAGGACTCTCACCAACCTATCGAACCTGAATAGCTGTCCTGATTTTAAACTCATACCATCCTCTTATAATGGCCTTCTATAAGCTTACTCCAAAATACACTCTCACCTCTAGGGCACTCTATCCCCCATTGATTTCTCCATATTTGGATATGACATAATAAAGGAAAAAAAAAAAAGTCAATAAAAATCAATTACAAGAAAAAAAATAACATATTCTTGATAAAAGAATTATATATTAAAAAAAAATACCCCTTTCTCTTTTATCCTTGTTTAAAAAAAGAAAAAATAAATAAATAAGTGAATATCCGAAGCAAAATAGGAGTATTTGTTCCCACACCCACACCATTTTCATGTCACGTCAACCTGAGTATGTTAGGTAAAGGTGAAGAGTCCAGATGTATACATCAAATTTCCAATTCTTGCACCCAAAGAAAGACAAATAGGAGCAAATCATGTCACCAACAGATAATTTTTTTGATAGGAGTCACCAACAGATAATTAGAATTAAAGAATAAACTAGGGTTCATATCTACTATACTTAACGTGCCCAAATAAGAATACCTCTGCTTCTTCATACTGCTATCACAAATTTAGCAAACACTAATATAAACAACCTTAGAAATGTCAGAAAATTAGTTACTATTAAATTATTAAAGACATCAATAAAAGCTAATTAAAACTTATCTGTCCACGAATCAATTCCATTTGAAAAATCTAAACTAACAGAAGTATAACACCATCATAGATATTTAAAAAAATTGCATGCACATTCTCGATATTTTATTCCAAATAACTTCAATTTACAGATGCTTCCTTTTTCTCAAAAATTATTTTCAATTCTACACTGCATTCTAATTTTGTGTTTGTATTAGAGAATGCAGTCATACTTCTTCTTTCTAAGATTTAACCTCCGACCCTGATTGAGAGGATATGTTTGAGGAAGTGCAACATTTGTGTATGTTTATAAATACGAGAGTAAAAGACAAAGATTTTAAAAAAAAAATACATAAATAAAAAATCAGAGAAAAAGAAAGGTACCTCCTCCCTGTCTAACAGGAACTCCTCTTCATCAAACCCAGCTACAGGCAGATCTTCCTCTTCATCTTCTAATCCACCCAACTCAACTTCCTCAACGACGTCTTTACCAAAAAATGCATACTGTGAAGCATCAAATACTGCATATGCCGAGAAAGGAAAACAACCAAAAAACAAAAGATTCATCAATACTCCACTTATGTACAGCATGGAGGATAAGACAAATTCTAACAGAACACTATTCCATACATATGGAAAATATGAAATAAAAGGGGATAAAATCCTTGACCATGGAATCAACATATATTGAAAATGCAGTAAGCCCATAATAAGTATGATAAGAACACAAGCTATGACGGTAACCGCCAGTAGCAGCACAAGAACCACATGCCCAAAAAAAAGTGCACAACAACTCTGTAACACATAACGAAACTGTAGTTCTCTGGTGTTCGGGCAAGCATTCCTATTAATACTAAAACAAGAGCATTACCAGATGGTCAACCACTTAAATCAAAGTCAATACACTTGAAACCCATGCTGAGCCGTTAGATTCAAAGTACACTTACAGAACCAGCACCAAAGAGAACACAAACTCACCCTGGAACTGTAGAAGCTTCATGCTCTATTAGCCATCCCGAAAAAGGATGAAATCAGAATTTTGAACCATATATTTTTCTTTTTTTGGAACCCAAAGGAAAAAACATCCAACCAACCAAGTCTAATATGAGTATTACATTTCAAGTTTGGCAATTAAGATACAACCACTGAAAACTTTAAGCTGAATTTCCATAAACAAAAAAATGCTTTGCGAATGCTATTTAGGTTTAAAACTATAAACTCCTGATTGTTTTGTTTAATCTGCCTTCAATCTTCAGTTGGAATTAAATACGGCTGTCCACACAAAATAATTGAAATTTGTTTCCCTTTCTTTCCCAGTTTTCTGGGCAACCAAACAAAGGGTGAACTCCGCAGTCATAATTAATGCACTAATTACCCAAATAAACCAATCGAAAAAACAACAATAACACCATAATAATACAAAAGCGGGTATCAGACAGCAGCACGGTCCTCTGTTGGGTTGCCAAAAAAACTTTTAAGAAAAAGAAAAATCAAAAGCCGACCCAGAAAGCAGATCTACAAAATCCCAAAAAGAAGAACGAAAACAAAGAAAAATCTGAATTACAAAATCTATCGAAAAAGAAAAATTAAAACGGAGAGAAGAAGAGAAGCAAAACCTGTGGAAGTATCTCCAAATTGGTTGAGATCCGGATGATTGGAAGCCTCATGAATACCAGCCCCACCACCCTCAAACACACCGTCTTCCATATCTATTCTACACCTTTCAACAAAAC
Source organism: Vitis rotundifolia (assembly GCA_030254885.1). NCBI lineage: Eukaryota > Viridiplantae > Streptophyta > Magnoliopsida > Vitales > Vitaceae > Vitis > Vitis rotundifolia. The sequence goes on from CM058169.1 coordinate 17,527,725, forward strand.
AAAACCCTAAAACCTAAAAAAAAAAAAAAAACCTAGCTACAAGGCCCCTTACAGTACAAATTTGAAGGGCTTGCAATAAGATAGCGAAAAGATCTGTACACTGAATTGGGTATGGCAAGTCATTGATGAGGAGATATTTGGAATTCAAACCCTAGGTCATACTCCCATATCATGTGAATGAAGAAGATGGATGGAGAGAAGATAATAAACAATCAAAGCCTACCAAAGTAAGGAAACCATATTTTCATAGTAAATATAAATATAAATATATATATATATATATATATATATATATACTTTTAATTTTTTTTTATTATTATTGAAAGTAGAAAATAATATTTGTTTCAAAATAGACCGTTAAAATATTTATCAAAATTATGATTTTAAAATTTTAAATTATATATTAATATGTCATTTAGCTTTATTTCTTATTTTTTTATTATTTTTAAAATAAATAATAATAATAATAATTTCTATATAAAATACAAATTATTTTTTAAAATAGTTATAAAAAATTATTTTTAAAAATTATTTTTTTATACTTTATAGAATTTTTGTCTATTCGAAAATCTAAAATATTCTTAATTTATTTTTAATATTTTTATGTCTAAAATTTTATTTTTAATTATTATACACGTTTGTATTATTATTTTTTAAAATTATTCTTTAAAAAACAAATAAAAATAATTAAAAAATATTCTATGAAAATAACACTTTTTTTTGTTATTAAGATAATAAAATAAAAAATATTTTTTTGGTTAACAAACATTTTTTTTATTTTTTTATTTTGAAAAAGGTTTTAAAATTAGTTGTCAAAGACTTTTAACTTTTGAAATCTATTTAAAAAATTAAGATATTAAAAAAAAATTATCACCCTTAATCTTCACTCTTCTATTATACTTCTTGTTAAAATAATATAAAAACATAATAGATTCTCAAAATTTAAAATTTAAAAGTAACTTTTAAGTACATAAGCACATTCATATTTTCATATAAAAATTATTATAATTTATATAAATTTATTATTTTTCAACTTTTAGAAACAATATAAAATATATCATAAGTATAAATTTTCTTTAATAGGATATTTAATTAAAATAAAAATAATAATGTTCAAGTCAAAAATATAATTTTTTTTATTTTTAAAATATTAAAAACATGAAATGTAATTTTTTTAAAATATTAAATATCCTCCATTTAAAAAAATTATATTTATTTTTAATTTTTTGGAATAAGTTTATAGGATAGGATAGGATATTCCTTTCTGAAAATGATTTATGATGTAAATATGTCAGTTTTAATTTATTTATAAAATAAAATTTTCGACGTGTACAAAACATTAATTTATTGGGTGGACGGTGGCTTGCTTTTAGTGCAAAGAGGTGCAAAGGAATATTGAAAAGGATAGGCATCTCATCTGTTGTTATCACCTTATTTTTTTATTTTTTTTATTATTGTTTGACATTATAATATTGGTATTATATTAATATGTAGTGAGAGAAAGATGTGACAAAAAAATATAAGGGACCATCACTAGATTGAAAAGTGTGTGATCAGGATGACTCGGACGTCTTCTTATATAAAATATGTTTATTGTATTGATGAGAGTGGAGGTTTGTAAAAGAGAAAATGAGAAGCATACTTTTGGTATAGATATTTGAAGTTGTTAAGTCAATTGTAATTTCACAAGGGTTTGAAAAATGTTCATCTCACCAACCTTCTCTAGATATCAACACCTCATTTGTGGAAAAATAGGACAAGCAAAATATATTGCTTGCCATAATAAGAAACTTCTATTAATAAAAATATTCATATTTCATGATATACCTAATGAGATTTTGAAAATAGGTGATTGGTTGGATTAATTCAATAAATAAAAAAATTAGAGTTGACCATCCATTAATTAAGTTGTTTTTTTATTCATGGTAGATGATTAAAATAAAAAAATTTATTTAATTTTATTACTATCTTTTTTTTTATGTTTGACTTGTCATTTCATATTTCGTATATCATTTGATGATGCGGTGATAATAAAAAATAATAGTTTTAAAATTTATTTTTAAATAATTAAAATATAAAAAAATTTATTATTTTAAAAGTAATTTTAAAGGTATATGATATTTTTTTTATAATATATTTTATTTTGTATAAAACTTTTTATTTTAAAAATAAATGCAAATAATTTTATTTTGTTAACATTTTATTTTTTATGAAAAAGGAAAAGGTAAAAAAGAAAAAGTGGAAAGGAAGTTGGACTCCATCTACGTGGATCATTGATGTTGTCTCCTTTCACCAAAGTCACTTTTTTTTTTCCTTCCTTTCCTACTCTCCAAATCCAATATGCCCTTTTTTCTATACTACTATATTGATATATACTCAACTATTGTGAACACTATTTTACAATATTAAAAAAAATGATGTCCCATTTCATAAATCACCTTCAACATATAAGATATGTTATTGTCACTAAAGTTGAAAGGGTTGTCGGACCACCATTTAGAATAAAGAAAAAGAGGTATTTATTCTCCAAATTTGATGCCTCTATCATTGTTGCATCCATGTTTAATCTCTAATAGCTATTAAAATTATATATTATTTATTTCCTATTAAAATTTAATGTAAAAGTAGGGCATCTTTCATATCTTAAAAGATTTTCAAAGAATTAAATGTATATTTATTTTAAAATTAATTATAAAATTTTCGTTATCTCAATTTAGTTTTTATTTTTTTAAGTAATTTCAATCTTAAACTATACCCAAATATTAAATAATTTCTCATTGTCATATTTTTTTTTTTGTTAGAAATAAGCGAAAAGGTATCTATGATAAATACTAGACATTACACATAATATGGGCGAAAATGGAATCTTATGATTTTTCAAATTTACCAAAAACACTCAAAAAGCACTTAGACACTCTTCAAAACTTTTGATTACCCAATTATATTTTACCTTGCCAATACACTCATCAAAATGCCTCATTCTATAGTGACCTAGTGACTAGTTTGTCACTCAATGTCATTGAACTTTTCAAGTCGAAAGATTCTATGAAAGTACTTAATCATGGATTAAAATATTGGAAAAGAATTGTTAACATGTATCTATCTAATCTAACTTATCAACAAATTGTTGATGGTTATGTTCCCCAAAATGTAGGATTGGGGTAAATGCAATTTTTTGGAATTCTAGGATTGTGAGAAGGTTCAAAATGGATGTTTTAAAGAAGAAATGCTAACATGGAAACCAGAAAATACTATGTTAGATAGGAATTAATGAAGTTACAAAACCTCTTGTAGACCCCCTTTAGCATAGCAAGTCTTATTTGTCCTTTTATATACATATATATATATATTATTGTTTTTGTTAATAGCACCAAAGGATATTTCATGTCACCCGAGAGAGTTGAATATTTTCATTTGGGGTGGGAGCCAGGACGGTTTCAAAGGAGCCAAGCTGCTCAAACGCGTAGCCTTGGACGTGACCACCTCACCATGGTGGTGGTTGGATGGAGACTTGCTGAACCAGGAACAGTGGAGTGGGTAGAAGAAGGTGGTACCAGCTTGGAAGGAAAACGAGCTGGTGAAAAGGGGGTCCGGAAAGGCTTTCGAGGAGGCGTTCTGGGTGAGGTCTGGGAGATATTCTGGAAAAAGAAGGAAAACAGAGAGAGGTAAACCTTCCAAAAAAAGAAAAAAAGACACAAAAAATGAAGAAAGGGAAGAGTAGGATTTTGGGGAATTGTCTTCGTAGAGGAGAGGAACGATAGCCGAAAGCCAAGCGATCACAGCCAAGACTGCCCAGATACGTTTTCAGCTATTTTCCTATGCTTTATCTTATTCGATTCTTGATGATTCTTTGATAGTTTTGGGCATTTATTTTGCTGATTGGGTGTGAATATTGGACATACGGACATTGCTTGTTGCTTCCTTAGTTGTTGATGGACTAGATCCTACCATATTCATATACTGCATCTTTGGTTTTCTTTGAGATTTATCTTCAATATGATTCAGCTTCACTGTGCAACGTATGAGAATCATGATTCTGGCCCCTGTCTCTTTCACCTGCTTTTGGCCTTTTGATTAAAACATGAAAAGGGACCTCATTCAGTAGTTTATCTGTTTGCTTGGCTTCTCTTGGGTCACACCTGTTTTCTGTCACGACCCAAATTTCAGGCAACCCAAAATTTGGCCCATGACCCCAGGTCAAAGGTTTGACCCTAAGGGTTCCTCCTATTCCACGCAGCACGTTGGCAATCAACCAAAACACTCTGAATTTTTTTTTTCTCCACATACATCCCACTAGAGTTCTCACCAACTAACAATATCCCAAACATTACTCAAAAACAACAAGATTTAATAATTTTCATTATAGTCTAAAAATAAAATTCATAATTAAACAACTTAATCCAAATACGGTCTCATTACAAATCCATAGTTCATAATTACTAAAACAAATCCCAAAACCACAAACACAATAAAATGACACGCTCCACTAAGTCGCTCCAAGAGCATCCTGAAGTCCTCCTTGCCCCACTTATGGATTCTCAAGAGTGATATCTGCATCTAAAAATATATATAAAACAAAAGGGTGAGTATTTCCACATTGCTCAGTAGGGTGCCTAACACCCAAGGAGTTAAAGGAGATTACTAAGTTTTAAAAAACACAACAGGAACATTTTAACAGTATTAATCAAACCACATAATTTAATATCTAATATTATACGCAATTCCATAACATTCAACAATTAAATGAATGCACATGAACGTGTGACACACAGTCATACAATGCACTATCGTTTTCGGGCTTTCACCGAAGGATACGCGTCCGCACCCAAATACACTCCTCATTCGGAGTCTTCCCGGGGTAAACTTTTGGGTTTTTCACCCTAGGGATCTCTCTCCCTTCTTAATTCGCCTCACACGGGCTTTTACTTTTCATCACTATTTCGATTTTTTCTTTTTTCTTTCTTTTTCCATTTCATGCACCTTTCACAATCTTTATCCTTTCTTCACACAATTCATGATACAAATGAATGCCAAAATTCCAAATTTTCTCAATAATTTCAACAATTCCAACATTCCCAATAATCCAATAAAATAAATTCTCCACATCAAAATTTTTGAAAATATCCCAACAATTTTTCAAAAATTCACGTATCAATAAACTTGCAATTATACCACACTTTCAAAATTTTTCAACAATTCTAATAATTTCCAATATTCGAAAATAACTAATTTTCCACCATAAAAATTCCGAAAATATTCCAACCAGTTCCCAAAAATTCACATATCACTCGATTTCAAGTTATAACCTAATTTTAGAATTTTCCAACACTTCTAATAATTTTTAACAACTCAAAAAAATTATTTATCAACCAAAAAAATATTCTCGAAATTATAAAAATTCCAAAAAAATTCCAAATCATCCAAAAAAATTCATACAACACCAATATTATCTACTTAACTCAAAATAACAAGATTTACAATTTTTTTCAAAAGAAAAACGCATTAAATTTAAGTTTTAGGGTTAGATTCCCCTACCACAAATCTAATAATTTGACCGTTAAAAACACGATCGGGCACCGTAGGATTGTTCCTCTCATCGAGTAGAGCACCTCCTCAAAATTTGAGCCGAAACGGAGTTCGTTCGGCCGTCGAAACGGCCGTCAAAGTTCCGGCGACAACACCCTTCTCGCAGTCGTCGTAGCTTCCCCACTTCTACCACTTTTTTTTTTCTCTTTTCTTTTACAAAGCCCATTTCATTTGTTGTTTTAATCCACTAGCCACCACCAAGCCACGACCCAATATCCAAGGCCTAATGAATTAATTCCCTTTGTTTTAACAACCCATATCTCACGGTCCACTATCCAACTTTTTGATTTATTTATTTTTTCTTTTATTTATTTTCATTTGCTTATTTTTTTCCATTTCCAAATTTTTTTTTAACACACATTAATTTATTAACAACCAACCCCAAAATTTTAATTTTCTCAATTTTATTACTAAGCAATTTAATTTAATTTATACTTAATTAATTCTAATTAATTTTAATTAATTCACTTTTAAATTTCGTTTTTGTTTTTCGTTTCTGAAAATTTTTTAATTTATAAAATCCTAAGAAATTTTCTACCATAAGGTTGATGTGGCACAAAATTTTCAACTCGCCTAATTGACCAACACAAAAAAATCGAATTTCACCAATCCAAAATTAACATGTGTTCTTCAAACACTTTTCTTTGACTTTTCAACCACCACACAAAAGAAGACTTTTCAAACTAAAAATGCTAACTGGCCTAAAATACCCGGTCATTACATCCTACCCCCTTAAAAGAAATTTCGTTTCGAAATTTAAACGACCTTACCTTAAAAATCGTAAAAGAGTTGCGAATAGTGTCGTCTCATTTCTTCCTCAGGTTCCCAAGTGGCTTCTTCTATCCCATGGTGTTGCCACCACACTTTGACTGTGGGAATCACCTTGTTCCTGAACCTATGCTCTCCAACTTCTAGAATTCATAAAGGTTCCTCCACATAAGATGTATCTTCACCAATCTGAATATCTTACAAGTCCACTACCAAAGTTGGATCTGGAGTACACTTCTTCAGCATGAACACATGGAAGACATCATGCACAAGGGACAACTGTTGGGGCAAAATTAACTTGTATGCCATTGGGCCAACTCTTTTATCAATCTGAAATGGTCCCACAAATCTAGGGGCTAACTTCCCCTTTTTCCCAAATCGAAATATGCCTCTTCGAGGGGACACTTTTACAAACACCCAATCTCCTTCCTCAAACTCCAAGGGTCTTCTCCTTTGTTTTGCATAGCTTTTCTGTCTATCTTGGGCAGTCTTAAGTTTTTCCTTGATAAGTTGTATTTTTTCTGTAGTCTCTTGGACAATCTCAGGTCCCAACAAATGACTCTCACCCATCTCTATCCAACACAAGGGCGATCTACAAGGTCTCCCATAAAGTACTTCATAGGGTGCCATGCCAATACTAGATTGGTAACTGTTGTTATAAGCAAACTCTGCCAAAGGTAAGTAATCTGCCCAATTTCCTCCAAAGTCCAAAACACAAGCCCTTAACATGTCTTCTAAGATCTGAATCACTCTTTCTGATTAACCATCTGTCTGAGGGTGAAAAGCACTGCTAAAGTTCAATTGGGTGCCCAAAGCCCTTTGTAAACTCTGCCAAAACTGAGAAGTAAACTTAGGGTCCCTGTTAGACGTTATAGATAAAGATATCCCATGCAATTTCACAATCTCCTGTATATATAACTTAGCCAAAGAGTTCGTGGAATCAGTAGTCTTCATGGCTAGAAAATGAGCTGACTTAGTAAGACGGTCCATAATCACCCAAACTTCATTTTTCTTGCTTCTAGTTCTTGGCAACCCTATCACAAAGTCCATAGTGATATGATCCCACTTCCACTCAGGTATAAGTAAAGGTTGCAACAACCTTGCAGGCCTCTGGTGTTCAGCTTCACTTGCTGACAAGTCTGATAGTTGGCTACATACTGAGCAATATCTCTCTTCATCCCACTCCACCAGAACTGTCTCTTTAAGTTCTGATACATCTTGGTATTCCCAGGGTGAATGGTATACTTTGCCTTATGAGCATCTGCTAAAAGTTCAGTCCTCAACTCCACATCTCTTGGCACCAAGGAAGAAAATATTGGTAATCACGGATATATCGATACTTCGATTTTATGGATATATCAGATATATCGGAGATATATCGGCGGATATTTTGGAAAAAAATATCGGTAAGTTTAAAATTGTTAAAAACTCATGGAAATGCAAGGAAAACTTCATAATAATATAATTAGAAGTATAATAGACATTTTAAAGTTGTTTTATTGAAAAATTTGATATACATATGATATAATTTGCGATATTAGATGTAATTATATCATGTCGATTTGTAAGAAATGTTAATTTTGTAATTGTTCTCATTATAAAGTCACATAAAATACTTCATTTCATTAAATAGCAATAATTAGTACACATTACATTGCAATGTCCCTTTAGTACCAAAATGAGGATCGATGTGGTTCAATGGGATTGATAGATGAAGGAATTTCGTCTTGCTGTTGGAGACAATATTGGTACCAACTCAATGAGCCTCGATGATATTGGTTTAAAATTCTAACATGCCATGCATATATCTCTTGAGTCCTGCCCACTGCCTTTACATGGATAGGATACTCAAAGTTCACCCATGTGTTAATGCCCAATCCTCCTTCCATCTGATATGGAACTTGGTAAGGCATTTGTCTAGAAGGTGAATAACACGACATACCATACTTTTCATCTGTTGAACTTGAAAGTTGACCATAACTCATCACATGAGGAGGGTAGACATTAGCCTCATTCGAGGAGTCACTAAATTGAGTTCCTATACTCATAAATTCAAAACTCCCTGAAAGTAACTCCTCATTATATGGTTCCATCATTCGTTCTCTTCCTCTATAAGGCTTCCCAATAGCTCCTATGCCTGGACCAGCTCTTCTAGAGTCATGGCCTTCATCTTGTGTGCAATGTGTGAAAGTATTTTCACAGGTGAATTGGCTGACTGGATATTGACAATGTTGACGTTCATTAATATCTCCTCCCGCATTATCACCTCCATCATCAGTTCCACCTCTTGAACCATCGTAACCAGAAGCAGAAGTACCTACAACACTAGGTCTACTACTATGGCCAACACTTGTGGAGTCAATCTCTTGGTGGGAATCATCGGTATCTTTGCTAAAACTCTTAGAGTGAACTTCTTCGGACAACACACGTTCAACATTACCTTCAAATTCTCGAGCATGAGCGGCAATTTGTGGATCGGGATTTCCAACTTCGTCATCCAAGTGTATAGGCCTAACCTATTGGAACAACTGATTATCTTCTTCTTCACCCACCTCGGCTGAAATGTCAAGAAGATCAAGGTAATCTTTTTCAGCAACTCGATCATTTTCTGCCTCCATATCGCGTAACTTTAGCCTCATATTATAATAACAAAAAACTAATTGCTTCAATCGAGAGTAAGCCAAACGATTTCGTTGCTTTGTGTGGATGAGAGCAAACGTGCTCCAATTTCTCTCACAGGCAGTAGATGACGCAGTTTGTGAGAGAACTTTGATGGCTAACTTTCTCAATGTAGGTGTTTGATTCCCATACATAAACCACCATTCAGCTGCAACCAATTTGATAATCATATAAATACCTATGTGGTGAATTTACAATAATGATAATCAATTTTTTTCTATAAAGACTCGCCGAGCACCATGGTTGACCTTGCTGCAATTGCCACTTGATCACCAAATCCTCTTTTTGCATCTCGAAAAAGCACAAGCTATGTATTCAACATTTAATTTGTTAATATCATATTTGTTAGTAAATATTCAAATAAATTGATGAATGAAATTATTGTTTTATAGACAAAAATAACAGTTTTTTATTTACCTTATTTCCAAATTGACCAAGTGATTCAATAGTTGGATCTAATTTTGCAAAAACATCATGGACCGCTTGAAGTAGTTCCAGATCACTACCAACTCCACGCCTATATTGAAATCTTGGATTCAAGAAGTATGTTACAATAAAATTAAGTAGAGTTAGTATTTTTTAAAACAAAATTAAATACAGAGTAAAAACTTATAAAGATATATAGTACTTAAGTACCTGCTGCATGAAGTGGATGTTTTAGTGTTTTCTCCTAACGATCTTGTATTATTTTGAAGATCCAATCTCCAGCTCCTTGACGCTTAAGGTTCTCTTTCATCACGTGCATAAGCTCATACACAAATGGCATTATGGGAACAACTTCAGAATCCATAAGTCAAAGCACCACGTATAATGGCTCATATAATGAAACTATATTTGTCAATCTATCCCAATAGGCATGGTCAAACAATAATTGCTCCAACTCTCGTCTATGTTTTGTTCAACTAAGCTTGTGTTGTGCCCAATCATCACTCATAAACAATTTTTTCAAATCAACCCTTTTTTTAAGAAGACTGTCAAGAGCAATATAATTGGTAGCAAACCTTGTAGCTCCTGGTCGAACAATGTCTCCACCACAATACGTTCTCATTTGTGTTAATAACCAACCATGATTGTAAATGAATAGACCAAAAGATAAATGATCTTGCCATTTGAATTGAAAATGAAGAGAGATATGTCAAACCTTGAGTTTTGAAAACCCCATTATATTAAAGCAACTCTTAATTTATCAAACCATGCTTTAGAGGCCTTCTTCAATCCATATGAGTTTGCATATGTGGTTTGGTTTTAAGGAATCAACATCCTTAAAGTTAGACCATGTAAACCACCTCTTAAAGAGTGTCATTTAGGAAAATATTGTTTACATCCAATTATTTGATATCCCAATTTCTTGAAATAGACACTATTAACACTACTCGAATGATTAAAACTTTGACTATTTGGCTAAAATTCTTTTTGAAATCAATTGATCCAAGTGTTTAATGGAATATTTTAGCAGCTAACCTAGCTTTGTGTCTTTCTACACTTCCATTAGGATTGAGTTTTAGCTTGAACACTCATTTGTTTCCAACCATATTGCATTGTGGTAAGGTACAAGACCCCAAGCATGATTTTGGATTAAGACACCAAATTCTTCATCCATTGTCTTCTTCCACCTTGAAGAGGCTAAAACATTTTGTACGCAAATTGGTTTACTATCAGTTTAAAAGATATTAGGCGGTTATTTTGAAGAGTTCAAATGGTTGGTTGCATAAACTTTTAGTTTAAAAATGTTATTCTTTGATCATGTTTACATAGGATGTCTAGACTAGTTTTGTAGGATTAGTGATATTTGAGATTTAGGTACTTCAATTTGTTGAAGGATGGTTGGAATTGACTGGATGAGTGGCTAATTTGGTGTTAAGGATTGTGGAGAGGCTACAATTTCTATACTTTGAGAGAATAGGGTTATACGAGCTGGAGTTAAAGGTTGGTTCTCATTTGTAGGAGCTACAACTAAAGGCTAGCTCTTATTTGTACTCTCTTCATTACATACCTGAGACTACATTAATTTTTCTTTAGATTCCAAGGATGGACAATTCTTTAAAATATCTAAATATTGGTAGGTAAAGCATGGTTGTGTTGAGGGGCTTAACTTTAGTTCTAAGAAAACCCCAAAATAAAAGAATTCATTTTCATTGAACGTAACATGCCGAAAAATACAAATTCTACTAATAAGATGAAGACATAGGTACCCTTCGTGAGAATTGTTGTAACTTAGGAAGACACACTTGTTTGTGTGAAATAAGAATTTGGTGGATTGAAATGGCTTGAGATAAGGGAAGCAAGAACACTTGAAAGTTTTAAGAAAAAAGTAATCTAGTTTTATTTTATAAAGTTTTTCTAATAGGAACAAAAAATTTAAGATTGGTATAGGCAAGTAATATATAAGGTAGACAGAGGTCTAGAAAACCTCCTACCAAAATCTCAAAGGCATAAAGCCTTGAGTAAAAAAAGTCAAGCTCATTTTTAAAATGTGTTTGTTTGAATAGGGAAATGTTGAATACACTAGTTATGCCTAACATGTGGAATGAGTGCATGAGGATGTCATGCTCAACCTATGTTTCTAATAAAAATTGTTTGTTCTTGCATATCTTTGCTCCTGACCATGTGGCCAAAGATGTTGAAATACTACTCCATTGTTCTTAAAACAGTTCTCAAAAGGTCTATATTCATTACCCTAATATGATTGAAGTTTCTTTATTTTTAGTGTCCAAAGTTTTCTTAATTTGATTTTTGAAAAAGATAAAGGAGATAAGAACTTCATCTCTAGTTTGAAAAGGATAGATCTAAGTATATTGGGAGAAATCATCTATGAAGTGAATGTAATATTTGTATCCAAAATTCGAAACAATTAGAGCAAGGCCTCATTTATCTCTATGGATTAGCTTAAGTAGTGAAGAAGTTTGAGAAAAAGAAGAGTTGAAAGGCAAAGCATCAATTTTTTCAAATTGGCAAGCATTATAAAAGTAGAATTTTCCATTGATTGAATTATCTGGATTACTAGATTTCTATACATGACTCAACTCTACTAGATAGATGACCTAACTTTCTATGTAATACATTGGAGCTAATTGAATCAAATAAGATAAGACATTAGACATCAACCTTTCTTTTTTACTCTACTAAACTTAACCTAATGAAAGGGATGATTGATGGATTCAAGCATGAATGAACAACTGACTTTGTATGATTTTTAGTCTCTAGAATATGTAGTTTGTAGAATCAACCTTCAAGTTTCCTATCATCCAACAATGCTAAAAAATATTTTGAACCAAAAAAAGACTCAATATGATATCCTCCCTAAATATCACAATGAATTAGTTTAAATAGAACATGAATGGAAATACAATTAAGAGGAGAAGATAAATTAGTTTGTATAGCAAAAGGGCAAACATTGCATTGTTGAAAATATGAAGTATTTATTCACAACATTTAGAAGAAAGAGGTGTTTCAAAATTGCAAGTTAAGATGTGATATATAAACCATTATGTTTTTCACTTTTACAAATCATATTTCTCAAGTACATGTGAGTTTACTAACAAAAATGAGATTAAAATGAAAAGAAGGTACACAAAGAACATTATAAAGGATAAGGCACAACCTTCATGAAAAAATTGTTAATATGCATTACAAAAGTAAGACAACTATCAGAAAGTTTAATAATAGTAGAAGAAAGATTTGATGTTATAAAATAAAATTAAAAAAAGTCACAAAATTCACAACATTATTAGTTGTACCATTATCTATTATCTAAAAGGTAATATGAAATGGAGAAAAATTCAAACAAATACTTGACAAGTTAGTAGCGGAAGACTACTACCTACTTGGTTTGTCATTGCTTAAGGCTTAATGAAAGAAAGTAACTATTAAACTTGTTTAGGTGTAAAAAGTGATGCAACAAAGTTGTTTCTAGGGGATTTTTCATCAAAATGTGATTGTTGTGCTACTTGGTTAATAATTGGTTGAGAATTCTTCTTATGAAGACGATGTTCAAGTGGGGTATCCATGAACTTTATGGCACTTGTCAATTATATGACCAACCCACTCACAATGAGCATAGGTGAGACCCTCATTTTTTAAATTTAATTCCTAATTGTATTGCTTCCTTGCCAATTGGTTTTGTTATTGGGTTATTAATGAAGTTGTTTCAATAGTAGGTTGTCTTGTTGCAATAACATTTCTTTATCTCTCTTCTTTCCAAATAAGAGGATATGCTCGATTCACAAAAGGAAAAGGATCCATAGGTAAAATTTGTCCATAGGTTACAACATACAAGTTATTTAAATCCATTAAAAATTGTATAAGATGTTGTTACTTTACAAATACCCTTAGAGCAAAGCATGTACAAGTGGGAAGAAATTGGAAATTTGCAAGTTCATCTCATAAGACTTTTCAGGCATATATAATAAGTGATAACAATTATCGAGATTAGACCAAATTTCAACTCCAATATCTACATAAATATAGCCTTAGAGAAATAATTTAGAATCGTAGATTTTACCATGTTATTACAATGATCCCAAAAACTATAAGTCTGTTGAGCCATGTGATTAAAAAACAATTTTCTCTTTTAAAAAATAAAAAATTATTTTTACAATTTCATGAAATTATTTGGCTATTGTTCTCTATTTCTAGTTTTTAAAAATAAAGTGAAATAAAGAACAATTTTTAAAAAAACAAGTAGAAATTATTTTCACTAATTTTTAAAAACAAAAGGAAAACATAGAGGAATTAAAAAAAAACCATAAAAAGCAAATAAAATTGAACATGATATAATTCTTTTCTCTCTCCATAATCCTATACCAATACTAAAAATATTCAAATATCTTATTCCTTTAAACTACTCATGTTTTTATAAATTTTCTTTAACTTAATAAAAATTTTCAATGGTCAAATAAATTCCAAATCAAACTATGGTTTATACATAAAATATGTTAGTTTTTAAAAAATAATTTAAAACTCAAAAACTTATTTAATTAGAACTAGAGAGTCATGAAACTCAATAACATTAAAAAATCATAAACCAAAATTCATAAGGAAATGTCTTGGCTAGTTCTTCTTTGCGTATAATCATATATGTATAAATTATTTTTTAATAGGAAAATAAACTCCAAATCAAATAGGACTTAAAGCATTGGATTAATTAACAAGTCTAATAATTTTTAAAAATAACTTAAAACTTAAATAATGATCCAACTACTACCAAAAATTAGTTTAAAACAACTCTATTGTTTCTCTTCTATATGGAATTAATTTTTTTTCCACTAAGAAAATAAAATCCAAATTACACAAGACTTAAAGCATTATATTCATTAATGAGTTTATTAATTTTTAAAAATAATTTTTTACTCAAATAGAGAACCCATTAATACCATAAATGTGTGGATAAAAATTGGTTCAAAATGATATTTTATTTTTTACACATAATTATATTTTTATAAATTTTCTTATTAGAGAAATGAATTTCAAATCAAGCAACACCTTTTATTAAATTTATTAATGAGTTTAAATTTTTTTAAAAATAAGTTAGAACTCAAAAATAAATCTAATCATAATAAAAATAATAGAAAAAGCCGATATATTATAAGTCATGTTTTTACTATTTTTCTTATCTACACAACCATATTTTTTAAATTTTCTCAATAGGTAAATTGATTCTAAATTAAATAAGACATAATTAATAATTTAAAAAAAATTTAATGAATATTTTCATTTTTAAGAATAATTTGGAATTAAAAAAACTGATATAATTAATTGCATGTTAAATCAAAACACTCCATAACACTGCATTCATAATTGAGTACTAAATGTTTACATGTAATGAAATTTTTAACTCATTAACATGTTAAAAAAAAGTAATCTTTATTCTTATTGATTTTAAATAAAATATTATTAACAATTATTCTTTTTATATTATTATTATTATTATTATTCATTTTGAAAAAAAAAAAAAGACATCTTAGGAAAGATGTTAATATCTATTTTTTTAAAAATATACTAAAATAGTATATTTTTATTAAAAAATATGATTTATGATTTTATTATAATATTACTATTTATGTTTTACTAAAAACCATTTATTTATAATTACAGTCCAAATTCATTTTTAATAAGACTTGAATTACATTTAATTAATATTATTTAAAATATCAAAATAAAAATTTATTTTTAAAATCAAATTATTCAAACAAATTTTTTATTTTTTATTTTTAAAAATAATTTTCCAAGTACCCTTATTTTTAAAAAAATTTAAAAAAATGTTGTTAATTCGCTAACTTAAAAACAA
Source organism: Vitis rotundifolia (assembly GCA_030254885.1). Taxonomy (NCBI): domain Eukaryota; kingdom Viridiplantae; phylum Streptophyta; class Magnoliopsida; order Vitales; family Vitaceae; genus Vitis; species Vitis rotundifolia. The sequence continues at coordinate 17,543,044 of CM058169.1, forward strand.
TTTTTAAAAACACAAACATAAAAAAATATGATCAAATAGGCCCTATAATTTGGATTTATTGAGAACGCTTTGTGAATTGAACCACTAATGAAATTGACTTTGTTTTTGCACTCAAAGGCATAAGCATAACCCTGTTCTAAGTGTGCGTTGGGTAACGATTCTATGAAGTGTTTTTAACTTTTTTTAATACTTGAAAGATAAAAAATTTTAAGTGTTAGAAAGTCTAAAAACACTTCTTATAATTATTACCAAATGCACTATAAGTGGAATAGTTTTCATGATAAGAAATCGAGACATAAACATAAATACTAGGTTATCAAAATGATGCAAATGGAATTGGATTGTAAGCATCCATAACCTCAGCATTTTTTATCCACATAGAGCCTTCCGTCATGGTAGATCCTAAAAGCTAGATCAAGTAATTGAAAATATAGAGAATGAATAAAATTAGCAATTTGGTTGTTGTGATAAGAAATTGGCTGACAGGATTGCGTGACCTCTGCAAAGCAAGTGCTCTAATACCATATCATAAAAGCTTGTATCGAAAACCTATTAACAACAATCATAACATTTTAACCAATTTAAAATTTAAATTTATAAAATATCAAATCTAAAATAATTTTTGGCTACTTCAACTTTCAACTTTTAATTTCTAAAAATCTTAATTAATTCAAGTGTTTAAATCTAATTATCATGTGTTTACTTATATAAAAAAATAAATTAAAATTTCAATTTAACACTTGTTTATTATGTAATTTAATTTTTTTAATTATAAAATGTTTTAAGCTTTAAAATCAAGTATTGCTTTAATTATATTATATTTATAATTAAAAGAATATGTTTAATTTTTATAATTTTTAAATATATAAAACTAATAAATTTAAATGGTTTAAACCAAGAAACACGATGAGTCATAAATATGTCATTTTAATACAATTAAATAAACAAATTTAACGGGTTGAAAAAGTAACATGACCCGTGTCAACCCATTTATTACAAGAATTGACATAATTACGGCTCGAATAGGATTACACTAGTGGATGTTTCGTAAACCAATTTAATAACTTAAAACAACTTAATAATTAAAAATAATTAATTTATTCTTAATTTTATATCTTCATTTTACCTTTTTACCCCATTTACGTAATTATGTTCATAATCTCCTTTGCTACTCTATGGTCTTCATTTTTATTCAACTTCTTTTATTTTAGTTATAATTTATGAGAATAAATATATTAATTTAATGATATAAAATATATTTAAATTAAATTTATCAAATAATCTTAATTCTTAAAAGAAATAATTAAATAATAAATTTTAAGTTAATAACTTATAAATATAAGTTAACTTAAAATGAATTTAAATAATTAAATAGTAAATATTAAGTTTTACTGGACGAACGTCACGAACCTAATTTAAATCCATTAAAATTTATATAGTGGCATATCAAAATTACTAACCTTGCTGTATGGCGCCATACAAAACAGTGGTCAATCGGAAATGCTTATATAAGTTAAAAATTCTAACTTAGGCAAAGATTTGATTTGTTTATACCAAAGATCCAATTTGCTTTGGTTGGACCTAGAATAGGGAGGAGGGTAGAGGGTTAATGTGTGTAATTTCACCTTAATTTTGGTGGAAGGCTATTTTTGTGAAGCATTCGAAATCTATGAGAAGGAGCGTGTGGCCTCCATAGAGTGGAATTGAAGCAGTTCTCAACAAAGATAGAGAAGGGGACGAAGAAGGCTTTGCCCCTCATTTCTTTCGGCCTATTGAAGAAGAACTGAAGAAGTGAGAGTGGAGAATGGCGAGAACAGCATGCCACACTCTCCTTCCAACTTTGGCCTTCCCGTTCAAGTCTTCTTTCTTCACAAAATCTCCAATCCTCTGTCCTCCACAGTCTCTGTTCTTCCATGCCTTTCCCAAGCCTTTTTCCTCTTCTTCTTCGGCCAAGATAAGCATGAGCTTGAAGGCAGGCATCGTCGGACTCCCTAACGTTGGCAAATCCACTCTCTTCAACGCCGTCGTAAGCCCCTTCGTAATCTCTCTAGTGAATTCAGCTTTTTGTAGTGGGAAAATGCAATATATTTGAGGATTTTGGTTTTGGATTTTTCGTTATTTGGGATATTAGAAATAGAAGAGCTTGGTAAAATAGGGCCTCTGCTTGCATTTTGTGTTAGCTCATTTGTTAACGAAACACTGATTGATTTGTTGGGAGAAATGAAGGCAAAGCAAAGAAATTGAGGTTTTGAGTTTTCGATTTTAGGTTTGTCTTTGTTTAGGATATCAGAAATGGAAAAGTCTACGTTTCTTGGTTTTCTGGGCTACCAAACGGGGAAATGGAGAGAACAGGGCGTCTGTTTGCGTTTTCTGTCAGTTTATTTATTGAATCTCTAGTTTGCTTCATTTTACTTCTCTTTGAATGTCTATATGTAGGTGTCGTTGTTGTTATTCATAGACTCTGTGGTTGTTGTGAAGAGAAAAAAAGGAAAAAAAACCAAATGGCATAAGATTTTGAGTTTTGGGATTTTCACTGTTTGGAAATTGAAAACACAGGTCCTCCACTGGTATTTTGTGTTGGCTTATTTGTAAGCAAATCAGAGCTTGAATTTGTGTTTTAGTCACTCAATTAAGGAATTTTTTCGGTGCATAGATTATGTAGTCAGGGAGACTTGGTTGATCCTTCCTACTTTGTTGAGATGCCTTGATATTAAGTAGGATTTTGGCTAGCTATATATGTAAGATCTGGGCTGTGTTTATTACATAAATCCTCAAGTGGATGCTCATGTGGTTCTGGGATGGTATCTCTTTTGGAACAGTATTTTTCCAGTGGATCATTTTTGTTTCTGGCCTTCAACATTATTGATATATCATAAATGTTTAGCGTTGGTATTTACCATATAGTTACAAAGTTATGGACTTGAGATGGTTAGGCAATCAGATGAATTCTCATCAGCTGAAGGACTACAGTTGATTCTAATTATGATAGCAAATGCCTTAATCTAGTGCATGAGGTTCTAATATGTCCTGAATTACCTCTCTGAATTAATAGCCAACATGATACTACAGTTGTTGTTTTTATTTGTTATACTGCTAAATGATTCTCTTGCTCTGCTTCCCAGTTCTTAATTTTTTTTAATCAGGCATCTAGTATTAATAAGATAACATATTTCAGGTTGAAAATGGGAAGGCTCAAGCTGCGAATTTCCCCTTTTGTACAATAGAGCCAAATGTAGGGATTGTTGGTGTTCCAGATCCACGCCTCCATGTACTTTCTGATATCAGCAAATCTCAACGAGCAGTTCCAGCATCTATAGAATTTGTAGATATTGCTGGGCTTGTAAAGGGAGCCAGTCAAGGGGAGGTGAAAAGTTCTTGATTTCTTGTAGGATTGTGTTTTTTTTTATATTCATAGTTTGCCTTTTCGGTTGTGTTACTTTTAAGTTATTCAACTTAACAAATTTTTGAAAACTCAAATCTTTCAATTGCAGGGTTTGGGTAATAAGTTCTTATCACATATTCGGGAAGTGGACTCCATTCTTCAGGTTCTTGTCTACCTTCATGCATTGATGTTTTTTGTTCCTGTTTAAAATGATTTACTCCTTTTATTTTATGGAATCGTTTGCCTGTTTTTTAGTTTCAACAATGACATGATTCAGGAAAACTTGTAGATAGAAATACAGAATGGCACTAATTTTTTTAATGGTTCAGAAAGGAATTATTTCCTTTGTCTATTTTTCTTTTTGCATGTTTGAACCATGGTTAAGTTTTTGCCTCATTTCCTTCCTTTTTTATTGTTCTATAGATGCTTATGGTTATATTGATAAACATTTAATTTTTCTCTTAAGTCGGATTCTTTGTAAAAATATGATAGAACTTAGCAAATGTATATTTTTGCTCTACGTTAACTGAAATGGTTATGTCAGTGTGGGCTTAGTAGTGGTTGAAAATTTTTAGGGTCTACCTTTAGCACACCTGGGTTCTGAAACTTAAAAGACCACCATTGTTTCAATAGCTAGTTTGAAATGCATGCACTTAGATTGGTCATTTGAGGTGTCTACTTTTCATTTCTGGGTAGTGGGTCCATGGATTTGTCAATTTTTGCCAGTGGATATTGGGTTGTATAGAAGTTAGGAACTTAGGAATTAGCAGGTGTTTGCTGTAAGTGGGACATGGATTGTTAAAGTTGTGAAGAAGCTGGTTTTCAGTAGGAGTTTTTGAATGAATTGTATTCTGTGTTTAAGAGAAACCAATCTTGTCTTATGCCCTTTGGCCTTGCCTCACTTAGTAGGGATTGAAATTTCCTTACATCATGCTTTTGTTTTCAAGAACAATGGTGTGTTTTAGATTTAGTAATTTTATGCTCGAAACATTTGAGGAAGGGGAATATTTTTTGAAATTCTGGTGCTCAAGAAGTTACTGGGATAGTGATCTTGTCTACAAATTGCGGCTGCTGGATGTAAATGAAGGTTGGTAACAGTTTCATTTTCTTGCATGTGGGAGAAATAGTAGTTTGAGCTCAGGCCTACTGAATACACATGGGTGACCTTGTAACTGCATCCTTGCAACATGCATATCCTTGTAGAGTGCTGTTTTACAATTTTTTACATGCCTTGTATTTCCTGGTAGTCATTCCTCACCATTCCATGCTATAACTGTTTCAATTTACTCAACTGCAGAAATTCCTCTTAGTACTACAGCCTTGACTCTCAAATATAAATAATTATTTTCACGCACTCACATAGGCTGGAAAGGGGAAATGAAGTGACTAGGAAAGCTATCTTCATGAGAAGTTGTTAATTCTTATCCAATGCTAGATCTGGCAAACCATTCAATAAATACTTTGAGCACCTTTTGAACTATTGGCTATTTCATATGACTGGACTTGTAATTACAGTGCAGGGAGTGCTGAATGACTGAATATGAATCATCATAAAGCTTTGTCAAACTAGTTTGCATGTGGAACTATCAGGTTTTCTATGGAGATGTTTGAGGACTCACATAAATGGATGCGAATGGTTCATCCTTTAATGAAGAAACCAAGTTTTATTGCATGGACTACAAAGTTTTTGTTATATGTTTTACTTATTTGGAGTTACCTTTAATTGATCAATCAGATGCATTATCCATTAGCATGTACTATCATTCATAATGTGAAGATAAAGTCGTAAAAGCCATGTCATGAAGATCATGCATATCGTTTTGGAGAGTGTTTTTGTTCATTCCTTTTCTGTATTATGTTATCAAAGGCCTGCTGTTCGTTGGTTAATTATTGAGCTGTTGATTATAATTTCAGGTTGTACGCTGTTTTGAGGACAATGACATTGTTCATGTGAATGGGAAAGTTGATCCAAAGTCTGATATTGATGTCATCAACTTAGAGCTAGTTTTCTCAGATTTAGATCAGGTATGCCACTGGGAGGTTGTTGCCCAGTTGAAGTTCAATTCTGGAATTACTTAAATACCAATTACCAGCACTATGTGATTTTCATGAGGGTGGCATTCTCATGACTTTGCTTGCTATTTAGTGGATATGACATGAAATCTTCCTGTCGAATATTGCATAATATTTATAATTTTGTTGTCTGATGTGGCCATGACATGTAATTTTGCTGTATGATTTGCGCTTTTCATCATAGGAATTGTATTTTCTGGACCGTTCAACATATCCTATAACACATAGAAACTTCTGTTTGTCTTCAACATACATCAATAACATATTATGATAGGGTGAACTGATAGAACTAAATTGCACCTTCTACAAGAAATGCAGATAGAGAAAAGAATGGAGAAGCTGAAAAAAGGCAAAGCAAAGGATTCGCAATCTAAACTGAAGGTAGGATAATTTCCATGTCTCAAGTTACTACATGAGTAATATGTTTCATCGATAACCTTCTTTCAATATTTATTTTAGCCCGAGGCAATAGTAGTTTTAAATATACAGCTGCAATCTCTTAATTTCAGGAGGAAGCGGAGAAATCAGCCCTGGAAAGAATTCGGGAAGCACTTATGGATGGAAAACCGGCACGATCAGTAACTTTAACCGATTTTGAGAAAGATGCTATAAAGCATCTTTGTTTGCTTACAATGAAACCAATCATATATGTGGCTAATGTTGCAGAATCTGAATTAGCTGAGCCTGGAAGTAATCCCTATGTTAAAGAAGTGATGAACCTTGCATCTGAGTTGCAATCTGGAATTGTAACAATCTCAGCACAGGTGGAATGGACCTTTGAACATAATCTTTTTCATTCTTGATTACTAAAAAGGATTGTGGACATGTGCTTACCTGTATTTCTTTCAGATTGTTTTCTTCAGTTTTTCTCTCGAGAGGGTTTTGTTTTGCATGTGTGAAGGGAGAAAAGCCAGTTATTTCTCAATATTTCATCCTTTACTAATATAATAAGTTTGTGCCTACCTGTAAAAGAATTGTTTCCTTTTTGTTTCCATTAGCATTTGCCAAATGCTGATACAAGTGTTTAGGTTGCTAACCTCCAAATTAGATAACTAAATTTGGGAAGCATGTTATTGCAGGTTGAGTCAGAACTTACTGAACTTCCATCTGAAGAAAGAACGGAATTTCTGAAATCCCTTGGTGTCAGTGAAAGTGGCCTTGGAAACCTTATTAGAGCAACATATAGCCTTTTGGGGCTGCGTACATACTTTACTTCTGGCGAAAAGGTGATAAAGACAATTCCAAAGTGCATTTTCCGATTTAGTTATTATTATTTTCATACCGACTTGTTTTAAAATTGTTTTCATGTTGTATGTAGGAAACAAAAGCATGGACCATACTTGCAGGTTAGTTTGGTTCTTCTTGTAGCGAATTATATTCCAAAAACCATAACAGAATTCTTTGTACTAGACCTTTACTTACTCTTTGGTAGTTTTAATGTCAGTTGTACCCTTGTATTGATCTGATGTTATATGGTCAATTTCCTGTTGGTGGAGATTGTATTGAACTGCTATTGGTCAATGGAAAACAAATATTTGACTGCTATTTATTGAACTTCGTTTGGTTTTTGTTAGGAATGACTGCACCTCAAGCTGCTGGAGTTATTCACTCAGACTTTGAGAAGGGTTTCATTCGAGCTGAGACGGTAAACTTCATTCTTGAAAATTGTTATAATGATATCTCCCCAAGGCTGATATAATGAATGGTGAATATTTAATGGTTTTATTTCATCAGGTGGCTTATGATGATTTTGTTGCTGCTGGTTCACTTGCAGCTGCTAGGGAAAAAGGACTTGTGAGTTGGTTGCTTTATCTTTGGCATAATTTTTTTTAGAGAGGGTTATGCAATTGCACATAAACATGTTATATCACATTTGCTGACTCTTATGGAACCTCATACTTTTGTTTTCGTGTGTTTCACTTGCCCATTTATAGTAACGGTAAGGGGATATATCCTTTTGACAAAATATTGCCTATATTTTTTTAATAGCAATGAATAGGCGGAAGAAAGAGAAGACATTTCACTTGTTCTAAGGCATATTGTCACAACTTGCTTATATATATATATATATATATATATATGTGAATAGAAAGCTTTTGGAACCTCTTAGAGTCATCTACACTAGTGGAGGAGTGTGGAAGGTTTTAGAGAAGCCTAGAGATGTCCACATATCTCTACACTAAGGTGGAAGAGAAGGGAAGAGTGTGTGAAACTATTTAGAGAGTTCTAGAGGTCTCTTGTAAATACTTCTATATAGCCTTTGTATAGAGAATTCTAGGGAATTTTAGGTTAGAGTGGAACCTTTGTGGGTTCCAAAGAATTCCATAGGTTCTTATAAATAGAAGGTGGCCTTATTTGGCCAAGGCACCTTGACATTTTGTGGATATTGTCATGGATGTTTCTGCATATTTGCATTATTAATATTTCCATCAGTTTTGATATTTTGACCTTTGATTATTAGTTCTGAACCTTTCTCAATCATAACTTCAACTTCTCTTCTAAGATCAAGGAGCTAGGCATGATAAGACATTTTTTTGGTAGGAAACAACATTTTATCAAGGAAAGGGAATCTTTACAAAGAAAATGAGCTATCCTTCTACTAAGATAATACTTCCAATATAATTTTTGAGTTAAAGGAAATTGTATATATGTTTATTTTTGAAATTACAAGTATTATGTATATATTGTATGAAATACTTAGAATTCCTGTGACAAATAATTCCTTTTTTTTTTCTTTTTTTTTTGTAGTTAAAATGAGAATATATATAAAAGGACCAGAAAAAGGGCCCACCGAAGTACACAACTAGTAATTCCCAACTTGGTCCATTCAAACCAAAGCCTCAAAAAACAAAAAAGGAGAGCTGCAATGGCAGTTTCTTTTTTCTTTTCATTGATGTTGCAATAGTGTTGAGAGATGGTTATTTGGGCAAATGTTGTGAAATTATGTCACAGTTTATAATTATTTCCCTTGAGGAGTATCAGGGAGAACTTGTGAATCTAAAACCATTTTGTAAAATGACCCCTAACCAAGCAAAGCTTCTCACATTTCTTTCTTGCCTATTGATATGATTACTAGCTCTAGCCTTTTAACATAAAATTTCAACATGATGTACTTTGGCATGACTAAACCTTATAATAGCAAAAGATAATTGCATAAAAAGACCTCCATTTATGCCATTCCCTCCTAATTTAGCACAGTTTCAAAAAGCTATTCAAAATCTCAAATCCCAATTCCAACACCACAACAAAACCAACTAACCACATGGTCACAAAGAAATTCCTAGTGATGCTACTACAATAATGTATTTCTTTATGTTGAACTTTCATTTAGAAAAATTGATTGTCTAACATGAAATAAGAGTCTTGTTTGGTGGGAAGCCATATGTTTGAACCTTACCGCATCTTTATTTCCTTAATTTATTAAGCCTAAAAGAGGTCATTTTATTTCTCCAATTTATTAAGCTTACATGTAAACCCAAAGGGGCTAAATGTGAGGGAGGGTGTTAGAATGCATGATTTACATTGTGGGTCCAAATCCTATAATCTTAAGCTTTTAAGAAAATTGGTCAACGCTTATCCTATATTTGGTTGATCAAATATCTTAGTGTTTCTAGCGTCCCAAACAATGAAAAGTCTTAGTATTAAAAATTTCTTCTCTTTCCTACATTTTTTCCAGCAATTTGATGGATTTGGAATCAAATGAAAAACTGTAGATCCCATCATCAACATTGGTGTTAATAAAGTAACCTTGCATCCACCCATCATGTAGGACTGGCCGGAAGATCCTATGTTAAAAATGGGTTTGCTAATGCATATCCTTAATGTTGCTTTGGGTTCAAGAAATTTCCTTTGGGAAATTCAACTACAAATTTTTCTGTGTATCTCAACAGAAAAAAGAGGTCCTTGGAAGTTGGATTTCTTGTGGTGGAGGAAATTTGGTTTATCCTCTGAGCTAGGCTACTCCTTTTTATGGATTCCATGCTCCACCAACCATTTGACAGGTTATTTGGTGGAGCACGGTGCTTCTAGTTTGGAGGTTTTGTTGGGGAGTTCATGCCTCCTTGGTCTAGGGTCTTTGTTTTGGTTTTTTTATTCCACCAGGGGCTTTTGCCTTTATATTCTTGTTCATTTTTCTCCTCTTTGGTGGATGTCATCTATTCCAGTATTTGGTTCTTCCCTTGTTTTATCATATCTTGTATTTCTATGAATGATATGATCTTTGTACTTTCTAATTCAGAGTTTTTATTTCTGATAAAAAGAAGGCACACCACATTCACAAACTTATGCATGTGCACACACAAGCATGAAGAACTTTTTTATTTCCTCAAAGATACATGCTGATTTGCTGAAACTATTGGTGTTTGACAGTTGAGATCCGAGGGGAAAGACTACATTGTACAAGAAGGAGATGTAATGCTGTTTCGTTTCAATGTTTGACCTATTGCTTCTCATTGCTTTACCCAATCAAGCTGTTAGACAATTCAGGATATAGCTCATTTTATATGATGGTCTTGGAAATTCCTGATGAATGGGATTGTCTTAGATGGAAAGGCCTGTGCTGACCACAAAACAGTCAGGTATTCTTTCATTTTTATGTCCAGAGGGAAGTTATAAATTTTGCTTGTTGAGGAAATACTTTAATTGATGTGAATCTAGTTGGTTACATCTTTGTAAACTAAGGAATTTTAACAGGAAACTAAACTAAGAGGAAACAGTGAAGTCAATAATACTATAAAGATATCAAGTTTTTTCTTCCTTCTTTCCCCCTTAATATTTGGGTATCATGTTACAACCTGCTCAAATGACCCTCTCTTGAACTTATATAAGAGAGCAGGAAGCTTTTGAAACCTTCTTGAGTCATCTACACTTAGCTACTAGTGGAGAAGTGTGGAAGCTTTTAGAGAAGCCTAGATATGTCTACACATCTCTACATAAGAATGAAAGGTAAGGGAAGTGTGTTGGGCATTTAAGAGAGTTCCAGAGTACTCTTGTAAATACTTGTATATAGGATTTGTATAGGTGTTGCTATAACATATCAAGTTAAAGGTTAGGGAAAGGCTAACTTAGCAACATCAAATGGGTTAAATTGTTTAAGTGCCACACATGAGCTTAGGAAAGGCCTAAGTCCGTAACAATCAGGTACTGTTGTTCAGTTAACTGTTTTATGGCCAACTTGAGGGAAAGATTTTACTTGCTTTGTTTTGTCAGTATATTTGAAAAATCCAATATATGTGCTAATTTGATTAAGATGCTGAAATTTAAAGAAAAAATCTGGGAAATATTCACATGATTACAGTCATAAATAATCTGATGTTGACAAATATAAATTAGAGGCAAGGAATTAAAAGAAATAGGGTGAAATAGTATGCAATTTGCATAGACTAATGATGAGGTGTCTTTATCTTCAACTTTATAGTGCTATTTGTGATGATTAAGGCTGTTGCCCTGTTTTGAATCTTTATTGATTTGATTGATGATGTTTTTTGCCTTTAAGCAAACACAAAGTCCTGAAGCTTTCACTTGGAAGCTAAGCTGAAAACAAGCTTTATCACTTCCCAAATCTACACTCTTTAAGAAAATCTAAGATCACATTCAATGATCAAACCCTAATACTAGGATTTTTCTATCTATTTGCCATAGTCCCAAACATAAAAGTATATAAGTCACCAGTTTTTATCCTTGTCGCATCCATCATTTTCCTGTATTCTAGGTCCTCTTTAGGATGTGATTTATTCCTTAGTGCTGTTTGTTCCAAGATGAAAAATGGGAGGAAATAACACTGGTTTTGAACTGTTGATGGGTTTAGAACCTGTATTATGAAGTTAATAAAAAAGCTTAAACTATTAGGTTATGGATTAATAATGTTTTTTATTGGGCACTGATTATTTCCAATTTCGAGCTGTGTGGTGGTTGTAGAAAGACATAGAAACCAAGGAGAATGATTGAGCTTTAGAATGGATTGGTGTGCAATAATTTACTTAGGATAGAATTAGAGACGGCAGATCTGGCATTATTGATTTGGGACACAAGAGGATGTATAGAGTTGTGAAAGGGCAAGCATGAGCCCCAATGAGGAACCATTTGGAATGGTGTTAAGCTTTAAGACAAAAATGTGCATGTGCATACCCATTTTCATATAACCATTAGGGACAAGGCATCTGCTCAAATCTTCCATGCCTGTGGGGCACTTTTCTCAAACATATGGCTCTTTCTATTGTTCTTGTGCAACACATTGAGACTATCTGCAATGGTTCTGTAAAATTTAAAAGGCTAGGTCTCATTTGTTTGTTTGTCTGTTTGTTAGTTCAAATATTTGTATAAACCTTGTTTTAAAGTTAAGTTTTATTTACATATATTTTATTTGAATATAAAATGATAAAAATAAAAAATAAAAATCCAACTTTTATCTAAGGCTATGTTTGGTCCTAAAATGTTGAGGAAAATGCGATGGAAAGAAAATAAAAAGGAAAGTGGAAGAAAAGAAAAAGTAAAATAAAATAAAAAAATGTATTTAAATATAATAAATTATTTTTACACGAGACAATTGTGTTTTGAACCCAGTTGGGCCGAAAAATAAAGTTTTGATCCATATAAGTTGCATAATTGATGGGGATAATATAAAATATGAAAAGATCAATACACCCTTCATAATTATTTTTTATATAATATTTGACAAACTTTTTTATCTTAAATTTTTTTTAATAATTATTTTGAAAATTTATTATTTTTAGAAAACTAATTTTTTTAAAAATATAGCATTTTTAAAAAATAAATTTGACATATTTTTAGTTATTTTTTATATACATAATTTTAAATATATATATTTTCTAAGGTGTTTGATTTTTAAATAATAATAGTAATAATAATTTTATTTTTATTTTAAAAAAAAAGGTGTATTTTTTTTCAAATTACTAAATTATATTAAATTTTATTAAGGTTTACAAAAGGAAAAAAATTTAAATTAATACTTTTTTTCTTTTTTTTTCATAGTGAGCAAAGGTTATTTTTGGAAAGATAAAAAATTCATATTCATATTTTCAATTTTCATACTTTCTCTAGGTTTTCGGCTTAGATAGTGAAGTTATATGGACCAAAACTTAATTTTTGGACCCAATTGGGTCCAAAACACAATTATTCATTTTCATATATTATTTAATTTTTTTTTTATCTTTTTTCATATAAAGATTACATAATTTGAAAATAAGTAAGTTTTTAATTAATTTTAATTATATTTAATTTTTTTAGTTTTTATAATATAATCAAATATGAGAAAATAATTTTTTTAGTATTTTTCTTTCTTTCTTTATTTTCAAAACCAAACTTAACCTTAAATTTGAAGTCAAAATGGAATTTTTAGGTTGATTATTATTCAAATTTTAGATAAGTTTAAGTAACGTAGCTCTAATGTCTCTTTTAGCTCCCAATGAAGTACTTTTTCGAAAGTCGCAAGAGAATGTATTCTTGAATTTTGAAATATATTTATAAATACATAAAAAATAAATAAATAAATAAATTTAAAATCAATGAATTATTTTTATATATTATTTTAAGTTAATTTTATTTATTTTAGCTCTTATATATAATTAAATCATTTAAGATTATAAAATTTTTAATTAATTTAACTACCTTTTATTTTTTTTTCCCACAGTTTTTTAATAATAAAATCAAATAGGAAAAAAAAAATCATTTTTCTTAATTTTTTTCTTTAAATCAAACATAGCATTTGAGTGCAAATGTTTTCTTTAAAATGGTTCCATTCATAATTAAACACTTTGTAAAGCTCTATAAATTATAATAATGAAAAAGCTTTTATTCATGGTTAAACGTTGTGTAAAGCTCTATAATAATAAAAAAGCTTTCAAGCAATTAACATGTTGCAATAATTATAAGACCCCATCTTTAGCCCGGAGTTTGTGAGGTTTAAAAGAAGATTTTAATAATAACAATGTTAATTTCATTCACCCGAGTTTTTGACTAAATATATCTAGTCCTTATAGGTTTAAAATTTTATCTAATATCTCATCTATCATTTTGAATTCTTATTTTCACTCACCTTACTTCTCATTCAAAGGGAGGTTGATAAAATTTTAAACCTATGGAGGTTAAATGTATTTAATCAAAATGTTAGGAAGATAAATGAAATTAACCCATAATAAAACCTTATTTATTTTGTGTTTGGTAATACTTTAAAAGTTCTTTTTGATCAAGATGTTAGAATTTAAAAGTAATAACATGTCAAGCTTATATTAGCTTTTTAAGAAGTTAAGGAATTGTTTGGTAATATTTTTAAAATTAGTTCTAAAAAAACAATTTGTGATAACAACTATTAAGAGTAATTTTCAAGAATAAAATTTTATTTGAAAATTCAAATAAGAAAAACAATTCTTTTATTTTGGTACTATATACTTCATAATAAAAGGATTTTTAAGACTTGTCTAGTAACTATTTTCGAGAATAGTTTTCTATTTTTTTTTTTTTTTTTTTAAAACAATGTTTGACAATTAGAAACTATTTTTTGTTTTTTCTTTTATGTTCTTAAAGAAAAAAAAAACATGGTGTTTTCATATAACATCTTTTAGTTGTCTTACATTGGTTTCACTTGTTTTTGAAGAATTATTTTAGAAAATAATTATACAAGCATACGAAATGATTAAAAATAAAGTACTTAATATTAAAATTATTTTTAAAATATATTTAAAAATATTAAAAATAAATTTAAAATATTCTCAAATAGACTTTTGTTCTATAAAACATTAAATAATAGTTTTTTAAAATATACTATTTTAAAAAATAATGACCAAATAGGAGCTAAATTATTATTATTATTTTATATTTCAATCATTTCTTAAAATAATATACAAAAAAAACATTTTTTTTTTTTTGGTAATGAAAGACTATTTCCAAGTATAGCTCAAACAAATCTTCCTTTTAAAGAGAGGATATCATCACTTATTGTGAAAGCTATTTCTAGCATTAAGTTGTCTCATATTTAATTGAATTTTATATACATATGAAGTGGGCTTTTATTACATTAGAGTTATGTTTAAGTATCTGAGATGCCTTTATCTTTTCAGCATTTCTTATCTTTTGAGATCAGGGGTCACCCCATTTGGTTGGTAGGGAACACAATTGCCTTTTCGTTTTCAAAGAAACATACCAAAATTCCCTATCTTTAGGTTTAATTTATGGGACCATCCCCCCTTCACCTTCAGGGCCTAGTTTTCTCCTTAAACACACCAATTCTTTGAGTCAAGTAATGGAAAAGGCATATGAAAAATCATTCCATGAGGGGATTTTTAGGTAACTACTATATTTTCAAATTTATTAGTAGAAAATTCTTCCTTAAAAGTGACAAATTTAGTATATTAAAAATAAAATAAAAATCCTCAACTCAATGCACTGGGTCTGGTTTTTTCCTCCATACCCACAAAAACTGTTGGTATCAGATCCAACCCTCTTACCTATTCATGATAGAAAGAATGAACAAGAGTTTAGTTGGATTGTGACACTCAATCCACTAAAGTGGTTAAAACCCACCACCATGAGTTTACAAGAATGACAATAACAATATTATTGTTATTATTTTTATAAAAAGAAAGTAAATGAAAAAGAAAAAGAAAAAGAAAAGGAAGAACAGTACATATTGTGGCAACTTGGACACATGACTTGTGGCCCAAAGCTACAAATAGAAGATGGCATGTTGATATCATTTGGAAAATGTTTTGTTGCAGGTGGTTCCCACAATCCAAGCACCCAAATACAATGACATTGCACCCACTTCACACCACCCAATTCTTTATTCCCTCATTCTATATGGAGCTTCTCCTTTTATTTCATCCACTTTGATCTGTTCATTCCTTACAAGAAGAAGAAGCAGTAGAAGATGAAGAAGATCAACTTGATACTCAGGAAGTGCAAGAGCCTGTCAAGGCAGCTTGGGAGATCTTCATCCTACAGCAGCCTGAGATCCAAATCCACCAGAGAAAATGTCTGGGGAGACATGCATGAAGAAGAACACAGGGAAGCCATACTGGTAGGGAGCTCAAAAAGGAGATACATGATAAGTTCCAAGTACTTAAGCCACCCTCTCTTGAACGCCCTCATTGATAAATCAAAGCAAAGGCCCGGAGAGGCTTTACTGGTGAAGTGTGAGGTGGTTCTCTTTGATCATCTCTTGTGGATGCTTGAGAATGGTGATCCAAACCTCAGTTCTGAGTCCTTAGAAGAACTGGCCGAGCTCTACGTGCTCTGAGGCCACGCCAATGATGAAGTATTCGACTAGTTTAGAAGCTTAATCTGTCCATGGTAGGCTGCAGCTTCATTCTGGATTATTTGGGAGATGATATTCGGGGTTTTTTTCTATGCATTTGTTCTATAGTTGTTGGTAATTAATCTCTTCTTGTCTAAGTTTGTAACTTACTGTTTGTGAAGAAGCAACAGTTCATTTTTTGCCATGTACTTGGGGTTTTGTTGTGTTATATGATTCTTGATGCCTACATTTCAATAAAATTCTCCAAAGGAATCTTGCCAAGAAGTGATGTTTCGATGTTGGTGGAGGAATTAATTAACAAACTATAGTTTGATGCAGTGATTCAATTGTTTGTTGATATTCAAATGGACCCACTTGGGTGTTTGTATTGTAGTTTCAATTGAGTGCATGTTGAGAGCAAAACTGCATTGAATGAACAATGAAATTTGAATAGTTTTGTGCTGTTTTTCCCAACATTTATGGTGTCCTTGGAAGTTGGAATTGGAAACAAGAATAGCAAATTCATTCCATCTTCTATTTATCACTATATTTAGATTCTTATGAGGAATGAGAATAGCTATTATTATATATAGATTTCGTACAAGGAATGAGGATAAGAATAAAGAAATTTGGAGTTGATTAACAATGTTTTCGAAAATAGTTCTCAAAATAATTCTTAAAAACAATTTTTAATTGCTTTTAGAAACAAAATTTTATTTGAAAACTCAAATATGAAAAATAGTTATCCCAACTTATTCTTCATTAATAGAGAGAACAACGTCAAGATTGGGAATGAGTCAATTTCATGCTAATCTCTTGTTCCATTTATGTAAATTTATTCTCATTTTCTTCTAATTAAAGATTTAAATGGGACGGAATAGAAATAATATGAGAATTTCCCACAATTGCCACATCCTGCTTATTTTTATTTTTTTTTAAATTTTAGATTTTTCTAAATTTTTTAATTACATTAAAAATAAATACATTATATATAATATTATAATTTTTTATAACTTATTTTGTTTGAGGAGTAGCTTTTTTAAGTCATTTGTGTTAAAAATGAAAAAATGAAAAAAAAAATTAATTTGATTAGATATGTAATCGAGTTGGGCCGAACATGACAAGACAATATTCAACCCATTTCAAGTTTTTTTAAAAATAAAAAGGAAAAATCTCAAACTCATCCCTTTTGATTTATTTTCATCCATATAAAATTTTTCAAAATATTCTTCATATTTTCAATTGTTTCTTTAAAGAGTTCACAATAAACAACTGAATTGCCTAAATTTTTAGTAAAATATTTGTCAAAATACTTTTTAAGTTGGAAAACTACTTTCAAGAATAATTTTCAAACTCAAAACTTAATTTTATTAGGATTTTGATTGTTGTCTTTCAGATGATACAATGATGCATTTCAATCCATTCCACCAGAAAATTCTATCATTTATTTTCTTGGGATCTTGAGAAGTATCAACAAAAGACTGAAAAGTACAAAGAAAAAAAAAATACAATTGATGAAATTATATATTTACAGATTTTGTGGAGAAAATTGGGGAAAATTTTTTAGAAAGTGTATAATTATTTTTAATTTTTCTTTGATTTTCTTCTTCTTCTTTTTCATCTTTATTTTATTTTCCTCTGCATTATTTCAATTTTTCCATGAAAAATAAGGAAGTAAAATAATTATACCAATAAATTTATCATGATCCACAAGATTTTCATATGTTTTCAGTATTTCAACTCACAATTTAAAAATAAGTTTTTTTTTTTTAAAAAAAAAAAAAGAAAAAGAAAAAGAAAAAAAGATTTGGATTTCAAAATAATTTGAGAAAAATTTTACAATTTATTATTTTATTTACTTTTTATAGTTGATTAATTCTTGATAAGATCTGTCATGCCACATTAGCAAACAATAAAATAAAAAATCAATAAGTTTTTATTATATATTTTTCTATTTTTTCCCCCTTCCATTTAAATAATTAAGAGTTAGAAAATACTTACATTTTAAAAATAATATTTATTTTATTTTTCTGTGTTTTCCACCACAAGCTAAAACTATAGAATTTGGGTTCTTTATGGAATTTTATTTGGATTAATTGATTGAAAATGATGAAAACATCCCAAATTTGTAAAACTAATTTCTCCCATTTTTTTTAACTTGAAAAGTAACCCATTTTTTATATAAATATCCTTCCACATTTTCATTATTTACATATGTGTTTTAAAAAATAATAATTTTACAAAAAAAAAAAAAATTGAAGTTTTTCTTGCTTAAAATAGGTATTTTTTTGGATAAGAAAATGGGAGATTAAATTTAAAATTTCATGTTTCTTTCGACCGTTTTAATTGATCATCCCTTTTTATTTCTTCTCTTTCCTTATATTTGTCATTATCCAAATATAGAATCACAACACCATTTTAATAACTTAAGAACCAACTTTACTGATTCTTGATTCAATTCTTAAGAAAGAGAGAGATTTCTAATAACCTAAGAAACTTAAGTTAAAAAACAACTATATTCTTCCTCTAGAGAGAGATTGAGATTTTTAACATATTTGAAATGAAATCAGAATTTGTTTTCGAGGGATTTATAATGTTGGTCTATGAAGAGATAGAACACCTAGGATTCATAAAAAAGAAACATGATTGTATGGTACAAGTCTTGGAGATAACTAGAATTTGATGTGTTTGTCCTTTCATTATTTTTTACTTGTATCGTCGAAGTAATTATCAACATAAGAATTTTCTTTCCTTTGATTATTTCAATTTAAGAGGTTAGTAACCCTAGGGCACAAAGGCGTGTTAATCTTCTTAATATATAGCTTGAAGTCAATGTGTGTACTTTATCATAAGCCTTTACATTATATCTTGATCTCATTTATTATCGACATTTTAAGATTTACCTATGTTTATCAATCAATTACTCTTCCATTGAAGTGGTATTAATAGAAGTTGATTCGTTGTCTATGTTAAGACTCGATCATCATCAGGTTGAGCTCAATAGTGGATAAGGGTTGTTTTTTTTATGGACCCCTTCAGTTGGTATGGACATGAGGTGTCTTTGTATACACTATGTATACTTCAATGCACTCTTTTGTTAGGCAATGTATGCATTAAACCATAGCATTCTTCTCATAACATTCTAGTTGATGATTCAAAACATTAGATTATGTTCGAGTTATGTTGTAATTTGAGTAAGGAGAGTTGTTCCTTGAGTCCTTAGAAGTTGACAACCATCATCGCTTAAATGTTTCAAATTTTCTCCTTACCATACAATTCCATCCAATATGTAAAACCCATCATGTGTCTAACTTGAATTTGCAATCAACCTAAGACAAGACGAGATAGCATGAGATATAATAATTCTAAGTTAAGATATTCGATATGCATATGTCATGGAGCATAAATTTATTAATCTCTTTCTATTTCTTCATTTTTTTTCTCATTTATTTTATATCACTTATTTTGCAAAACAAAAAATAGAATTAGAAAATTAAGAGTGTTTGATAGTGATTTTACAAAACGTTTCTAGTCTTTTTAATACTTGAATGATAAAAATTTTAAAGTGTTAAAAATATAAAAAGCGCTTTCTAAAATTATTATCAAACAAGCTCTAAGTATTTGTTAAGATTCAATTCCTATTTTTTGTTTTGAAAATAAGAAACATTTTATGAGTAGAACATCTTGTACAAAAAGTATATATTTACCTTATATCTTCAAAATCACTTTAAAAAATTTTAATATTTGAGGTAGTAAAAGTTTTTTATACCTCAAAATCATGTGAAGTCACTAGTCATTAAATATTAAGTTTTATCAAACGCTCACTAAGTTCAGAGTTTAATAGGATGTTTGAGTCCGTATGTGGTTCCCAATCATTCCTTGTTGCTCTCTAAGTACTAACTTGAATTCAAACTATTCAACCTTTCTTTTCTTTCCTTTTTGGGTCCTAATTCCAGCATTGGCATATAGTTTTTCTCCTAATCACTCTTCCACTTGATTTAGAGCATCGTTTCTAATATGCATTAACGAACTCTAACCGGCTGAGGATATGGTTAATCTCTAGTTGAATAGCTAAAAGTTGGGTCACCCAATCTATGATATGTCTAAAACTGCATTAAAAAGGTCATTCAGTCAGGCTAGCCATGGAGCTAGAAGCTATAATAATACTGGTTCAAAGCATTCACCGCTCTAACTCAATATCATCTATATGCAAAGGGACAGTGTACCTGGGCTCAGGCCAGAAGACCAATTCATTTTGTTTCTCCTGTATTGGAAGAAGGATCCAACCGCGTCCTCTTTGGCTCGTGGTCACCTAGCTGCAATGAAATTGCTGCTCCATCATCTTCATCAGTGTCATGCTTCAATGCAGAAAGATTCTCAGGAGTCACCCTCGCCTGTTCAATGTTTTCATGGAGAGGAGGTGCTTCAGGGAAGCTAGGTATGAACTGATGCTCAAAACAAGGACAAACCCTCACCCCATCTTCCAGAAGAAACTCTGCTTCCACTAATGGTCGATTCAAATCTGGGCTGCCAAGTCCATCATCCCAAGGGTCATGCTGGATTTGAAGACCCCCAGACTCGAATTTCTCTTCAGCTCTGTCCTTTGGAAGCATTTTATCCTGGGGTGATGAGTCCCCAACTGTGGAGCCTATTGCTGTTGCAGAGGCAGCCATTTGTTCCTGCAATGCCACTACAGCACATACACAAAATAAAGATGAGTCTTTATACAAAAAAAAATGTAGCTGAAACAAGCTCCCTTACATTTTACCATATTCCATTTCATGTCCATATGTTAGGTTTTTGTTTATCCTCCTCAAGTTGAGCATACGACTGCATTTATACCCCCAAAAGACCCAATATTGCATGTAACAATGCTTTCTCAGCTTCTAACGTAAAAATAAATAAATAAATAAGAAAATACAACTACTTATATTCTCCTTCAAAACAAGTTCACCAACTGAAATTACATTGATCCCTCGTTATTGAGATTATATTATGGTATTTATTCTCTAACTTCAACTCAAAAAAAGAAAAATGAAAAAAAAAAAAATTGACGGTAAAAAGCAAGAGTTGATGAAATCAGAGAGGGATAAGGAAAAAAAATTAGACTATCAAGGAGGAATATTACAATAAAACACAAGGGAACAGATAGAAGGCATTAGGGAAAGGACCAACCTCTGAGCCCTTCACTAGTTGTGATGAGATCAAGCTCAAGGAGATTTAGAAGGCGCCCAATGTCAACTGCACTTGTCCAATTCTCTAGGGGTAAGCCAGCTTTCAACTTAACTCGGCCACGGTTACCATTTCCACCCCATATGATGCCAATTGGCCTTGCCTTTTCTCCATCCTGGCCAGTTAACACAATGAGGCTTCCACTGTCTCCTTCAAGGTCAAATGTCTGTTGGTTCTCACCAACAACAATCAAATCTGTTAAGAGGCACATCCCTCTCTCATCGATGTACTCAAGGGCATAAGCAAATATAGTTCCAGTTGTCAACCCAGAACTTCTCCCAACCTTCACCACTTGTTTTCCAATAATGCTATTCATTGGAGACTGCAAGTCTATTTTCTTGACATCTCCTATCTCTCCTACACCTTTTACCAATGTTGTTATTGTGCTCATGTCAAAATCATCAGCAAATGGTATGAATGCCCCATCTGCTCTCACAAATGTCTCTGCAAATGCAGCAAACTGTAATTTGTACTATGGGGTTCAGGAGACAACAAGATTATCAAATTACTGGGAAACCAATTTATCAAAATAGTCAATTTTATCTATTAACCCAAGGAGCCTATGTATCAAAATGGGGAAAATAGACGTCATGTTAAGAGGTCCAGGACACAACTAGATTATCAAATTACTGGGAAACCAGTTTGTCAAAATAGTCAATTTTATCTATTACCCCAAGGAAGACTATGTATCAAAATGGGGAAAATAAGGAAAACATGTTAAGAGTCTAAAACACACACACACATCATAGATCAGATGCATTAGATTGAGGTCTGATCAATATGAGTGCAATGTTTATTGCAGTATGATGTCAGACTAGGATAGATGCAGTATGTTAATAATTTGGGACAAGAGGGCAATCTCAGTCCCAAAAATGCTGTGATGAATATGGTACATATATTTTCTGGAAAATTGGGGATCAAGACATGATTTTTGAACCCAGCTAAGTGAGAGCAAAGTCAAGTTTCCATGAACATGCATGGTCCAGGAGAGGGATAATTAGGTAAACTCTGCCACTGTAATTCTATTGATATAATAGAGCCAGGTAAAATCAGGGAACACCTCTCATCCCATATCCCCTGTTGCAATAAACTCCATTTCTAAGAACTTAAACTTGTTTCAGCAAAAGCTGAGTGAAGGTGTGACAAAACGTTTAGAAAACAAAATTTGAAGTTCTCATGATCACATGAGCACTCATATTAAAAGTGTGTAAGTGTAGTTTATCATCTCTAGAAGCCACATATGTCATGATAACTAGCCATGCAAATTGGAAAGACATTACCTGGGTTTATTCCGGCAAAGATGCCGAACCAAAGATCATCTGTGATGAATGAAGTAGCCCTCTCCACTGCACCAAGATATACCCCAGGTCCAAGTGTTGGTGGCAAAGGATGAAACATCTTCTGACTTGGGTAATCTAAGTTAACTGCAACATGCCGGTTTGTGAGGAAACCAACTTGTCTGTTGCCAGTTTGACTCCTCACAATAGCACCTAACGTTCCAAAACCGTCTTGGGATGCAACCTGAGCATATAGCTTCCAGCCTATCAGATGGGAAGCACAAATAGCTACTCTAAAGAACCATCTCAAGTAAAAGAAACAAATCAATCAATAGACAAAGCAAAGGAGACATGTATAATTGTGAAGTACCTAAAACGTGGCAAAACAAATAATATCTCATAATAGGCATTCTCAGTGATGCCTTATAAGTCTCATCTTCAAATTCTAAGATACCCTCAGGTGGACTGCTCAGTTGACTGAATAATACAACAATCACTATACCAGCATTGGTAGACAATTAGCGAACACAAAATATTTTAAAAATAAAATTGAAACCCACCTATAGCAATAATACCATGAGAGGAGAAAATTTAGGGAGAAAGCTGGGAGCCCAATAAAGGATTAATATCTCTTAACTTCTTTGTTTGGATACCAAAATGCCCTGAAGTGATTTTTTGGTTTTTCCAAGCAATACAATTAACACTATAAATTAGATCATATCTTCAGCTACGAACTAGCATTTTTGGCATTCCTGCTTAGAGGCTTGCAAAGTTCACAGTTCTCTTATTATAAGCCTGTGATTCTAGCTTGACAAGTTGGAAATGAATTCAAGGTCTTAATAAACTAATTTTTCTATCCAGTTTTTCAAAAGGAAAAAAAATAAAAAGAAAAAGAAAAAGAAAAAAAAAAAAGCAAAGGAAACACGATCTATCATTTAATTATGAGTCAAGCTCAATCCAAAATTTTCTATCCAGTTTTTTGAAAGGAAAAAAATAAGGAAAAAAAAAAACCAAAATAAACAGGATCTATCATTTAATTATTAGTCAAGCTCAATCCAACAACATACTGTCTTGAAGTTGGATGCATAAATTCCATTTTTCATTTCTCTGTCTAGGGTCATATCTTCCACTGCATGTTTAGGTCATCATGCCTTTCAGACCTAAACATGTTCTTGATTTTCCTCTTATCCTTGTAGTGCCATCAACTTGACCAAAGAATCTTCATCAGCTTTTTGAACTTCCCAACAGCTAGCACCCGATTGGTCGCACAATTTGTGCTTCCAGGGTCCACACAAACAGCTAAACCCTAACCAATTTTTAGAAGAATACTACAATTGCAATGATCCCTACAAAAACACTAAACAGAAGATGCAGGTTATAATGCAAAACAAGATTATATTATACCATGCAAACATAGGTTTGGGATATGGATAAATAACAGATACAGTAACCCACATAGTCCTATTTAATACAAATGACTTCAATGACTCAAAAGAGATTAATAAAAGTTTGTTATGCCTGGTTATGCTTATGAAAAGTAGTGACAGCTGTATGAACTCTAAATATTCGTACATTGTGAAAAAAATAAATGTGCAATCAAATTACACCAGTTGGTTAATAAAAAACGAGAGAACAATTTGTAAGTGCAATGGAAGCACAGAGATGTCTGCACTAACTCCTAACATTTTAAAGGACATCTGAAGAAAATTTTACACACACACACACGTGTGTGTGTGTGTATTGAGATTAATTTTGCAACTGCAACTGCAAAAGGAGGAAGAAGAGGAGGAAGAATTTTGCAACTGCAATGAAAGCATAGAGATGTCTGCACCAATTTCTAACATTTTAAAGGAAGTATGCAGAAAAAATTTAAGAAGAAGGAGAAGAAGAAGGAGAAGGAGAAGAAGAAGAAGAAGAAGAGTTTCTAGATTGCCAAGTTTACTTCAAAACAATTATGACATTGGATAAACAGAACTTTATTATCTCAGTCAAGGCTGAAGGTTGGTTGGATAAACAAAAGATTATATCTCAGCCCAATTTTGAAGGGGAATAAGGTATAATTTTCGTGCAGAGATAAAACTACCACCCTCCCATCAATGGACCAGTTTAATTAAAATAGAAAGGCTGCAAGAGGCCCTGAGAATACCTGAGAACCTGAACCAATACATGGATCACCCCCACGCAGGTCATCCATAATCTCAGTGTAATACTGTTCTTTGGGAGCTAACTCAGGTGCACCAAAATAAGCAAATTCAACCACATCCACATCACACCATAGACCTCCAGGCCCCTGATAGAAGGAAACAATTCAACATCAAAATAAAACACATGTCAAGTCATACAGGACATGCATTGAAAAATATCAAACAATTCAAAACCAAAAGGGGAAAGGGGAAAAAAATTGCATGCATCACTAACATCTTCAAACTTATTCTATCCTTATTACTTAGCCAATTCTGTCCCCTCCCCAATTAACAAAGAAAAATTAATGTGGACAGAAGTTAGGTGAACAGCCTTTCCTCACCTCTAGCACATTGGGAAAACACTGGATGGGGCTGAGCCATTGCTTGTGGACTTTCCGGGAAACAAAAACAAGAATGGCTGGTATGTCAGTCAGCATGCCCCTTCGAATACGGAACCCAATTGCAGTGCCAAGACTGTAACAACGCAAGATTTTGCTATGAAATGCCCTTATGGTCATGACCTCAAGCAAGGAGGCCGCTTGCTGCCCTTTTGGCAATGGACCAGGAGTTTCAGATAGCACTGCTTTTTGAAGGTTGGAAAAATAATTTGCCCTCTCTTCAGCAGCATCATTTAATCTGCTAGAGGTAGGCCAAGAGAAGTAAGCAGCATTACTTTCAGAGTGCTGTCCAGCTGATGCAAAGGGCTGAAGTGTAGGTAGACTTGAGGAAGGCAGATGAGAATGACAGCAACAGTTCCTTTCCTGATTTGGTGCTGATTCTTCTGACAATGTGGAACCAGAACAGCGAAGTCTCAAATTCAGTTTGGTCTGATCCATCTTCTGGTTCACCTGCAGAAATAATTTTAGTGCCACTTAAAACATCTAAGATAGTGGTTCCAATACTCGTAATTAGCAAACTTCTCATTCCATAAAATCCCTTTTTTGTTCCTTGTTTGTTTTCTTATATCTCATATTTAGAATTTTAAGCAGAAAAAGTAGCATAAAAGATCAAAAAGTAAATTTCTAACGATACTCAAGCTACAAATAAAAGGCTTAACGTCAGTCCGACCTCAAAAATATTCAAATATGTTGACTGAGAGAAAGGAGAAAATAATAGCATTACTTTAGTTGAAGAAATAAAGAACTCAGTGAATAAATAAACATCAAAACAAACCAAAGTTAGAGAATCAAGAAGAAAAGAAACCAAAGACTTTAGGAAATGAAAAGCAGTGCTCCAGGAAAAATACAAAAGGAAAGCAAATATAAGGAAGTACGAATGATGGTAACAAACAGCTGATATAAATCTTCCACTTCATCCATACATCAAAAGCTGGCAAACCTCAACATGATTTGGATAGTACCCCAAGCTTGAAGAAAGAAATTGCCAAATCTCAACATCAATGTCTAGCTAATAGAATAGGTGAATTATAAGGATAACTTATCAACCTCAAACTAGGCCAAACTGTCTAAAGCATTGAAATGGAAACAGATGAAAATAAACTGTCAATGAACACTTTATCCAATGCAGACTAAATCCTGCTTTTGTGTACCTTGCTAGTTCTTTAATTAATGTTTCTTTCGAAATAAAAGGTAAAAATAGAAAATAAAAGGTGATTTGCAGGAAAAATAAACAATATAAAAATTAAAATGTGCACACACACACACAAAAACCCACAAAATTCAATGTCATTTTTTTTTTTTAGTTAGAGATGACAATTTTACTGCAGTGTAATAAAAACGTACAAGAAGAATTCTTCACATAAGTAATAAAAACTTCAAGGACTGCCAAAGATGTGTCAGATGCCAGTAGCTGTCATAGTGATACAGAGCAAAATAATCAAGGAAGAAAGGACTCTCCTACAATATCCTCTAGACTAAATGCTCCTCACTTGGGCGATGAGTCTACTATGTAAGTTGAGCATGATAACCACAAAAGGAGCATCCCAACCCAGTAGACTAATCAAGGATCTTACATAACATGGAATCTAATTCCCAAAGCACCCTTCTCAATTTATGCATGCAAGTGCCAACTTCTCCCAAATAATTACAAAACACATGCTTCATTTCCATGATATGTATCATCTCCCTCTTCCCCTTTCCCCAAGAATAAATAAATATGCACATACATTCACAAATCCTCAATTTGGGTCCTAGATTTTTCCACAAGAACTAACTTATTAGCTCCTAGTTCTAGATGGGTCTTTAAATGAAGTTACTTCATAAAATAACTTGGTTTCAATTTTCTTTTTTTCTTTATTTATTTATTTATTTATTTATTTATTTTGGCTGGTGGTGATGGGGGTGGCTTGTGTGACAGGGTAGAGTTCACATGCTAACAAGAAATGTGTGTTTACGTTTACATCACAAACTTAAGACAAAGTAACCATTTTAGCAATTATATGACAGAGTAATCATAACCAATGACAATCATACCACTAAAACTTTCTTAAAAATACATATCCTGTTTTCTAATACCATAAAAAAAGACTAGATACAGAAACCATCCAAACAAAAAGCATGAC
The DNA here is from genome assembly GCA_030254885.1 of Vitis rotundifolia. Lineage (NCBI taxonomy): Eukaryota > Viridiplantae > Streptophyta > Magnoliopsida > Vitales > Vitaceae > Vitis > Vitis rotundifolia. Next base: position 17,569,961 of record CM058169.1, read on the forward strand.
ATACAACAATTATAAGGAGTTACAGTTGAACCATTACTGCTTTCTTAAAAGGTTCAAATCCCTAAATATATATATAATAAATAAATAAAAATTTCCTTCTATGGTAACATAGCAATTGCCTTCTCTAAAGGAGATTAAGAAAAAGAAAACATGCTTAAAAACCTAAGTACTATCTTAATAGCAGATAAACAATAGAAAACCAAGCAAAAACCCCAAGAATGAAGCATATTGGACCAACAAAGAGACAAACAATCTGCTCCAATTCTGTTTGGTTGCTAAGAAAACTGGGGAACAGAAAAGGAAACACAGTTTGAAGTTATATGATCTCTGCTGTCGAATTCCATTAAGAAACAATAAGATTAGAAATGTTTGCTTCTAAATCAAACCAACAGAAATAAAGAAAGGTATCAATTTATTTTCTCTGTTCCTCCATTTTCTCAGCAACCAAACAATGCACAAAGGTACTTTGTTTAACAAAAATGAAAACAACAAAATGGTGATTACCAAAAACCTGTCTGAAGATATCAAAGCGTAAAAATCTTTAAAAATGGGTATATGGGGACTGATTGAACAGAAAAAGATACCCAGAAGTGTAAACAAAACACTAATTTGCAAAGAAGATCAAACCACCAGCGTCCGAACAAACAAATGACAGCAATAAAGTTCTTGTACCATGGTCTACAAGTACTTGTACCTTGGCTAAAAATGTCAAACTCTGGGCAATAAGAGTAGCAATTCACTTTTCAAGGGCACTCTAGATTTTTTTCCTTACAGAGAAAGATTCTGCTTTTAATTTGAAAGTGGGTATCTAAGGAAATGAAAAAATCATCAGAGAATCATTTACATAAAAGCTTTATGGATCAATGTCCATATACATCAGCACAAAATAACATACAGAAAAGAAAAAGAAAAAGAAGCAAATGAGAATAAGACATATTAGAAGTAAGAATAACAAGCTCAAGCATGATCCTGTTCAAGAAATCAAACAGAAGACTCACTGATGGAAATGGAGGAGAAGATGCGGAAGGGTAAAGGTATAGTGACCCTATTTATAATGTAGTGTCTGGTAGCACCATGTTTGAAACCATGCACATTGACCATCTGCCAAATTGCTTTAGGAAACATTCAAAGACAAAAGAGCATTCATGGGGCATAAATTTAATAAAAGAAAATATTTTTAATATTTCTCCCATCCTATTAATGAAAAATCTGATGTCAGCAGCATTCAATAATTTACTTGATATTGTAGAAGGGTAAAATTTAACCTAACCTTTAACAATTTATCATATGCTCAAATCATGTTAATCATGGACCCAAAAAAAATATTAAATGTTCATAATTAATTAAGTTGTGGTCAAATAAAAAATCACCATGTGTCATAAAATACATAATAAAATAACACGAGGCAAAATAAAAGTTGTCAGCTGGCAATAACTTCATCAAATCAAATTGTTACATATGTCACATGGGCTCCACATAAAAGGAAGACAGCTTGTCTTTGATTTAAATAAAAAAACATATATTCTAACGATTACAATATAAATTTTAAAATAAATAGATAATGACAAGTTTGATAATTATAAAAATAAAAAAAATAAAAACTATCATCCTGTCAAGAAATACACTAAAGACTACTAAATATAGTCTTCCAAATCTCCTTAAATGTTATTTTTAATTAAAGAATAATATTTCAAAGGGTCAAGACTATCAAATATGGTCTTTTAAAATCTCCTTAAATATTAGCATTAATTAAAGAGTAATGTTTTGAAGGAATCAGAAAACCATTCAAATATAGTGTTTCCAATCCCTTAAATTAGGGTTAATTCCAAAGCTTTCAAAACAATTTAGAAGACAGTGGAACTATAAAGTTGGAGAGATCACTTCATAGCCTCAAGTGTTCTTCAAGTCTTGTCTTGGATTTTCAAATTCAAGTTCGAAGATTCAAAGATTTGATGATCAAGTTTGAAGATTCGAAGATCAAGTTTGAAGCATCTTCAATCAAAGATTAAGCATTAGTACCCTCAATGAACATGAGTCAAGCCAAAGTACAAGCTCGGCCCAAGACACTCCCTGTTCCAAGCCTAGCCCAAGACATGCCAAGGTTCAAACCGAGTCAAGGCCCAAGTCAAGTACCCTCACAAAAGAATCAGAGGACTGGTAAAGATGGTACCATATTCCTAAAATTAATCAAACTTCAACTTGGCCATGAATTTTTCTTTAAGAGAAATTTATGTGTGCTTATATTCTTCTAATTATTGAGAGAGTGACCATTTCAAAAGATATTATTTTCTATTGTGCACTTTGGTGTGGCTTATAAAAGGTTTGGTTGCATTTTCAGGTAATGACTTGAGTTAGGCCCAACAAATAAGATCTTCCCTCCAGAGGCTAAAATTATACCTTTCTCCATTCTGATTTAGTTTTTGGTAATAAATCATCCTGGTTAGTCAATTGTTATTGACACTAATGAAAAATGATATACTTAAATTTCTACAAAATTATATTAGCCCTTGTAAAGTGTGGAGATGGTCATTTGCACTTTTATTGCCATTACATGAAGTGAAGCTTCTCAAACAGTGAATGTTATGATCTAGGTATGATCTAATACCATTACCATTATTTGCAGAGTAACAATATCATATAGCAATGAAGATATCTTTTAATATGTCATTGATATACAATATTTATGATAAGAAAAAAAAAATCAAAAGAAATACAGAAAGTACAAGCAAAGGATGAATCATCTATCCCTCAAAACGAACGATAATTTTTTTATTAGGGTCTTTATTTAGTACCTGCTTACTTATGAGGTAAGGGAGGGACTTTAAAGGTCAGTGCCTTGCCAATTGGTTCATGAGCGACTGTTATAGATACCGATCTGAAATCAAAGTCTCCGTTATAGATGCAGTTCCATCAGTGCAGTCATAAAGATTGGATTTCGATATTTTGAGAGCTCTTTGGCACCCTTGGATTTCTTCTTTGCGGCCTTACAATTCTCAGGTTTGTTTGTGCCCGATAACACACCACAATCACCACATAAAGCAGGTACCAAAACCCATTCATACTCGACTGGAATTCTAGTTTGAATCCTGTTCATCAGTAGATTTTGGTAATTCTGAATTCGGCATAACTTCAACGGCATAGGCCAATCTCTCTCTCTGAGTGGTGGGAGAGTCACATTGCCTATCTACCCAGAAATTCTGCTTAGCATCTTGTTTCCTCAAAATGAAAGCCCGAGGCCCCGGAATTTCACCCAGACTGACTGCAGTTCGGGGAATATGAATAAGAAGGAACTCCAAAATTTTTAAGCACTAAAAGCCAGCCATTCACAAACCAACTCTCGAGGGCACACCTACTCTTACTAAATCAATGAAAAAACGATTAATCTATCTATTCTAGTGGTTTAGTTTCCCTAAAAGGGAAGAACTAGACCAGGATTCTCTGGCTGCCTACATACCCCTTGCTCCTTACGGGATCAAGTCACACATAGTTCTATTCCTTGGACGATTCTAGAAAGACAGCCACAAAAAGAATAAAACAGAATATAAAAAAATAAAAAAAGAAAAGATTGTTTCTTTTTACTAACCATTTGCCTCCACATCTTCTAAAGAATCAAGAGACACAAAGGGGAAGGGAGTTGCCAACAAACCCCAAGACGATGAGGCCCTACAATGCCTAACCAACCAGGTTTGCCTAAAGCATAATCATCAAAGTTTAAACTTGAATCCCCTTCAAAAAGGAGAAGCCCTTAAGTAACAAATTCCTCATTTTTCTTACCTAAATAAGCAGCCATCCAACTCAAAAGAGATGAGTCTCAAACGAATACCTAAATTTCTGTGATTATAGTCAACCAAGAGATGGCAATGACCTGAATCTATATCCCATCTATCATCAACCAATCCCCTTTTGTCCTTAAAGATCCTAGAGTTCCTTTCTAGCCAATCACCCATAACCCATCAAGGAGAGCATACCTACGTAGAACACAGCCTCTTCCTAACATCTCTGGAGGAAAGCATTCTTCACATCTATCTACCACAACTTGAAGAAATGGTCTGGGAGTGCAATTAGGCCTCTCACTTATCATTGTGACCTAGCTACTAGGTTAGATGATTCATCATAATTCAATTAATAGTGTTAAGAAAATACTCAAGCCACTAATCAAAGTCTTATAGCTCTACCAATCCATCAAGATAAGTTTTCAGCCTCTCACACCCATTTAAATTATATGGATTTCACATGTTTGGGCATAGGAACTAAGTTCCAAGTTTTATTTTGCTTTGGGGTACAGATCTTTTCTTTTATTGTCCGACACTCTGTGCTTTGGGATGCCTTTTAAAAAAAAATGTTGTGGGTTCTCTTGGGATTTCTTACCTACAGCAGCATGTGTACACCTTGAGTTGGTTTTTGTGCTCTAGCCGACCTTCAAGGCTAGAAATCCGACTTCTTTGTGCTGACTTGGTCAAACCTCTAATGAAGTCTCGTCATTTATACTGGTCTGTCATGGACTTGTAGATTCATCCAGCATCCTTAAAGAAAGACTTCTGAACTCAAGTGCATTTTATCTATGGTCTCTTCTAACAGACACAATTCAAGTGCACAAGATGGACAAGTAATTTGCAGTGTCTACAGGACTAAATCAAAGCCATGTAATAGCCAGAATGGGAAGCATGGGTCATTATCCATACAAGAGGAAAACTGGTGGAGTTTTTCTGGGCCACTGATAGGCTCATTTCATGAAACAAATAAATAAAATTAATAAACATATAAAAACTCTCCAACAGCACCCAGTTTACTCTGTGAGCTTGTTCCACTAAGGCTTTGTATTGTATTGGAGCCTTGAGAGCTATTTTTTCTTGCTTCTTCCTCAACTAATTCTCAGTATCTTCACCCTATTCACAACAACATAATGAACCTTTATGACTTCATCTAACTCAAACAACTTTCTCCTCTGGAAACCCAAATTCTTGCTTGATTCACAGCCAAGATATCATAGACTTATCTGGAGAAGAACCTGCTCGTGACCATGATGTAGAATTAAATGAAGACAAAATCCCAGTCCTAACTTTCATGTCTAAAGGAAATCAACAGATTGGTCAAGAAATGAATATAATTACTTTGTTTAAAGTGGTGCCAAAGCTAGATATCTGTCTCATGATTCCTGGAGATGCTTGTAAGGCCCACACAACTTGTCGGCACAAGATTCTCAAATAAGAGAGTGTGAGGTATTTTGGGTTACAAATGCTAGAGATATAGGCTGCTGCCTGTTATTTTAAAGCATCTGAGAAGTTAATTGTTATTAGCAAAACAATCTGTTCATCTTCTTTATCATCTTAATCAAAAGTATGAAACCTTCAACATGACAATACTGAAGCCATCAATCCCATCCTTCACTGAACTTGTGCTATTACTGCAAAGGAACTACCAATGGGAATCCTCTGCACTCTCCAGGAAGGAGGATCAACCATATCCTATGGCACAGCCACCAAAAAGAACAAGGTAGATTATCAATAGCAGATTATAACCATGTTAACTGACTTTAGATCTTAGAAGGCTAATAGAAGCTCTCACCCATCTTATGGCCCAAATATAAGCGGCTCATCAAGATAAGCTTGAACTCAAGGAAAAAATGTTGAATATGCTGAAAGAGAAGGATTTTAGTAATCCCTTCTTTAAAAAGCATTTTGACTGATAATCATGTACATGTTGAGAAGAAATTCTGAAATAAAGGCTTTAGAGTTCAATTCCAGAATTTAGAGGAGATCTTGAAAGTGAAAGAGCAATCAATTGGTTATAAACTAGGTACAGAGAATTTGACCTCAAAGAGGTTCTGTCAAGCAAAAAGGTTAAGCTGATAACAGTTTTGCCAAAACAAAGAGCCACGGCTTGGTGGGATCAACTTGCTATTACATGGTTCAAAGTCGCGGTATCGGTCATTGACTAAGAGGGTTCTGAGGCACATCGGTCTCGGCATCTCAACTCGGTATCGGATGATATGCAAAATAAGATAGATTAAAAAGTTCAAAAAATTATAAAAATATTATGAAAATTATTTTAAAAAATAAATATAATTAAATAAACTTTAGAAACTAATAAACTTAAAAACATATTAATATAATAATAAATTGAATGGTTTCAATATGTTATTAATAATCAATTAGCATATAAAATAATACATCATATATGATATAATTACCATATAAAATAATAATACATTAACCAAATTGAAGCAATTCATATCATACCTTAGCATATAAAATAATAATCTTCAAATTCCCATTCATAACACACATGAGCATTTGAGGTAATAAATTATTTTTATATAGAATAATGCATTTACCCCTTTTATCTTCAAATTCCCAATCCCCCCTTTATCTTCAAATTCCCAATCCCACACTGTAAACAGAGAGTACCGATTTTGGCAGAGGTAGAGAGCCTTCTCTGTAACAAACAACCATACTACCTACGACATTACCGTAGCAAAGAGAGGCAACACTAACACGCAGAGATTGTCATTAATGGAAGAATTTGGTGTTTCTCACCAATCAGGCAGCCACCACAACAATGTCACTAGCAGGAAAGATGTCTTCTTTCTACTTCTTCTTCAACATAGGTAAGGTCATGGGTTTTAGAACTCTTCCTTTTGAAGAGAATCTCTGATCTTTCAAAGATTTCTCAATTTTGGTTGCTCCTTGTTGTGATTTGAAAGGCGAAAAAAACGATTTTTGGGTAAAACTGGGGAATATTTGGATATCTCAGATGATTCAACTAAGTTAACTCGAAATCTTGATTGAGTCAACTGAGTTTAACCGGTTCTTAGCCGAGTCTATGATTAAGATGGCATCGAGTATCAAACTCGACGTAGAAAGGTCCAAGGCGGATATGTCTCAGCCGAGTCATACCGGACTTGACCAATATTTTGAACCTTGGGATGAGCAGCTCTTCATCAACTTCAAGAAGTGTTGCTTCTTGATCAAGAAAGTTCTGTTTCTAGGATATGAAGTCAGTTCAGTAGACATTCAGATAGACCAATTTACAAGCTATGCCCAATTGGCCTACACCCACCATGACATGATGGGCTTGAAGTATCCATCACTTGGCATCTTTACATGTTTATATAGACAAGTGTTTATGACATGAATTTGTAGCATATAGTAAAGAATTGTCCAATTATCCACACAAATCTCAGCTATTGCCGTTAATTGTCAGTTTAATCATGGAAGTGCCAGATTATCCTAGATATTTACAATGAAAAATCAAGCAAAAATTTCAAGAACTAAGCATAGAGAACGAGAAAAGACATAGTTTCTTTGTCTTTTTTCTTTACATTTGGAACCAATACCACAGAATACTATGAAGCATCAAAATCATTTTTTCCTTCCCTCTATTTCTCAGCAACCAAACAGAGAAAAACGGTGTTTTGTATCAACAGAAAGGCAGGGAAAATAGAACTTTGCATCAAAAGTAAATTTTGAAATGGGTATATTGAAAATGGATTGAACAAAAAAAAAAAACCAAAAAGAGTAAAATAAAAGCAAATTCCTAAAGTTATCCAAAACAACCTAGTCCTGGGTGAAACACTGTACCTTATGCTCAAAATGTTGTACCCTTGTGCTTCCTGAATTCCAACTCCTATTTCATTTTCATGGGTACTCTTAAAATTTTTCATTTTTTTCTTCTTTTAATAAAATTCAAAGCAAAAAATTGCATGATTCTAACTTGAAACTGGGTTTCTAAGAAAATGACAAAACATCACAACATAATCATCAAAACCACAAAGAACTTAAAACAAGAACACGCCTTTACAAAACATGACCCAGTTCAAGAAATCAAGGAGGAAGTTCAAAAAAAAAACAAAACAAAAAAAAAAAGACTCACTGATCAGCAATGGAGGAGATGGTGAAGATACCAGACCTAGTTGAGACTATCCCACATCACCCATATGTAGGATTGGAGAGAAACCCTGCTCAAAACCTGCACAGTGTCCCACTTTGAGTGGTTTACATAAAGGAATGCTTTAGAGAAACCCATGAGCTGAGAACACCCAAACAGGGCTTTGTTGTGAAGCTGCAGTGGGGGGTTTGCTTTTAGATGTTTATATATTTGGGAAGAGAAAGAATGAAAAAGGAGGTGGTGGGTTGCTCCAGAATTTAAAAATAATGAAAAGGAATGTGGGGAAGAGCTCATGTGTGAATGGGGCACGCTTGCTAGTTTTTTAATGGGGGGTTTTCATCTTTTCCCTAGTCATGGGTTCAGTGTTTTACACCACCTTCTTTTAATCAAGGGCTCTAGTCAATCCACATTTCAAAGTATCATATAATGATGCTGATTAGGAGTGAATAGTTTATGTAAAAGCTTCATAGTTGATTTATTGCTGTCAATTTGTGATCATCCGATGGTATTTAAGGGCTGGTTTGAGCATTAATTGATTGAGGGGCAAGGGATTAGGAGGAATGTTTTCCAAAACTTACTTTCAAAAAACAGTTTCTGATATAAAATATTAATTTAAGTTCTTACTTGTTCTTAATAACAAAGTTCCATTTAAAAACCTAAGTATGAAAAATGATTTTTTTATCTATTTTTCATGACAATATTATATATTTCTATATAACATAAAATATTTTAATATTTAATTTTTTCTATTCAACTAAAATATTTGATTTTTTTCATTCAATCAAAAATAATTTATTGATATCAATCAATATAATTAAACTAAACTTATTGATAATAAGTTCACTTCATTTATATTGATTGATATTAATATGTTACTTTTAATTGAATAGAAAAATCAAATATTTTTTATTCGACTAAAAAAACAAACACGAGCTTAGTTATAAATCATAAACAAATAATTTGAAAACTTCTCAATTTTTTTTTTTTTTTATCAAAAGTTTGCCAAACATATTTTTTTAGTTATATATCGAAATATCTAAATGGCGTAATGTTTTTCCTCAATATTATTTTTACCTTGTGTGGAGAGTTTCTCTAATATTAAATGGAATTTTTTTTATGTTTGTCACTTATTTTAGTTTTTACCATTTATATCAAATGACTAGTTATGATAAAATATAAATAAATAATGGGGGGATTTTTTAGTACATATAAAAATTTTTAGCATCCAATCTTCTAGAAATGATTATGCATCAAAAAATTTATTTTTATAATACTAAAATTGTGCTATAAAAAATGATTTTAGCTTTATTATTGACTTCTACTAAATGTTAAATGTAAGAAGTTACTTCAAGTAAAGATGATGTTTAGCTTGTTTTCTATTCTAAGGAACAAAAAAGTATTTTTACACTTATGATTAAGAGTTGTTTGGATAATTTTTTCAAAAAAAGCTTTTGGTTTAAAAGGTATTTTCATATTAAAGTCAAGAAACTTATATAAAAAATTATTTAATATTTAATAAAATTTTTATAATAATAATAATATTTTGAGATGGTATTTGCTTTTTTGGCTAAATAAAAATAAATAAATAAATAAATAAATATATTTGGTTTTTCTGTTTAACTAAAAGTAACATGTTAATATCAATTAACGTAATTAAAATGAACTTGTTATCAATGAATTCAATTTAATTATACTGGTTAATATCATTACTTTTAACTAAATGAAAAAAGTCAAATAATTTGATTTTTTTATTTAGCAAAAAAAGCAAACACCACCTTAGATATTCACAATTTTTAATAGTTAAATCCAAAAAAAAAAAATTATTTCAATTATATAAAAATAATAATAATAAAAAGGCTTTCATTAAAAATAAAAACATTACATGTGAGCAAGTTCAAGGTTTTACAATATTCTCTCAATCAAGGGTTACCCTACATTTTAAAACATGACATTTTATTCTAAGTTTAAGAATAAGGGAAAATATAATCCCAAAGATAAAATGAATAATTTTACCTAAAGGTTTAATTGTTGTTTGGCTATTGTCAATTTGCAATTGAGTTGGCTTATTGGTTAAGGGGGGGTTTCAAATTAAAATTTATGTGCATATTTAAAAACAATTTAAAAAAAAATACTTGTCTATTAGAAAAATTATATTACAGGATTATGAACTAAACATAGATAAATAATCTACTAGAATCAAGACAATGCTAATTTAAGAATTAAGATAAAGATTGACATGAAATTTGGTTTAGTGGCAAATACTTTGATTTTGAAGAAATGATAATCACTAATGAAGTGTTTGTTTGGACATACAACTTATATTTGGTTTTCAAAAAATTTGAAGAAAAATATAAATGAAAGAAAATACAAAGGAAAAATAGAAGGAAAGACAAAATGAAAGAAAATAAAAAACAGATTAAAACTTAATAAATTATTTTTATTTACTATATCAAACTTATTTTATTTATTTTAACTCATCAATATAATAATTAAATAATTTTAAAATGCATAAGCTTGTAACTAATTTTAATTATGTTTGATTTTTTTAATATTTTTTTTCTTTCCTTATTATTTTATGGAACCAAACATAACCTTCATAATTTTTTATTTTTAAAAATATAAATGTCTATATAAAAAGTAAAAACTCTTATACAAAAATATAAACTCATTTTATATTCTTAAAATTTACTTTAAAATTTTTAAATTTGAGAAGTAGAATTTTTTTAGTCAATTATTAAAAAAAAAAAAAATGAGGTAGTAAAAGATTTTTTTAGTCAATTTTTAATTTAAGCTTTTAAGAGTTTTTATTATATATATATATATATAAAAGTATATCCAAATAGACATGAAGTTTGTAATTATTTATGAGCACTTTTTAAAATTCACTATTTTAGCCAAAAATACCATATAATATTTTGGCAAAGTTAAATGTGAATGCTACTTAAATGAGCATGTCATGATCATCTTTCAATTGACCAAACTATAGTGAAAGCATGTATTGTGTGACTCAATGAAAATGTTAAATAATTGTAAAGCCATTTGTAATCATTTGTTAACCAAGCCATCATTTTCTTTTTATTAATCAACTCCATAATTCTCTCATTGAAAAGGTGGTATGATTCTTTCCATTTACTAGTGGAGTCAAACCAATAAATGAATGGATACTTTAAGAAAAAAAAATCCTAATTCAGAAAATATCACACTAATCTAGAAATTATAAATTTCATTCCATGTGGGTTAAATATCAAAATAAGTTACTTTCATACTCAAAATATTATTGAAATATTTATTTCTAAATTATCACTTTTTTAAAATAATTTTTTCTTGATGAAACAATATTTCTTTTCACTTTTTTTATAATAGAAAAAAGTCAAATTTTCTTCTTAGATCACTAGTTCCCACTCTAAGAGCCCGTTTTACAGTAATTTTAGAAAGTGTTTTTAATTTTTTTAACACTTAAAATTTTGTATTGCTCAAGTATTAGGAAGGCTAGAAATATTTTCTAAAATCATTATTAAACGCACTCTAAATTTATTATTGAAATAAATATTAGATAAAATAATATTTTTAAAATTGGAAGAATTATGTAAACATGTACCATCCATAAAATATGGATGAATTTAGAACCAAAAAAAGTCACTTTCATAAGAAGTGCATTTTTGAAAAAATAATTCTCATTTCATGCACTAAAATAGTAACTTTGTGCATATTTTCAAGACTACTCTCCAACCAATTGAAGGTGGGCTGCCACTTGTACAAGACAAGTTGATATGTACAATTAATTGAACCCCACGTACGTAGCTATCATATCACTCATCATCACTTCAACTTTATATCAAATATATTACTGGGGATAGTAACAATGTTTTTATCTAAAAATAATGTTAGTAATTAAAAGTATCATTGTAGATAATAAAATGTATTAGCTTATTAATCACTTATCACCACTTTAGCATCTATATCAAACATATAATTGGAAATGATAATATTATTTTTACCTAAAAGTAAATGTTAGTAACTAAAAGTACCATTGTAGATAGTAGGATATACTAGTATATTTAGTTTTTTATTATCATTGCTATGACTTTGACAACTATTATTAAATAATATGTCAAAAAATACATATAATATACTTTTTAAAAACATTATTTATTAAAAATAAAAATAATATTCAAAAATATACTTTTTTACATATTTAATAAAAAAAATACATTAGTTTTTGTTTTTTCCTTTTTAAATATCAATGTATTATATGATGAGAATTATGAATTTATATTCAAAAATTTAATGTAAACATTTTTAAAATTTTAATTTTATCTACTTTCAAATATTACTGTGAAAGTTAAATACTTAAAAAAAATCATCATTACTAATTTTTTGTTGAATGAAATTAAAGGTAAGTTAATTTTTTTTTATATTATTTTTCTGATTTTATTTTGAAGAAAACAAAAATTTTAGTTTCAACACTTGTGGAAACTATTTTTTTATTTTTATGCTTATTTTTTTAAATTTAGGTTTAATATTCTATAAAAAATATAAATATAAAAATATAAAAAATGAGATCCATAATATGAAAATTATAGATATTATAAATATAGAAATATTATGAATACGAAGCAAAATAAAATATTATATATATGAAATCAATATTATTTAAAATATTAGTATTTATTTATTAATTACATATGATGTTAAAATAAAAATTTAATAAAGAAAATGAAGAAAATAATGAATAAATGAATTCTACTTTTGAAAAATAGAGTTGAATTTTTTAATTAAATCAATTTTGAAAAATAGGAAAAAACATATGAGAATTATTTTACAAAATTAATTAAAATCAAAGTATTAAAAAATAACAAAACTTAATTCATTTAATCGTACTAAAAAATTTATTTTAATTTGGTGAAAAGGTGGGAATGTGAGGCGGAGTGGGGAGGGAAAAAAAAGAACAAAGAACAAAGAACAAAGAAAAAATAAAAAATAAAAAATAAAAAATAAAAAATGCAAGAGGGCCCACAAACTGAGCCACTAAAGTGAAAAAAGAAAAAAAAAAAAAGAAAATTAAGGTAAAAGGAAAAGGAAAAAAAAACTAGGGAGTACATCTTTGACTGTTTGGAGGGTAATCTTGAAAATATGTACAAAATTATTATTCTAATGCATTGAATGAGAATTATTTTTTTAAAATTGTATTTCCCGTTAAAGTAACCTTTTTTGAGTTCCGAATTCATTCATATTTTATGGATGGTACATGTTTACATGATTCCCCTTTAAAATTTTATTAGCATAATAAATTTTAGAATTTTGAAATACCCAAAAATATGTTAAATAATAATTATTTTGTTGAGTTATTAGTTTTTAAATATCATATCTTGATAAATAAAATAATACAAAATATGACTTATTTTTAAGAAGGTAAATTTATTGGATTACTAATTTTTAAATATTTTTAACATGTAAATAAGAAACTTAATAAAGATGGTGGTAAAAAGGAAGAGAATATTTTACTATAGCCTTAAAAAGTTGACTTGTTAGCTCACAACCCTCGAGTTCTACTTAAATTGTTTATAAGAATATTTTCTACCAAAATTACCTTTTTTTGTCCTTTTTTCTACCATTTTTTCTTTGTTTTTTTATTGTTGTAGAATAAAGTGGAAGAAGAAGCAGAGAAGAAAGAAGTACCATGACGAAAATGAGAATCCATGAGCTGTTTAAGAGATACCACCGACGGTACTCTAGCCATGACTTCATCCACCTATAGGTCCATTCGAGAGAGTCCTTCATAAGACGATTCCTCTCGAGACCATCCACACTATTCCAATAGGGAACAATTGAATCTTCAAATCTCTGGACGGGAACTCTTCTCCGGGAAAAAGGCACTCGCCAGCAACTCTTAGAGAGCCAGACGACCAAGCTCACTCTTGCCTACATCCTTGGGTCCTTCGACTAGGGTCCCATGGAAAGAATAAGATGGGTCTTTGGATTCCGCTAAAAGAGCATAAAGAAAGACTTGAAATAGAATGCAAGAAGAAAAATCGAATGAATTTTCATTATTTATTTTTTTTTATAGAAAGTCATAAAGAGATATGCATCATTATGGATGATCATCTATCTCTTTACATAGGCTCATACTTTCTTTACCAAGTCATTTTCAAGTCTGTCTCTCTCTAAGAATAGAAATGAATGAAGATCGTAATGAAAGGAAAAATCAATAGTGTGGAGTACTCTAACGTCGAACAAAACACTTTTCTTTATTGTGTTCGATATACCCACGATACATTACAAAAATGAAGTGAAAAGGACTCTTCGCCTATAATAGGAAAATTTTTATGAAAAGCCTTCATTCAAAAGCATAAGTCCATTATTTCCTTCAATTGTGAAACCAGTGATTCAAGTGAGTTTGTTGTTTTCAAACTTGTAGTGTCAAAAAGGCTAAAGCAAACAAAGGCTAAGGATTAAAAGATAGCTTTTTTGATAGCTGCCTCCCCCCTCCCCTCTATTAAATTATTTGTTCCTTGTCTAAATAATAAGCTTAAAAACAATAGTTTTAATTATTGTTTTGCTTTCTTTTCATTCTAGCTATTTTATATCTTGTTTCAATTCTTTTGCTAAAGTTCCCCTCCTTAAATTTTCTTTAGAGATTATCTGAAAGTCTAAAGAGTGTAGTTGCTTCTATCTTCTTCATATAAGTCATATGCTTTCAATTAAAGCCTCCAAACTCATTGCTAGTTTTAAACATTCAAGAACTCAAGTTATACAAAACTGTTTTTGTCATTACTTTGTTTAAGAAGCTATCTTTTTACAGATGAAAGAAGGATACAAACTCTTTTTTCACAACTTCAACCTAAGTTCATTAAAGCTTTCTATTAAAAAATTCAAAATTGAGATTAACTAAGTCTTGATTTTAGACTTTTTAATTACCCTCACACCTCTTAAACTTGAACCAAATAACTGCATATTATTGGAGCATTGAAGCACTATTTCTCCATAATGATCAAACTAAGTCTTGTGATGGTATCGATAAAAATTGGATGGTATCACTTGATGTTATAGCCATTCCTTTCATTATAGGTGGTTCGCAAGCAAGATAGCTAATTGACTTAACGGAAAAAAAAAACATAATATTATCATTGCAAATCCTACATAATATAGTTCAGATTATAACACGATAATAAATTTTTAATTAGCCCAAAAGCTAGATATGTTAAAATATTAACAAAATTCCAACTGGGTATTTTCAAATTTTTAGTTACTAGCTCCTCACGATACACGCATTCCAAATTAAAGGGGCCTAAAATATAATAAGCCATTTCCTACCACAAATCTAAGTGGGGTTACAACACCTATCTCACAATACATCAGCCAGACACCAACTTGGGTAAGACTAGTAACTACAAAGCAGAAACATCTTCTACTCAACATATTTGAATTAAATTAAATGTGGGTTCCATGATTAAACACAACATTGATTTAGACCAACAAGCACAAACCAAAGACACCATCTAGTAAACAAATTTGTAGCAATCTAAATGGGCTTTTAGAAACTCAAAACCTTCACACAAAAGCCAAATAGAAGTATGAATTGGATTTCATTTCTTATTCAACCAAACAAAATAAAACAAATCAAAGTAAATCTTAAAACTAAACAATCTGGGCAAACAAAGGTTCCCTAGCAAATTGAAGAAAATACAACAAAATTTAACCCTCAAGTCCACGCCTTAACTCCTATTTCCCAAAGAAATTGCAACCCCTTCACTCTCACTTTGCATTTGATTTGTAACAAAAACAAAGAATAAATCATAAATAAAAATAGCTTGAGGTTTTTTGCTTTTTTATTTTTATTTTATTTTATTTACTGGTTTTTACTATCGTAGTTGGGTATGTGAATGTTTTTTCTAGTGCTTCTCTACCCATCTCACCATGATGGAAAATCAAGCAATAGATTTTTACGTTCCTCTCTCCATGCTCTCAACTAAAAGATAAATTAAAGAGAAAATCTAAAATGATAAATAGTGAAATAAAAAAAAGAAAAAGAAAAAGAAAGAAGCCTTAGAAACGTTAACAAAAAATTCTTGAAAACTAAACACTTACCTTCAACCATCCAAAGCTTCACCAGTGGTTAGAGACAAGTTCTCTTGGAAATCCTCCAATCTGCTTAGAGCTCATCTATGGCAAATCTTAGCTTATATTAGGTTTAGTTTGTTAAGAGGAAATGAGATGGGCTTTTGAAATCCCTAGATAAGCATATCCTATGTTAATGTATGAGATTTTTAAATCCTCATAGAGAGGATTAAAAATGAGTTTTAGATTAGTAATTCCCATTTATTTTCTATCCTGTCATAATCCAAACATGAGATGAAATTTTAAATCTTATCCCACCATCTAATCTAACCAACTAAACATAGTCTAAAGAGATTACTACAACTATAATTTACATTATCACAAGTCCTTAAGATCACTCAAAAATATATACTTTCTTAATCTCATGAGATATTATGGTGCTTATCTTAAAAGTATTTGTTACTACATGCTTTAATCAATAGTGATCTAATTCATAAGGAATATATATCCACCTTAAGGTCTCACTCATAAGTCAAAACAACTAAAGATTTCAACATTAACTCAATACTCTTTCAAGATTGAGAGCCCATGCAATATGGTAGCTTGGTGAATCATGACTACTTGATAACTAGTGTCATGATTCACCATAGGTTTAATCTAATGTGTAGTCATGCAAACTAATGTGTAGTGTATTATTATATTTTGATGGATTGTCTAATTCCATGAATTGACTGCGAATAACTCATTATCTTGTAAGGACTTTATTCTAATAGTTTTAGTAATAAAAGTCAACAAATAGCACAAAAGGAGAATCCTAGAGCCTTAAATAATATATATGAAAGGTGAATTGAGTTGAAAAGAATAAGGATTTGTTTGATAGCTATACCTTGATAATATAAAAAAAAAACAGGTTTGATAGACTTTTGATAGAAAACAATTTTTTAAGAATATATTATGAAAATTTATTATTTTTTAAAACAAATTTGAAGTTCTTTTAGTTGTTTTTTGTAGAGTATTTTGAGTAATGATTGAAAAAAATGAAGAATATTTTATAGGCTTTTATGTTGTGCATAATTACATAACACCTTCATAGAGAACAAGTTGAGAAAACTATTTTTTATTTTTGAGTTCTGAAACAAAATTTTGTTCTTGAAAACAATTAAGAACTATTTATTTATTTAAAAAATTGCTTTCTAAGAATAGCTTCAAAAATATTCCAAAACAAAACCCTAAATGTTGGAATGATGAGCAAAATAACCAAAGGAAGCCTTGAACATTTGTCACTAAAGAGAAAACGATCAATCATTAAGAGCTTAACAATTAGTCGTTTTGTCTTGAGATTAAAGAATGATCAATGAAGACTAAAGGTTAAAGAGAAGGGGTGAAGAAAATAATCATCATCGTCTTAATTGTTCTTGTTGAAGAAACAATCATCCATTATATCAAAGGAATTATTGATCATTCATTTGCTACATTGGGATGACCAAAGCACACTAAGGGCTTATGCAATCAAAATGACAATCGATCGTTCTAACTGACCTATAATTGTCCTTGAATAAATCAACAACCATCAACTTATGCTAAGAACATCAATTTATCGCTTCAACCAACTCTTTAGCGTTTTTGTGTGATCTCTTAAAAAGAGGGAGTAGGAAAAAAAAAAGGAAAAGATTGATGTATTTAACATAACCTACAAAAGTCAATCCAAACTTGTTTAATTTCCTAGCATCCAAACACATGACAATAGATTGGCATACGAGTTGGGCTCGATAGGGCTCCTCTTGGTGGGGGTTTGAGCTCCCTCTAAGTGAGCCCAATTGGAGCTTAGGGCCAGACTTAAACCATACTAGGAATTTAACTCTAAGCCCAAGCTTAACCATAAGCCTAACTTTTGATACATAGAATTACATTTATAAATAAAAATAATACAAAATTAACGTAATACTTAATATATCAAAATTTCCACCTTTTTACTTTATTCATATCTCATCCTATGTAGCAATAGTATTTCTAGATTTTTTTTCCTCATCCTATATGATATTTATGAATTTCTTGTTTTAATGCTTGGGTCGGACTTAGACAAGCCCGTGGGCCAGGCTTGGGCTTAAAAAATGAGTTCAAAGTATCAAGGTGGGCTGGGGCTCTTCAAATGAGCTTGAAATGAAAAAAAAAATTAACGGATCCGTCCAGACTCCCGCCGCATCCAACCGTCGAACCTTCTTGTATATTTGCTTTACTCCCCAAGAGCGAATGGGGCAGAGGCGAAGATGAAGATCCGGTTATGAGAAATTGTGTGATGTGAAACCCTTGAAACGATGTCGAAGCGAGGAGGAGTAGGAAACAACCAAGCCATCACCGATCGCCTCCTTACCTGCCGCCAACGCCTTTACAGTTCTCTCAATTTTGGATTCAGGTCTTCGTTCCTTTTTATTTATTTATTTTATTCAGATGAATTTGAGCGTCTGTTTGGTTTCCAAGAAAGAAAATGATTGTTTTAGAGTTACTAAGAATTTGATAGGAAAGAGAAATGTGGACAATCTATAGTTTCGGGTTCTGGGTTTTATATATATATATATCTTTTCATGAATTGACTCTTGTTTTGGTTGCCGAGAAATGGAAGGAACTGAGAACAGTAAAAATTGTTGAAGATTTAGGATGAATTTGAAAAGAAAGAGAAATCTGGAAGTTCTTAGTCCTGGATTCAGGTTTTGATTTTTTTATCACAAAAGGGTATATCTTTCTCGATTATTAGAAAATCTTTTCCAGTTGAATTTGAAGAGCAAGTCAAGCTTCTTTGAAAGTGAAGCATTGGGTTTTTTAGAAACTTGATTTGTTTAAAAGATAGTATACCTTCAAACCAAGCTTGAAGTAGTAGTCTGCAAGAATCTTTAAGTAAATAATTTACTGGAATTATGTCACAAAGGTGACTTTCTTTGCAAATTAGAGAATTTTTGTAGTTGAATTCTGAGTCCATTTTCTTTAAAAAAATGAAACCAAATCTGAATGAGCGTTTGGTTCTTGTTTGGAACCTGATTCATTTCCAAAAGATAATGGGCAGACCAAAAAAACTTGTATGTTTTGAGATCCAAGCCAAATTAAGTGTCATGCAAATTTTACTCTTGCCCAGGAGATTATCATGATGCTTATCAAAGGAACAAAAATGATTCTCAAACTGTTCTCTAAGAACTCTCTGCTAAAAACACCCTGGTCAGGTTGGAGTTCAAAACATTGGATCTGTCATGAATTGGACATTGATCAAATTCCAAATGAAAATAGTGCCGCATAAAGTGAATTTTAATACCAAAATCATATTACTCTCTTCAAACATACAATTTCTTCTATTACTGCAAAAAAAATGGTAAAGTGCAAATAAGTAGAGGCTTTGCTCCTCAAGTTTGTTGCTCTAATCACAACAATCAATCTGAAACATGTAAGCCAATGCAATCCACTGGAAGCTCAGAAAATTTTAAACTTGTATCATGCAAGAATGTCATCCTGCTTGAAATAAGAAATTCCTATATATCTTTGTCTCACTGTTTTCCTGTATCACTATCCTAGATTTCACATGGTAATGATCACACCTGTGACAGACCTAAACTGGTCAGCATTTCCTGCTTTGCTTATGGATTGCAACTGTAGGTAGAAATCTTAATCATCCTACCTATCTTTACTTTCTTGCTCCAAGTCAGAAAAGGCTAGAACTTCCTTTAATGAGTGAAAGAGCACCTATTTCTAGAGAAGCAAAACCCTCCATAGAGCAGAGGCAGAAGGACAACATGGAAGGAGATGATGGTCTATGTCTGGATGTGATTTGCACATGATAGAATAATTTAGAAATAATCCACTCACTAAGATATTGCCCATTATCACTAACCATACGGTAATGGAACTTTTGACTATTGTTTCCATTTTCTGATCCTGTTAGTAGAATGCATGAATATTTATGTGCTATCTATTCACTGGATGGTTTTTTGTGGTATGACTGTTGAAATCGAAACTATGTTACCATATTCCTAATTTGTTTTGTGCCCCAGCAGTTCTTATGATGACAAAGAAAGGAAATGGTGGTGCCCAGATATTGAGATGCAGAAGCATGTATTGCACTCTATTAGTGCATTTCTTGGATTTATTTCAGCAGACACTTGTCAACTTCCACTTGTAAAGGTAATTAACAGTATCCATTTCTTATAAAGCTTAAAGGGCAAAGAACAACTTGATGTTGTTACAATTGATGTGTGGGGCTTCACAATAGTTTAAATTTGTCATTGTGCTAAATTTAGATGCCTGTATCTCTGTCCAAACTGTTATACATTTTTTATTTTTCTCAAGTCTTTTTTGTATGTATAGTCATACTTTGGAATGGACAAGCACCATTCTCCTTGTCACACAAATGCAGGCATCTCATTGTGGCTATAAAGGTGGTATTCTCATTCTGAAGATTACCAGAATGGTCATGCCAATTCCAATTCCTGACACCAGTCATTCAAACACAGCTTAACAATAACTATTGCTATCCAAATA
The DNA here is from genome assembly GCA_030254885.1 of Vitis rotundifolia. Lineage (NCBI taxonomy): Eukaryota > Viridiplantae > Streptophyta > Magnoliopsida > Vitales > Vitaceae > Vitis > Vitis rotundifolia. Next base: position 17,590,427 of record CM058169.1, read on the forward strand.
TAACTCACTAATATTCTCTTTTTATAATTATTTCACTATGAACATGTGTTTTTTTTTATTACTAAGAAGCCATTGGGAATGACCATTAACTTCAATTTTTGAACTTCATAAGTTTTAGGGGTTCTTCTAGCTTCATCCTGGTAGAGAAATAGATAATGCTGAAGTTTAATTTGAAGAGCCGGAACAAAGAGGTTTTGGCAATGTGGTAGTAGGAAAGAATTTGGCTCTTTCCCAAGTGGGTTTTTGGGATTCTAAAGAGAGGATGAGGGCTTTATCTCAAGAGGAGGTGGTTGCTATGGAGGAATCAAGGGTGGGATAACATAAATGGGCTCTCAAAAAAGGCTCATCAGTTTGCTTCCCAATGAAGATAATAGGCAAGATGTAGCAAAGTTGGAGGAACCTTTTTTAGAGGAAGAGGTGTTCATTTCTCTATTAGATCTGAATGGGGACAAAGCTTTAAGGTTGGATGATTTCTTAATAGCTTTTTAGCAATTTAGTTGGGGCTTTTGTCAAGGAAGAGGCGATGGGCTTTTTAAGGACTTTCATGAGCAGGGTAGATCAGTAAAAAGTCTCAACGCAACATTTTTGGTTTTGGTTCCAAAAGAAAAAGGGGAAAAGGAGGCAGGGGCGGGGGGTGGGGAAGGTGGATAAGATCTTAAAGATTTTAGACCTATAAATTTGGTTGATAACCTTTATAAGTTAATGGCTAAAGTGTTGGAAAATAGGCTTAAAAAGATGGTGATCAAAGTGGTCTTTAAATTCTAGAATGCATTTGTGGAGGGCTTCTAAACGTTTTGCTTATAGTCAATGAGGCAATTGACTCAATGCTGAAAAGCAACAATTCTAGGGTACTGCATTAGCTTGACATTGAGAAGACTTATGATCCGGTTAATTGAGACTTCTTGCTCTCAGTTTAGGATAAGATGGGATTTGGGAAGAAGTGAATTAGTTGGATTAGATAGTGCAATGCAATAATAAGTTTCTTGGCTCTTATGAATGATACCTCTTTTGGCTTTTTTCAAAGATCTATAGCCTGAAGCAGGGGAATCCAATCTTGTTGTATTTGTTTGTGCTAGCCATGGAGGCGCTCTGTTGTCTTCTTAAGAGGGTTAGGGATAGGGTTTTTTTATTTGATTTCAAGGTGAATGGTAGGGCTGGAGAGGGAATGAATGTCTATCATTTGTTGTTTGCCGATGATACTTTGATGTTTTGTGATGCACTCAAGCCTAAATAACTTATTTAAGCTGGTTACTTATGTAATTTGAGGCCATTTTGGGCTTGAAAATAAATCTAACCAAGAGCAAGCTTATTCTAGTGGGGAGGGGGGAGAACTTGGAAGAGTTGGCTTTTGAATTAGGTTGTAAGGTGGGAAAGCTTCTTACCACTTATTTATGGCTTCCTTTAGGCACCCCTCATAATTCTCCGGTAGTTTAAGATAGGGTGAAAGAGAGGTTTCGTAAAAGATTGACAACATGGAAAAGACAATATATCTTTAAATGGGGGGAGACTTACTTGAATTCAAAGCACTTTATCTAGCTTGCCTATCTATTACATGTCATTGTTTTAAATGCCGAGGATTATGAGTTTGAGGTTGGATAAGATTCAAAGGGATTTCCTATGGGGTGGTGGGAATCTAGAGAGAAAGCCTCATTTAGTGAACTAGGCTACTGTGTGTTTAGATAAGAGAAATTGGGGCTTGAGATTTAGGCATTTTTCTTCTCTCCACAAGGCCTTCCTATGCAAGTGGAACTGATGGTTTGGAAAGGGAGGTTTTCTGGAGGCAAATTTTTAGTGGTAAATATGAGGAGGTTGAAGAGGAGAGGGGGCGGGGGTGGGTTGGGGTGGTTTCTAAGGAAGTGAGAGATGAGTGTGGATTTGTGTTATAGAGGGTCATAAGGAGATTGTGGGAGATTGTCAATAGCAAAGTCTCCTTCTTTGTGGGCAATGGGAGGGGGGCCAAGTTTTGGAAGGATAAATGGTGCGGTAATGAGCCTTTGTGTATTTGTTTTCCCTCCTTATTTTCCATATCGCTAGTTCAAAAGAGGCGTGTCTGGCGGATTTGTAGAGTTGGTCCAATGAAAGGGTTGTTTGGACTGCTAGCTTCTCTAAGCATCTAAATGATTAGGAGATTGAGATTGTGAAGTGTTACTGTGGAGAATTTTATCACTGATGAATCTCTTTCCTATTTTTTGGGTCCAGATTTTATGGGGTAAGAATGGAAAGTTGATTAGGATGTTATACATCTATCTACACAAAGTTAGTTTCCTATTTTCAGGTTTCAGCCTTTTACATTTTTTACCCTCTGTAACTAGTCTATAAAAAGGCCTCATCTGTATACAGAAATTATATGAGAAAAGGTTAGGTTTTCTCAAAGGTGCCATTTTTTCATGGTATCAGAGCATCAGGCTCCCCATTGGAATCGGACAGCCCTCATTGCCGAACTTCCTTTGTTATTTCCAGGCTGAGACATATTCCTGCCCTCATGAGAAGTCTACAACGCCATGTCTTGAGAGACACCCAAGCTGCAAATGGAGAAGATGTTGCAATCAATGCTTCAGCCTGCAGCAAACAATTTTGACAACACGTCCTTATCGATCACCATTCATAAAATCAATGGGCAGAATTTTCTTCGTTGGTCTCAGTTTGTAAAACTACATATTCGAGGGAAAGGAAAGATCGGGTATTTGACCGGATCAACAATGGCTCCCTTAGAAGATGATCCTAAGTTCCAAATGTGGGATTCTGAGAATTTTATGATCATCTCATGGCTAATTAACTCAATGGAACCAGAGATTGGTCAAACATATATGTTTTTGCCAACTGCAAAGCAGGTGTGGGATGTTGTGGTGGAGACATATTCAGATATGGAGAATTCAGCGCAAGTGTTTGAGATCACAAATAAGATTCAAGAGCTTAAAAAAGGTAATGATAGTGTTACAAAATATTATAACACCTTGAAGGGACTCTAGCAAGAGCTGGATATGTTTTACAACCTTGAATGGACTTGTGTTACTGATAGTACCCGTTATATGAAAATGCTTGAGAGGGATCAGGTCTTTACATTTCTGGCTGGTTTGAACAAAGAACTTGATGAAGTTCGTGGATGCATATTGGGGAAAGACCCCTTGCCTTCTGTTCAAGCTGTATTCTCAGAAGTTTGTACAGAGGAAAGTAGGAGACAAGTCATGATGGAGACTCTCACCCTACCTAATGCTGCCCAGAGAAACCAGGATAAAGAGGATGACAAAGGGAAAGTCTGGTGTGACTTCTGCAATAAACCAAGACATACAAGGGAGACTTGTTGGAAGCTACATGGAAAAACAGCAAACTGGAAGAGCAATCGACCAACCAGATAAGGCTAATAGCCGAGGATTCCAATCAGAACAACAATCTGTCTCCACTTCACGAGGAGCTGAAATGCTTCTGTCAGTAAGGAGGACCAAATAGAGCAACTGTTTAAACTTCTAAATAAGATTCAGAACCCCACTTCTAGTCCTTCATCCTCTTGTTCTTTGGCTCAAAAAGGTAAATTTTTAAAGGCACTATCAGCTTCTTTCGACCATAAGGCCCCTTATATCATACATTTGGTGCAACTGATCATCTGACCAGCCTTTCACATTTATTCTCATCCTACACACCATGTCTTAGAAACGCTAAAATCAAAGTGGTTGATGGGTCACTTTCTTCCATGGTAGGAAAGGACAATTGCAATTTCAGATTCCTTACTATTAAAGTCTGTCCTCCATGTCCCTAATTTGTCTTGTTACTTGTTATCTATTAGCAAACACACAAAGGATCTACAATATATTGCTAATTTCTTCCCTTCTCATTGTAAATTTTAAGACTTGGCTTAAAAGATGATGATTGGTAGTGCTAAGGAGCAAGATGGACTCTATTACTTCGAAGATAATGCCATATTTGTGAAAGAATGAAATAAGGAAAGTTGTGATTCTAAAGAGAAAATTAGGCAATCCTGTGAACAAAGGGATTTTGTTGTAATTGAGTTAGGAAAGTCCCTAATTTGAGTCCTAGGATTTTTGTGTATATATATATATATATGTATGAAGAAGAATTTTCTACCTTTATTTTGCAATCTCTCTTCTACATGGTATCAAAGCTCTAGGCTTGTAGATTTGGAAAGAGAAGCTTTTCGGCCTTCATTGCCGAGTTGGAGATCATAGTCGACCTTCATCGTTGACCTTAAGGTGTCCCTCTTTGTACTGCACACATAACTTCACATTGACACAACAAACCCAGATTGCGAAAGAGCAACAGATGACCCTTGTTCCTACTATGTTGTTGAAAAAGGGAACTTCTTGTTGTCGTGCCACTAAGATCGCCTCGCTACCTCACGCTGCCATCCACTTTCCTCGCCGTAGTTATTACCATAAGATCTCACCATCTCCAACGTCGTTGCCGTAAGTTTGCGCCGTTGCTGTGGCCTTTTCTTCATTCCAAAGTTGTCTTCTTGTCGCTGTTTGTCGCCGTTGTCACTTCCTCGCCGTCAGCTTCCGCTTTCCCTCAGAATCCCACCCTTGCGTTGTCGAGAACTCATCGCACGAGGGGAATCGCGCCATTGCTGTTGTTGCAACCAAAGATCTTCTGATGTAACCAACGAAATTCCAGTCATTAGAGTTGTCACTGCCATCCTTGTTCCGTGTCATCGTCGTCATTGTCATCTTACCATTTTGTCATCCCCGAGAGCCTCGCCTTAGCCTTGCGACAACATCAACAACAACTTCAACGAGTTTTTTGTTTTAAGTTTGGCTATTTAAAGCCTTAAAAGGTAAAACAGTAAAAAGGTGCTTTTTGTTTTTTGTTTTGTTTTGTTTTTTTCCAAAAAAAAAAAAGATAAATATGTCCGAGGTATCTCAAACTACTGCCTTCACCAATCCTTCTAAAGAAGCGATTAGCACTCATAACATAGTAGAATTGCAGAATATTTAAGCGGCATACAGACTTAATAGGAAGAATTATCTAAAATGGTCACAACTTGTTCGTATCTTTCTGAAGGAAAAAGGAAAATTAAGTCACCTCCTGGAAATTGGACCAAGCAGAGGAGACCCTTGGTTTGATGCTTGGGATGAACAAGATTCACTGATTATGGCATGGTTGTGAAACTCCATGTCGCTTAAAATTAGTGACACTTGTTTTTTCTTGACAACTGCTAAAGACATCTGGGATGTAGTTCATTGGACATACTTAAAGGCACTAGATGCAGCCCAAGTGTATGAAATAAAAGCTAAGATTGGAGCAGCTAAACAAGGAAACAAGATAGTCACGGAGTATGCCAATATGTTGAAAAACCTATGGCAATAACTTGATCACTATTGTTGTATTGAGACAAAATGCCCTGCATAAAAAAGGATGGAGTTTATGATTTCTTAGTGGGTGTCAATGCTGAGTTTGACCAAGTTCAAGTTCAAATACTTAGTAAAGAGCTTTCAACTTTGAATGAGACTATCTCTATTATTTGAGCAGAAGAAAGTAGGAGAAGTGTCATGCTTAAACCTCAGAATATGGAAGGCTCAACTATGGTTGCTAACAAAGGCAATGATTAGAAGGCTAGCATTGCTAATAGCAGAAGGACTGATCGGTCAAAGGCTTCAAATCGTGATAATAGGGATAACTTATGGAGCACTAACTGTCATAAACCTAAATATACATGGGAAAAATGCTAGAAACTTCATGGTAAGCCAACTACATCTAGAAAATGGAGGACAATAGAGGAATAATGGGCAAGCAAACTTGTCCTCTGCTCAACCTGATGTAGAAAAATCCTTGGAATAGGGCGGATTCAATCAAGAGGAGATTGAAAAAATAAGAGTTTTGTTGGGAACTCTTGAGAAACCTTTAGGTTCCTGCTCATTGGCGCTTTTAGGTAAGTTTTCTATTTCCATTGGATTAAAAGTCTTGGATGAAACATTTGTCAAATCATGGGTTATAGATTCGGGCGCCACAAATCACATGACCCATTTGTCACACCAATTTAAAAACTATAACCCTTGTCTAAGTAGTAGGAAAATAACCACTATCGCGAGTATAGGAGATTTCCAAATTAGTCCTATACTCACACTCAGAAATGTGCTTCATGTTCTAAAGTTGTCCACTAATCTTGTTTTTATACAAAAACTTACACAAGATTTGGGTTGCATTGTGACCTTTTTTCCTACTTATTGTGTATTTTAGGACTAGGACTTAGGGAAGATGATTAGAGTTACTAAGGAACGAAACATGATATACTACCTTGAGAGACCAAGCGAGTCATCCATATCTTTCCTTTTAGAGCACCATCTTTTAAATAAAGAAAAAATTTGGCTTCATCATCGTAGGCTTGGACATCCATCATTTCGAACTCTTAAGTTTTTGTTCCCTTTCTTATTTAGTAAATTAGATGGTGAGAGCTTCCATTGTGATGTATGTGAACTTGCTAAACACAAGCGTTCACCCTTTCCCATCAATAATAAAAGAAGTTTAGAACATTTTCATTTAATTCATAGTGACATTTGGGGCTCTTCCCTTATCCTTAATATATCTAGTGCATGTTGGTTCGTGTCTTTCATCGATGATTGTACAAGGGTCTCTTGGATTGTCTTACTTAAACACAAATCCGATGTGAGTTTTGTTCTTCCAAAATTTCATAACATGGTAAAAAACCAGTTTGGTGACACTATCAAGAGGTTTCAGTTTGATAAAGTTAGAGACTATTTCAATCAAGTCTTAACTCCATACTTTCAACACGAGGGTATAATTCATAAATCATCATGTGTCAACACCCCTCAACAAAATGGAGTTGCTAAAAGGAAAAATGGCCACCTACTTAATATAACTCGAGCTTTTTTGTTCCAAAATCATGTGCCTAAATCTTATTGGTGGGAAATCGTCTTCACTGCCACTCATTTCATAAACCGATTACCTTCCAAAGTCCTCGGTTTCAAAAGTCCCATGGAAGTACTCTCATCCATCTATCCTAATACAAGAACCACAAATCATCCCATTCCTAAGATATTTGGGTGTGTATCCTTTGTGCATGTTCACAGTCCAAATAGGGGAAAATTGGACCTAATAGTAATTAACTGTATTTTTGTGGGATATTCCTCAAACTCAAAAGGGATATAAGTGTTACCATCCACCATCCAATTTTTATTTTTGTCACAACGGATGTTACCTTAAATGAAAGTGAGTCTTATTTTCCCGCTCCTTATCTTAAGGGGAATTCCTTTAAGGAAGACAAAGATCAGGATTCCTATTTTATTGATCAATTTCTCATTGACCCTCCTAAAGTCACTGGTCCAGTACTTGTACTCTCTGCCTCACCCTTTGCCTCTGAACTTGAGTCGTCACCTATTGATCTTGTCACTGAACTCGAGTCGTCACCCATTGAGCCTACTGAGAATCGTATGACTGGCAAAGTATACTCAAGGAAGAAAGCTATAGTCCCTAGACTTATACAAGTCCAAGAATCTAAATTGGCTTCTGGAAATGAGGTAACAGTTTTTCCTCCTCCTTTACAAACTGAGTATGAACTTCCTATTGCCATTAGGAAAGGAACGAGGGAATGTACTAAACATCCCGTGTATCCACTTTCCCATGTGTCAATCAAAAAGTTGTCTTGGTTCTATAAGAGTTTTCTTACAAGTTGAACAATATCCATATTCCTACTACTTTATCCGAGACTTTATTTGATGAAAATTGGAAACAAGCCATGAATCCAGAAATGGATGCCTTGGAGAAAAATAAAACTTTGGAGTTGGTAGATTTGCCTACAGGAAAAAGACCAGTGGGATGCAAATGAGTTTATACTCTTAAGTATAAAGCAGATGGATCATTAGAGAGGTACAAAGTGAGATTGGTGGCCAAGGGATACATGTAGACATATAGTGTGGATTATCTAGAGACCTTGCCTATGTTGCAAAGATGAACGTTGTAAGAATTTTGTTATCATTGACAACTAACTACAACTGGGATCCACAATAGTTTGACGTCAAAAATGCATTTATGCATGGAGACTTGGAAGAAGAAATTTTCATAGAAATTCCTCTTGGATTTGGTAGTGACCTAACCACTAAAAGGGTGTGTAAACTGAAAAAAGCTTTATACGGGCTAAAACAATCTCCAAGGGAGTGGTTTGGAAGATTTGCAAATGTAATGAAAAACATGAGATACAAACAAAATCAGGAAAATCATACATTGTTCATTAAGGATTCAGATTCAGATTCAGGGGAAGTTACAACTCTTTTGGTATATGTAGACGATATCATCATGACAGGAAATGATGAACTAGAGAAGCAGACTTTGAGACAATGCTAGACCAAAGAATTTGAAATCGAAGTGTTAGGAAGGTTGAGATACTTCTTAGGAATTGAGGTTTTACACTTTAAGTAAGGAATTTTTATTTCTCAGCAGAAATATGTAATAGACCTTCTCAGAGAAACAAGGAAGTTGGCGTGTAAGCCAACGAACACACCAATAAATCCTAATCATAAGTTTGGAGAGGCCGAGGAAGACACTATGGTAGATAGAGAGATGTATTAACGTCTAGTAGCAAGACTCATTTATCTCTCTCACACAAGACCGAATATAGCATATGTTGTGAATGTGATTAGCTAGTTCATGCACAGTCCAAAAGAGGTCCATCTGCAAGCTGCTAACCGAGTATTACAGTACCTTAAGAGGTCTCCAAGAAAGGACATCCTATTTAAACAAAGTTTGGGACTAGTACTTGAAGCATACACAAATGTGGATTATGCTGGATCTATAGTTGATAGAAGATCAACTATGAGGTATTGCACCTTTCTTGGTGGGAATCTGGTGACAGAGAAGTAAGAAACATAGTTTGGTAGTAAGGTCCAGTGTAGAAGTAGAATTCTAAGCAATGGCCCAAGGAGTTTGTGAACTACTATGGTTGAAGATTATTTTGGAAGATTTGAAGATCAAATAGGATGGGCCAATGAGATTTTACTGTGACAATAAATCTGCAATTAGTATTCCACACAATCTAGTGCAACACGATTGAATAAAACACATAGAAATTGACAAACATTTTATCAAAGCGAAACTAGATAGTGGATTGATCTGTATCCCTTATATATCTACTAATCACCAACTTGTAGATATACTTACAAAAGGTTTAAGTAGTACAAAGTTTCAAGCAAGCATATTTAAGTTGGGAATGGAAAACATCTATTTGCTAGCTTGAAGGCGAGTGTGGAAGAATGAAATAAGAAAAGTTGTGATTCTAAAGAGAGAATTAGGCAATCTCATGATCAAAGGGATTTTGTTGTAATTGAGTTAGGAAAGTCCCTAATTTGGGTCCTAGGATTTTTGTATATATATGTGTACAAGTCTATGTACAAAATTAATTAAGAAGAATAATTTTCTACCTTTTATTCTTAAATCTCTCTTCTACAATATTGAATAGCCAAGCTCAAATGACAACAACTAGTGATACTTCTTTTGCCCATAGTGAAATAGTGTTGTAGCATTATAGACTAGGCCGTCCAAGTTTTCCTTATTTGCAAAAACTCATCCCTTCATTATTCAAGGATAAAAATTTCTCTTCATTTCAGTGTGAAATTTGTTAACTTGCTAAGAATCATTGTTCTAATTTTCTGTCATGTCCCTATAAAGAGTCCAAACCATTTACTCTTATACACGATGATAGTTGGGGCCCTTCTAAAGTGGCTAACTCTTCTAGAACTAAGTTGCTTGTAACATTTACTGATGATCATATTGGAGTATGTTGGGTGTTCCTTTTGAAAGAAAAATCTGATGCAGAAAAAACCTTTAAGCACTTCCATATGTGGTCCAAAATCAACTCCAAACAAGCATATAAGTATTGAGAACTAATAATGGTAAAGAATACTTCAATACCATTCTTTGTGCCCACTTGTTAGAACATGGAATAGTCCACCAATCCTCATGTGTTGATAGCCCCTAACAAAATGGTATTGTTGAACATAGAAATAGACACTTGTTAGAAGTAGCACATTCTCTTTTATTTACCACTCAAGTTCCAAAATATATTTTGGGATAAGCCATTGTTAATGCTTCATACTTGATTAATTGAATGCCTACCCAAATATTCAACTTTCAAACACTTCTTGACCGATTGTCAACCATCTACCCATATATCAAATTATTTACCTCTCTTCCTCCTAAGGTTTTTGGATACACTATTTTTGTCCATATTTATAAACATCACCAGAGCAAACTTGATGCTCAAGTGGTCAAGTGTGTATTTATTGGCTACTCTCCAACTCAAAAGGGCTACAAATGTTATGGTCCTCTATCTAGAAAAATTGTGTCGCTATGGATGTTACCTTCTTTGAGAACGAACCTTATTTCCCAAAAACTGCTCTTCAAGGGGGAACTGAACCTTGGAAGAGCTGTTTTGGGAATTGTCTTTACCCTTAGTAGTTGTTGTTTCATAGCTCGATATAGTTCCTAGTCAAAATCCATCTAACCTTAATCCAACTGAAATTATCCATGACTCACCTAGGATACTAGGGACCCCTGGACTAAAACCTCTAATGCCACAACAAGTTGTTGATCAATCTACTTCAGGAGAGGAGATCACTATAATTGCTCCATAATCAAAGCTTCGTGTTTATTCAAGACGGCGAAATCTTCAAGCAACGGAAGTTCAACCTCCGAAATATTTCCATGAGCATGAACTTATAGAAGATCTAAACAAAGGTAACTCAATTTCCTCACCCATTCCTCCTTTAATGTTGATGTTCCTTCTGCCATTAGAAAAGGAAGTAGATCTTGTACCATGCATGCTATGTCTAAATATGTCTTTTCATAGATTGTCTCCAATCTTTACGGGTTCTACAACTCACTTGTCTGGTTTAGAAATTCCTAAAAAATATCCAGGATGTTGTACTTGTTCTAAAATGGAGAAAGGTAGTTGTAGAGGAGATAAGGGCTCTTGAAAAAAAATGGTACTTTGAGCTTGGTAAGCTTAGCAAAAGGAAAGAATCCAGTGGTATGCAAGTGGGTATTTACTATTAAATACATGGCAGATGGTTCAATTGAAAGATATAAAACCAGATTAGTTGCAAAAGGCTTCACTTAGACGTATGATATTGATTATCAAGAGACATTTACTCTAGTAGCGAAAATGAACACTATTCGGGCATTACTATCTCTTGTAGCTAATTTTGATTGACCTTTACACCAACTAGATGTAAAGAATAACTTTCTCAATGGAGAACTTGAAGAAGTTTATGTTAGAAAATTGGTTAATATAATCTAAGTAATCACCCTAGAAGACGGGTGAATAGGGTGATGGTCTCTTTTTGCAAATTTAAATTATGTGAATGCAAAAAACAATTATATGCAAATACATAGTAAGAATAATATAGAGACAATTGCATACAAAAAATAAATGAATAGGGAAGAAAGAATGCAAATATAAGATGTTATAGTGGTTCAACGCAACCCATCCTACATCCACTCTTCTCTAACTTCAATCCCAAGTTTGAGGTTCCACTAATTCAAAGCTTTCAAACTAAGCCTTCAAGTAATACAATTGGATTATGGTTTTAATCAAGCCTTTTAGACGTTTGGTTCCAAGCATCCTTTATAATTCTCAAGGGATACTTCACTCTTGAACAACCCTTCAATTGATACCCTACATTTGAGAATCCCTAAGTGATACCTCACACTTCAATTTTTCCTTTCAAAGATTTACAAATATAGGAAATATTTTCACAAGATCCTAGTACAAAATTTAGGCTTAAATGATACAAGATAAACTAGGATTGGATGGTGTACTAATGATATGCAAGTTTTAGAACAAGGTGCATTAAAAAACACTCCCCCAAAAGCTCAAATATATTTAAGAAATGTTTAGAAAGTTTAAACTCTTTAAAACACTGAAGTTTGGAGTCTTTTTATATAGAAGAGAGGCCAAACTAGCCGTTGGGAGTTTGTTCGATCGAGCTTCGGTTTGACCGGTTTGACTAGCTGTTGGAATTCAAATATTGTTAGTGACTGTTAAACCTCAACCGCCCCTAGACTAGTCCTTGTCCGGACAAGGATAAGCCTTGACCAAGAAAGCAAGCGTTTTGGAAGAGAGAAGGTTTTGCACCCCTTGACTGGTCCTTGATCGGGAAAGAGCAACTGGTTGACCGGTTCACTGATACCCATGATCGGTTGGACTGTTTTTGGCTTAATAACCATTTTTTTAACTTAAAACCTTTTAAACAAGTTTAGAATGCTTTTGATACAAGGTTTTAATTGAAAACATGAAATCGTCCGATTTTAAAAGATTTTAAAGCAATTTAACTCTTGAATGATTTTGGTGCATAAGTAAAAAAGTAATGCATGAAGAACCTAGTGCACCATCAACCTTACAAAGAGATCTCATGAAATTTAGATCTTTAAAAGCACTTTTCTTTGATGTCTTCTTCTTCTTCTTTTCCTTGATTTCCCTTTGAATTAGTTTTGTCTTTGTAATTGTCACATTGAAAATCATCTTGTCTAATCACAGTTGAAATACAATCATTAGTTTCAAATCTTATTTTGTTATTATTAAAACCAAGATTAACGAAACATTGGTTTCACAGTTTACATCAGCCTACTCCTTGGCTTTAAGGATGTGTACGGCTTTGATAAGGTGTGCAAGCTAAGAAAGTCCTTCATGGTCCAAAGCAATCTCCACACGCTTGGTTCAAGAGGTTCACAAAGTCAGTTTGTGACCATGGTTACACTTAAAGTCAAGCAAACCACACAATGTTTTACAAAACATTCATATTTCCATTCTCATTGTTTATGTTGATGATATTATTGTGACTAGTAATGGTGTCATAGAGATGGAGAGACTAAAGTAGATCCTAGCCAAAGTTTTTGAAATAAAGGATCTTGGTTAGCTGAGATACTTCTTGGGCATGGAGATAGCTAGATCAAAGAATGAGATTTTTCTCTCTCAAAGGAGGTACACCTTAGATCTCTTAAAAGAAACAGGGATGCTTGGTTGCGAACCTACTGATACTCTAATTAATGTTAATCATAGGTTAGGGTTGTCACAAAGAGCTACAGTAGATATAGGAAGATGTCAAAGGCTGGTAAGAAAGTTGATCTACCTCACTCATACTTAACCCGACTTGGCATTTGCAGTGAGTGTGGTTAGCCAATTTATGTATTCCCCTCATGAAGAACATCTTCAAGTAGTGTACAAGATTCTTAGATATTAAAGAAGACACTAGGAAAGGGATTATTATTCAAAAAGGGAGATCATGTCAGTGTTGAGGCCTTTACTAATGCTAATTACGCTGGATCTATGAGTTACAAGAGGTCAAGATATTACACCTTCGTTGGAGGTAATTTGGTCACGTGGAGAAGCAAGAAGCAATCAATTGTTTCTAAAAGTAGTGTTGAAGCAAAGTTTAGAGCACTTGACATTTGTGAACTCTTATGGCTAAGAAGACTTCTTGAAGAATTGAGGATATCAATTGAAACTTCTATGAAATTATATTGTGACAATAAGGCAGCAATCAACATTGTTCATAACCATGTATATCATAACAAAACCAAGCATGTCGCAGTGGACAAACATTTCATTGTAGAAAACATAAAAAATGGAGTGATTTGTACTCCTTTTATTTCTACAAAGAAGCAATTGATAGATGTTCTTACAAAGGGACTTTGAGGAGATTCATTCGAGTCATTAACTTGCAATCTGGGAATGAATGATATCTTCATGCCAACTTGAGGGGGAGTGTGGGGAATCCTATCATTGATGAATCTCTTTCCTATTTTTTAGGTCCAAATTTTATGGGATGAGAATGAAAAGTTGTTTAGGATGTTATACGTCTATCTGTACAAAGTTTGTTTCCTATTTTCTAGGTTTTAGGTTTTTTTTTCATTTTTTACCCTTTGTAACTGATCTATGAAAAGGGCTCATTTGTAAGCATAAAATATATGAGAAAAGGTTAGGTTTTCTCAAAGGTGCAATTTTTTCAGTTACTTTTTTAGATTTCAAGATAAGGTGATGAACAGGAAGGAGAGGATAAGGTGATTTGGTTGGTGACAAAGAGCAAAACTTTCTCCTTTATGTTCCTTTATTCTAGAGCTTAAGAGATTAGTGCCTTTTCCAATAAGAGTTGTTTGGAATGTATTGGTTCTACCTAAGGCTAGTTTTTTTTTGCTTGGCAGGAGTCTTGGGGAAAAACTTTGATGCTAGATCAACTTGAGAGGAGAAGATGAACATTGGCTAACAGATATTTCCTTTGTCATATTCAAGTGAAGTTAATTGACCATATCTTGCTACATGTGGCAAGGCGAGGGTTTTGTGGTAGCTTTTGTTCTCCTTTTTTGGTATTTCTTGGGTGTTACCTTCCTCGGTAAGAGAGACTTTGTTAGGACGATGTGGTTCCTTTGGAGGAAGGAAATGAAAAAAAGTGTGGGGAGCAGCCCCTTTGTACTTTTTTTGGACAATTTGGATGGAGAGAAATAGATGATCTTTTGAAAACAAGGAACTCTCTAACCAAAGGCTAAAAACCTTGGTTCTTTGTAACTAGTTATTTTAGACCAAGTTGTATATAGCTGAAGGCTCAATGTCCTTATATGACTTCATTGATTGGTTGAGTCATTGAGGGAGGAAGTTGTTTTTTGTTATCCCTTTTCCTTTTTTTTTTTAACACCTTTTGGCGACCCCTATATACGTCTTGTGTACTTTGGTGAGCCCTTTGACTCTTTATTAATACTATTTCCCATTACTTATTAAAAATAAATAAAAAATAAAAAAAATAAAAAAATAAAACTCTAAAATAGATTTGTAATTTTTCTTTTGTTGATAAAATAGTGGGCTTAGAGCTGGCAATGCACATGGGTAAAAGATTGCAATAAGATGGATATGTGATGTTAAGCGTTACAATGAAATGGCATGTGATGAACTTTCATTTTTGGCATTAAAGAGAAGAATCATGCAAAAAAAGGTTATGTTTGGAACTTTTGAGGAAGGTTGCAATTAAATTGAAGAGAGATTTAATGAATGACAGAAGATTGTGTCTCTTAGAGAGTGAGGGGGGGGGGGGGGGGGGGGGGGGGGGGGAGGCGCAGCTGGCGTGGAACATTTTATTAGGAATTGAACAAAGAGTTGGTTGATTCTTGGTTGTTGGTAAATCCTAAATTATTTTGAATTATTTATAACCATCGTTCACTTTAAATATGGGCAATATGAACACTATATATGTGGAACTTCTTTATTACCCATAGCAGGTACTTTTGTGACACTTTCTTCTCTGGGTCAATCAATGGTTTCTTCAGAGGTTGGTTAAAATTTAATATTTAAACAACATGGAAAATAGAGGAAGCTCCTTTTATTTGTGACTTTGAAAGGTTAGAGTGTGAAAAGTGGTCAAAAATTAAGTTTAAGGCACTTATTTCTCTACTTAAATTGTCACATCACATATCACCCAACTTGGATTGATAATCCTTATTGTCATGTTATACTTGATACTTACTGGCTGAGGTTTTGTGAATTGCATTTGTATTAGGTATTAACATGTAAGACCTGTTGATGATGTATTGGGATGGGATTAGGTGAAATTTATTGGTATAGATGATTCCTAATTCTAATGCCTTCTGGCTATTTTTTCTAGGTCATTAAATTCATAGTTGTTTTTTTCCATTTCCAGGATTCGGTTGCTGATATGATTAAGGCTTTGGAAGGAATTCTTCAATGCAACAGTGAAGCTGTATTAATCATTGCAGCAAAGGTCGCATTGAAGTTAGTCCGGGACTTGCCCAGTTCAATGCTGCAATCTCATGTGTTACATCTTATTCAGCCTTTTTCATCTTTATTGTCTTCTCATCAAGTAAAAGTTGCTTCCCGGTGTGCAAATGGTTTGAATCATATCCTCCCATATCTGAGTTTAAAGAAGGATGGAGTTATTTGGGAAATATTGAAAGAAACAAATGCAGTTATTCATATTATCAATAATATACAAAAATTTTCCAGAGGGATGGAATCAATTAAATATTTCCAACGGATGGCTTCTCTTCTAAGGAGGATATTGTGGCGGTGGCCACCCTCTCGGTATCGTGTATGGAATGATGCTGAGTTGTTGAGGGTTTTGGAGGTTATACGTGTAAATCCTGATTCTTCTGTTAAAGTTGCAGTTTTGCAATTGTATTCTGCTTTAGGTATTAATTTTTAGTGGTAGTGTTCTTACGTTACCATGCTTAAACCTTATTAGCTTACATTATTAAATTTGTGGATAAAATTTTTATTGATTGTATGCCAGCTTTATGTGGTAATGGGGCTGAGAGGCTTCTAGAAAATGGAGAAAACCTTATAAAAATGGTGGTGCAGTGCATGGACAGCACACAACCTCCTTCTGTTCGGGTAGAGGCATTTAAACTCGCTCGGTTGTTGGCGGTAATAATCATTCTTTACAATATCCTATTTAGGTAATGGCATTTTCTTTCATGTATAAGTTATTCTCTACCAACAATTGCACAGATGAGTGGAGAAAGATGTTCAAAAATGATGAGATTGTGTTGTGAGCCCATTGTCCAAGCCATAATTTGTGGACTGAGGGGATGCAGCTTGTCAGGTAGACAGATTGCTAAAGACCAGATTTCTTTGTTAGTGGAGGCAGGTCATTTGGCTCTGATTACTCGTTGGGCAGGGGAGCATCACATTTATTTTTGGAAGCTAGGAATTGACAGAGTCCTATCTACCCTTCTTCTAAGCAAATCTCATAAAGCCCAGCCACCTCAACATTCCTTGTCATTGAAAGAACTGAGAGCCATAACAGATGAGGGTCCTGCATTCATCTGGGATATTATTGGTGGGCTTGTAACCCACTGTGGGGAAGATTTCAATCCTGAGATGAATGGCAGTGACATTTTTATCGGCATCCTTATTGGTTGTGCATGGTAGTGTCCCTATCCATCAATACTACGGTATTCTTAATTTTGCTTTTCTTTTCTTTTCTTTTCTTTTCTTTTTTATTTTGTTCTATTCTTTCTTCCTCAGGGACCTAATCTATGTTTTTTTCTGGTCATTTTAACATATAATATTTACCTTTATCTTCTGGTTGCTGATTTATTTTATTATTCTGCGTATGTTCTTTAATAGCTTGACCTTTGTGGACTTAGTTCATCAAAGTAGTCAGATTTATCAAGATGCTGCCAACAATATCAGTGGCCGTTCAGCATCTAGAGCAGTTCTGATGATGATTTATTCTCCCTGCAAATACATTGCATCACAGGCCCGATCCAAATTGTCTGAGGCTCTAAAGCCAGAAGGAAAGCGTTATCTAAAATCCTTGATGGATTACCTATGCTATGTCTCATCCAGGGATGAGTTTGGAAGAACAGATGAACGCACTTTCTTTAGCATAGTGGGATTGACGTGTTATTCAGTTTTGCCACAGTATCGAAAGTATGTTTTACAGAGTGACGGCATAAAAATGCTGCTGGCCTTTATAAAGCAGTGCTTAAAAAATGATTTCCATTTGGGAAGGCTAAGTTTTGCCCCTAATTCGCAAAATATGTTCAGTAGCTGGACATGTTGCCAGACATGTGCAGAAGATTGGGATGGCGGAGGCATTCTTGTGCTTTTTGGTCTGTGGGGACTAGCTGAATTGATCCAAAATTCTGGTCCCATGAGAAATCACCCTGATTTATTTTGTGGTCAGATGGAATATACTGAAGCTCAATTCATTAATAAACTCCAAGAGATCTGCAGTGATACTTCTATTCCTGGGCTAAGATGGTATGCTGCATACCTTCTTAGTTATTTTGGAGTGTATGGTTTTCCAAGTAGACTTGGAAAAAGGATTGGGAACGCATTTGGTGAAAAGGAAAATGCAGATATGCAACTCATTCTTAAAAATGGAGAATCTTTGAGCATTCATGGTGTTGTTCTTATGGTCCAATGTCCATCATTGCTGCAGACTGTGGAGCTGCCTCTTGATAAGGGAAGTTCTGATAGTTCTTCAGTTAGACAATATACAGAATTGACGAACAAGTTCAAGAAAGAAGTTCATTTATCTTCTCATGTACATCACCTGCCATTAGTGAAGCTATTGGAATTTGTTTACTTGGGATATTTACAAGCAGGAGAAGACCTTTTGAAGTCATTGAAAAGTTTTGCTAAACATTGCAAACTGCAACCTCTACTACAAATGCTTCATAGAAATCGTCCAAAGTGGGGCATGGCTTTTCCTGGATTGGATCTTGCTCTTGCACTCAATTCTGATGGGCATACTTTTTCGTATGTTTCTCCTTGATTATTATCTTACGACATCTTAAAATTGCATCAAATTAGCATGATCTTTTTCTTTTCTTCTGGACCCCCAGATTTTGAATTTAATGCAGTTTTCATGAGCAACACTTTAGAGACATTTAAAACTTTATGCCTTTTCATTGTTCAATTAAATGACCGTCTCCTGGACTGACAGTACATCTCTCAGCCTGGCGAGTCAATGGAAATTTACTATCCATAACTTCTTAGGAATCTCTTGTTCTGGAGATTTGCACTCTGTGACTAGATTTAGAAGACTCTTAGTGTTCTGATTCATCCAATAGTAGTGGTAGAAGATGTTCTGGTTCATCCAAGATTAGAGATGGGATAGAAGACTTTCTGGTGTCCTGGTTCATCCATCATGCACAATCCTTGGCATGTCCAGGAATGTCTTGATTATGTTAGATGTTTGAGGGATAGGAGTTGCTGATAAGTGAGGGAAGGAGTTTGTAGGTAAAACATTTTTGAAGATCATCCTTTTTTTCTTCCCTGATAGGTAACATGCCCATTTTTTCGTTTTTTTTTTTAGGATTGAACTACCTCCTACATGCCCACCCAATCCTTGCATTAGAGCTGGGCCTCAAGGGCCTTTTGAAGACCATCTTTATAAGTACCTTCTATATTTTTTGGAGGTTAAGGATTCTAAATTGTTTTTATTTATCTTTTTATTTCAGGGATGTTGCCTTGGAAGCTGAAGCAAATGAAGCGATGCAGTGGACATGCAAATTCTGCTCTGTTTTAGTGCCTCATATGCATGTCCACAAAGTCATATTGTGGTCAAGTTGTGATTATTTCCGGGCCATGTTCCAGTCAGGGATGCAGGAGAGGTACTTACACACATACACTTTGGTATAAGAGGGTACTTCATATTTCCTTTTGATGCATCTTTTAGTCTCCCTGGATAGAGTCCCTACAAAAAGCAGAGTTTGTATATGTATAAAACAAAAGGGCACAATCTCTTGATCTGTTGTGTAAAAGCTATAAAGTTGGTATTTCACCTGTATTTGGAACTTTGAATTCATTATTTATAGTTTGCCAATATGGTAGCTGCTATGCATATGGGCACCACTTTGGAGGAGCTCTGTCCAAGAAACTATCATGGAAGTCTTCTAACTCACCCCCATCAGATTAAGTGCTCTTCTGAAATGCCTAAATACGTATCAGCTAGACACCTAAAGTGTCCAAATTTTCAAAGAAAGTTTGTTTGTTTGCTTTATTTTATTTTATTTTATTTTTAATCATATAAAATGTTTTAAAAAAATGTCATCTTCCAGAAAACCAGAGTGCAACACATTGCATATCAATTATCATGCAGCGATTTAGCAATTAAGATATATCTGATACCCCTGCACTGATTTAGTAATTGAGAAATATCCTGGAACTATAGACATTTTCTTCTTTTAGTTGATCGCCCAGCAGTTTGTTCTCTACTTGATATGCATGTTCGTACTGTATTACTGTAAAATATATATCCTAAGTTACCTCTTTGTGTTCTTTGCTCTTATTTTGGTAGTCCTTTTATATCTCAACCAATGCAACATTTTTATCCTTGCAGCCGTTCCCCCTTCATAAAGGTCCCTGTTAGTTGGGAGGCATTGGTTAAACTAGTGGACTGGTTGTATTCTGATAAACTGCCAACACTTGTCACTGGCTGTTTATGGGATAACATGGATGAAAGGAAAAAGCTACAGGAGCTGCAACCGTACTTGGAGCTTTGTTGGCTTGCGGACTATTGGTTATTGGACGATATTCAGGAACACTGCTCAAGAGTGATCAACTCTTGCCTGGATTCTTCTGGAAACTTGTCTCTTGAAGTACTCCAGATAGCTGCTAGGCTCTCCCTGTGGAAGTTGGCTGAGACTGCAGTAAATCGCTTAGCCCCTTCATATAGCCGTCTCCGCCTCACTGGTGAAATTGAAAAGCTGGATAAAGACCTTGCTGACATGGTTCGTGTTGCCTCTGTTCGACATTCCCAGGATTCAACCAAATGCAAGTTAGAAGAGTAAAAGGAGACAGCAGGCAAGTTATAGTAACTACTTGTGAATACACCATACATTTTATAGGATTGAACCTAGCTTTGGAACATTGAAACTGTTTGCAACCTAGTTCCACCACTGAATGTATTTTCTGTATCTTTCAAGAGGATTGAACCTAGCTTTGTTAATACACCATACATTTTATAGGATTGAACCTAGCTTTGGAACTTTGAAACTGTTTGCAACCTAGTTCCACCACTGAATGTATTCTCTGTATCTTTCAAGAGGTGTTGAATGAAAGCCACTACCAATAGACAAAATGTTGAAGGAAGCCAATGCAAGATTTTCTTTGGCTGCATCTGGGTGTTTTGGGTCTCCATCTTCCCTCTTTTGTTTGAAAAATTCCTTGAAGATCATTCAGTGGAATGAGCTTTGCTGTAGTCTATCAAACCACTATCAGTTCTTCACTCAGTCTTGAATTATAGAGATGCTAGTTAACAAAGAATGATCAACCAGTGGGCTACCTCTTTCCAAGTTAAGAATATGTTTGATGGTGATTTTAGGAAGCATTTCTAGTCTTTCCAACAGTTGAAAATTGTTATCAAAAGAATTGTTTTCAAGTGTCAGAAAAGTTAGAAACGCTTCTTAGAATTACTGTTCAACATGATAGGCCAATGATGTTTGATAAAATTGAAAATTGAGAACCCTGCTACAGGAGATGTAGGAATGGAGTGCTTTTTCCGTTTCCATCTGGTCTTTGGTCTTATGACTTTCACTTTGCCAAATAGGGTTCTGTGGTCGGTCTCCTGACCGTGCCTTAGTAATAAATTATGAGTAGTGGAAATGAAATTTAACTATTGAGTCCAGTTCAAATGTTTGATGACCAAAACAATTGAAAGTTTGAAAGAATTTTTTGAAAGTGGTTTTTTGTACAAATTCTTACCATTCTTTCATGAATAAACATAAGGTGAGTTCGAAAGTTTGAAAGAATCTTCCAAAATCCTGTTAGATTATAACTTAGGCCAACCCGCCCAGATTTCACCAGTGAATGCCACACAAAAATGCTAAAGGGATCAATGACAGATAGGTCTCACCATCCTTGTCTACTATTCCCTAATCAATCAGCTTTTTGATGCTAAGTCCCTGAGCAAAAGTCATGGCTCTCTTCAAATTCCCATCTTAGCTGCAACTTCCAGGGGCCATCCTAGACACACATCAACAACAACACAAGTGATCTCTTGGCCTTCGTCCCTGTTAATCTCTTTCATGAGCTCCTCCAAATTTCCCTACGCCACAAGGCTGCCTTTGTTGTCTTCCATGTCTTAGCTCTGTCCTCATCAGATTCAAACATGTCTGGAAATGGAAACCAGATGAAGTTGATCCCCTACATTTTTTTTTGTTTTTCTTGAGTTAGATTCCATTTTGAAAACCTATTGCTATGGACTTAGGAAGATAATTATGCCGCCCACAGCAATGATTATTAATTTCCATGTCTTTATTATTCAATATAAATGTTTCTTAAATATTATAAGTGCTAGTTTTATTGTTTAAAAAGAATAAAAAAAAAATATTATTTATCATGACTTCTATTCGAGCAGGTTTGCAATGGGAGACAATAATGTAAAATTTATTTTATTTTTCAGCTATTACTTTGTTTGGATGATGAATTAGAAATAAGAATAAAAATAAAATGTTATTATTATTGCATCCAAAGTTGCAACAACCTTCATTTTTTATTTTATTTTTTTAAGAAAGAAATGGATAATAATCCTATATGTAAATTTTATTGAAAGATGTACCATAATAATCTTCAAATCCAAAGTTTATAACATTTTTAAAAAAAATTGACCTCCAAAATTTTCTTATAAACTCTTATGTTGTAACTATTATTTATATTTATTAATATTTGAGTAAATTTTGAAAAAATTACCTATATATTTTTACATTTGCCCCAATTTAATCCTAATTTTTTTTTCAAGCAATGCCAATTTTAAATCATATATAAATAATCTAATAAACCACTTAGTTAGAATTTTCCATAAGAAATTAAAGGAAAAACTCATCCACAAGTATCCGAAAATTAGCTTGAAGTTTTACATGGTGTATTTGAAAAATGTCTAATTTGTCCATTTCCTAACCAAATGAATGTCTTTGTCATTTTTTTAATGGAAAAATTTTAACAAAAAGTTTTATCAAAGATTTGAGCATAGTTTAAGATTGACATTTTTCAAAAAAATAAGAAAAAAAAAAGTTTTGAAACTAAGATGAAATTTGTTTTTTGGTCGAATAGAAAAAACTAAAATATTTGATTTTTTTTTACTAAGCTAAAAGTAAACTATTAATATCAGCCAACAGAACTAAAATGAACTTGTTATCAATAAGTTTAGTTTAATTATATTAGTTGATTTTAATTTTTTTTTATTCTACCAAAAAACAACCACTACCTAAATTTAAATACAAGTAAATCTTATATATAGCAATTAATATTTATAATAGCTTACTAGATTTTTTTATGTGCTATAAAAATAAGGTTTTTAAGCATTGTATGTGGAAAATAAGGTTTGTAACATAAGACATAATTTATAATACACAACAATAACTATTAACTATACTACAGATAATATCATTAAGAGAAAATAAAGCAAAACAACACAAGGTAATAAACATTATTATTATTGGCACATTATATTTTTTATGGTTATCTCATTACTCTTTATTATAGTAGTCATTCAATCTAAAAAAGATATTCTTTTAAGAAAAAAGCTCATGTTTGAAACCAAATGACATCTTCTTAATTAAATAAAAATCATAACTAAACTAAACTAAGAACTCCACTCAAACCAATTGATACATATGTAGGCAGGTTTGGGTTGGTCAGTTTTCTTCCACCTTTGTTAAATTAACTTCTTCTTTTTTTAAAAAAAAAAAAAAAGTTTTTATGCAACCTTAATAACATACCAATTATTCTAAAATTAAATTTATTAAGAGAAAGCATAGGGCCTAATAATATATACTTCAAATATAAACACTACAAAGTTTATTGTGATTTTAACCTATAAATGAGATCCTAAAGTAATCATACATTTCTTATGGATAGAGTCACTATTAATGAAAGTCTGTAAGAATAGATATTTTTAATAGAGATACCATAATAATTCATGAACTTTGAGATAATATGTTACCTTGGGTGATCGTAAAAAATGTGGTTATAAAATTTGTGATTGTAGTAATTTCTTAAGTGAAATTTAACTATACTCTTTTAAGATAGGATATATTAGTTGATCATATAATAGGAGGACTATAATTTAAGTATTTCCTTTATCAGCTTTGAGGGGGCATGTAGTCCATTCACTTTATGTACTTTAGTTAATCTGGACCATAAGGCACATCTTGCAACCCTTACTTTTACTATTGTTGTATCTAGTTGTTATTTTATTAATATTATTAGTTGTGTTCTATTCTTTTCATACTCATATTTATTTGTTTAAGATGGTGGGATCCACTTTAGATTTCTATTTGAAGCAGGCTCATTATCTCCCAATGATCCCCATTTTGTGTTGGTAGCTACATGACACAAAGGAATTTACATATTTTTTATATTAACAAGTATGTCAAAAAAAATTAAACACTTTTTACAAATGTTTGATTTTTAACTTCTTATTTTTAAAGATAATTTTATTTTTTTTAAAAAAAAAGAAGTATTTTTTTTTTTTTTTACTTTCATCCAACTAGTGGCAGAAAAATGTATCATTCTCCAACTTGGCTAATGATGAGGTCTTGATGTTAATCTCTCATTCAAATGTTTTTCTATTATTTATCTTTTTAAAATGATGTCGAGTTAACATCAAATTGCTTGTATTGTAACATAGAGTTTCAAGTCACTTCCGTGATGAAATGAGTGTTGAAAATTGAGATACTAAGAAGTTAAGAAGAGTAAGTTTCAAGAGGTGAATTGGACCATTTGGTTAAAAGGAAAATTAAGATGGAAGTTGAAGGCAAATTCATAAACTACAAAAATGATGTAAAATTTTGGAGATGGATCTAATGTAGTACATGATTCATATGGTGATTATTTAACTTGGTCATAATTCTTTGTTCATCAAATATGGTAAAATATTGGATATTACATATTAAATTTGAAAATAAGGTTTAGATTATAAATTAGCTTAGGAATAGGTTCAACACTTTAAACATCTTTTATAACATTGAATTCATTTTTTCTTTGACTTACCAATCAATATTGTACATAATGAATTTTCTGGGAGGGGGGTGTTAATATGTAGATACTATTTTATGAAGAAAAAAAATTGATTTCTTTTTTGTTCACTAATATAAATTTCTTTGATTAATATGAGATAATCAAATATCAAAATAAAATTTTGTGTGTGGGAGGAGGTTTAATAGGTTTACACTATTTTATGTCCAAAAATTTTGATTCTTTTACACTAATATAAATTTTCCTAATTAATATAAGATAATCAAATATCAAAATAAAATTCACTCGCACAATAAACAACTAATGTATATTGAAAATAACTTATTGAGTCTACTAGAAACATTGTAAATGTAAAAACCATGGATCTAATCGATTGTACAATAAATTTAGTAATTATAAAAGAAGTGTAGGGAACTTTGAATTACTCCGTTCCTAGGCCCTAGATCATTAGGGTACAAGAAATCTTATTCTAAGCTCTCTAAATCTAAGCACAACGAAAAACATGATATTAAAAAACGATAGTAATATCATAGATATAGAGATTAGTAGCATACTTGAGATTTGAATGTTACTAGTCGACTCCTGTCAGTGTAAAAAACTCTAAAATTGTAGACGATCTAGTAAACACAACGATCTTCCACCTAATATCTTCTCTTTGAGTCTAGACACAAAGATGGTGAAGATCTCACAAAGGATGGAAGCTAAGCTTCTCTCTTTCTAAATGGAAATGAAGCAAAAATTAAAGTCCTAACTCCTAAGAAGGGTATTTATAGGCTTCCATGGGCTTAAGTGACTTAGTTTATCTTGGACTTTGGTCATTTATTCTAGCCTAAAAAGTGTCTTAATTGATTAGTTAGTCCAATTAGGCTCTAATTAATCAATTAGCCTAGTCTAGAGATACCGTTCACTAACTCCTACATAATCTTGTGTATTTACTAAAATGTTCTTATGCACATAAGTGAACCAACAACTCATCCAACCCTCATAAACCATGCCATCAAGGTATACAAGTTCGAGCGGGAATCATTGGGACTTATATGACAATATTGGCTCCCTCAAAATATAATTTTAAAGTTAACTCAACATCCCACTATAGAAAGTTGAGTGAACTCTAATACCTAATGTGTATTACAATGAGATACCAAGTGCTTGGGTCGGTGACTTACTATCTACTATATATAGTCTCCCCATGAACTAATATCCATAATATAACAAGTTGAAAAACTATCAACCTATCAAGATCACGTCTACCATCTTTGAGTTATAGATCCTCTTATTATGTAATCAAATGATATACTCCAACTCACAAAGAGCGCATGTCAAATTCCACTAAAGCAATTATTGTCGCGCCACAGATTTCGTGATCACACATTCTTAGGGTCACCCAAGGGGACGTATTATCTCAAAGTCCATGAAATATCATGGTGCCTCTATTGAGAATACTTGTTGTTACTAGCTTCCATCAACAACAACTCAATCCATAAGGAATATATGATTACTTTAAGATTTTACTCATAAGTCAAAATCACTACTAACTTTAGCATAAGCTCAGCATTCTCTCAAGGTTGAGAGATAATACAACATAATTTAACAACTTGGTGAAGTTATGACTATTTGATAGCTTTATGTCATGACTCACCGTAGGTCTTATCTAATGTGTAACCATACATACTAGTGCACTCACCATGGGAACTTCATCTTAATGACCAAGACTAGTCATCCCTTTGATTGGTAGATAATGTCCCAAAACCTCAAATGCATTGCCTAAGTCCATGAACAGACTACGAACAAATCATCTACTTGCTAAGGATCTATGAATTGGATCTTTCATACAATTGCTAATGCACCCAAGTCATGTACAATGCAAAAGATGCTACGCCAAAATGCTCATACAGTATAATGCATGAAATAAAGATTAATAAAAGTGAAATTGGAACATGATTAAGTAAATAATGAATTTCAAGTTTGTTACATCATGTCATGATTTTAAAAGCTTTATCCTAACAATCTCTCACTAGCCTTCAAAGCATAATACTATCCAAGCATACTAGATATACATACAATACCTATGTTATCCCTATGTCCATTAAAGACTCTCTCGTCAATGTCTTAGTGAAGGAATTTGCTAGGTTCTTCACAGAAGGTAGCTTGTCAACTGTCACATCACCTTTCTGAAGTCTCTCATGAATAAAATGTAACCCTTAGGCCTTAACTCTATAATTTGGAACACAAACACGTAGCCTATTCTTCTACTAAGATACTTGAGTATAAGCTCGACAGTTGTCCAATTTTCTAATTCTAGATTTGACTGATATCTACTTACCATACCTACAATAAAGCAAATATCTAGTCTAGCACATAACATCACATATATAAGGTTATCCATTGTAGAGACATAGGGTACCACCTTAATGCGATTTCTCTTCTCATATGTCCAAGGACACCTATCGTGAGAAAAGGCAATTCCAAACTTAAAAGGGTATTGAACCCTTCTTGTAGTCCTACACCATGCAGTTGACCAAATGCTTGTCAATGTAGGTGTCATAGCTCAATTTTCCTTATTCTTACAATTCCCAAGGACTTTATACCCAAGAATATATTATGTCCCTCATAGATTTTGATCTAAAACTAAGTAGATAAATAAATCTTGGCTAATGATGATATCCTACACCATTCTCAATGAGTAGATTGTCATCTATACTTACAAGATCTTAGAGTACCACCATGCTTCCACTATACCTTCTTATACACACTACGTCTTTCGCCAAGATTGAGATTAATTCATTGGATAGAAGATTATTGGTTTTTGAGGTTTTCAACTACTCCAAATTGCATCTTCATTATAAAAAAAATTGATTTGGGAACATCCAAATCAAATGTAAAGTTTTCTATTGCACATTTGAATCCTTTGATTGTTAAAATTGTTATATTTGCTTTCCTTGCTTTGGATCTAGAGGCCTATGAAAGGTTTCATGCATCTAACATGAGCTTGGGATAGGGAACAGAGAGATATGAGATTCCTACAAGGGAAAGGCTTAAATCAATTCCCAAGGTTCCCTAAATGAATATCTAAGATATAGTAGAGCCTAATGGAGTCTTGATTGGCCTTAAAAAAAAAGTACGTATTTTTGTAAAGAATGTAAATGTTTTTCTTATAGATATACATGAGGTTCCAAATCAAATTTTAGATTGAGAAAAGGCCTCAAATTCATTCCCAAGTTTCCTTATAATATTATTCAGACCCAAATAAAGTTAATGGGATCCTTGTTGGCCTCAAAAAAAATATATGTATTTTTGTGAAGAATCTATGTATTTTTTTTTCTAAATATTCATTTAGGGGACTTTGGGAATGAATTTGAGGCATTTCCCCACCTTAAAATTCGATTTGGAACCTTACATCCTTTAGAAAAATACATACATTTTTAAGAAAAACATATACATTCTTCACAAAAATACATTTTTTTTAGGTCAACTAGGACCCTATAAGGCCTAATTTGGGTCTAAATATTTTTTTGGGTAACCTTCGTAATGGATTTGAGGCCTTTCTTTACCCTGAAATGTGATTTGTAATGTAATAATGTACATCTTGAAGAAAAATATTTATATTCTTCATAAAAATACGTACATTTTTTTAGAGGCCAATCAAGACCCTATTAGGCCCTATTTGAGTCTAAATATTCTTTTAGGGAACCTTAGGAATGGATTTAACATCTTCCTCCACCCCAAAATGCGATTTGGAACCTCACATACAATCTTTAGAAAAATACATACATTCTTCACAAAGATACGCATATTTTTTGTGAAGCCAATTGGAACCCTATTAAGCTCTATTATTCTTAAATATTCATTTGGGGAACTTTGGGAATGGATTTGAGCCATTTTCCTACCTCAAAATGCAATTTAAAACCCCATGTACATTCTTAAGAAAAATATGCACATTCTTTGCAAAAATATGTACATATTTTTTTAGGCCAATCATGACCCCATTAAACTCTATTTGGGTGTAAATATTCATTTGAGGAACCTTAGGACTAGATTTTAGCCTTTTCCCTGCCTCAATAATCGAAATTCTAACCTCATTTACATCCTTAAGAAAGATTCTTAAGGTCATACGTGGGCTTAGAAATTGACAATGGAGGTGGGGGAAGGTCTCAAACCCATTTTTGAGGTTCCACAAGTGAATACTTAGACCCTAATAAAGTCGAACTAGGTCTTGATTGACCTTTAAAAAAATAAACGTATTCCAATTCCGGGTTAAGGGAAATGGAAGAGAGGGAAAGCATATAACATAAGTAAATGAAAGATGTTTCTTAAGAATATATGCATTCTTAATATGTACATGGGCTTAAAAATTGACCATGGAGATAAGAGAAAGCCTTGAAAAACTAAAAGTCCAATAGGAAACACTTAGTGGGTAAATGAGTGATTTTAAATTTTAAAATAAAGATTTATATGTATTATCCCCAAATTTTTTTACCCTGAGAGATACCAAGGATACCCTATATAACCAAATGGGTTATACTTGAAATCTTTAAGTATAAAAATATGATTTTATCTTCTAACAATAACCTACAAGATATTAAAGATAACAATGATAATCAAACATTCAAGGATATACCAATGAAATTAAAAGATATGCAAAAAGTTTATGATCTCTTTTTCAATCTCTAACCCTCAAGGGGTTATAATGAGGTATTTATAGGCAACGAAGCCTAAGAGTTTTGGTTTTGGAAGATTTCTCAATTGAATTTGCGTGAAAAATCTCAGCAAAAATAGCATGATCACTCAAGCTAACTAGCCTACTACTTGAGCGCCTTGTGTGCTTGAGCGATAAGGAATGCTTGAGCAATCCTGAGTGTTTGAGTGGTTCTACCCTTTATAAAAGGTAAATTTTAAATCATTTTAAGTTCAAAACAAAACTGATTCTCTTTATACCTCATAGGAGCCTAATATGTCACAAGACAAATTTTTTTAGACATACCTGTAATTTCCCAATTTGACAAACAACAACCCTTGATATTCAATGGAGAGTAAGTCACTATTTAAAAAGACTTCATGACCAAACATAAAAGGGAACAAAATTGTCAACATATAAACAAGACTCAATGTCCTAACAGGTTTCAAATCCATTCACGTGATTCCATAAATGAACACTTAGACCCTAATGAGGGCGAATGGGTTCCCAATTGACCTTTAAAAAATTGTATGTATTTTTCTTAAGAGTGAACATATTTTTCTTAATGATGTGCGTGGAATCAACCATAAAGGTGAGGGAAAACCTCAAATCCATTCTTGAAGTTCTACAAGTAAATACATATACCCTAATAAGGTCAAATGAGATCTCAATCGCTCTTAAACAAATATATTTATTTTTCTTAAGAAAGTATGTGAACATAGAAATCGACGATGAAGGTGGGAGGAAGACCTCAAACCCATTCCCAAGGTTTCACAAATGAATACTTAGTCCCCAAAATAATATTGCAAAGATATTTTTACTTTTACATATTTTAAGATTTACAAAATAAATAAATCTTTTATTTAACATTAATATAAAAAATCTTGTATAAACCTCTAAATAAAGAAATATAATTTTTAAATTTAAACTTTAAACTATCAAATGTATTATTACATTTAATATTTAAAATCATCAAGTACATTATTTATAGGATAATATTTTCATTTTTTGTCCATTATATATTTTTATTTTTATTTAATTTGTTATAATTAACTATTTTTTATATATTATCATTTTATATTTAATGTGTGAAAAAAATGATTAAAAATCAATAAATATGGAGAGATCAAAAAGTGAAAAAATTTTAAATTAAAAAATTTTAATAAGAGAAAACACGAAGATATTAAAAGAAATGTGAAAGGGGAAAAGGGAAAACCAATATGAGAGACAAAAATAACAAAAATAAATATTATGGGTGACAGAGACTGGTGAGGGAAAAAAAAACGGAGAAAGTGTGGGAGAGTTGAAGTTAAAAGAAAGAAAAGTGATGAGTGTACTAGTCATCTTGTAATTTAAATGAAAGGGTAATTATGGAATTTTAATTTGAGTTATCATTCAAGCTTCATTTTTCCCGCTGCAACCGTCGAATCTTGTATAGTTGCTTTACTCCCTATTAACGAATGCGGCAGAGGCGAAGGTGAAGACCCAGTTATGAGAAATTGTGTGATGTGAAACCCTTGAAACGATGTCGACGCCAGGAGGAGTAGAAAACAACCAAGCCATCACCGATCGCCTCCTAACCTGCCGCCAACGCCTTTACAAATCTCTCGATTTTGGATTCAGGTTTTCTTTCCTTTTTTCTTTTCTTTTCTTTTTTCAGATGAATTTGAGCCTCTGTTTGGTTTCCAAGAAAGAAAATGATTGTTTTAGAGTTACTAAGAATTTGATAGGAAAGAGAAATGTGGACGATCTATAGTTTCGGATTCTGGTTCAGTTTTATTCTTTGCTGTGTTTTTTTTCTTTTCATGAATCGACTCTTGTTTTGGTTGCCGAGAAAGGGAAGGAACTGAGAGCAGTAAAAAATTGTTGAAGATTTAGGATGGATTTGAAAGGAAAGGGAAATCTGGAAGTTCTCAGTCCCGGATTCAGGTTTTGATTTTTGTATCACAAAGGGGTATGTCTTTCTCGCTTATTAGAAAATCCTTTCCAGTTGAATTTGAAGAGCGAGTCAGGTTTCTTTGAAAGTGAAGCATTGGGTTTTTTTGGAAACTTGATTTGTTTAAAAGATAGTATACCTTTAAACTAGGCTTGAAGTAGTAGTCTGTAAGAATCTTTAAGCAAATAATTTAGTGGAATTATATCACAAAAGGTGGCTTTCTTTGTAAATTAGAGAATTTTTGTAGTTGAATTCTGAGTCCACTTTCTTTAAAAAAATGAAAGTAAATTTGAATCAGTGTTTGGTTCTTGTTTGGAACCTGATTCATTTCCAAAAGATAATAGGCAGACCAAAAAAACTTGTATGTTTTGAGATCCAAGCCAAATTAAGTGTCATGCAAATTTTAATCTTGCCCAGGCGAGATTATCACTATGCTTACCGGAGAAACAAAAATGATTCTCAAACTGTTCTTGGAGAAATCTCTGCTAAAAACTCCCTGGTCAGGTTGGAGTTCAAAACATTGGATCTGTCATGAATTGGACATTAATTAAATTCAAAATGAAAATATTACCTGCTGCATGAAGTAAATTTTAATATCAAAACCATAGTATCTTCAATCATACAATTTCTTTTATTACTTCTAAAAAATGGTAAAGTAGAGTCTTTGCTCCTCAAGTTTGTTGCTCTAATCATAACAATTGATCTGAAACATGTAAGACAATGCAATCAACTGGAAGCTCAGAAAGGTTTAAACTTGTATCATGCAAGAATTTCATCCTGCTCAAAATAAGAAATTTTTATATATCTTTGTCTCACTGTTTTCCTGCATCACTATCTTAGATTTCACACGGTAATGATCACACCCATAATGGACCCAAACTGTTCAGCATTTCCTGCTTTGCTTATGGATTGCAACCGTAGGTGGAGCTCTTAATCATCCTACCTATCTTTACTTTCTTGCTCCAAGTCATAAAGTGCTGTGAGGCTAGAACTTCCTTTACTTAGTGACAAAGCACCTATTCCTGGAGAAGTAAAACCCTCCATAGAGCAGGATCAGAAGGACAACATGGAAAGAGATGATGGTCTACTTGCTAAGATCCTGCCCATTATCACTAACCATACACAGTAATGGAACTTACGACTATCGTTTCCATTTTCTGGTCCCGTTAGTAGAATGCATAAATATTTATGTGTTACTTATTCACTGGATGATTTTTTGTAGTATGAATATTAAAATTGAAACTATATTACCATATTCCTAATTTGGTTTACGCCCCAGCAGTTCTCATGATGACAAAGAAAGGAAAAGGCAGTGCCCAGATATTGAGATGCAGAAGCATGTGGTCCACTCTATTAGTGAATTTCTTGGATTTATTTCAGCAGACACTTGTCAGCATCCACTTGTAAAGGTACGTAACGGTATCCATTTCTTATAAAGCTTCAAGGGCAAAGAACAACTTGGTGTTACAATTGATGTGTGGGGCTTCACAATAGTTTAAATTTGCCATTGTGCTACATTCAGATGCCTGTAACTGTGTCCAAACTGTTATACATTTTTTTTTTTCTCAAGTCTGTTCTGTGTTTATAGTCATAATTTGGAATGGACAAGCAGCATACTCTTCGTGATACAAATGCAGGCATCTCATTCTGGCTAAAATGGTGGTATTCTCATTCCTGATACCAGTCATTCAAATTTCAAACACAGCTTAACAGTAACTATTGCTATTAAAATCTGGACGTTCTACTCCAAATATAACTATCCAATCTTCTCTTTTAATAATTATTTCACTATGAACATGCGTTTTTTTATTACTAAGAAGCTATTGGGAATGACCACTAATTTCAATTTTTGAACTTCATAAGTTTTAGGGATACATCTAGCTTCATCTTGGTAGAGAAATTGAAAATGTTGAAGTTTAATTTGAAGAGTTGGAACAAAGAGGTTTTTGGTAGTGTGGCAGTTAGAAAAAATTTGGCTCTTTCCCAAGTGGGTTTTTGGGATTCTAAAGAGAGGATGAGGACTTTATATCAGGAGGAGGTGGTTGCTAGAGAGGAATCAAGGGTGGAATATTGTAAATGGGCTCTCATGGAAGAAACGAGCAGAAGGGAGAAATCAAGAGAGGTTTGATTAAAGGAAGGTGATAAAAATTCCAACTTCTTTCATAAAATGAAGAATCCAAATAGATGAAGGAACCTTTTGGCTATGGTCAAAATGAATGGGGTTTGTACAGAGGAGATTGAGATTAAGGAGGGGATTGTCCAAGCTTTTCATAATGTTTTGTCAGAGCTAGTGAAGTGGCGCCCCAATATTAGTGATATGAATTTTGGCACTTTAAATGTATCAAAGTTAGAGGAGCCTTTTTTAGAGAAAGAGGTGTTCAATGCTCTATTAGATCTAAATGGGAACAAAGCTCTAAGGCCATATGGTTTCTTAATGGCTTTTTGGAAGTTTAGGTGAGACTTTGTCAAGGAAGAGGTAATGCACTTTTTTAAAGACTTTCATGAGTAGGGTAGGTGAATTTGTAAAAAGTCTCAATTGTGACATTTTTTATTTGGTTACAAAGAAATGGGTGGGTGTGGGGCTGGGGGGGTGGGGTGTTGTGGGGTGTGGGGCAAGAGAGTAGAAAATCTTGAATATTTTAAGCCTATAAGTTTGGTGGGAAGCCTTTATAAATTATTGGTTAAAGTGTTTGACTAATTGGCTTAAAAAGATGGTAAACAAAGTGATCTCTAAATTCCAAAATGCATTTTTGGAGGTAAGTCAAATTCTAGACGTTGTGCTTATGGCTAATGAGCTAATTGACTAGATGTTGAAAAGTAACAATTTTGGGGTATTGTGTTAGCTTGACATTGAGAAGGCCTATGATTATGTTAATTAGGACTCCTTGCTTTCGATTTTGGATAAGATGGGGCTTGGCCGATAGCGGTTTGAATTAGATGGTACATTTCAACAACAAGTTTCTCGATTGTTGTGAATGACATCCCTTCTAGCTTTTTTCGAAGCCCTAGGGTCCTAAGGCAAGGGGATCCATTCTTTCCATATATGTTTGTGCTAGCCATGGAGACACTCAATTGCCTTCTAAGGAGGGCTAGGGAGAGGGGTTTTTTTATTTAGTATCAAGGTGAATGATAGAGTTGGAGAAGGAATGGCTCTTATTTGTTATTGTCGATTTTACTTTGGTGCGTTGTAAGGCCACTTAAGCCCAAATGACTTACTTAAGCTGGTAACTTATGTGGTTTGAGGTCATTTCGGGTTTGAAAATAAATCTAACCAAGAGCGAGCTTATTCCAATAGTGAAGGTGGAGAACTTGGAAGAGTTAGCTTTTGAATGAAGTTGTAAGGTGGGAAAGATTTTGTAAAAGATTGACAATATGAAAAAGACAACATATCTCTAAAGGAGGGAGACTTACTCTAATTTAGAGCACTTTATCTAGTTTGCCTATCTATTACATGTCATTGTTCTGAATGTCGAGGAATGTGAGCTTGAGGTTAGAGTAGATTCAAAAGGATTTCTTGTGGTATAATGGGACTCTAGAGAGAAATCTAAATAAGAGAAAGAGGGGTCTGGGATTTAGACGCCTTTCTTCACTCAAC
The DNA here is from genome assembly GCA_030254885.1 of Vitis rotundifolia. Classification (NCBI taxonomy): domain Eukaryota; kingdom Viridiplantae; phylum Streptophyta; class Magnoliopsida; order Vitales; family Vitaceae; genus Vitis; species Vitis rotundifolia. The sequence goes on from CM058169.1 coordinate 17,625,090, forward strand.
AGGGCCCTCCTTTGCAAGTGGAACTAGCAATTTGCAATAGAAAGAGAGGTTTTTTGGAGGCAAATTGTTAATGGTAAATATGGGGAGGTTGAAGAGGGGTGATGTCTAAGGAAGTGAGAGACAGATATGGGATTGGGTTATGGAGGACCATAAGGAGATTGTCAATATTAGAGTCTCCTTCTTTGTGGGCAATGAGAGGAGGGTCAAGTTTTAGAAGGATAAATAGTGTGATGATGAGTCTTTGTGTATTTCTTTTCCCTTTTTATCTGCAATAGCTAGTTCAAAAGAAGCATGAGTCATGGATTTGTAGAGTTAGTCCAATGAAAGGGTTTTTTAGACTCCTAGCTTCTCTAAGCGTCTAAATGATTGGGGGATTGAGGTTGTGGAGCTATTCTTTTTTAAAGTTGAACTTTTTCCGTTAAGTCCCTTTTCTTTATTTTGAGCCTGGAAAATCAATGCCTTTTCTAGTAAAGGTTGTTTGGAATGTGTGGATTCCACCTAAGGCAAGTTTTTTTTGCTTGGGAGGGGTCCTGGGAAAAGCTAACACTAGATCAGTTTCAGAGGAGAAAATGGACGCTGGCTAATAGATGTTTTCCTTTGTCATATCCAAGAGGAGTTAATTGACCATATCTTGCTACATGGTGGCAAGATGAGGGTTTTGTGGCAACTTTTATTCTAAGTTTTTGGTGTTTCTCGGATGTTACCTTCCTCTCTATAAGAGAGGCTTTGATAGGATAGCGTGGTTCTTTTTCCGGAAGGAAACGAAATAAAGTATGCGGAACAACCCCTTTGTGCCTTTTTTGAATAAATTAGAATGAGAGAAATATAAGATTGTTTGAAAATAAGGAGCTCTTTGACCAAAAGCTGAAAACCTTGTTTCTTTGTAACTTGTTGTCTTGGACCAAGTTGTAGGTGGTTGAAGGCCTAATGTCCTTATATGACTTCATTGATTGGTTGGGTTCTCATTGAGGAAGGGAATATTTTTTTGTATCCCTTTTTCTTTTTTTTGATGCCTTCTAGTGACTGTTTTATAAATGGTATGTACCTTGGTGCGCCCTTTTTTGGTCCTTTGTTAATATTATCTTCAATTATCTATAAAAATAAAATAAAAAATAAAAAATAAAAAACTTGCAAAATAGAATTGTAACTTTTCTTCTGTTGGTCAAACAGTGGGCTTAGAGCCGGCAATGCATATGGGTAAAAGATTGCAATAAGATGGACATGTGATATTAAATGTTAACATGAAATGGCATGTGATAAAGTTTCATTTTTGGCATTAAATAAAAAAATAATGCAAAAAAAAACAGTTAGTTAAGTTGATGTACATCTAGTGTATACTAAAAGAATATGTCAAATTTCATAGGCTTTTAAATGTTTGGAACTTTTGAGGAAGGTTGCAAATTAAATTAAAGAGAGAGATTCAATGAATGATAGAAGAGTGTGTCTCAGAGAGAGAGAAAGAGAGGGAGGGAAGGGGAGGCACTTAATGTGGACCATTTTATTAGGGAATTGGACAAAGTGTTGGTTGATTCTTGGTGGATGATAAATGCCAAATTATTTTGATTTATTTATAACCGTGGTTCTCTTGAAATATGGGCAACATGAGCACTTTATATGTGGAACTTCTTTATTTCCCATAGTGGTTACTTTTGTGGCATTTTCTTCTCTGGGTCAATCAATGGTTTCTCCAGAAAGGTTGGTTGAAATTTAATATTCTAACAATATGGAAAATGGAGGAAGCTCCTTTTATTTGTGACTTTGAAAGGTTAGAGTATGAAAAGTGGTAAAATGAAGTATAAGTCACTTATTTCTCTCAAATTGCCACATTACGGATCAGCCAACTTGTATTGGTAACCCTTATTTTCATGTAATGCTTGATACTTACTGGCTGGGGTTTTGTGAATCACATTTCTATTAAGTATACGACCTGTTGATGATGTATCGGGATGGGATTAGGTGAAATTTATTGGTATAGATGATTCCTAATTCTAATGCCTTCTGGCTATTTTTTCTAGGTCATTAAATTCATAGTTGTTTTTTCCATTTACAGGATTCGGTTGCTGATGTGATTAAGGCTTTGGAAGGAATTCTTCAATGCAACAGTGAAGCTGTATTAATCATTGCAGCAAAGGTCGCATTGAAGTTAGTCCGGGACTTGCCCAGTTCAATGCTGCAATCTCATGTGTTACATCTTATTCAGCCTTTTGCATCTTTATTATCTTCTCATCAAGTAAAAGTTGCTTCCCGGTGTGCAAATGGTTTGAATCATATCCTCCCATATCTGAGTTTAAAGAAGGATGGAGTTATTTGGGAGATATTGAAAGAAACAAATGCAGTTATTCATATTATCAATAATATACAAAATTTCCAGAGGGATGGAATCAATTAAATATTTCCAATGGATGGCTTCTCTTCTAAGGAGGATATTGTGACGGTGGCCGCCCTCTCGGTATCGTGTATGGAATGATGCTGAGTTGTTGAGGATTCTGGAGGTCATATGTGCAAATTCTGATTCTTCTGTTAAAGTTGCAGTTTTGCAATTGTACTCTGCTTTAGGTATCAATTTTTTGTGCTAGTGTTCTAAGTTTACATTATTAAATTTGTGGATAAAGTATTTATTGATTGTATGCCAGCTTTATGTGGTAATGGGGTTGAGAGGCTCCTAGAAAATGGGGAGAACTTCATAAAAATGGTGGTGCATTGCATGGACAGCACACAACCTCCTTCTGTTCGGATAGAGGCATTTAAACTCGCTCAGTTGTTAACAGTAATAATCATGCTTTACAATATCCTATTTAGGTAACGGCATTTTCTTTTCATGTATAAGTTATTCTGTACCAACAATTGCACAGATGAGTGAACAAAGATGTTCGAAAATGCTGAGATTTTGTTGTGAGCCCATTGTCCAAGCCATAATTGGTGCACTGCGTGAATTCAGCTTGTTGGTTAAAGATATTACTCAAGACCAGGTTTCTGTGGCAGTGGAGGCAGGTCGTTTGGCTCTGATTACTCGTTGGGCAGGGGAGCATCACATTTATTTTTGGAAGCTAGGAATTGGCAAAGTCCTAATTGGCCTTCGTTTAAGTGAATTTTTTAACGCCAAACAACCTCAAGATATCATCTTGACGGCAAAAGAGTTATGCATAGCACTGAAGGATCCCACATTCACCTGGGATATTCTTGGGGGACTTGTAACACACTGTGGGGAAGATTTCAATCCTAAGATGAGTGGCAATGACATTCGCTTCCTCATTGATTCTGCATGGTAGTGTCCCTATTCATCAATACTATGGTATTCTTAATTTTGCTTTTGTTTTTTTTTTTATTCTATTCTTTCTTCGTCAGGGACCTGATCTATGTCGTTTTCTGGTCATTTTAACATATGATATTTTACCTTTATCTTCTGGTTTCTGATTTATTTTATTATTCTGCCTATGTTCTTTAATAGCTAGCTCTTTGTGGACTCAGTTTGTAGAAGTTCTCAAGATGATGCCTACAATATCAACAACAATTCAACAGCTAGAGCAGTTCTGATGATGATGTATTCTCCCTGCAAATACATTAAATCACAGGCCTGATCCAAACTGTCTGAGGCTCTATACCCAGTTGGGAAGCATTATCTAAAACCCTTGATGGATTACCTACACTATGTATCATCGAGGGATGAGTTTGGAAACCTAGATGAAAGCACTTCTTTTAGCATAGTGGGATTGACATGTTATTCAAGTTTGCGGCCATATCGAAAGTATATAAGAAAAGGTTCGATGGTTCTTCGGTTGGACAATATACAGAGTGGAAAAAAAAATTCAAGAAAGAAGTTCATTTATCTTCCCATGTACATCACCTGCCATTGGTGAAGCTGTTGGAATTTGTTTACTTGGGATATTTACAAGCAGGAGAAGACCTTGTGAAGACATTGAAAAGTTTTGTTGAAGATTGTAAACTGCAACCTCTACTACAAATGCTTCATAGAAATCGTCCAAAGTGGGGCATGCCTTTTCCTGGATTGGATCTTGCTCTTGCACTCAATTTCGATGCGCATATTTTTTTGTATGTTTTTCTCCTTGATTAGTTTCTTAAGACACCTTAAAATTGCATCAAATTGGCATGATCTTTTTCTTTTCTTCTTGACCCCCTGATTTTGAATTTAACAGAGTTTTCATGAGCTACGCTTTAGAGACATTTAAAACTTTATGCCTTCTCATCATTCAATTAAACAACTGTCTTCAGGACTGACAATACATCACTCAGCCTTGCCAGTAAACGGAACTGTACTATCAATAACATATTAAGAATCTCTTGTTTTGGAGATTTGCACTCTTTGACTAGAGTTAGAAGACTCTCGTGTTCTGATTCATCCAATACTAGTGGTAGAAGATGTTCTAGTTCATCCAAGATTGGAGAAGGGATAGAAGATTTTCTGGTGTCTTGGTTCATCCAACATGAGCTATCTTTGGCATGTCCAGGAATGTCTTGATTATGTCAGATGTTTTACAGATAGGAGTTGCTGTAAGCGAGGGAAGGAATTTGTAGGTAAAACATTTTTGAAGATCATCCCCTTTTTTCCTTGATAGGTAATGTGTTCTTTTTTTCCTTTTTTTCCTTTTTTTCCTTTTTTTTTTTTTTTTTTTGTTCTCTCTAGGATTGAACCTGGAACCTCCTACATGCCCACCCCAATCCTGCCACTAGAACTGGGCCTCAAGGCCTTTTGAAGACCATCTTTATAAGTACCTTCTTTATTTTTTGGAAGTTAAGGATTCTAAATTTTTTTTATTTATTTTTTTATTTCAGGGATGTTGCCTTGCAAGCTGAAGCAACCAAAGCGATGCAGTGGACATGCAACTTTTGTTCTGTTTTAGTGCCTCATGTGCATGTCCACAAAGTCATATTGTGCTCAAGTAGTGGTTATTTCCGAGCCATGTTCCAGTCAGGGATGCAGGAGTGGTACATATTTCCTTTTGATGCATCTTTTAGTTTCCCTGGATAAAGTGCCTACAAAAAGCACACTTAGTATATTTATAAAACAACAGAGCACAATTTCTTGATCTGTTTGCATAAGATCTCTAAAGTTGGTATTTCGCCTGTGTTTGGAACTTTGAATTCATTATTTATAGTTTACCAATATGGTAGCCACTATGCATATGGGCACTACTATGGAGGAGCTCTGTCTGAGGAACTATCATGGAAGTCTTCTAACTTAACCCCCATCAGATTAAGCGCTCTTCTGAAATGCCTGGATATCTATCAGCTAGACATCTAAAGTGTCCAAATTTTCAAGGTTTTTGAAATACACATGGATGATGCAAGTCAAACATGTCATGGGCACGTCAGAGCAAACATCTACATTTTTTTTATGTTATTCAATCATATAAAGGCGTATCTTCCAGAAAACCAGAGTGTAACACATTGCATATCAATTAACCCAGTACCAATTTAGCAATTAAGATATATCTAATACCCCTGCACTGATTTAGTAATTGAGAAATATCCTGGAACTACAGACATTTTCTTGTTTTGATCGGTCTCCTAACACTTTGTTCTCTGCTTGATATGCATGTTAATAATGTATTAATGTAAAATATATCTCCTAAGTTACATCTTTGTGCTCTTTGCTCTAATTTTGGTAGTCCTTTTATATCTCAACCAATGCAATATTTTTCATCCTTGCAGCCATTCCCGCTTCATAAAGGTCCCTGTTAGTTGGGAAGCATTAGTCAAACTAGTTGACTGGTTATATTCTGACAAACTGCCAACACTCGTCACTGGCTGTTTATGGGATAACATGGATGAAAGGGAAAAGCCACGGGAGCTGCAACTATACTTGGAGCTTTGTTTGCTTGCTGACTATTTGTTATTGGATGATGATATTCAGGAACACTGCTCGAGTGATCAACTCTTGCCTGGATTCTTCAAAAAACTTGTCTCTTGAAGAACTCGAGATGGCTGCTAGGTTCCCCCTGTGGAAGTTGTCCTGGGACTGCAGTAAATTGCTTAGCCCCTTCATATAGCCATCTCTGCCTCACTGGTGAAATTGAAAAGCTGGATGAAGAGCTTGTTGACATGGTTCATGCTGCCTCTGTTCAACATTCCCAGGGTTCAACCAAATGCAAGTTAGAAGAGTAAAAGAAGACAACAGGTGATTAATAGTTACTTTGAGTTCCTATCAAAAAAAAAAAAAATAGTTACTATGAGTTGCATATCTGCATTTTCTTTTTCACCAAGTGCGTTCCCAATCCTTTTCCCAAGTCTGCTTGGAAAACCATACACTCCAAAATAACTGAGAAGGTATGCAGCATACCATCTTAGCCCAGGAGTAGAAGTATCACTGCAGATCTCTTGGAGTTTATGAATTAATTGAGCTTCAGTATATTCCATCTGACCATGAAATAAGTCAGGGCAATTTCTCACGGAACCAGAATGGTGGATCAATTCAGCTAGTCCCCACAGGACAAAAAACAGAAGAATGCCTCCGCCATCCCAATCTTCTGTACATGTTTGGCAACATGTCCTGCTGCTGAACATATTTGCAAATCAGGGGCAACAATAAGCCTTCCCAAATGGAAATCACTTTTTAAGCACTGCTTTATAAATGCCAACAGCATTTTTATGCCTTCACTCTGTATAATATACTTTTGTTACGGCCGCAAACTTGAATAACAGGTCAATCCCACTATGCTAAAAGAAGTGCGTTCATCTAGGTTTCCAAACTCATCCCTCAATGATACATAGTGTAGGTAATCCATCAAGGGTTTTAGATAATGCTTCCCAACTGGGTATAGAGCCTCAGACAGTTTGGATCAGGCCTGTGATTTAATGTATTTACAGGGAGAATAAATCATCATCAGAACTGCTCTAGCTGTTGAATTGTCGTTGATATTGTAGGCATCATCTTGAGAACTTCTACAAACTGAGTCCACAAAGAGCCAGCTGCTAAAGAAAAAAATGCCTCCCATCAAACTTTTTGTACCTATTTCATACAAACCACTTTTTAAAATCATTATCCTGAGTTATTCCATTGTATACATATACATGTGGAATTCAAATTTGGAAATCACTGATTTCTCTTTGTGCCTTTCATTTTTTATTTTCAAGCACAACTGCAATGGAAGATTAGAAAAAAAAAAGACAAGAAAAACTAATGGAAGTGTTCAGAGAAGAATGAAGAACTTGTCTACTCCTTTAGCCATTCAGCCAAGTGCAGGAAATTTTTGTGAGAGGAACCACCTTCTCCCACACTTTTCAGAGCCACTTCCTTGAGATTCAAAGCCCTTGCTTTCAAATCTCTGTCACCAAGCAGCTGCTCCACCTTTGTTCTGATCTCTTCTCTCCTTATGATCCCACTTTCATCTGGGTTCAACCCCAAACCCACCTTCCAAACATCACAAATGTAGTCCTCATTCATGAGCTGGCCTGCAAAGTAAGACCAGCACAGGAAAGGAACCATATTGCTCACGCCTTCTATGGTAGAGTTCCAACCACAGTGGCTCAAAAAGCAAGCAACAGAAGGATGACTTGGAACCTTCTGTTGAAGAGCCCAGCTCACTATCTTCCCCCTAGAGGCTACCCCTCTCTTGAAATCCTTCTGGGTAGGCATTATTTGTGATGTTAGTTGCATTATCTGGTCGTACAACCCACAGGAATGGCCTGTTGGAGAGCTCAAGCCCCAGTGCTAACTCCTGAAATTGTGTCAGGTTCAAAACTGTGATGCTGTTAAAGGCTATGTATATGACTGAGCAGGGTGGTTGTTGGTGGAGCCACTTCAAACAAGTTGAGTCTTCAGGCCAGAAATGTCCTCTTGAACTTCCATGGCGATTGCTTGCCAAAAGGGGGCCTATCAGTATGACCTCTGGGACCAAGTCCAGAGCTCCAGGCACAAAATCATGGACTGTGTTGTAGATGAGCCGGTTTGCTGCTTTGAGAGCTTCATTGTTTCTTGCTAGAATCTCAAGACTATTTTTCTGTACAGTTAGGTCTCCCAAGTGTGCCCATGAGCTAGAGTCTTTTAGAGTTGAAGGCAGGGATGGTTGGTGACAGTTTCATCATCTGCTCTTTTATTAATGGACTTCCTGTGATTAAAAATCCAACAAAAAAATTACTCTGTTAAGGCTTGAGCCTAAGTTGACCTCATATACATTGTCTTTAAGGTTTTGGGTTAAATTATAATCTGATCCTGTGAGCCCTTTGAATGTTTTGAATGTCTAGGCACACCATTGGGAGTTCTAAAAGACTCAAAAACTTGATCACATGTTGAGCCATTAGGTAATGCAATTCCTGTGGATTAGGTTGGGTTCGCACTCGACTTGATCACCAACCTCTAACCTAAGATGCTCAATCCAAACAAACTCATCTCCATTTTTTCAAATTTGGTTAAGTTTGGATTGATTGAGTTATATTAAGATTAAACAAGTTATTTGGTTTGTATCCTTCAAATTCGAGTTTGAGTGGGTTGAGCCCACTTGCAATGACCTTTATTAACTCTCTTTATATTTTTATATCAAAATTTGAATAGTAAATAACAATAACTAGCCAATTTGATACATAATAATAAAAAAAATTATTAATCTTTCAAAAATTTAAAATAATACAAAAATATAATTAAATTTGATATTTGTTTTCTTTTACAATTATTTGAAATGGCATAAACTAAATATTTTTAAATATTAAATATTATAAAATATTAAATTAAGTTTTGGTTAAGTTCGAGTTGTCCATAGCAACCCTTAACCTAAGTCCAACTTAAATTGAGTTTCGATTAAGTTTTTTTTAACTTAAATCCAACTCAAGTAATAAAAATACTTATCCCAACCTTTCCAAACATCCTGTTGGATTTGAGCTGAGATAGGCTAACCCCCCAAATTTCACCAATGAATCCTACATAAAAATGCTAAAAAGATCAGTGACAGATAGGTCTCACCAACCTTGTCTACTATTCCTTCATCAATCAGCTTTCTGATGCTAAGTCCCTGAGCAAAAGTCATGGCTGCATATGAACAGAAAGCAGCTCTTCGAATTCCCCCTTAGCTGCAACTTCCAGGGCCCATCCTAGACACATATCAGCAACAACACAAGTGATCTCTTGGTTTTCATTCCTGTTGATCTCTTCTATGTTCTCCTCAAACTTCCCCACATACCCCACAAGGCTTCCTTTGTTATCTTCCATGGCTTAGCTCTGTCCTCATCAGATTCAAACATGTCTGACATGGAAATCAGATGCAGTTTGTCCCCTACATTCTCCTCCTCCTCCTCCTCAGCAAGTGCACTGCACTCTTCACCCTCTTATGAGTGAAGTCAGTGTTTACAAATGTGACCCTGAAGCCAAGGTTGATAAAGGATAAAGAAAGCTCCATCAAGGGAAGTACATGGCCTTGTGCAGGATAACCCATAACAAGAACATGAAGATTACTCATTTTGATTCTTTTCTTTCACTCTCTACAGACCATATGATGCTTAAATAAGTTTTTGTTTTTTTTTTTAAAGAGTTGATGCCATTTTGAAGAGCTTATTGTCATGGACTTAGGTGTTTCCAGAACATCAACCAGGCATGATACAAAGAAGAATTGTGATTATGTGCTTTAATTTGGTAACTTCTTGCATCATTTACCATTCATTTACCATTTGTAGCCTTTATTCTTGTGATACGTGTCTTTTGGATTGTTATGGAATTTATTTGCTTTTTCTCTTCCTTTTTCTCAGGTAATGACAAAGCAAAGTTGTACATAAACTCTACACTTAAGAAGATAATTATGCGGCCCACAACAATCATTATGATTAATTTCCATGTCTTTATTATTTTAATATAAATGTTTCTTAAACATTAGTTTAAAGAAAAATATTGTTCATAAGTGCTATTTTCCTTTTATATATATATTTTTTTGAAAAGAACAAAAGAACATCTTATCATTATTGCTATAAGAGGTTTGGAGTACATATTGTTGGATTAAGGGTATGGAAACAAAGGACTAGCCCAAAAGACACAAACAAATAACAGAATGAATAGTAAGAAAAACTTATCAGCTGAGGCGTGACAAAAACTGTCCTTGAAATAGATCCATCCTCCTCGAAGACGAACTCAGTGCACTAGGGTACCAGTGGTCTACCTCCAGGATTCAACAGCTAGATCTCGCCTTGGGTGTACTCTGTAAGTTAGACGTGTATAGCTCGATTCTGAAAAAATTCCTCCAGAAAGATGTATGAAAGATTCTCTAAAAAATTGGTATTCATGTTTTGAGAGTGAAAGGTGACCTGCTTTTAAAGACCACTAACACAGTCCCAACAGGACTCCACTTGTAAGCGGAATAAGACTAAAAGTAAAACGGAATTCTACTTATAAGTGGAATGAGACTCCACTAGCACAATCCTAATAGGACTCTTCCTAAAAGTATAAGACTAAGTCAAACAGAATAAAAATTAAAATAAAATAAAATAAAACAATTATTTTGAATTTTGCAAAAATTAGTCGAATTTGCTAAAACACTTTTTCATATTTACACTCTTCCTACAATCCCCCACAGAATGTAGATGTGAAAAGAAAAAAAAATGGAGGAAAAAAGAATCCAATGCATCAATACTGGTACCCAAAGGCTATGAACAAGTCTTAGGACAAATAAGTATTGAATCACAAAATACAGTGAAAATAAATTTCTATGAACCAGTGTTTCTTAATGTAACTCAAGGGATTTTTATCCACATTGGTTTTCTCAACTACACTACGAGCTGTACAAAACGGATTGGCACAAATAGGCCATGTGCCCTGCCTGGATATTCATGAGAGCTCTAAAGAACTTGCCTAAGTTCTTATAAGAAGCGGCCCCACCTCCACTCTCATATAGGTGAATCCATCAAGTATGTTCTGCATTTAAACATACCATCTATAAGGAATATGGTATGCATTAAGAGTAAACACTCAACCTTAGTCAATGTAGAATACGCTCTATCTACACCATAGGGATAGACTCTCATACAACTAGAGTTGATAGAGCACCTCAAGTTATTAAGTGATTTTTTATTACTCATATGAACCTACTTCATGGAATTTCCATTCTAATAGGTTGGGTTACCACCACTTTTGACTTCTATAATAGGCATAAGCCTCATCCCCCTCGATGTTTCTTCCACTAATTTCTTATTTAGTGGTTTGGTCAAAGGATTGACCAAATTCAACTCTGACCTCACAAATTCTAGGGATATAACCCTTATTTCAAGCACTTGCCGCACAATATTGTACCTTAGGCGTATATGCATGTTCTTCCCATTAAATATTTTACTCTTAGCCTTAGCAATTGCAGCTTGACTATCACAACGCATAGACACATACAAGGTTAGTCTTGTCCATAAAGGGATATCTGCTTAGAGGTTTCTAAGCCACTCAACCTCAGAACTTGCCTTTTCTAAGGCAATAAATTCGACCTTCATAGTAAACCGAGTAATACAAGTTTGCTTGGCAGACTTCTAAGAAATTGCACTTCCACCAAGGATGAAAACATATCCACTAGTGGATTTCATCTCATCTGAATCCAAGATCCAATTTGCATCACTAAATCCTTCAAGGACACTTGGAAATCCACTAAAGCATAAACCATACTTAATGGTGCCTCTCAAATACTTAAGGACTCTACGAACAACAGTCCACTTGTCCTAATTAGGACTTTAGGTGTATTGACTCAATCTACCTATTGCATAAACAATGTCAGGTTTGGTACAGTTTATTAAGTACATTAGGCTCCCTATGATCTGAGCATACTCTATTTGGGCAACACTATGTTCTCTATTTTTCTTCAGCTGTGAGCTGGGATCATAAGGAGTTGACACTGGTTTACAATCAAAGTGTTCAAACTTCCTTAGGATCTTTTCAACATAGTGCTCTTGAGAAAGTTTAAGCTCATTAGGTGTTCTAGTTATTTCAATTTCTAAAATCACCTCTACCTCTCCTAGGTCTTTCATATCAAACTTAGAACCTAGGAATTTCTTGGTCCACACACAACCTATAGGCTAGTTCCAAAGATCAGCATGTCATCAACATAAAGGCAGATGACTACACATGTGTTATCCTCATACTTACTGTAGATACACCTATCAGCATCATTAATGGAATATCCATTAGTTACTAACACCTTATCAAACTTGTTGTGTCACTGTTTGGAAGCTTGTTTTAACCCTTATACTTATTTAACCAACTTACACACATTTTTCTCCTTTCCTAGAACAACACAAACCTCAGGTTGATCCATGTAAATTTCCTCTTCCAAATCCCCATTCAAGAATGCAGTCTTGACATCCATTTGGTGTATCACCAAATTATGAATGGAAGCTAGAGTAATCAATACTCTAATTGATGCTATTCTAGTCAAAGGGGCAAAGGTGTCAAAGTAATCTAAATCCTTCTAGGTTCAAATTCAGAAGGTTCAATAGACTTGTCTCTACTTGTTTTTTGAACTTGTTGTTCACCATTTAGTTTCATAAGAAAGATGTTTTCAAATAAATCTGCATTCTTAGTTTCTATTATAGTTTTGACATCTACAAGACTGTTTTCTGACTTACTAACAAGAAACCTATATGCCACACTATTCTCAGCATAGCCAATGAACATTGCATCAAAGGTTTGAGGACCTAGTTTTTGTTTTTTAGGTTCAGGGAGAAGAACTTTAGCTAAACACCCCCACAGTTTCAGGTATGCTATATTAGGTGCATAACCCTTCCACAACTCATAAGGAGTTTTACCAGTTTTCTTGTAAGGTATTCTATTTTGAATATGATATGCGAATAGGATAGCTTCCCCCCACAAGTTCAAGGGTGCTCCTGAACTTACCAACATTGCATTAATCATTTCTTTTAAGGTCTTATTTTTACTTTCTGCTACTCCATTAGACTCATGGGAATAAGGAGTAGTTTCATGAATGATCCCATGATCTTCACAAAAAGAATTAAAGGGGTTGGACTCCTACTCTCCTCCTATCAGTTCTAAGCCTTTTAATTTTCTTACTTAGTTGATTTTCCACTTCATTTTTGTACTTGATGAAATCATCCTCGCTTCATCTTTGTTTCTTAAAAGATATACCCTTGTATACCTTGAGTAGTCATCTATGAAAGTTATGTAGAATCGTTTACCACCTCTAGTCATTGTATTTTTTAAGTCTCCTAAGTCATTGTGTATTAAACTTTGTAGATCTGATTCTCTTTCAACTGATTTGCAACATTTCTTTATGGTTTTAGATTATACATAAGATTCACATTTTCCATGGTTTTCTAAGGATAGTTTAGGGATTAAACTCAATTCAACCATTTTCTTCATATATGAAAAGTTCACATGTCCTAGTCTACTATGCCAAATATCACAAGAATCAACTATGCAAGCAGAAGAAGAAGATGCATTATTATTGATAATATCATAAACATTCAACATAAATAAACCCTGATTACAATAGCCCTTTCCCACAAATGCATCATTCTTGGTTAAAACTATTTTATCAGAGTCAAACAAGATCCTCACTCCTACTTTTCCAAGCAGAGATACTGACACCAAGTTCTAGCGGATATTTGGCACATGAAGAATATCACTGAGGGCAAGCATTTTTCCAGAGGTTAGCTTAAGGAGAACTTTCCCTTTGCCAATCATTGGAGTAGATCTAGAATCACCCATGAACACTTGTTCATGTCCTTCCTTTACAATGATATAGGAAGTAAATGCACTTTTATTCCCACAGATGTGCCTGGTAGCCCTAGAGTCTACCACCCAGTCCTTCATATTAGTGACCGTGCTTACCTCAGAGGAGATTACTATTGTGATCACCTCAACCTCTGCCAGATTTGCCTTTGAATTAGACTTCTCAATTCTCTTCCTATGGCAACATTGAGCTGCATGGTGTCTAGACTTGTCACAAACAAAGCAACTACCGCTTTTTAATAGTTAAGTTCTGGACCTTGTTTGATGCATTGGGCTTGGTCCTAGAGTTTTGTTTCCTGAACCTATTGTTTTTGGGTTTAGGTTTCAAACACGCCAGAAATAGAGGAATAAAAGCAGAAATGGGAGCCAAAGTAACTGAAAGAAGAACAAATAAGAATTCAAGCAAAACATGGATGTACAGAGCCTCATTTCAGGCGACATCCATGGATTAATAACATGTGGAATTGTCGGGGAACAAGAGCCATGGTTCTCAAATATCAAGTTTAGAGATAAATCTATGCACCAGTCATTTATATGAGAAATAGCACGAACCAAAGTGAAACCCAAAACAGAGCATGTATATGCACAATCATATTTAGCAAGATCAACAAACAGCTCTTGGTACCCGCACTAATCAATTAGATGATACTCATAAATGTACCAGAAAACAATATAGAATCATGTAGAGGTAAGAAGATAAAAATGTTGTGGGAATCATACTTGAAAGAAACTCCCCCTAAGCAATTATTTGTTTGGCTTCAAGCACTATGTTCCCTTATTTCCATGGGCCAAAAAAAAAAAAAAACTATGAGCTCATTTTCCCCCTTGCTCCCCAAAACCCCCCCTGATTGTTTTTTTCTTCTCTAAGCCTTCACCTGCTCCCACTTTTGTTCGTTCCCCTCTATTTTCACTCATTCCCCCCTGTAACTCTACTACTCCTCGTTCAGCAAAAATGTCTTTCTTTCAACCACCACCATGGCAAGGTGGTCATGTCTTTGCCACACGTCCCATGTAGCTTTGAACACTTGTCGAGGCTGTTCCCCACTCCTCCAAATGAAAAAAAAAAAAAAAAAAAAAAAAAAACAAAACCCAGCTCCTTCCGATCCAAAGAGGAGTCTACACTTCATCATTTATTTTTTAAATCTTAACAAAAAGATTTATTGGACATTTGAGTATAGTTTAAGATTGGCATTCTTCCAAAAGAAAAGAAAAAGAAAAAAGAAAAAAGAAAAAAGAAAAAAAGAAGAATAAGTGGCCAATGGACATTTGTAAACATTTTTTATGTTTCAAAGTTTGAAAATTTTAATAATGTTTATCTAAATAAGTTTTATGGGTGTTTGGTAACTAACTTAATAACTTAAAGTGGTTTGATAACTTAATTTAAGTCATTAAGTGAATTAAATGTATTTGAGAAAATAACTTAATGATATGATTTAAAATAAAAAACGACTTTAAATAATAAAAAAGATAATTATCTTTTTCTTAGGTCACATCTTTATTTTACCATTTTACCCCTTATTTGTCCTAATTACTTCCATGATCTTCTTTGCCACTCCATGGTCACCACTATTACTCAATCTCCTTTATCCTTATTAAAATTTATGAGGATTAATTTAATGATTTAGAATAACATTTAAATTAATTTTATCAAACAACTTTAATACTTAAAATAATAATTAAATAATAGGTTTTTAAGTCAACAACTAAGTATAATTTAACTAAAAATTTAACTTACTTAAGTCATTAAGTAATAAGTATTAAGTTTTACTGAACACCTTTTAAGTAAAAGCAATAAAAGTTAATTTAAAACAATTGATATAAATATTCTTATCTAAATAGTTTAAGTAAAAATATTTAACTTAAACTAAAAAGATTTGGAAAAATTTTATATTTGAAATTCTTATATTTTAAATCCATAATTCAAAATTCCTTTCCAAATTATTTTTATTATTTGGAAATATTTTTCTTTTTAACTTCTCAAATTAAAATTCTTTCCAAATAATTAAAACATTTTAACTCAATTTAAACTTTTAATTCAAACTAACTCAAAAATTCGAGTGAAAGTAAATTTTTGGTTTTCATTCTAAAAAAATGATACAAACACGTTGATAAATGATAATAAAATTAATTTCTTATTTTTATTCTTTATTCTAGTAAACATGACCACATTGGCATGACACAAAGGATCGGGTCGGGCTGGTGTAGCCTCGCCTGGTCCTTTGCGGGCATTGGGCCAGGTCAAGGCCCCTTTTTCCTACCCCTATCATTACGAGAAGTAGCAAGGACAGATGGTGGTGCAAGAATTGGGTCCAGAGGCCCAAACTCAAATCTGGGCCGACCTCGCAGATGGGCTCAATGCCTCTAAAAATTACAGTTAAAACTAAAGCTGACACTCCACTTTCTCTTCCTTCACAAGGCCGAGATTGAGAGCGTTTCTCAAATCTCTCTAGGGTTTTTCTAGGGTTCTTCTCTCCAGCCATGGCCAAGCCAGGCCGAGGTCGCCCATCTCCACCCTCTGGCTCCGCTTCGGGTTCCTCCTCTCGCTCTCGCTCCCGCTCCCGCTCCTACTCCGGCTCTGATTCTCGCTCCTCCTCTCGATCTCGCTCTCCTTCCCGCTCCAGATCCTTCTCTTCATCTTCGTCTCAGTCGCGCAGTGTCAGCTCTCGCAGTCGAAGCGTCTCTCCTAAGAGAAAAAGGTTCTTCTTGCCTCTTTTTTGTATCTGTCTTTTGAGTTGTGGAATGAGGATTTTTCTTTTTCCTTCTGTTTGGTTGCGGGGAAATCTAAGGGCAAACTCATGGAAATGCGAATGTGGACTTATGTTCATGATGTGGAAGCCATCTCTCCATTATAGCTCTTTTCTTTCAGTTCACGACAAATGCCTCCTGTTTCTCTGATCAATTTCAAGAATACCATGCCATATTACTTTGGGAGTAGAGAAGAGTAGTTTTCCTCAATATTCCTTCCATAAACTTCTTTCATTTTCTGTTGCATGGGTGTGCTGAAATTGTGGAATGTACACTCTTTTATACACAAATAGTAGATTATCAAGCCCCTAGCAACAAGGGGAAGTACATAGGAATCTTGTGGACAGTACATGTGGTCCAACTTCTAGAATTTCAATTCTAAATGTTTTTAGAATACCAGCATCGATCAAAATGGAGAGATGAGAATAGTCAATTTAATATAAGAGATAGTGGATTGAAATATGCATTAAAACTCTATTTTGCTTTTTTTTATTCACATCCATAGAAATTAGGAAGGCCTGATTTTGATGGCTAGGCCCACAAGGAATTGAAATTTGGTGGTGGGTCACATCTTTGGAAATGAGTAGGCATAACTTTTAAGTAATTGTTCTGTTTTTCTTCTTTTGAGATAAAAGCAATGCAACTGTTTTGTAATTATTTGTCATGTTTATTGTGATGTTGCATTTAACTCATTGTTCACTTGGATATAACATATATGTACATGGTTTTTCTCCCACAGTCCTGAAGTAGCTAAGCGAGGTCGCTCCCCACCACCACAATCTAAAAGAACCTCTCCTCCTCCAAGGTAACTCATCAGTTCTATCAAAATTTTAATTTTGAATTCCTGTTTATTTTTATTTTGCTTTTAATTGTGTAACTCTTATGCATTTGTTTTAAAGGAAGATACTACACTTCTCAATGGAAAAAAATTGCTAAACTTACCACCCTTTTAATTTGATCATTTTCTTAACATGTGGGATTGTAGAGTGTGTTAGATTAAAGTTAATGCTTAATGCTTAATTGACTTAAGATGGATTTGAGTTAAATTCTACTAAGTTGTTGATTTTAAGCTTCTGTCTTAATTCTTACCTTAAGTACTAGATTATTTGGTAAATCAACTTAAAAGTTTCTTCTAAACTATTAAATTGACATATTTACCCTCATAATAAATTTGTTTATTCATATGAACAACATAGGACAATTACGACAAAAGATGTTGGGATTTAGAAAAGTTATTTATTTTGACTTATTACTTTAAATAACTTTTAACTTTAAATTGTAAAATTAAGTTATCTTATTAAACATGTTTAATGTGCTCAAAGAATTAAAATAATTCAATAATTCAAATTAAGTAATTAAGTTGATTTACCAAACACCTTCATGGTTATGAACTAAAACCTATTAGCTATGAATTTTAACTTTCATGAGTGGAAAGTCTCTATGTTAGCTTCATTTTATGAATATTGTACTTGTATTGAGAAGGGAGGGGTTGTTTAGGATCTCAAGTGTTTGCTATTGTGGAATGTGATGAGTTTCAAATTGACTACACTAAACCGGAAAGTCTTGAACTAGATCGGCTAATAAGTTAATATAAAGATGGAAGTTTGAAGTTTTAGGGAAAATCTGTTGTTAATTTACACTGAAAATTTAACCTGTTGTCAAAAGATTTTCCTAGAAAGTTTATTTTCTGCTAAGTTGCTCTAGAACTCTAATGTTGACTTTTACTTAGCAATGTTGCCAAGGATTTTAACTACCTCAGATGATTTTTGACTTTTCCTGATGACTTTTTTCGCACAGTTATATATCTAGCCTTCCTAAATCTGTAATTTCTCAACCTTCTCAACACAAATATGCCCATTTTTTTATTTTTATTCCTTAACATCTTTTCCTAGAAAAGTTTATTTTCTACTAGTTGCTCTGGCACTTGAACATTGTCTTTTACTATGCAATGTTGCCAAGGATTTTATAACCCTCTCTCTCTCCATCCTACATAAAATGAGCAGACACACATAAACAGGCCTTATTAACAGATCAACTCACCAAAGCCTTCTCTTCAACTATTAGACTGCGCTAACCTTGTTTGATGATTATGCTCTAATAACAGCTGTCCTTTCCATTAACTATATGCCAGTTTGTTTTTTCTCACCTACTCGGTCCATTTCCTTCCTATCTTTCCTTACTGTTGCATCACCTTTGACAACAGTGTAAAAGAACATATCAATATAGTTTTTCATCTATTAAATATTGGAATGTAGCTGGGTACCTGGCTTTTTGGAAATTCCTTACGTAGGAGATAGTAATTACCTTTGGCTACTCTGGTTTCATTTCACAGGGTAGTCAGCTTGCAGTTGGGTGCTATTAACTATTTATTTTGAAGTGTTTTATCCATGGTATATGAAATTTTCATCTGCCATACTTGCTTGAACTGTAGAAGTTTGAACTTTTCTCCCTTCTTTCCTACAACCCATTATTTTGCTGACAAGGAATTATGCTTTGATTCCTAGCTTCCCTATGAGTTAATGAAAATTAATGTAGTTATACTTTAAACAATTTATTTCAATTCTGCTATTCTTGGTTTTCTTGTATAGAATTGTAGGTGCTATTCAAAGTTTTCTTATATTTTAAGTTTGGATTGGGAAAGTCTTGTTATTGGTATTTTCCCTGTGTACTTGTGAATTTCTTGCTTATGTTTACTTATGATCACTGATTTCAGGAAAGTTTCTCCCATTCGCGAGTCTCTTGTTCTTCACATTGGTTCACTCTCCAGGAATGTGAATGAAGGCCATCTAAAAGAGATATTTAGTATGTTTTTTTTTTTTTTTTTTTTTTTTTCACTTTTTCCTATTCCTTGAGGCTGCACATTAGTGTAGCTTGATAATGGTTTTATGTTACTTCATGCCAATCTTACCAGCTTTTCCCCAATTGATTGTTTATTTTATCGAAAAGAAAATATTTTAGTTGAAGGAAAGGGGAGATATGCTTCGAGAGATGCAAAAGTAATGATAAACAGCTACTAACCCAAATAGCCCAAAGCTCATTGACACAACACCTACAACATAATGGCTTTTCACCCTGTCATTGATTTGTCAACAGTTGAATTTAACCATCAACCTTTTTCCTACATTTGTTTTGAGAATTGTCCTCAAGGTATTTTAGAAGTAGTGACAAAACTTGGCGATTTTGCCCTAATGCTAAAATTTTATCTCTTTAAAGACATCAATACTTTCATTTTTGTTAGCATTTATTAAGAAGTATATGTAGAGTGTAACTAAATGCATTGTTGAATTAGGCCACTTAAATTGAGTTTAGATAGGTTAGTCCTTTTTATCCATCTTGAAATACCTCCCGTATTGAATTATTTTTTTAAAAGAGTTGAAAGGATATCTCTCTATGTACAAAAAGTGTAAGTTTTTCACCTAGTAGGTTTGGAACATTGATCAAACTTAAATGAGGGGTAGTATTTTGAGGAATTTTATTTATATAAGGCAATGCTTGATTATTCAGTAAGGCCTCTAGCTCGCTATAATTAAAAATTGAATGGGGATTTTATGGAGGGAGGATGGAGTTATGGTTTTTGGACAAGGCCTTTGTGTGTTACTTTCCCTTTATTTGCCATTGCTAATTCGAAGGAGGTGTGGGTGGTAGATGCATGCAATCAGTTAGATGAAAGGGGTTGTTAACTCCTTTCCTCCCTAGGCTCTTCAACATTTGGGCGGTGGAAAATGTGGAGTAGTTACTTTTGAGAATGCAAGGGAAGGGGGTGTATAGAGAAGCAGAAGATAGAGTGAGTTGGATAGAGTTAGACTAGTAAATTTTCTGTTGAAGCCCTCTACACTGTCTTGGAGCAGAGGAGTTCGATATCTTTCATGGTGGGCATCATATGGAATTCTTGGGTGCAATTGAAGAAGGGTTTCTTTGCTTGGGAGGTGGTGTGGGGAAAGGGTTTAACTTTAGATTAATGTTAAAGGAGAGGGTGGCCTTTGGCAAATATATGTTTTCTTTGTCATAATGAGGAAGAATCCATTGTTTACAATCTTAATTCACCATGTCAAGATGAGGGTTTTATGACAATCATTGTTTTCCCTCTTTGGTGTGTCATGGATGTCATCCTTATTGGTTAGAGAGACCTTCTCACAATGGTATGAACCTTTGTGGGTAAAAAACAAAAAAAGGCGTGGCTAGTAGTTCTAGACGTGCTAAAACTTTTAAGGATTCCTGGGTTGCCACTAAATTCACACCATGGATTCAAAATTTTCTCTAAAAGGTCTCAAAAAGTGGCTTAAAAATCAATGCCAAGGCCATGTAGCAATTAGATCGTTAAGGAGTGCAAGAACAACCATGCAAAAAAGGGAGCATACATGTGTACCATGTAAGGGCACAAAACGAGGGACACTAAATATGTGATTAAACATGTGCTACATGGACAAAATGGAGGGTCTACACTTTGGTTAAAACATGTAGCTTTTTACTTGTGTATTTTGGGATGCCTTCCTTTATATAATACTCTCTTGTTCTACCTATAAAAAAAAGGGATTACAATGGTTATGATTGTGGGTACATTATGTTTTGAAATTATAGGGAAAGACTTGGTTGTTTGTTGATAGAAGAAAATGAGGATTTAGTGTTAAAATTGTGAGGTAAAAAAGAACTAGGTTTCATGATGGCTAGTCCTACATATAATATGGGAGTTAAGCAAGGACTCATTGTCCTAAAGAGGGCAAAGGAAGGGGGCTTCATCATGGGGTTCTTAGTCCCACCTTACAACCAAATTCTGCAGCCAGACCTTCCTCATTCTTGGTGAAATCATTTTTACATGGCATTAACCTCTAGGTCTAATAAAGTTGGTTCTTGGTAGTATTGTGCACCACTTTAGGTGGAACCTTGTATGAAGTTGCTTGGGAACAATGCACATCATAGATGCACTAATGCATAGGGTTTGTGTTGTTATGACTTGGTATTGCTCATGCACACATGAAGAGGAGGTTTTTTGGGGGTAGGGGAATGAAGGCACAGGTGAATGCCCCTTGTTGCCTATTTAGCCATGAAGGGCAGAGTTGCAGTTGAAAGACACTTTGCTTTAGTCATGGTTCCATCAACTAGGACTTATCTTATGGAATATTGTTTGTCTTTTCAATTTTATTGCTGATACAGACTGGTAGAGTGTTTTCTGACTCATATTCTTATACATTATGTGGTGACAAAATCTTTAGGCTTTAGACTTCTATTTGATGATGCTTGTTATGGCAGAAAAGGAGGAAGTTGTGGAAAGATACCCCTACTTGTACAGATTAGGTGAATTTGGAAGGAATGAGAAGCTGTGGAGGGTAGAAGTGTTAGAATCATGGTTGAAAGTTGCTTTGCTTAAACCATAGTTTATTTTGCACACAACAATTTCTATTTGGGAAGAGTGTTTGTCAGTTACTGATTCTATTGATGGGTTACAGTTTCATCAGGCTGCTAGCTTGGTTTTTGTTGGCTTTTAGTCATTTATCTTGTGCTTGGGTGTTCCTTATATTCTTTCTATGTAGTAGGGTTTGCCCTCTTTGTGGCATTTTTATAATCTTTTTGTCTAAAGAAAAAAAAGAAAAAGTAACTTATTTAA
Source organism: Vitis rotundifolia (assembly GCA_030254885.1). Classification (NCBI taxonomy): domain Eukaryota; kingdom Viridiplantae; phylum Streptophyta; class Magnoliopsida; order Vitales; family Vitaceae; genus Vitis; species Vitis rotundifolia. The sequence continues at coordinate 17,647,097 of CM058169.1, forward strand.
GCATTCATAACACGTTCAGGGATTTCAACTAGAAGAAATCATTGGGGGTCTTGCCATTGCTCAATGGACAAAGCTGCAGACAGTTGTCATTCATTATTCTGCTTCATTGTCCTCATTCTTCTTCATTGTTTTTGTGAACTTTTCTTATATGGAAACAGGGTAACTAGATTGCTGTCAAGAGACAACCTTTCAGAGAAACTTCTACCAATGAATGACTTTTTGGTGTCGAAAAAAGGCTTAAGATGTAGAAAATTAGAATGAAATAAGGGACTTCTATACAAGTCCTAGCTTCTAGATTGGATTAGTTCAAATTACGGAGAGGGGGTGAGGAGGTTTTTTTTGTTCCTTTCCTCTTCCTTCTGCTTACCCTTTTTTTGTGACAAATGTATACTTTGTGTTATTTTGTTGCGCCTTTGGTTCAGATGTGTGTGTGTATAATCTTTTGTATTGCCTCTAAAAAAAATACAGACAAATCTGCATAATTTCAGAATCCTGTTTCTACTGAATTAGAATCTTGAAACAAAGAAAATAGTTTTTAATAATTAATAACTAAAGAACATTCAAAACAAGATTAAACTAGAATCAGAATTGACAAAACCTATTGCTAAATGTGTATGAGATCTGATATGGAATGTCTTAATCCACTGAATTATCAAGATACCTGGAATGTGGTGATCTAAGAATTTTCTTAACTTAAGGCTGAAAATTTCTTTTGTTTGTAGTTTTAGGTCTTGGATTAAGTTGTTTATAGACGATGGGTCTTTACCTTTAATCAACTTTTTTGATTGGTTGGGTTCTAGATGAGGGCAGGTGAGGTTTTTTGTAACCCCTCTTCTCTCTCTCTCTCTCTCTCTCTCTCTCTCTCTCTCTCTTTCTTTAGGTGCCTGCTGCATACTTCCTATATACTTTGGGTTGTCCTTTGGGCGCCCTTTTATCTTTATATATACTATCAGAAAAAAAGAAAAGAATTTTCTGAACTTTAGGAAGCTAGAACTAGTTATGTAGAACTACTTAACGAAGCTACAATGTTTCACATGGTTGTGTGGGTTTTCCAATATTTTATTTTCCTCTAGCACTGTTGAAGAGAGTTTGCTAATCAGTGGTCATAGTCTGTCTTATAATAGATTTATATTTTTTTTAAAATATTTTTTGAATTCATGTTCATCGAGTATTCAAAGATGAGTTCAGTTAATGGAACCATTGAATAGCAAATAGTTGTCTTGTAATTACATTAGTCTCAGTGCAAAAGTGGGTTCTGTGGTTTGACATGGATGATTCAAACTTAATTTTAGCGTTTGACCGAGGATGACATTTTCCTCTTGTTGTATATCTTAAGCATTGGTAGGGAGGTAAAAATTACCAAGCTCTTACACCATTTGTTTATTTATTTATTTTGCAAGTAGGCTAGAGTTATTAGATGTCTGAACAGAGAATGGGAGTTGGGAAATGTTTTAAGATGAAAATTTAAATGAAAAACTAGCTTGTGTACTTAGCAAATGCTGTAACAAGGAAGTCTTATTTGCTTTATTTACTGCATATGAATGGAGATTTTATGTCAGAAACTTCTCCAAGAAATTTTTATAAGTTAATTTTTCATGTAATTATGTTTAAGTGGTGGTGATTGTTCTTTACTAGGTAACTTTGGTGAAGTTGTACATGTAGAGCTGGCAATGGATCGCACTGTAAGTTTGCATCACTGTGCACTATGTTGATGTTGAACTAATTTTTTCCTGGAATAATAACTTGAAATTTCTTTCTGCTTTGTAGGTTAATCTTCCAAAAGGATATGGATATGTTGAATTCAAGACAAGATCTGATGCTGAAAAAGCTCAATTATACATGGATGGTGTATGGTTTTACTACAATGCTGAAGCAAAAATTTTTTATGCTGATTTTTTGGTAAATTGATGTGCTTACCTGCCTTTATGCAGGCTCAAATTGATGGGAATGTTGTTAGAGCAAAGTTCACATTGCCTCAGAGGCAGAAGATTTCATCACCCCCAAAGGCTGTCGCCACTGCTTCAAAGAGAGATGGCCCAAAAACTGATAATGTTGGTGCAGATGTTGAAAAGGATGGACCAAAGCGGCAGAGAGAAGGTACTCTTTAGGATAGTTACATATTATGGAACTGGTAGATTTTGTTTGGTATTTGTTCTTGAAATTTAATTTCACTTAATACTATCAGCTTCTCCCCGTCGGAAACCTCCTTCTCCACCACGAAGGAGATCCCCTGCTCCAGGTCGACGGGGTGGATCTCCAAGACGACAGCTAGATTCGCCTCAGCGTCGTCGTGGAGAGAGTCCCATTCGACGCCGAGTAGAATCTCCTTATCGCCGGGGTGAAACTCCTCCTAGGAGGAGACCTGCATCTCCATCCAGAGGTCGTTCTCCACTTTCTCCACCAAGGCGGCATAGATCACCTGCAAGGTCAGTGACTTGTGAAATGCTTACTTGTACAATTGCTTGAGTAGTTTTAACAGAATTTGACTCATTATTTTCTTGAAGGGCCTCTCCCCGAAGGATGCGTGGCAGTCCTGTCCGCAGACGATCTCCACCTCCTCCAAGGCGCCGGTAATTGAGTTTGTTTGATTGTTATTTAAATTAAAATGGTTTATTCCAAGAAAAGGGAAATTTTAAAATAGTTCTTCGAAAGTTGCAATCCTAAGGATTCATGTAATAATATGTTACCTAAAGGATCGATAAAAAGGGTGTAGACACTGATACTTGTAACCACACATTCCTTCAGGATCATCCCTCTGGATGATATTACTGAATATAATGAAACCTAGTGATTGATGCTGGCCTTTATACCTGCTGATTAATTGCAGCCATGAACTCCTGCTGATTGATGCTGTCCATACACTAGTTTTATAAGTTCTAAGAGTGTGTTTGACTGTGTTTTTCCTCAAAGTGTTTTAGTGTAAATATTTTCTTTGGAAGTGTTTTAGGAGAATCAATTGTTTCTTCAGAAAACATTACAAGAGATTTTTCAACATTGTAAGTGATTTTTCAAATTTTTAATAGTGTTCCCTGAATTTTGCCCAAACATCTGATATATATATTTCAGAAAACACTTTGAGGCTAAAAGTGTTTTTTAGAGAACAATGCCAAACGGACTCTAACTTTCATATGGATGGTTTACCTGGAAGTTCTCTGCAGCTGGCATTTCTGTTTTCTTTTCAAATGTGCTGTTTGAGTTTAAATTGAATGTTCAAAATCTAGAAGCTGGTTTTACATTCTGGTAGTAGTTACATGGGAGTTTCTACACAGATTTCTACATTTTGAACACGTGTTTCTGAAAAACAGAGGTTAAAGTTGCTAAATTGAGCTTGTTCATAAATTCTACTTGTTAAATTTTAAATTACAGTCAGTTTAGGCACAAACTGAATTTGTTAAAAATTTATTTTGTGACAGATATCCGTTTGCTTTAGTTGGTATCCTATTTAGTTATATATCATCTGTTTCTTTTCACTCAGCTCACCTCCCAGACGAGCTAGGAGTCCACCTCTGCCTAGAAGGTCTCCAGTCAATCGCAGACGGAGTCGCTCCCCCCCTGTTCGTAGGCCTGTTCGTTCACGTTCAAGATCAATCTCTCCACGGAGGTAACACCTGAAAATGCACACTTCTGTGACAATAAGAATTTTCTGTTGGTGTATTCTCATTTGTTTGAATTGTAGCCTGTAATCTTTGCTCTATTTTCTTTCTTTATTTGCTTTGCAGTTGTTTATGCATTGGGCTCATACCAGTTGGATAACAATGTGTCTATGATGTTTGTATTGGAAATGATATGCAAATTTAACTTCAGGATCCATAAAATGGAATTTATTAAGCTATTTGGTGTTGCGTGAGTGTGTGCATGCACATGTGCACATTTTCATGCGTCTCTGCATGTATCTATGTAAAAAGTTTCATGTGTCTCTTGCAATTGCTTGTGAGAGGGTAGTGTATAGAATATTCAGATTACACAATTCAGTATGTTCTGGGTCTCAGTCTTCGTTCTTTTGCGGTTTTGTCAGGGATGGGATTCAGAATATTATTGGGTTTACAGTTGCATTCTATTAAATTAAGTGGGCAAGTTGATTTTGTGGATTGCAGCTTGAGCCAAGACTTATTTGCATCCAAAAGTGGCTATAACTTTAGGGGAGAATTTGCATGGTTACAGAAAAGAAATATTCTGTCAACTGCTACTAGCACGTTAACCAATATGGGATCTGCCAGGACACAATAAAATTATGTAGACATTAAACCATAAAAAATTTGGGATGCAGATGCATAGGGAGATACAACAACTATATTTATTAATATTATTGTATTATGTATGGTTTGCATAATTTTTTTTTGTCTTTATCTCAACTTCTATGGCTATAGCTCCATATTTGTGGGGTGTTGGTGCTTCCAACAGATTTTTGTTTGATTTGGGTGATAGTTAAGCAGTGGCTTATTTTTTTTCCGTTTTCTTTTATTTTTCTCTTCCACTTCTCCTATTTGGTGTAGCCCGCATATTCTGCATATACCAGGTTTGCACACCTTTTGGTCTTCAATGAAATTTTATCTATTTAAGCAAAAAAAATGGTTATAACTTATTTATTTCATCGTCTTTTTCTTTTTTTTTTTTTTTTTTTTTTAATATGTGGGTCAGTAATGTATTTTTCTTTGCATTTTTCTAACTCTCGCACCCATGTCAATGCAATATTATTGCTTTATCTGTTTCTTTAATTTTTTAAAAATTATACTTATATTTCATTAGATACAATTATTTCACTCTTTATCTTTTTCTTAATTTTTTCAAAGTTTATAAGATAATAGTATAAAATAAATTGTAATAAAAATATAAAAAATATTTTGAATTAATTTCTCACTCTTTTAATTAAAGGAGAGATTTATCTCTTTCTATTTTTTTTTTAAAAATTTATTAGATAAAATTTATAATATAAAAAATAATTAATAGCATAAAAAATTTAAAGATGAATGTGAAAATTAACATCTTAAAAAAGTCTAGAGAAATTATAATAATTAATATAAAAAATTCAAATTTTTTACTTGATAAAAAATTAATTATGAATTATATTTTATCAACATCTAGTGTATTAAAAGATTTTTTGTATAAAATCAATATATATATGTATATATATACACACAAAATAACTTCACGTCTCATTCATCCTGTTTCATCATATTTGGGATGTGATTTGGGTTCCAAAGGATGAACCAGGTATGGACAGTTCTTATAAGATTTCATTCTTTATAAAAGATTTTATCAAAAATCCATGGTTTTCATCCTTCAAAGACTACAAGTGTAAATAAGAGTGTAACAGGAGCATCTGTCAACAAAAGGATCACCCTAAGATGATCATCTCATGGCTATTGAGAACAAATCAAATCAGATGGTTCTATTTCTCAATTTTCATGACTTGCTCCTATGGAAACAAGGTTGAAAAGATTGAAAAAAAATCAGTCAGTATAAATTTTTAAAGTTAATCGAAGTTAACTAATTATGGGGCATAATATTTTGTTAAGGATTTTTCTCAATACTCTATTAAAATCATAGACCTAGAGTAGATAGGTTCTTCATGTAAAATAGATATATTTTTCTAACTGAAATAAACTTTGTAGTATTATAGATAACTTATCTTACTTAGCTTATGTTTAGTTTAATTTATTTTTCATTTTGTGATAAAGGTTGTATACAAGTACCCACATGCTTAGTTGAGATCCCTTTTATCGAATCCCTGTGTCCAAAGATTCCTAGACACGTACTTAACACCAGTATTCGAACCCATGTAACTTAGGTTGGCAGAATACTCGATACATTCTTCTGGACTGCAAATTCATTGAAAGTCTGCCTTTTATTGATAGCATTTTTTGTATGTCATAATTCATAATTTTCAAATGTGTCTATAAATTTTCTCTTATGTGGTGACCTTGTCTGTGACAGAGGACGAGCACTAGCTGCCAGACATAGGAGGTCGTCATCCTACTCTGGATCGCCTAGTCCACGCAAGGTTTGTTTCTGCTGGTTTTGCTTTCAGAAAACGTTTCTTTGTAGATATCTAATGATTTTTTATTAATTTTAATTATAACAGGCTGTTCGAAAGATGTCAAGGAGTGGCAGTCCTAGAAGGTAGTATTTTTTTATTTGTGAATGTTTTCAATTTTTTTTTTCCCTGTTTAAAAATTTGAGTTGAATATGAAATTTATCATAATGCTTTTTATTCCCTTTCTCATTTCTCTTTCCATTGAGTTTCAACCTTGCAGAAAACCGTCATCGGTTTTTTTCCCCGTTTGAAAAATGAAATTTATTAACTGTTTGTTTTTTCCTAATGACAAAAAGTTTCTGAAAAAAAAAATTGGCTCCATTTTTAGTGTTAGATGCTTTATGAAGGAGATGGAGGAAGATTACAATTAATCTTTTAATTGCCTGAGGAAAAAAATATCTGTACAACCATTTTTTAAAAAGAAAAAAAGAAAAAAAACTTCTTTCCTTGAATTATTTTCATTTGAAACAAATGGAGTCAAGATGAAACAGAGGTGGAAGGAAGAGGTCTCCACAAAAAAGGATAAAGATAGAATCAAATTGAGAAAAAAAAGGCTGGTTGAGGTATTTTTTCTTGCTGGTGAGCTTTGTTGAATCAACTAGGTGAGAGAGCCACCATAGCATGTCATATTTGGAAAATTCAGAAAGGAGGAAAAAGTTTCCTGGGCCTAACAATACTAAATTTTAATGATTGGGTCTACACATCTATGGGAAAGGCTTTTATTAGGTCAACATGGTACCGAATTTCTTGCCTAGTTCTAAATATTGTCTTTTGACAGACAAATTTCCTAGATAGGATGCAGGTTGTATTAGTCATTTATAATTGCAGGACAGTTGCTAGCTATGAAAATATGGGCCTAACTTGCCAAAATTTTCAGAGTATGTTTCCAGCACTATCAACTCATACTAGGAGTGTCCATGTATAGATTTGGGAAGAACCTACCATGCCAAAAATTCGTGTTCACTAAAGAAGTATATATGTTGGTAGGCAAATGTGAGTCATTCATTGCACTCAGTTGTTTCATCTGTTATCATTTCCTTGCTTGTTACTGTTCCACAGCCTCCACCATAAGCTGTTTCATCCGCTCTACCCCCTTAGGAGACCCATGTATCATCATGGTGATATTTGTGATTCTGGATATGTAATCTTCCCTTGGATTCTCAAAATTACTCCCAACATTAACTGGACTTTGTATCTCAGCTGAAAGTGCATGTGCACATACAAATGTTGGAGTACTTTTTCCCTGTATCCCTCCATTTTACATTTCTTTTGCATCATTATGACTCTAATACCATCTAAAATATCATATCAACTAAAATTTCCATAGGGTAATCTTTGACAAAATTCTACAAGTAACTTCCCACATCTATTTTTTATTTTTGTGATGCCATTTAGTTAAAATGATCATTACTGTTGTTTGAATTTGAATTGTTTGTGTAGTTCAATGAAGAGGAAATTTGCACATCAAATGGATATAATGTTCTACATAGTGTTCTTGTTGTAAATTTTGTTTTTGCACATCCTTGGTATAATGCCCATCAATGTAGGTGATCATTTGTATGATTGAAGAAGTCACATGGTCATTAGTTTCTATTGTTTTTTTATTTGTGCTTTTCTTCCTCCTCTTTATGACTCCATTGTTAATGCTCTGTTCCTAGTATGTACAGCCATTCAAGAGTGCATGACCATGGCTTGTGTATGCTACCATTTAACTCCCATTGAACCCATGGCCATTGGCACTGTCTTATGTCTGGTGCTGATGTTTGCCTACAAAGGCTGTGCAGAATGAAATCTGATGCTTCCTTTGCATGGACTTCGCCGTATATATTACTTTCTTTTTCTTTTCCTAGGGGATGCAGATCTAGCCTCCATGGTTTTATTCTTGATCCAGATTTGAGGAATCTCCATCCAAAATATTCTGCTATTCTTGTAAATGTCATCCTAAAAAGGATGTTTTATTATCATTTATTTCAAAGTTCAAGAAATAAGCTTGCAAAAAATTTAAGAACAAAGATTTTCTAGAAAAGTTTGCTGTTGGTGGGTAGCTTTTAGTAGAACTGAAAGTTTGGTGCTGAAAATCTCTGCTAGTGAATTTGTGAGGGGCTGTGATCATAACTGAGTTAATAAAACGAGAGCAACTTTGTGGTTTTACATTTGATATGAAGTACCCAGAAATTTCTAACTCGGGCTCATTCCACTTGACACAAACACAAACTGCTTGGCTGATAAATATGTTTGTATCAAGTTGAGTTGTTTACTCCTATTAACTCCTGAAATAAATGATGTAACTGATCTTGGGCTGTGGGCATCCTGATCTTATCTACTCATAGTTCTGACCTTTCCATGGCTTGCTAGTGGCTAGAGTTTGAACTGAAAGGTTATTCCTGTCATGGCTTATAAAGCAAATTCCAGGCGCATGAAATGAAAATTGACTTGTTCATAGACAAAACATCTGGAGGAGCCCAGCCACTGGCTGAAGGGTTTACTTTTGTTCACCTAAACCTGGCTCATGCGCTCTTGTTCCTTCTGCAGGCCTGTGAGAGGAAAAAGCAGTAGCAACAGCAGCAGCAGTGGTACCCCTCCACGGAAGCCATAAAAGCTGAACACCTGAGGCTTTGCTCTCTGACCCTCCTGGAATTCAATGCACCTGGATCTTGTGAAGGTGTTTTGCAGCTGAACAGAAGTGATTGATGTTATATCAACAGTATTTTACTTCGTAATTTTTCATGCTGACATAATGGATTGTGCACTGAGCTGTGTAAACTGACATATTGATGATTGTTAGGTTTTGGTTGTTGGATTCAATGAACTGGTTTAGTTTCTTCATTCGGTGCTGGTGAAATATGTGATTACATTTAGACTTAGGATGCGTTTGTTAATGTGAAAGTTCATGTTAAATGGATGAAAGTACATGTATGAAGAATTTGGACTTCCCCAAAAGAATTTTCTGAGGAAATGTTCTCACCGTGTCAAAAGCCATGATTTGTTGTACCCACAAACCGTGATCGGTGGTGTGGCTTTGATGCTGCAAGGCATGAATACAAAGACGATCTCTTGAGAAGATGCTTGAAATGTATTTTGGGGAAAATTGGTCGTTTCATAGATAATAGTACATATTGTTATGCCCTTGGTATGGGTGGTTGCAAAATTGAATCCAATGATGCGACTATGGATATGCACCAACAATTTGGAGGAAGCTAAAATCTGTTTCTATACTTCTGATGTCATGGGGTATGATGACAAGTTTAATTCAGGAATTGTTACCCTTACAAAGAATGATTTGTGTCATTGTAGAAGGAAAGGAAGTAGGTGACATGTACCAATTTAGATATACGTCTTTAATTGCATGTACATTTGAAGCTCTAAACAAAAAGGATTTTGGGATCCAATTGAGAAAGCTAATAAAAGAACTCAATATTGATAGAAGTAGTGAGTATATATTAGAATAATTTGAAGAGTATGGGAAAGAAAATTTAATTTGCTATTTAAATATTATATTATATACTACAAAAAAACAATGGAGTGATAAAAATAAGAAACACATACTCATTGATATGATTAGATCTATGATGACCCAATATTGACAATATTGATGTCAAAGGAAATAGAGGTGACAGGATTTTACAAAAGATATCGATGGAGTTAGTCATTATAAAAATTAGAAAAATAACAAAAATTGACCATAAAACATGGAAAGTTTAGATGAAACTTTGAGAAATGATGAAAAAAACAAATAATGCATATTTTAAACTAATTATTTTTTTTTTTAAATAATAATATGTATATGATAAAATTAATAAAATTGGCTAATATTTAATATATGTTGATAACAAATATGACTTCACTAATATTAAGATAAAATTTTTTATTTGATTTAATATCAAAATATTGATTAATATGGTTCTAATGTACTTGAAGATGCAAGAATATCATCTTGATTTAAACAATATTGTATCATAACATGGAGTTCACATAATATTAATTTTAGACACGAACATGTCACAAGATAGAACACCATCTAGATTCTTTCCCACTATTTATTCATGGATAGAAAACTCTAAGTTTACCCAAGTTTTGCTTGAATTTCTCATTCTACTTGATTTAGAACTCTATGTGACTTCTATGGAGGATAGTTAAATACCTTGTTATCATCATGAGCTAATTCCATTTGAAATTGTGAACCTTGTCCATAACCATAATTATAGGGAGCAAAAATGTTTGCCTCAATATGCAAGTCACTATGCTAAGTGCTTGCACTCATAAATTCAAAACTCGTGAAAAAAAATACCCTTCAAATATTGACATCCTTTTGTTGGATATACCTTGTCTCTTTCCCATATAAGGCTTCCCAATAGCTCATGCTCTTGGACTTGGTCTTTTAGATCCATGGTCATCAATTCACCAGTAAATATTCTAAATTATCATTCACTTTGTCTATATTGTCTAACATCTCTTCGATGATCTACAACATTATCATTTTCTTCACCTTCTTGATCATCAAGATCAATTTCTATATCATTATCTTCTTCATCATCTCCTATAGAGGCACGACAACTAGAAGTATCAACATTGGTGTGACTAATACTCATGGAGTCAAAACTAACTAAATAGGATATGTTGATAGTTGCATTGCTATCCCAAATGAATTAGCTTCATTTTTAATGCCACTAGCCCAATCATTTTTAGACGTAATTTTTTCAATAGTAATTCCAAATTCATAAATGTTAGTGCTTGTAGATTAGGAACCTCATGTTCGCCATTCAAATTTATAGGTCTCAACCATGGGAACAACTAATCATCATCTTCTTTTCTTGGCTTTGTTGAGATTTCTAGAAGGATCTAAGAAATTTATTTCAACAATTTTATCCTACATATCTCATAACTTTAGCTTCATATCGTAAGAACAAAAAATTAACCATTGAAGCTTTACATGAACAAGAAGATTTCATTATTATGTGTGATAAAGAGTAAATGTGCTCCGATTCCTTTCACATGTTGAAGAGAATGCGGTTTGTGATAGGATTCTTATTGCTAACTTCCTGGTGTAGAAGTTTTTGTTAGTCCAAGGGTACCCTTAAGTGAAGTTTTGATGATAACAAATTATAGTTAAATTGGTAATGATTTTAAATTAGAAGAGTTTCAAGTTTTGATTTGAAAATTCATAAGGAAATTCAACAAAATCATCAAATGATCAATTGGATGTGAGATCGAGGCATATGGAAGACTTTTCAATTTTAGGAAGAATATGTAAGCTGAATGCATGGGTACATTTAGATTTTTCATTTCAATTCATGCATTATTAAAAACTCAGTTTATGCACTATAGTTAAATTCTATTAAAACTTGAGTTTTCTCATATGAACTTTAGGCAAACCATTTTAAATTTGACATATTCATTCACTTAAAGACCTTGCTTAAGTGTTAGAAGTGAAAGGATTAGAAAAAGAAAGATTTTCGAGGTCAAAATAAGTGAACTAGTCAAGGGACTGGTCAACTGGCTCAATCGGTTAGGATACCAGTCAACCGATTATGCCTTCCTAATAGAGGACTGCTTGAGGGATGCAAAAATCTTCTCTCTCTTCTAGTAACTATGCATTCTTGGTCGATGGGTAGGTCCTCCTGGTCGAGGTTTGGTCGAGACCCAACGATCACATTTCATACATTTATTGTCTAACAATTAGTTAATCGGTCGAACCGAAGCTCAATTAGTTGAGGCTACTTTTTTATAGTTTTGGCTTTTGAGACTAGAAACCTATAAATTAAGAGCTTCACTTCATTTATGAACAAGAGAATACCTGAAATAAATTGCCTACCTACCTATTCTTCATTCAAAGCTCTCAATTCTTTCATTTAGTGCATTAACTCTTCACTTGCATATCGTTTAATGCACCTTGTCATTCATCCTAGCATTTCCTTGTATTTGAGTTTTTATTAAGCTAGGTTGAGAGTTATCTTCATTGTGATTAAGTAAGGTGTGTGAATGGAAAGTTTCAAGTTGGTAATTACTTGAAGGATTGTGTAAGAATTGGAGTCAGAATCCAAAGTGTAAAGAACCAAGCTTTAAGGATAATGGAACCCTTGTTCGATTAGGAGCTTGAAGAGAGTGAACGTAGGCAAGGGGTGTCGAACCACTATAAAATTGTGTTTGCTTTTTCTAATTCTATCTCTTTACTTTTGTTCCTTATTTTGCTTTAAATTGTTGTACTTGAATTTTTTTTTCAAAAACCCAATTCACCCCCCTCTTAGGTATTTTTCTAAGTTAGATTGGCCTTATTTTCTCAGTTTTGTTTTCATACCTAAACTACCATTTAGTTAGAAAAAAGAAATGACATTAATAAATGCATTAATAAATTGATAGTCAAAAGTCATTTGATTTTAGCTTTCTACATACTTTCAATATCGTTAGCAAATAATAACTTACTTAAAACCATAATGTGAAGTAAGCCATATCGTATGAGCATCATTGGAACACCTTTTGTTTCCACACTTCAAAGAACCAAGTAGAGTGACTCAAATAAATAGCCACAACATGTGCCATTTGGCCTCAAAATTGATGATCAAGAACTTGTCCTACATTTTTTCTAATGGTTGAATGAATTAGTCAATTTGCAACCCATTCATTACTTGTAAAAAAATCTTCAAATTGAACTCTTTTTTAGGATCTTCAAACATATCTCATTTATGCAAGTAACTAACTCTGATTGCATATAAAAACGGTTAATGTTTTTACTCTACTAATCAATTATATATGTTGTACTCTACTTTTTTTCAATGTCTTCAAACACTAGATTAATGTAATGCGTATCACATGAAGTCTAGTATAAACAATATTTACAATATCTTCCCAATCTTTGCAAAGGCAAAACCATTTTTTGTGACGGTTTGAACCATATATGTTTTTTGACTTCTTTCATATATATATAATTAGCGTCCTTGATTTCATTTGATCATCAACTAATCTTAAGGAAGCAATAATGCTTTTTTAGATTGCACCATAAAATTGATAATACTTAACTTTGTTCCACCAATCCATAATCCACACATTAGTGTATCCAATGGTTTTTTATTTTTCCTTGTAGGCATCGTAGTACTCTTTCATGTCTTTGTACTTCATCCCTAGATATTTGTGATTTATTTCCTAAGGAGATAGGGTCGACATACCCATACCTACAAATATTGAAATTTAATAAAAAATAATTAGAATTACGCAAGGCATAAATAATTAGCCATGTTGTTAATAATATTTAATAGTAAATATAATTACTTGTTGAACTCTTATTATCATGCTATTGAAATGGTTAGAGAATGTTTTATTTGAAACAATACTCTTATAAATAAATAATTTATTAATTATTAAACCTAATGTCACTTTAATACTACCTTCATTGAACATATATTTCACAATTTTATTTTTTGGCACCTAATGATTTATAGAGAAATGATTGAAATGGTGGAGTTAGGGAGGAAGGTAAATGGAGAACAATTAACAATTAAACTTACTTTGTATAATATGCCCTTAGATGATATTTATATTATTATAAATACTTTGTTACCATTTAGGAGATGACAATGAATATTGTAACACCACTTTTTTCTTATAAAACCAAGAAATAAATAAATCGACTAGTTGGTGAAAATTTTTATTTTCTTAGTTGTGAGTAAAAAGGAAATATTATGAGTCGATTTGGTTGGGTGATTAAAAAATAATTTTTTATTTTTAAAAATAGAATATAATTTTTAATAATTCATAAAACCATTTGATTACCATCTCTCTTTCGAGTTTTTAAAAACAAGGTGAATAAAATAATACTTTTTAGAAAACAAGTAGAAGCTATTTTAATTGATTTTTAAAAACAAAAGAAAAATATACAGGATTAAAAAAATTCATATAAAACAAGTAAAATTGAACATGATATCATTATTCTTCTTTGTTAAAAATTTAATACTAATACAAAAAATATTTAAATATGATATTCTTTTAAATTATATGTATTTTTATGATTTTTATTTTAACTTAATAAAAAATTTTTAGTAATCAAATAATTTTCAAATCAAACTATACTTTATATATAAAATTTTTAATTTTAAAAAATAATTTAAAACTTAAATGTTATTTAATTAGTATTAGAAAGTCAATGAGCTCAATGACATTAGAAGGTCATGAAACTCAATAAAATGAAATTTGTTTTTGAATGTCTTGGTTAGTTTCTTCTAATCAAGCAAGATTTAATATGTTAGATTCATCAATAACAAGTCTAATAATTTTTAAAAATAATCTGAAACTTAAATAATGATCTAATTAGTACCAGAAATTTATGGAAAAAAAATTAATATAAAACGACTCTATTTTTTTTTCTTTTTACATAAAACTATATTTTTATTTTATTTTTTTACTAGATAAATAAAATCCAAATAAAACAAGACTTAATGTATCAAATTCATTAATAAGTTTAGTAATTTTTAAAAATAACTTGAAATTCAAATAGTGATCCAGTTAATATAAAAAATTTATGGACAAAATATGGTCTAAAATGACTTTATTATTTCTCTTTTTATGTAAAATCATATATTTCTGATTTTTTTTTTTGCTAGACAAATAAGTTTGAAATTAAACAAGATTTAATGCATTAGATTCATTAGCGAGTCTACTAATTTTTAACAATAATTTGAAACTTAGATAGTGATCTAATTAATACCATAAAATTATGAACAAAAATTAGTTTGAAACGATTCTATTGTTTCTGTTCTACATAAAATCATATTTTTCCTATTTTTATTCACTAGACAAATAAAATCCAAATTAAACATGACTCAATGTGTTGGATTAATTAACGAGTTTAGTAATTTTTAAAAATAATTTATGACTCAAACCCATTAGTACCAACAATTTTTGGATAAGTTGGTTCATGATGACTCTATTGTTCTTTTTTTATTTATTTATTTTTACACATAAATATATTTTTATAAATCTTCTCACAAGAGAAATGACCTTCAAATCAAATGACAATTTGTATTGAACTTATTAATGAGTTTAATATTTTTTTTTTTTAAAATAGAAACTCAAAAATAAATCTAATCACTATAAAAAAAATTATAAACGAAAATTGATATATCATGAGTTATGATTTTTTTTTTCCTCTTATATACACAATCATATTTTTTTTTGAATTTTCTAGTTAGGTAAATAGATTCTAAATTAAGTGAAATATAATTAATGATTTAATTTTTTTTAATGAATCTTTTAATTTTTAAGAATAATTTGAAATTCAAAAAACTAATCTTATTAATTACATATTAAATTAAAACATTTCATAATACATTGTTGGTAATTGAGTATTAAATATGAATATAAAATGAAAATTTTCACTTATTTATATGATAAAAAGTTAAACTTTATTTGTTATTTATTTTAAATAAGTATTATTAATAAGTATTATTTTTAAATTATTATTATTATTCATTTTTAATCAAAAAAAGAAATCAATTATGTAGGGACCCCTCCCTCTGGTGACACGTGGTACGCATTTCTATCCGAATCAACTGCATCCGGATCTCCCCCAAGAGTACACGTGGCGCGCTTCTCTTATCCGGACTCCTTCAGAGAGAAGCACACGGCACTCACAAGCTCCACATCCGGGCCACCGCCATATCCTATCCGGATATGTTTGTTCGGATTGTTGACCAAAGAAAGCATGCCTTGCTACGTCATTCTGACATCTTGTCACAGCCCACATTCCGACGCCTGCAGAGTGAAAGGACAGGAATGATAGCAAGTCACATCCCACGATCTCTGACAGCCGCCTATAGGGCGAGGATGTCCCTACCACCACCTAGGGGCATCATGATAAACCAAAAAGTCTTCCATCATTAAAGGAGGAGAGAGAGAACTTCTGTCACTATATATATAAACTTTCGCACAAGGAAGAAGGTAAGCTTGCAATACCTAGTAAAAGGCCGACTGTGCTAACTTCTCATTCTCTCCATAACCATGGCTAACAAACTCATCGGAGGGTGTGTCCGGACACCCGGTCCGGGCATCTTTTGCAGGCACAACTGAACAAGAACTCAATATTGGTTGAGATCGTGCGTCCATCTGGCAGCAACGTGGATCACAAGGACGCAAGGCCTCAACATTGGCGCCGTCTGTGGGAATACTTTCGCTAATTCAGTCACCGGCAAAGATGGCCACACCTTCCAGAAGCCATTCATCTGTTAGAGGAGAGGAAGATAACTCTGAATGGCGCGAAGCCATCGAAAGAAGATAGTTAGCAAGCGAGCGACAACTGCAAGCTCTCCTCTAAGAGACGACAAGGTTAAGAGAGGAAAACGCAATATTGCGTATCCAGGCATCATCAACGGGACCTCCCCGTCGCCAGCATTCAAGAGGCCAAGTGGCCAACTCAAGGCCTCACCCAGAGTCGATATACCTCGGAACAGCGGGACTAGTCCCTGAAACACGCAACGCTGGGCCACATGAGCCACACACACCCATGCCTCGAGCTCCCCGTGAGGAAAGCTCGGACTCAACTCGTTCCTCGTCTAAGAGACAACGTGACCGAAGATCTCAGTTGTCGGGCGCGATGCATGAGAGACTGGGCCCCCAGGAACCTGGCAGGCCAAGTCCGCCAATAGCCACCACATGGGGAATGCACCGTAATCCTACGGTCACCCCTATGCCACAGAACGTTCTCCCGCACCGTGACCCCTTGGTCGCCCATATGGTGCAGAACGTTCCCCCGCACCAAGCGGTACGATACGCTGGGAGAAATCTCCCAAACGAGCCACCCATTGGCTCTATCAGCAAAAGGCTGGACGACATGCTCTCCACACCCTTTTGCTCTCACATCATTCATTACGAGCCCCCAAGAGGATTCCTCGTACCCAAATTCTCCACGTACGATGGGTCCAGCGACCCCTTCGACCATATCATGCATTATCGATAGCTCATGACTCTCGATATAGGCAACGACGCATTACTATGCAAAGTATTCCCCGCCAGCCTACAAGGGCAGACCCTCTCGTGGTTTCACCGCCTACCTCCCAACTCTGTTGATAACTTCAGGGACCTATCGGAAGTCTTCGTGGGACAATACCTATGCTCCGCTCGGCATAAGCAGAACATCAGCACTCTGCAGAACATAAAAATGAAGGACAATGAGTCCTTCAGGGAATTCGTGAAGCGGTTTGGTCAGGCCGTCTTGCAGGTGGAGGCCTGCAGCATGGATGCTATCCTACAAATCTTCAAGCGAAGCATCTATCTAGGCACCCCATTTTTCGAATCACTCGCTAAAAAACCTCCCACGATAATGGATGACTTATTCCGGCGTGCCAACAAATACTCAATGCTCAAAGATGATGTACGAGCAGCCACCCAGCAGCAAGTCTTGGTTGCCGGACATGCATCCAAAAGTAGTGCGGAGAGAAATGCCAAACACCCGGACAGGCCAAGGCCATCCGATCGCAGGCAGGAAGGGCCAAGTCGCCCAGAAATGCCGCCCCTCACACCCCTTTCCATATCATATGAGAAGCTTCTTCCTATGATTCAAGGTATGTCCGATTTCAGGTGGCCTAGACCCCTCGGAACGGATCCATCCAGAAGGGATCGTACTAAAAAATGCGCTTACCACAAGGAGAATGGCCATACAACGGAGACATGCAGAAGCCTCCAGTATTTAGTGGAAAGGCTTATAAAGGCGGGACATTTGAGGCAATAACTCCGCTCAGACGGCGGAGAAGGAGACGCTTCCCGGAATCATAACTCTGGAACCCCCATGGTTCCAGTCGGCCCCAAAACCGTCATAAACTATATCAATGGAGGCTCATTGGACGAGGAGCACGACTCCAAACGAAAAAGACAGAAATTGTTGCGGGAAGCAATGGTGCGCGAGCGCGTCAACTCCATCCGGCCTGGGATAACGGGGGGGGCCCTCGCCCCATAGACGGAACAATCATTTTCCCACCAGCAGACCCCACAGGGATATTGCAGCCGCACCGCGATGCCCTTATTCTATCCTTAGGGATGGACAAGTTTGACGTAAGACGCATCTTAATTGACCCAGACAGCTCAGCCGATCTGATGCAAGCATCGGTGATAAGCCACATGGGACACAATTTAGTTGGTCTCGAAAATCCTGGGCGAATCTTGTCCGGGTTCAACGGGGCATCAACTATTTCCTTGGAAGACATTGTACTGCCAGTCCAAGCTGGCCCAGTCATTCTCAACGTTCAGTTTTCGGTGGTACAGGATTTGTCACCCTTCAACGTTATCTTGGGATGCACATGGCTACACTACATGAAAGCCATCCCCTCCACGTATCATCAGATGGTCAGCTTTCTTACCGAGAATGGGCAAATCGACCTATACGGCAGCCAGTTAGCCGCTCGCCAATGCTACCAGATAGCAAGAGAAGCCGGGACCAGTCAGGAGGATAAGCCCCTCCCTGAGCCCACTCATACACTTGATCAATAACAATCACTGTGTCCGGCGGACAGAGATCCCCCAGTAGCAGATCCCTTGCAAACAATCCAAATCTCGAAAGAGGATGCTCACCTCACTCATATCAGTTCCCTCCTGACACCTGAAGAGACCCAGAACATCCAAGATGCCCTCCGATAAAACCATGACGTTTTCGCATGGGCGCATTCTGATATGAAAGGAATTTACCCCTCCATCGCCTCTCATAGGCTTAACGTCTTTCCAACAGCAAAACCCGTCCGACAGAGGGTTAGACGTTTTCACCCGGACAAGCAAAAGATTATCCGGGATGAGGTTGACAAGTTGATGGAAGCCGGATTCATCAGAGAGGTGGAATATCCGGACTGGTTGGCGAATGTAGTGGTGGTACCCAAAAAGGAAGGCAAATGGCGGGTGTGCGTCGACTAGACCAACCTCAACAAGGCATGCCCAAAAGACAGTTTCCCCCTACCACGCATAGATCAAATTGTGGACTCCACTGTTGGACAGGGGATGCTCTCCTTCCTAGACGCCTTCTCAGGATACCACCAAATTCCCATGGCTCCGGCTGACGAAGAAAAGACAGCCTTCATAACGCCACACAGACTTTATTGTTACAAAGTCATGCCGTTTGGCCTCAAGAACGCAGGCGCCACTTATCAAAGACTGATGACAAAGATCTTCAAACCTTTGGTTGGCCGCACAGTTGAGGTGTATATTGGTGACATCGTTGTCAAAAGCAAAACACGAGAGGAGCATACCCTCCACTTGCAAGAAGTCTTCCACCTCTTAAGGAAGTATGACATGAAGCTGAACCCTTCTAAATGCGCCTTCGGCATAAGTGCTGGTAGATTCCTGGGATTTATGGTCAGCCAAAGGGGGATAGAGGTTAGCCCAGATCAAGTAAAGGCAGTCATGGAGACACCACCGCCCAGAAATAAAAAAGAATTACAGCGCCTCATAGGCAAACTCGTCGCGCTAGGACGCTTTATAGCCCGCTTCACTGATGAACTACAACCCTTCTTTTTGGCAATACGAAAAGCCGAAGCGAGTGGGTGGACAGACAGCTGTCAAAATGCCTTCGAAAAAATTAAACACTGCCTCATGCAACCACCCATTCTAAGAAGCCCCCTCTCTGGAGAAAAGTTGTATATGTACTTGGTTGTATCAGAGTGGGCAGTGAGCGCTGTTCTATTCCGCTGCCCCTCACCCAAGAAACAGAAACCTATTTATTACGTTAGCAGAGCGTTGGCTGACGTAGAAACAAGATATTCGAAGGTGGAGCTAACGGCCTTGTCACTTCGAAGTGTCGCCTAGAAGCTTCGTCCTTACTTCCAAGCCCACCCGGTGGTCGTGCTAACCGACCAACCCTTCGCAACATACTGCACAAGTCGGACCTAACCGGAAGAATGCTTCAATGGGCCATAGAGTTGAGCGAATTCGGAATCGAGTTCCAACTGGGAGGGCCCCTATATAGTATCTAAGGCAAGTGAAAGTGGAGCCTATCATCTACAAAAGCCAGACGGAACCCCGTTGCTCCGACCATGGAATGTATCTAATCTAAAGCAGTATTATCAATGAAAGAGAGATAAAAACATAATGTAAAAAACATATATGTTTTATTGATACTTGTAAAATTACATACAAAGGCTCTCCGAACTACAAAGTACAAAGAGGAATCGCAGTAAAATTTACAAAAAGAAAAAGCCCTCATTGGCTAGGCTTGCTGCGCAGCTTGTCTTCCTCACCCGGGGGAATCGAAGGGACGTCCCGTTTGATACCATGTTTCTTCATACAGCAGCGATAGCCGAAGAAGAACATTTCATCTACCTGCCTCTGGTAGTCCGCTTCAAATTCCTCCCTTTGCGCAACAAAATCAGTCTCCAACTCTTCCTTTTGTGTTGACAAGCGCAACTGCAGATCCTCTCTTTGTTTTTTCTCGATAGACACCTCGGTCCGGAGATGCCTCACCTCTCCCCTCAGTTGGTCCATCTCACCCTCCACCTCATGCAGGCGGGCGTCTGTGGATTCCTCCCGGCTCTTCGCCTCAGCAAGATCCATTCGGAGAGCCTCATTGTCCTCCTGACACTTCTCCAACGTTTCAGCATTTTCCTCAGAAGCTCTCCGGGCGGCGGATAGGCTGGCTTCGGCCTGCTCCAGTCTCAAGCGCAATTTCTCTTCGCTGTTCATGCGCTGCGAGATGAAGGCCTTCATGTGATCAGAAACTCGCAGCAGGTCCATAAAGAGATCGTGTTATTGAACCATGCCGCGGATCCCGCTTACCAGCTGCAACAAAGCAACAGCAAATTCAACTATCAGTCATGCGAAAAACACACTAGCATGACAAGAAAAGACAAAGGAAGAAAAGTCATACCATCTCCGCCGATTCAAACATCTTCGCTGAAGGCACAGCTACATCTGAGCCGGATGGAATCCGTCTCAGCATTTCTTCCAACCCCGTGAAGCTAGAAATGCTAGCGGAGATGCAAGCTGCATCATCAACAGGATTCCCCCCTGACGAGGCGGACGGGAACGACTCCTCCCCCGGATCTGGAGCCCCATCGTGCACGGCCGCCTGGACCTCTTCGAGTGAATCCTCATCCAAGACCACCACCGGGGCGGGTAGGTTCCCTTCTACCATCTCCGTCTCGCTACCCTCCGGGTGATCTTCTCGGACGGATGAGCAACTGACTTCAATGGTCTCCAGAAGGCGATCCTGAATCCGCCCGAAGAGGTCAGCCTTCAAGTCGCGAGTCGGACGAGACCTCCTTGTAGCAGGCCCCTTCACTGGTACAATAGCAAGGGAGCTTTGCTCACAAGGAGGCACATCCTCACATCCAACCGCCGTTTCTTCCGTTGGAGGCAACATTTCAGCAACGAAGGCCCCGGCTGGGGAGTGCCAGGCTGGTTCACTGAGTCCGCTTCCTCAGCCAAAAAGGCCAGCCGTCTAGCCGCTGGCACTGAAGGCCCGGATCCCTGCAGACATGCGAGACGTCCGGAGCAGCTTGAAACAGATAGCAAGGGGAGGGGATCCGGCGTTCTTATTATTACTTCCTTTTCATAAACTACAGTTGGTTTTACCACTTCCTTTTCAGGAGATGGAAGCTTTATTTCTTTCCCCTTGATAAGGGGCTTCTTCTTCTTCTTTGCTGGGGCACCAGCAGTAGAAGTGGAAGCGGCGCGTTTCTTCCATGGGAGCCTTGCGCAGCTTTCCTTCTTTTCTTTTTTCCTCCCGTTCCTTGAGACGGGCTTTGCGTGCCTGGGCGTCTGCCTTTTGCGCCTCCTTATAGAGCGAGAGGTCCTTGAGAACAAAATGTTCTCCGGATACCACTTTTTTGGGCAGCTGCCTCGGAAGTATGTTCAGAACAAACGGCTAGGGCTCCCGAATGACCGCACAGAGATTCTGCGCGGAGAGAAGTGTTTCACAACTTCTCTCAGCCACCGCAATCTCAAAAAGCCTGTTCAACCGGTTGAATGAGGCTTTCTCCACCCATTCCACCAGCCTCCCCCTTTGATCCTTGCCTACGCTCAAGAAAGCAAAGCATATCAGCCGCCTGATAATGCTGATCTAATTCGCAACAAAAGCAGACAGGGAGTAACTTATTCATACCTGAAATCTCAAGCGAGTAGTTGGGAGCAAACGGCATGTCCGGATGCACCGTCAAGCCCGCCCAGAGGCCCTTGACCAACACGCTTCCCTGGGCGGCCCCTTTGGTCGAATCCGGAAGGCTAGTCACCATCTGCAGGGACGGCAGACTGACGACGAAGCTGAAGATGTCATTCTGCGCCTTCTTGATGGTATAGATAAAGAGGACCTCCAGCAACGTCAAGTCCAAATTGAACAGCACGTTCAGGACGCTGCACCCCATCAACACCCGGACCATGTTCGGATGGACATAAGCAGGTGGAATCTGAGTGAAATGGAGAAACTCCTTGAACATAGACGGAAGGGGGAACCGGAGCCCAGCGTTGAATTGTTCCTTGGTGAAGAAAATAGACCCGTCCTTAGCTTTATCAGTCGGCACAACCTCTCCATCCATAAGCTCAACGAACACTCCATTGGGGATGCAGAAGCGTTCGCGAAACTCCTTCGTATTCAGTTTTTCAATGGATTTCTCCGCCTGAGCATCTCTGGACGAACCAGATGAGGTAACTTCCTAATTTGCAGACATTTTTAGGATAGCGTTGAAGCAAGACCTGCATGAAAGAATACCAACAGTCAGAAAACTGCAACCCATCCCAAACCACAATCAAATACTTCCTGAAAAAGCCCTAGAAACTGGTATTAACCCCTAAACCACAAGCAACTTGCCCAAAGCAAACCACAAGCAACCGCAAAGCCACTGCAAACGACAGAATACAACAAATGAGAACGTACCGAAGGTAGACTGGCGAAAAGAGGATGAACTCCGCGGCACAATCACCGTCACGGCATGAACCTTGATAGAAGAAACTTTAGAAACTCACTCACGGGCGAAGATACGCAAATGGCTGAGGAGAAAGCACTAACAGTCGAAAATGCAGAAGACAAAATGCAAAAAAGAAAAGATTCAATCCGCTATTTAAATGAGAGACAATCTCTTGGAATTCTAACCGCTCAGCTACGCTATCACCGAAACGACACGCCGCCTTGGAATTCCCAGAGATGGCTGCTCATCATAAATGCTCTTCTGTCTCTTCGCCCCCGCACACCACGTGGCCCAATGAGCGAACGAGGAAGCCTCAATTTTAAAAAACAAGTAGTCATTTTTAACTCGCCCATTTTTGCTCGGGCAAAATAGGCAAGTTAAAAGGGGGGCATTATAGGGACCCCTCCCTCTGGTGACACGTGGCACGCATTTCTATCCGAATCAACTGCATCCGGATCTCCCCCAAGAGTACACGTGGTGCGCTTCTCTTATCCGGACTCCTTCAGAGAGAAGCACATGGCACTCACAAGCGCCACATCCGGGCCACCGCCATATCCTATCCGGATATGTTTGTTCAGATTGTTGACCAAAGAAAGCATGCCTTGCTACGTCATTCTGACATCTTGTCACAGCCCACATTCCGACGCCTGCAGAGTGAAAGGACAGGAATGATAGCAAGTCACATCCCACGATCTCTGACAGCCGCCTATAGGGCAAGGATGTCCCTGCCACCACCTAGGGGCATCATGATAAATCAAAAAGTCTTCCATCATTAAAGGAGGAGAGAGAGAACTTCTGTCACTATATATATAAATCTTCGCACAAGGAAGAAGGTAAGCTTGCAATACCTAGTAAAAGGCCGACTATGCTAACTTCTCATTCTCTCCATAACCATGGCTAACAAACTCATCGGAGGGTGTGTCCGGACACCCGGTCCGGGCATCTTTTGCGGGCACAACTGAACAAGAACTCAATATTGGTTGAGATCGTGCGTCCATCTAGCAGCAACATGGATCACAGGGACGCGAGGCCTCAACAAATTATACTTTTAAGAAGTTAGTACCCATATTTTTTGACATATAATAAAATAATATATTTTTTTATAAAAATATTATGATATTACTATTTATGATTTACTAAAAACTATTTATTTTTAATTTACTTTTAATTACAAAACTAATTTGATTTTTAATAAGACTTGAGTTAAATTTAATTAATATTATATAAATTTAATTTATAATGTTTTTACAAATCCAAAATAAAAAGTTACTTTTAAACATAACTTATCCAAACAATTTTTTTTTGTTTTTTTATTTTTAAAAGCAACTTCCAAACACCCTCATTTTTATAAGTTTCTAAAATAGTATTGTATTTTGTTTTAAAATTTAATAACTATTTTAAAAAACAAGCTTAGAAAACATGCCAAATGAGCTTTTATATTTAATAGAATTTTTATAATATTAATATAATGTTTTAAAAGTCATCACTTCAATTTGAACTTAGTCTTTTTTTAAAGTTTAAATTACCTCCCAAATGTGCACGTTGGCATTAATTTAATTTATTTAAGTTTTCACGAAAGGAGATGCAAATGGACTATGTGGTAATTGTTTTTGAAAATAATTTTAAAAAATAGTTTTTGAAAATTATCATATGATTTTATAGAATAAAAATCTGTTTAGAAGTCTAAAATATTTTTATCTTATTTTTAATATTTTTAATATGTTTTAAAAATAATTTTTATATACAATGTTTTATTTTTAATTATTTCACATATTTATATAACTATTTCTTAAAACAATATTTAAAAAATAAATGAAAATAAAAAAAATAATTAAAAAATATGATCTGAAAACACTAGATAATATTATGGAAAATAGTTTTTAGTTGTAAAATGCGTTTTCTATATATTTTTTTATTTTAAAAAACAAAAAACATATTTAAAAAAATAATTCCCAAACAATTCCTAGTATTCCTTAAAAAAATATGACAAAAACATTTTCTTTTATTTAATTAAAAATTTAAAGTGTGAAACAACCTTTCAATCTGTTTTCTGTCTTTGTTTTGTTTTTTTGTTTTTGTTTTGTTTGTTTGTATTTTTTTTTTTTTTTCATTTGGCATCATATGAAAATATAAAGAATTAAAATTTTAAAGGCCTAATTAAAGGAATAAAAAAAATAAAATCTTTAAGAATCATTTGTCCGTCTCAGGCTGTCTCAAACCGCCATAGATTATATAAGGCTTTTTTCCTTAGTCTGACCCAATAGAAAAATAGGAAAAAGGGCGATGGGTGTGTTGGTGCCTTGAGACTTGAGTGGTACGCTTGCTTCTTTTTCTCTATCCCAATTGTCAAATATTTCACCCTTATTCTCTTCTCATTTATTAATTTGTGGGATGTATTTTTTCTTTTCTTTTTGTTTGTTTTGACCTAAATGGGAAAAAATTTACTGTCAATTTAAACCCTTTTCTTAATTTTTCATTTCAATTTGATAATCTTTAGCTTTTGATTTCTCTCCTTTTTGGTTGATTGTATTGGTGAGATGATGTTAGGCTGTTAGTGCTAATGGGTTTAATCTATTTTATTGTTTCGTGTGGTTTTGGATGACTTTGGATATTGGATTGTGCCTGTGTGGTTGCCGAGAAATGGTTCGGGTAAGGTGCTTTGTAGAGTTTTTGGGTATGTTTGGCTGCTGAGAAATGGGTCTTGGAACTTGTTTGCATGGTGGGCGTGGCTTTGAACGGGTTTTTGGCGAATTTTGTTTTTGATTTCTTTCTTTTATGTTCTACTGGACGGGTAAGATGATATCAGTTTCTATGATTTGAATCTATTTTATCACTTTGTGGTTTTGGGTGAGTTGGGGGTGTCAGGCTATGGTCTATTTGGTTGCTATGAAATGAGTCGGGGAAGTTGGTTTTATAGGTGGTGGGTGTTTTGAGTCAGTTTTGGGTGTGTTTGGCAGCTCAGAAATGGCTATGGAAACTTGTTTGCTTGCGCAATAGGAGTAGTTTTTTTTTTCCTTTTCTATTGTTTCAGTGTGTTAGTGAGATGATCTCAGTGTTGATGATTTTAATCTATATTGTTTATTTGTATTGTTTTAGAGGAGTTTGGATGTTGGATTGCGCACTGTTTGGTTCCTGAGCAATGATTGGGGAAGGGTTTTATTTATTTATTTATTATTATTTTTATTTTTTTAGTTTTACTTTTTTCATTTAGTATGAGTTCTGACCAAGTTTGCATATGTTTCTTGCCAAGAAATGGCTCTAGGAAGTTGTTTGCATGGTTAGTGTAATTTTGAATGAGTTTGGCTGTGTTTGATTGCTGAGAAATGAGTATAGGAAGTTGTTTGCTTGCAAATTGGTGTGGTTTTGAATCAGTTTGAGGGAATTTATATCCTTTAACAACATTTGCAGATGAAAAACGGAAACTTTAATGAAATTTGGAAAATAAAAGGTGACACTTTAACTACATCTGGAAATGGAATTGCGAGAAATAATAATTTTGATAGTTCTAGGAGGGATTCTGTTTAAAAATAAATGTACATTTTAGGGAACGCAATTGTGAATTGCTTTCTGCGAAGTTTTTTGTTATGATGGTAGTTGGAACTTGCCACCATTATGCTAATCATAATTCATGGGAGAAAGATTACGGTTAGTTGGATTCTTGGAAAACACAGAGAAAGGGGAAAAAATAGGAACATATATCAAATTCTCGGAAAATGAAATACAACAAAAATTATTTGAGGACTTCTGCATTTTTTCAAATACTTCATTTTTCATTTAAAATGCTAATAAAGTTGGAGAAATACTGAAAAAAGAAATTTATTGAGTTCAAACTTATTTTAGTTTTATTTTTCTTTCCCATTTACCTCCAACTTCCCTTTCCCACTTGCAATTTCTGATGTCCAAATAAAGCCATAAAAATTAAAAAGGAGGAAATTATGAGAGAATGTTGCATATAGATGTAGCTTTGCTTGTTTGTATTTTTTTTCCCCTTTAGGCAAAACTGGGGCAAAATCATGAGCAATGAATGGGTATTATAAAATTTCTTGTGAGGAGATTTCAGGGTTTATTATTTTATTTTATAAATTTTTTAAGACATATTTTGGGATGTTTTACACTCAATCAGCCTCTGTTTTCTTTATTTTTCTGGAGGTTGATCTTTCCATCATAGTCCTAAACCTCTTTTTAAGATTAAAGGTTGACCTAAACACCCGAAAGCCTATAGTATTTGCAATCCTCAAAATTATTTATCCAAAATTCAGGTTTTGTTTCATAAGGTTTTTGAAAATAGTTCTCAAAATTAGTTTTTGATGAATAAAATTAGTTTTTAGGAACAAAATTTTGTTTGGGAATTCAAATATAAAAAACAATTTTCTGGGTCTGTTCCCTGTGAAGATATTTTGCAATTGTATACAACACAAAAGCTCTCAGCTTATTCTCCATATTTCTAATTGATACTAAGAAGTGAGAACACTCTGTAAAAAAATCTGAAAACACCTCAAACTTGTTATTAAAAATCACCTTGTTTTCAAAACAAATTTTCAAAAAATTGTTTTAATATGAACTTTGCCAAATGTGCTTTTGATGTTAGAAAGCCATTTTATTTTAAAGAACAGAAAACTATTTTTAAAAACAGTTTCCGAATAGTTCCTTAGCTAATTATTGTCTCTCAACTGTGCCTTTTTCTATCTATATTTCATTAGTAAACCCTGAAATTATTTTTCTTGCTGCACGAACTAATTATCATAACCTTTTCTAAACAATGGCCCACTAATAGAGAGATTCTGGAGAACAAATTCAAGGTTTAATTGCTGTATTGCTTCTACATTTGGTTCTGATGTGTTGGTAAGATATATGAGAACATCTCTTCTAAATCATTGGCACTCATAGAACTCCTCATCCTTCAAATGTACTTTTTATCCATAATTAAAACTTCTGTCCATTCTAATAAAAAAAAAAGTCATTGGCACTCATAATTATTGCCAACTGTTTGAATATTGAAGGTTTTTGTCCGTATTTGCATAAGAAGGTTTTTTTCCCACTCCCTTATTATCCTGAAACTTTGGCACAAAATTTATCACTAAATATTCTTAAATAACTGTGGAAGTATCATTAATTGTGTATCTGTACATTGATCTATCTTAGTTGGAATTTGATTCAACTATTGTTGGAAAACTGGAAGTTCCCATAACAGCACTATGTCATTGCCTGAACTAAAGCAATCAACTGCATCTGTATTTTCACTTTTCCTTGGATATCCTAAATGTAATGCTTTCTTCCCTTTTATTTGCATGTCTTTTTTTGGGGGGTAGTGTAATATAATATACTTGTAATAACAAATTTGTAGTGTCAGGTTAGTTGAATATTTTTCTTGCACTAAGCCAATGATAATAATAATTTCTTTTTCCTCTGACTAAAGCAATTTTCATTTGTGCAGTCAAGACAGTATATATAATCTATTATACTCTCAAATAGTTGTCACTTGAAAGGGTTCCATGGCAGGTAATGGCCTGCCATCTCTGGGTCGTGTGAAACTCTGCGATCTGATTGCTTGTGAAGGCCTTCCTTCTGATTCTTATAAGTTATCTGTGTCCACTTTGTCACAATCACTAGCTCAATATTCTGCTGCTATCATTCAATTTCCTTCAAGTGATGGAGCCCTTCTAAGGTCTGGTTTGGATTCTGCTCACCTCTACTTCCATCAAAGAGCATCTTACCCAGCTGCAGATATGATCCATAACAATGAATCTCGTGAGTGGTGCAAGACCTCTGGTTATTATGCAGATCCGCAACTGTGGCAAGAAACCTATGATTTCAGACCAGGCTTAACTCCTCCAGAATCAAATAGCGGTTTGGAATTCCCTCCAGCTGGTTTGCCAGATATATTTTCTCTGCTTGGCCAAGCAGCTCGGGATATTCTGGATGCTATCAGCTTCTATTTGAACT
The DNA here is from genome assembly GCA_030254885.1 of Vitis rotundifolia. Taxonomy (NCBI): domain Eukaryota; kingdom Viridiplantae; phylum Streptophyta; class Magnoliopsida; order Vitales; family Vitaceae; genus Vitis; species Vitis rotundifolia. The sequence goes on from CM058169.1 coordinate 17,675,936, forward strand.
TGCGTAGCTCGCCTTTTACTGAAATACTCGATAATGTTCCCTTGAGAAGTCGTGAAATATCATCTTCTGTACTGTCTGTTTGCTGTTATGGAAGGCCATCCTTTCAGGGACCACAACATCATAATTTAACTACCCAAGAGGATGGCCAATTAGTTATGTTTTCTGATCATGAGCACCAAGTTGATAAAAGCCTGATAACACTTGTTAAGTCAGATAAAGCAGGCTTACATGTAAGAGACTTTCATGGTCGTTGGGTTCTTGTGGATGGGGATCTTGGTCCCCAAGAAGCCATTGTTTACCCTGGACTTGCACTCTACCAGGCAACTGCTGGCTATGTTGGCCCTGCGCTACACCGAACAGAGATTAGTAATATGCAGGGTAATATGTATGGACGATGCTCTCTAGCTTTCAAACTCATGCCCAAATCCATGACCAGTCTCAATTGTTCGGAGATGAGGGCAGCTGGTCATGGGGTTGAAGCTCAGTTTCAGCTTCCAGTACCAGTGGATGACTTTATGCAGAGATCCCACCCCACTGAGCAACTTTTTAACAGAAACAATTTCCCAAGTTTCAATTTTCCTACAGCCCAAGATGGTAGGCTCTCAGTTTTTAAATGAAAATGTTCACTTTTTAGTTGCTGAAGTAGTATGAAATTGCATAACATGTTTGGATGGACTAATTAAAAATTATTGCTTAAAAATAGTTCTTTTAGTGATATATACCATCTTTGGTTCTCTTTTTTGGCTGAAGTGGGGCTCCATGTCACCCTGAAGCAATGTTTTATTCCTTCACAAAATCAGTTGCCTTTTACTATGGATAAGTATTGACATTAGGGCTCTGTTTTCTTCTCTGTTTATCTCATTTATTATCATTTTTTATTCTCCTTGACCTCTTCTATATTTTTAGCCATCATAGCTGATTCGTTATCATTTGTATTGTTATCTTCTATATATATATTGGTAATTAATAATTGAAACTTTCATAAAAGAAAGGAATGTATGAACCATGAGTCCCTACCAAGAATAAGATGACTGACATTGTAATTCAGCCCTATCCTAATAAAAAGCATGATGAGGTTTGAGCTCTATTTGAACCCTTGAACAAACTACTCTAAAGAAAGTTCAATATGAGGACTAAGAACCATGCTCCGTTGTGGTTCATTATTTCTTCCACATGTACTTCCTTTTCCTTAAAGATTATTTTATATTTTTTGCTTCAATATATGTAATCCAGAAACAGAAATGTTTCCCACATCACATGGACCTAGATAAGTAAGGCTTGACTTGTCCATCCATAAACAAAGCTCCTGTGTAGAGTTGGCTATAACCTAATGAATCTCAGATCTACCAAAAAAAGCTCATGCTTATGTTGAACAAGAATGCAGAATGAACTACGCTATGGTCAACAGATTTTTGAATATGATGCCAAAGAACACAATTATTTGAAACTGTTCAATTTTCTGGTGTGGTAGATGTGTTAGTATTACTGACTTGGTCATCCATCTTTTAAGTTGTTCCTTGCCTTTATTGAATTGTGGTGATCTGTTCCTTTTTTCCAAAACTCAATTGTGAACTATTGGAATTCCATGCATGGTAAACATTCCTATCTTTCCAGTTGTGGTTGTCAACTTTAAATACTAGCATATATTATTTTCCTATTTTTTGTAGCATATGTTGTGTTTTAAGTTTTTTTTTTTTTTTTTTTTTTTTCGCTTTTTTCTCTTCTTATATATATACTGAACGTTTACTGGAAAAATATTTGTACATTTATGAAACATATACATTGCAAGAATGAAGTATTCAACATTTATGCAACCAATTTCATGAAAGATAGATTGAAAAGGTAAATATAGGTATTCATCAACATATCTAAACGCTAAATGCTAGATTTTTTTTATGAAGTCAACTTAACTAAATATGACACTTTAATGTAGAGGTGCATTATAAAATTCACAAAATGAACTTTCGAGATTATAAACTATAATTTTAACATCCAAGTTTCAATTAGTTTGCTAATACTGTTTTGTTAAAATGACTGAGTTCCTAAAAGTCAACAGCCAATATACTAAGAAATGATGTTCATGTACAACTATGACTGTATACTTATGTTTGTGTCTTATGTTCAAGGTTTAATTTTTCAAGGTCATTAATTATCCATCCTAAAGTGGCCAAAAGAAGCTCAAAAAAAAAAAGGAAAAAAAGCCTATATGTTAAAAACTTCTCATTCTTCATCATCTTCCTTAAGATAGCATACTGAATTTGAAATACATGTCTTTTGTTCTCATATATGTCATTATTTATCAGAGCAATAATGCTACTTAGGCTTCAATCTTTAGCATTGGCCTTTAACATGTATTATACAATTCCACCTAAAACATGCTCTCTTTTCTTGTCCTCTTTGTCTTACTATTTTTCTTTACCATGGATCCTAATTTTTGATGTCATTTTTTTTTTTTTTTGTTACATAAGGGAAATAAATAGAAAAAAATATACCCACATAAGGGCCACATTTGTATTTCAATAGTGAAGTATTTTACCAGCTTTAATAAAGATAGTGAACTTAAAAGAGGTAAATGTAGACATTCATCATTATTAGACATGTGAAAGCACTGAATGTTAAAAGGTATGGTAAATTTTTTTTTTTTTGTTTGATCAGATAAAGATGTAGTAACCTTGAATTTAAAAATATGACTATTTAATGGATTTCTACATCAAAAATCCACAAAATAAACTGTTTGAACAATAATTTTAGTTCCAAGCTCCAATTGGTCTAATAATGAATTTTATTATACTAAAAATTTCAAGTTCCTAAAAATCTACAATTAATACACCAAAATACAAATTATGGATGTTAATGCCTTGAAGTGCATATTTATTGGCTTGCTGGTTTTATTTATGTATTTATTTTTGGGCCTAATAAAAAAATGGATGTTTCTGGGATATCCACGGGTTGAGCAGTTCTATCTATTTGCATTGCTATTTGTATTTCTGTCTTGAAACAGTTTTGTTTACCGTCTCTTTCTGTGAATATGAGTTTAGTCTGGTCAATCCCCAAATTACATTGATTGAGGTCTGGGGAGTAAGTATTAATGCCATATCTTTCTCTTCCTGATTTTTTCCTCATTTCATGTTCCACAAAAATTGAAATACTAAAAACTTCCCAAACAACTCAATTGTTATCCATCTCAAATGCAGTTTTCATCTTGTTCCCTCCTCTCTCTCTCTCTCTCTCTCTCTCTCTTCCCCTCCCTTTGCCATTTATGATTTCCTTGTTTTTGTTGGTATATACAAAGATGGCCCTAAAACTAATAGGATGAACCTCAAAAATGACCACATATTGAACAATAGACCAAGTGTCATTTTTGCATGTCTGCTTGATCCCTAATAGACAATTTCTGGATCTGCCCCTGGTTCAGTTTCTCAACTGCAGAACAAAATGAAAGATAAAAGAATGGTGCTACTGATTCTTATTTATTTATGTATTTTTTAATTTAGTTTTAAAATTTTTTATTATAAGCACCTTGGATATAATCTTGAGGAGAAAGCTGTCAATTTGGCACGGTAAAATAGCATTTTTACAAATAAGGATTAAGTCTATGGAGCCTTATTTCTCAGAGCCCATTTTGGTTCAAGGTGTAAACTAAACACCTTAAGGCATAAATGCTTGGCCTTAAGGACCCTCTAGCCTTGTGCTAAGTTAGTCAAAGGCGTGCTCTCAATCATTGGGGATAGTAGCAAATGTAGAAACTAGTTGTTGCACTTCTCCCATCAGATGATTGTTATTATTTATCTTTTGAGTTGTCACTTCATTCTCAAGATTTATGAATTCATTTGGAGCTCTGCTTTACTTTAGGTTAATGCTTCATCAATGTTTCCATTAGCTGGATCAGCTCACTGGTTAATTACTTATTCAAATTATACTACTTATGTAACTAGAATGTTTTTCATATTTATGTCTATATTGATAAAGGTCAATATCAGCTGTAATTATAGTAGGGTATAATTCATATCTCGGCATGTTTGATATCCTTGACATGCCTATTTATGAACATGGTAAAGATGATGCAAGCTTAATAATTGCAGCATCTTAGTTTGGACTCTCATGAAGTTGGTTTCTTGTTCAATTGGCATTTTGTAGAGAAGTCAGCCTTGTGAGGTTCAAATGGTTACAGCTCTGATAGAACATTTAGGCAATACAAACGCCATTTCTATATCATTTTAGCAGAGAGCAGTCACCACATCATAAGTTGCCAATGCCATTTTTTTTCTGGGTAAAAAGAGAGGAAAAAAAAAAGAACAAAATAGATTATATCTGGACAGGTCTGCTTATCATTAATGTCAACCTTTATGAACTCAGCAAGATAGAAAATTGAAATCCTAACAATATTTTATTGCCATTGTCAGTTGTATCACCTTTGTATAGGATTATTTTTTTGCTATTTTGTTTTGAGTATTTATTTTTGTGTTTAGCTCTTAGTAAGAAGTTTTTAATAACAGGTCCTTGGATCGATGAAATGCTGGTACAGGATCTATGAAGCCCTTGATGAGGAGGAGGAAGAATAATTCTAGATGCAAACCTCTCCCACCTTCCAAGAGGTTACGACTAGAGGCACAAAGAGTTCTCAAGGAGAGAGTTCAAGATATTGCAGATAAGAAGGGCATCAAGTTGAGGTTCTGTAATCTGAAGGAATGTGAGAGTCACATCCATACACTTGACAGTCCTTGTGCTAATACAAGAATGGAGATCGGGTGGCCACCAGGGGTTCCATTTGTTCATCCTCATGATCTACCAAACAAGGCAAAGATTGGTTTTCTTGAAGCATATGAGCCTGGTTGGACAGCCACTCATGATATGGAGTTAAGTCTAATAGAACCTGGACAGGCCAGTCAACACTCGGCTAACTGTAACTGTAACTCTCCTGTTCAAGTTCTATATACACATGAGAACACATTCTTTTGGACCAAACTTTTGTTCTGTGCTTAACATGCATCTACCCATTAACATGAGCATAATGCTTGCATGGTCCTCAATATTCATAGAGTAATGCTGTTTCTCTACCACTTTTACCACATGCTTTATTATCTCAACGCATGGAAATGGTGATTGGATGTATTCAGAAAGTGCTTAAAATGCATTCAGTTCAAAAGGTTTTTGGCTTCTAAACACCACTTATCACTTTGCAATGTGGTAAAAATATTAGGAAGAATAGCATTGTCCAATTGGACCATCATTGTTATGTTCCAATTTTATTGATTGGATTCTATATATCATGAGCAGGCTTGTTTTGTTACAAACTTTCTGTTCTCTGCTGTACATGCATGTATGCACATGTAACACGATCATGAAGCTAGCTTGCCCTGAATATTGGAAAATCACTCTGTAATTCATGTTCTGTTAATCATTTTGTTTCTTAGGTCCTGTTGTAAATAGAAAAAACATATTATTTTTAGGCGGTTGAGAAATGTTGTGATGTTCACACAATACAAAATGTTTAGCAGTGTATAGAATGATGTTGCAGTGACAGATGTTTCTGTGAATTGAGAAATGCTAGAGGATTTGTAGGTTGAAAATTCTCCAATTCACTCGGCAATCTACTGAATATGTTAAAAAAATATAAAAAATAGTCTTGGTTTTCCAAGTATATCTTTACATAGATTTTGTGCTGACAAAGTTTGTTTCTTTACACATATAATGTGTTGAGAAGCCCTAGATTGTATCCTTAGGATAGAAAGAGATACCATTTTCGATTAGGACATTAAAACAAATTATCATGCTCATCTTCTATAAAATGTAAGAAAATGGTTATAGTTATAATTTTAACCTTCATTAGATTTTAATATCTACCATTAAAAAAATAAGACAGACAGACATCATTGGACCTTTGTGTTTTATTTTTAAATTTTTTAAGAAAATTTTATTTTAGCACTTTCATTTATATTAACAAAATTTTATGTTCATTCTTGTGTTTGCAGGAATCAATCTCCATAACTTCTGATGTGTGGCCACCCTTGATCAGCTTGTGATTATTTGTAGCTGCTTGATTCTCTCTCACCATGGTTCTGAGACATTGTCATCCTCAACTGGAAATCTTATATTCCTAATCCTGGACTAGTTGGTGTGCCATACTCTTGAGTTTGTCCTTCATTCTCAGCTGACCTCACAGGGAATCATGACCCAGTAATAGATTGCTTGTATTTAGATGATTTTGAGGGAACTTGGATTAGTTTCTTGCAGTTTCCTCTGAACTAATTGTGTTACAGAATCACCAGGGAAGACTTACTTGTGGCTGACCTTTATAAATCCTCTGAAGTTTTGTACTATGAGCTATACCACTCACCAACTCTGTTTGGAAGAGAGAACGGGAATTGTTTGGATATCCTCACCTACTTGAGACACATTAGTACAGGTTTTTATTGCAATGTTTTCTGCTTCGATTGTCCCAACTGCTATTTATGGAGAATGTGAGCTTACGGACTAATAAGGGTTCGCAATGTTTCCTAGTTGTACAAATTTACCAGTACCGATCTCTTTTGTTGCAGAAAATGAGGATTGGTGACTATCTGATATTTAAATATGAGATGTGCTGTTTCTGATGGTCGCACTTCCATCATGGTGTTTTTTGTTGGATTTTCATTATTACTGCTTCTGACTGATTTCTGTATGATGATCCATGGGATTTTGATATTAAGCAAGTTTTACTGCCTATTCTGATTTCTCGGAGTTGGGATTTTCCTTTGTGATGAGCAGCTAGGTCTTTGATACTGCATTTTTTATTATGGGATGATTTTGAAACCAAATGACCCATGAAGAACAGCTAACAGAGTCTTGTGATCTCTTAACCTCACAACACATTTGCTTTCCTAGTGGTGGAGCCTTTAGCTATACAGATCTTTGGTATTGCTGTGTTCATTTTGTTTCAATACCTCCTTAGAGGCAAAGCCCAGTTTCTCTTGTGATTTATCCTTCTACCAAATGCCCAGACTTCATCCTATTTGTACAACCCCTTGATCTTTTGCTGAAACAATTTCTCTTGGGAAAGTTGCTGGTGTAAATTTTCTTTAATTTTACAACTTTCATTAATTTTAGTAATTTTTTAAAGAGAAATTTTAAAAAATTTCATAATTTCATTGATGAATTCTAAGGTTTTCTTTTGATAATTAGTTGAGAGTGATACAACTTTTAGTTTAAGTATATATATATATATATATATATATGATATGTTAATATAACTATCTCACGGTGGTTGTCATTTGATGGTTGGAATTTTGATAAAGTCAAAACAAAATATAAGTTATAAATGAAAAATTAACCTTTCTTATAATGTATAAAGTTATTATAAGGTAAAATTTTATTTAAAAAAGAAAGTGAAGGTTTATTTGGGGTGCATGTCTCAGCAGACTTTTGGCTTTGCCCAATGTGCAGGGGACAATGGGGCATGGGGCATGTTAGTGAGTTGTGATACAACTCAAATTCACGCAATAAAAAACCATTGATGTGAGAGTTGAACTTGGCACCATATGCATGATACACTAATTCACTCTATTTGCATGATACTTTAGAATATAAAAGTCATTTGTAGGAATGTTTAACTGAAAATCGACTTATATTAGTAATTCTTATTTATTTACTCATTAATACTTTTTTTATTGATGTTTTGACTCAATTTCTTATCATTAAACACCTACTTATTTATTTAGTTATTTATGAAAAAAGAATGAGATATTGGTAGAAATTACAAATTAGAATAATTGAAATATTTGCTTGTGTATATCAATTTCATATCCAATAAGATGGGGGCTTTCACTGCAACCCAACTCGAGGGCCATGGTTGGCGTGTTGTCCACACTGACGAAAATGCTGACAGATTCTATGTGGTGAAAAAAAATTATATGCAACATAGTGCAAAAAGCACGCAATGTAACTTGGTTATGGTGTTTATATCTATGCAATAATCATTTGATACTCTTCCATTTTGTACCAATTTTTGACATAATGGATTAACTATAGTGGGTATATGATATCTATCAATTTCAATTTTTTATGCATAATTTATTAAGATCTTTCTAAGTTATGTGTTAGAACTTGATGACTCAATTTTTTTTTTTTTGTCCGATCCAAAAAGCTCACGGTGTAACATATGTAATGAAAAAAAATTATGTGCAAAAAACTCGCGGTGCGACTTGATTATGATGTTTGTGTCTATGCAATAATTGTTTGATACTCTCTCATTTTATACCAATTTTAGACATAGTGGATTATTTTTCTTTTATACCCGTGGTTTTTCCCTTCTAGAGATTTTCATGTAAATATGTGTTTTTAATTTTCTGATTACCTAGTCTCATTCTTCCGTAACATAAATCACTGGGTTTTATAATATGCAAAGTCATAAGAGAAACAATGTCTAATATTATTTCAAACAATGTCTAGTACCCACTTCTGGTGCCCTAAATCAAAACTCTGCATTACAGCATGTTGCACCTTCCTCTCATGCGGCCCCACGAAATAGCCAGGTGGTTCTTGCTCTAGTGCCAATTGAAGCCATAAACGAATATATGGAAAAATTTGCTAAATTTTCATTTGAACTAGTAAAAATTGCATTAAGATTCCTATGTGCAAAAAAATAATAATAAGTGGACTACTCCAGCCACCTAAAAAAAGCAGTAATATTAAGAAGCATCAAATTAGAATAAAATTTTTAAATAAATAATAATAAAATGAAACTTACTGGTCATCAACTGGAATGACAATATTATGCTTGCTATAAATCCTATGAAAGGAATTGAGAAACCCTGGCCATATTCTATCGAGGCGAGCAACAACCTCCTCCACAGTGTCCGCAATCCACGTATTCGACCTGGTCTGTGAGGCCAACTTCCTCCTTTTAGCACCGGCCATATTCTATCGAGGCGAGCAACAACCTCCTCCACAGTGTCCGCAATCCACGTATTCGACCTGGTTTGTGAGGCCAACTTCCTCCTCTTAGCAGCGCCCTACGCCATAAACAAAAAACGAAAGCATTTAACTAAGTTAATTACAACTAAAAACAGAATATAAAAATCGAAATTTAAAAATTTATACCAACCTGATTAGCATGAGCGACTACATTTCGCCTGTATCTTAGAAATGCCTGTACATCTGATACATTTGCAGGGGTACCATTTTGTAGTGTCAAAGACCATGTGAACTTTGTACCAGCTCAACCTTATTACTTGATCTTCTTTGCCATGGTGATATTTTTGTTTCCTACTCCCTCTAGTTTCTTGGATGTGTCAGCTTTACTGATAGAAATCGAAATGAACCGAGTGTTAATTCCTTGAAGTGCATAGTTATTGGCTTGCTGGTTTTATTTATTTATGGGCCTTGAAAAAAGATGGATGTTTCTTGGAAATCCACATGCTCAGATGGGGCTGAGCGGTTCTATCTACTTGCATTACAAAACCTCCCTCTGAAAGGCAAAACCCAGTTTCTCATCTTTCCAGGGAAATGGAATATGTTTTCCCTTGTGATTTATCCTTCCATTAAATGTCCAGATTTCATCCTGATGGTAAAACCCTTTTTCTTTTTCTGTTTATTGTATGGAAAAAATTTTCTTGGGAAAGTTGGTGGTGTAATTTTTCGTAGGGTTTTACTTCATTTTTGCAAGAAACTAAATTTAAAGGAAAGGAAGAATGAAGTGCAAGTTCTATTTTTAATTTTTCTCTTTTAATTTTTAATTTATTTAATTTATGTTTTCTTTTTCTTGTTCTAAGATGACAAGGTTACTTTAGATTATTAATTATGAAGGGAGGGAAACTTTCTCTCTCCAATTTTTAGATAGAAAATGGGGATTCACAGCCTTCTAATTCAAATCTTAACACAACCAGAACTGCATACAGACTAAAATCATCCTTGTAATTTGTGGACCTGTTTACAATGCTTGAAATAAAAAATGTAAATTTCAGTTTTTAAATATTTTACTAATGTCTTGAAACACAAACATATATAGAGGGAAATACTTTACTCATGTCTTGAAATACAAACATATATAGAGGCATTTTTGAGCCGTGTGCCACCTCTAAAACAAAAAAAAAAAAAAAAAAAAAATTGTTTTTAAAGAATTTTTAAAGTGATTTTTGAAATATTATGTCAAGTAAATTAAGCGTTTTTAATCTTTGCATAATCATCACTCAAATGAGTATTAAGTTTTCGATTCAATATGAAACAAAGAGGGCTTGTGCTTGAGGTAGAGCTAGAAATTTTTGTTAGGTGGGCAACAAGCAAAATTTTGAACTATAATATTTATTTATTGTTATTCAATAAATTAAGAATGTATTTTGACAATGATTTTAGAAAACGTTTCTAACTTTTTTAGCATTTGAATGATAGAATTTTTCAAGTATTAGAAATGTTAGAAATACTTTCTAAAATTACTACCAAATAAGCTCTAAAAAGTTTTAAATATTGTTATGAAATGAAATATATATATATATATATATATATATCAAAAGAAAAAAAGGATTGTAAGATATTTCATAAAGAAAAAAATTCATTAATTTAAGTCATTTTTTAAGAAAAAAATTCCTAAAAAATTTAAGAATTTCATTAATGAATTGTAAGATTTTTTTTTCTCTTAATAATTAGTTAAAAGTACTAACACAACTTTTAGTTTGTATATGATATGTTAATATAATTATCATACGATTGTTGTTTGATGGTTAGAAGTTGATAAAATCACAATAAAGTATAAGTTATAAATGAAAGATTAACCTTTATTATAACCTTTTTTATTCATAATAATAAGATTAAATATATATACATATATATATCAAAAGAAAAAAAGGATGGTAAGATATTTCATAAAGAAAAAAATTCATTAATTTTAGTCATTTTTTAAGAAAAAAATTTCTAAAAAATTTAAGAATTTCATTAATGAATTGTAAGGTCTTTTTTTTCTTAATAATTATTTGAGCATACTAACATAATTTTTAGTTTATATATGATATGTTAATATAATTATCATATGTTGTTTGATGGTTAGAATTTTGATAAAATCACAATAAAGTATACATTATAAATGAAAGATTAACCTTTATTATAACCTATGAAGTCTTGAAAATAAGGTTAAATTTTATTTAAAAAAAAAAGAAAGTTTATTTGGTGGCACGTGGTAGCAGACTTTGGTTCCAGCTAGTGTGTAAGGGATAATGGGTCATGTTAGAGAGATGTGTGAGAAGACTCAAATTCCTGCAATAAAAACCATTGATAGCATGAGAGTCTAACTCAGCACTATAGCATGAAATACATTTTCACTCTATTTGCATGATACTTTAGCATATAAATAAGTAAATGTTTAGTTCAAAATTGAACTTACATTAGCACTTCTTATTTATTTACTAATTTATCCATCAATACTTTTGGTCTTAATGCTTTGCCTCAATTTCTTAACATTGAACATCAACTCATTTATTTATTTATTAAAAAATCATGAGATATTGAAAGAAATTATTACATTAAATTGACATAATTTGACATGATAGAATATAAAGGATCTTGTTTAACTTGAAGTGAGAGAAAAACATTTGACATGTTTTGCTAATGGTAGAAAGAAACATTTGAAATAGTAGATTGGGTAGATAAAAATTAATTAACTATCCATTAATGTTAAAAATTAAGTTAAGGATATGCACAGTTTCTACAACCTGAAGGAATGTGAGATTCACATGCATACACTTGACAGCCCGTCCTTGTGCCAATACAATAATGGAGATTGGTTGGTGCAAGTGTGCAAATGTGTTGCACATGTGTTTTAAGAATAGTCTATGCTTGTTAAGATGTTTTAGCTGTGGTGATAAGCGGAGTAATTGGTGCCAATCCAACAAGCACCAAAAATCAGTTTGTCTTGAAGAGCCCATGTTTGGTATGTAAGATTAAGAGAGGTGGTGTTGTTTTTTGAAATTATGGTAGATGAACATAACAATCCTAGTTCAAATGAAATAAAATTTTCATTTTTCTATATGTTTCTATCTTAAATTTAAAATAAATAAAATCTTTGTGAAATAATTAAATCCCTAATAAGGTAAGATAATTAAAAAAGTTAAATAAACTTAAAATTATATAAATAAGCTAGAAAATAATTGCATTAACTAGATTATTAGTACAAGTGTAATTAATTTGGGAATGTACTAGAACTGCCACATGTTAGTAGGGGTTGCCAAATGTCACACATAGAGATATGAAAAATTGTTGGGAATATTCTTTAAGTATCGCATATCACACTTAGGGGTTGCCAAATGTGAGACATTAAGATATGAAGAATTGTTGGGAATATACTAGAAGCACCACATGTCATACTTGGGGGTTGCCAAATGTCACATATAGAGATATGAAGAATTTGACACTACAAGACAAAAGAGGTATACTTGAAATTTTGGTGGCAGTTAAGGGTAATCTGGTCACCTCATAGTGTAGAGAAGGGCATTTACATCAACTGGTATTCAATATAAAAGGAGAAAAATCTAAAGAAAAACCGTTTCTCTTCATTTTTTCCTAGCGATTTCTTCTTCATGGTGTAAAGGTGGGATCCAAACATCAAGGTGTAGAAATTTTCATTTCTACTTAGAGGAGTAATTAGAGGTAAATAATCTCATCTTCCCATTTTACTTTTTCTATTTTCTTTTTCTTCTCCACCTCTTCTTTAGGCAAGTGTTATTAGAGATTAGGTTTTTGCATGTGTGAAATTTTTTATATATTTTGAAATCATTTTTACTACTTTTTGGAATGTTTGGTTGCTAAGACAATAAGGGAAAATATTGTAATTTAGGTTTGATTCACATATAAATTATTAAAAGTAGATGAGAATGATATTGTATGATGTTGATACTTAAGGAGAATTGGTTGATGCTTTTCAATCCATAAATGTTGAACCACAATTTGTTTTCAACATTGGGAAGACCAAAATCAAGCTCAAACAATCTAATATAATAGATTAAGTTTATGGAGATAATTTTATGAGAAAAAGGGATTTCCTAAGGATGAGGAATACCTTTTATATATATATGTATATATATATCTAACCAGTTGGTAATTTTTGAATTTTTGTCAATTTTTGGTAAAGTATTAAAATCCCAGATATTTTTACCAAATAATAAACTTGATAATGAGTCTAACCATTCAAGTTTTGTTACATTTACACCATGTTTACCCCATGAGAAAATTTAAAACAGATTGGGAAATACAGGAGTGAGGCTCATAGGGACAGTTTGGACTAATTATGCTTTTCAAAATTTTTTGAATTATTTCTATATTATATTTTACTCCAAATTATTTTATATAATAATCTAACCTATAAATTTCACCTCATTTGGGCATTGATAGCCTAGTACAAAAATTATAAAGAAAAGGGTAAAAAAATAGAGTGGTTCAACTAAGACAACTTTAACTTACGTTTCTTTCAAATTTTGAGATATTTTGGCTAATTATCATGACTCTTAATTATTTCTATATATTATGAAAATAAAAAAGGAAACTATATAATCTAATTTCATGCAATTCTGAATTCGTTTGTATAGGGAAATAATTAAGGAAACATTAAAGGATTTTCAATAAGGTATGCTGAATAGTTTTTATTTTTGAGAGTTTTGGCATTATTAGAGTTTGTTTAAATTTTATAAAATATTTCTAAAATCTTTTAGACTCATCATGTATTAGATCAGGAGAGTTTCGTAATTTTTAGAACTTGTTTGGTTGATGAGAAAAATTGAGAAAATGAAGAGCATTACAATATCTCTATTTGGAGCAATTTGGAACTAATTTAAGTTGAGGCTTAATTGATGATCTTTTGGATAAAAAAAAATTAATTTATAAGGTTTCTAGACTCATCAACAAACTATTTGGCTCAAGTTTCACTTGAATCGAACTCTATTTGCCTAGCCTTTTAATTTGAGAAAAATTTCATATTTCAATTAGAGCATTGCCAGATTATGAAAGAGTTAGTAGAACTTAGAATCACAGTTTTCCTTTTTATGGAATTGGAAATTCTCTAAGGTTGTGTTTGTTTTTTTGGCTTTTTACTTAAAGCAATTTGTTTTCAAAATTTAGGTTGTTTGTTTTTCTACTTTTTCATGACTTATTATGAATTTTTTGCTGAATAGAAAAAGTCAAAATATTTTGCTTTTTCTAAATAGAAAAAATAATATGCTAGTTTTTCTTTATCTTTTAATGCTTAATAGAAATAAAATACTACAAAACAAACAACCTAATATTTAACACTATTAAGTATTAAGTTTCTATTTAGAATTAAAAAAAAAAACAAACACCACCTAAGTCCACTTATTTTTTTTTTAAAAGAGAGGATTTGGACTTTACGGAGCCATCATATTATGAGTTTTGCGGTACTTTTGATTGTGAGAATTTTTGTGAGTAGTTACGGTATACATGATTTCATATTATATACATACATTATATTCCTCACACTGGACTAGTTGGTGTGCCATACTCTTGAGTTGGTCCTTCATTCTCAGCTGACCTCATAGGGAATCATGATCCAGTAATAGATTGCTTGTATTTAGATGATTTTGAGTGAGCTTGGATTAGTTTCTTGCTTTTTCCTCTGAACTAATTCTGTAGCAGAATCACGAGGGAAGATTGACTTGTGGCTGACCTCTATAAATCTTCTGAAGTTTTGCACTCTGAGCAGTACCACTCACCAACTCCGTTCGAAAGAGAGAAGGGGATCATCTGGATATCAAATGTATCCTTTCTGATAATTGTATCCTTACCTCCTTGAGGCAAATTAGTATAGGTTTTTATTGCAATGTCATCTTCTTCGATTGTCTCAACTGCTATTAATGGGAGAATGTGAGTTTACGGACTAATAAGGGCACACAAGATTTTACAAATTTGCCAGTACCGATCTCGTTTGTTGGAGAAATGAGGATCGATGGCTATCTGATATTTAAATATGAGATATGCTCTTTCTGATGGTCGCTCTTCTGTGTTTTCTCTTGGATTTTCATACGATCTATGGAATTTATATTTCTGGGTTGGGATTTTCATTTGATGCGCAGCTAGGGGTTTGATAATGGTTTTTGTTTATGTGACGACTTTGAAACCAAATAACCTATGAAGAAAATCTAACACAGTCCTGTGCCTCAAAACACGTTTCTGTGATTCATTTGGTTTCGGGGTAAGTTTCTTTCCTCGATCTTCTTGACATTTCTGCCAAAATGATCAGAAACCCTAGTGGTGGAGCTCTTAGCTTAGCGTATCTTTGATATTATTCTTTTCATCTTGTTTACAATACCTCCCTATGAAAGGCAAAACCAGTTTCTCATCTTTCCAGGGACTAAGTTTTTGCTTGTGATTTATCCTTCTATCAAGAGCCCAGACTTCATCCTGTTGCTAAAACCTGTTGCCTTTTCTGTTCATTGTATTGGGAAATTTTTCTTGGGAAAGTTGGTGTTGTAAATT
This sequence comes from Vitis rotundifolia, assembly GCA_030254885.1. NCBI lineage: Eukaryota > Viridiplantae > Streptophyta > Magnoliopsida > Vitales > Vitaceae > Vitis > Vitis rotundifolia. The sequence continues at coordinate 17,691,383 of CM058169.1, forward strand.
TTATTAGGGTTTTAGTTGATTGAAAGGAAGAATGAAGTGGAAGTTATATTTTTAATTTTAAATTTATTTAATTTATGTTTTATTTTTCTTGTTCTAAGATGGCAAGCAAGGTTATCTTACATTATTAGTTATGAAGAGAAGGAAACTCTCTCTCTCTCCATTTTGTAGAATGGGAATTCACAGCTTTGTAATTCAAATCTTCTTACAACCAGACTGCAAACAAACAAAAATCATCCTTGTAATTTGTGGACCCTTTTATAATGCTAGAAAAAAAAAATTAATTTCAGTTTTTAAATATTTTACTAATGTCTTAAAAGATGATTTTTGAGTTGTGTATGACCTAAAAAACAAAAAAAGTAATTTTCTTTTTAAGAATTTGTAAGGTGATTTTTTGAAAAATTATGTCAAGTAAGTGAAGTGCTTTTAAACTTGGCATGATCATCTCTCAATGGGGTATTAAGTTTTGGGTTCAACATGAAACCAAGAGGGCTTGTGCTTGAGGCAGAGCTAGAAATTTTTGCTGGGTGGGCAAGACACAAAATTTCGAATATATTTTGTATCAAATTTACCAAAAGCAAAAAAGATTGTTAGATATTTCACAATTTTTTTTTAATTAATTTTTCTAAGTAAACAAATTCTAAAAAATTTAATAATTTCATTAATGAATTATAAGATTTTCTTTAGATAATTAGCTGAAAGTAACTCAACTTTTAGTTTAAGAATTATATATGATATGCTAATATAACTATCACATGGTGGTTGTCGTTTGATGGTTAGAATTTTGACAAAGTCATAGAAAAATGTAAGTTATAAATGAAAAATTGACCTTTATTATAACCTACAAAGTCATAATAATAAGGTTAAATTTTATAAAATAAAAATAAAAATAAAAAAGAAGGTTTATTTCGGAGCAATGTCATCAAACTTTGGCTCCACCCAGAGTGTAGAGTACAATGGGGCATGTTAGAGAGATGTGTGTGACAACTCAAATTCATGTAATAAAAACCATTTGATATGAGAGTTTATCTTAGCACCATAAGCATGAAAAATATGTTCATTTTGTTTGTATGATACTTTGGCATATAAAAGTCCATTAGATGAATGTTTAGCTCAAAATTGAATTTACATTAAGAGTTTTTATTTATTTATTTATCCATCAATAACTTTCAATCTTAATGTTTTTGACTCACTTTCTTAACCTTAAACATAAATTTATTTATTTAGTTATTTACCAAAAAAAAAAAAACATGAGATATTGGAAGAAATTACATTAAATTTAGATAATTTGACATGATAGGTATATGGATCTTGTTGTAATTTGGTGCCGATAGTATAAGATCATAAGGAATAGGTGCATTCTATTAGGTAAAATTATGTACCATTTTCTCATATTTAGTGGATTATTTAGTGGTTGAAAGGCCACTCGTGGTTTTTTCACTTTATATCCCATGTTTATCCATGTGATTGATTTTATTTATATTTGTATAAGTTTTTTGCTCTCTTTAAAGAATTAATATAAAAGGACAAACCTAAAATAGGTAATAAAATATTAACTCATGGATTGTAGTTCTATTATATCAAGACTAGAAATATATATATATTTGCTCTCTTTAAAGAATTAATATAGAAGGACAAACCTAAAATATGTAATAAAATATTAATTCAAGGATTAATTCAAAGACGTTGTAGTTCCATTATATCAAGAGTAGAAATATATATATAACAACTTTCACTGATTTAGCCACTATCTCTTACCAATAGACGTCTTTCTAGGAGACTTGTCCATTGCCTTCTTCTTTCATGTTTCTTTCAATTTCTTTTTTTAAGTTTCTTTTTTTTTTTTTTTTTATTTCTTTTCTTTCTTTCCTTTTTTCTTTCCTATTTTGATCTCTTTAAGCATTCTTGATAGCTTTTTCTAGAAATTTTTCCATAGACTCCTCTTTTCTTTTCAAGTTCCTGTTTGTAGATTTCTTGCCAAGACTTATGTAATTACAATAGTTTTGTTCTTTTCTTTTTCACTTGATTACTCAACTCCTGACTTACTAGGGGAACTTGCTATTGGTTCTTTAATCATAACCCTTTCATCATACAAAAGCGAGGTTACTTTCTTTATTGTCTAAAAACCAACTAAAATTCATCCCATTGCATAAAAATCTAAAAGTGCTCTTATCTCAAAATACTATAATCACTTTGAAAGCAAAATCAACAATATCTACTCATGAAAAATTCTATACAAAACTCTAACCCAAAGCAATTTTGTAAAACAAACTGTATTCATCACCATTTCTAACTCCTTCCATCATTCTCAACATGCTTTTTGAGCTTTATCAAGCAGAGATATTCCTAATAGTTAATACTCTCATCATACATGATGAGTACTTGCCTTCATAGTTCAATATCTTGCCTTAATTTAATATCTCTAAACACTTCTTCAACATCAGATATTCCAATGTAATTCAACACAAACTCATGAATTCCAAAGATGCACAAAATTTGCAACACTCTTTGCAATAAGATCTTGGAAAGAAATCATTAGGAAGATCTTACTCTAAACTAAGCAAACAAGCACCAAAATAAAATTAAAAGAAAACTCACTAACCTACTATTTACACAGGATGACCAAACTTTAAGGTTCACTTCATCCCAAACTATGAAACAAAATCAATCTCAACCAATCCCAACCCTCTCAAAAACTATTACAAATGGTGTCAACCACTTGTAATTAATCTCAAGAGGTAGAAAACAAAAGTAGAAATTGTTATTCCATACATAGTAAAAATACTTTAATTATTCTTAAGTATTTCTACCAAATATTAGAAGATAGATTGCAAACAAACTTTGAAACTAGAACTAAAATCAACATTAGAATAAGGATCTAAAGTTGCTTTTTCATTAAGCTTAGATTCATTCAAGTCTTCACAAAAATTTGTCGTCGAGTGATCATTCATTTCTTCACTTTGAAATTTAAATTTTTTTCAATATCTATCAAATCTTCCACAAAATCATTTTCATGAAATAGACAAAAAATGGCCCTTCCCACTAAAATCAAGATCACTTTCATTGGTCTCAAATTAATTTTCAATCACATTATTTTGATGGAACTCACAACATTATCAATGCAAAGTTCATCTTCATCGTCCTCATCAAAAAAAGGAAATTTTAATTCAAAATTCTTATAGTCTAATTCAACATGATCAACAAATTTTCAATCAAGCTTTGGAAGTTTGGTTATTGTTCTCATCTTCCTCGGGTACCAATTTCTCTTTGATTTCCTTCATTATCATCTTGCCAAGAATTTAGGTACCTTTCTCAACTTCCTCATACTTCTATCATCTCTATAATATGCATCTTCTTTAAAAGTTCTTAAAAGCTGTTAAATTGTTGTCACTAACTCTTGATTGCATGCATTAGCTTCAAATATAGACTAGGTAAGAATGCAAAGTAAAAAGGTATCATTAACGCTAAACAGAATTGACAAACCTTTATATTTATTATAGAAAATATACATTTTTGAGTGTTAATCAATTGATGTTCAACAAGTGCATTCAAGTGAGAATCTAATAGATTTATTCACTAAGCTTTACTAACTACTATATTCAATAAGTTAGTCACAAGATTTGAATGTGAGAGGAGGATGTACATAAAATGATATTATTTGTTGTACTCTTTTTTCCTTCATCTAAGTCTTATGCTATTATATTTTATTGACAATGTTTTTAATGAGATAATCTTAATAGACTAAGATCATCTTGAAGTTAATTATAATAATATTGTACTCTTTTTCCTTCTGGGTTTTTCTTTCATCGAGCTTTTCTAGTTATAAAGTTTTAATGAGGAATTTTAAAAAATGCGATCCATATTCAAGGGGAAGTATTATAATTACAAGGGTGGCTATATTAAAATTTTCACTAATACCTATCTTTACTCATCTTAAAGCTGAGTCTTAATGCGAAACTTGATTGCCCTTTTTTTTAAAGCCTATAAAAGGCACTTTTGGTTCTTGAGACATCCCAAAAGAGAAAAGTTTTTCACTTTCCTTCATTCTTTCCTTGACAATTTTATTTCTTATTTATCCTCCACTTTATAATTCTTATAATAAAAACATGATATATTAATAGAAACACCCAAAAAAAAAGGGAAAAAAAAATCATAGGTAGTAAAAGAACCACAATTAGAAGCTTACGTTTCCTTTTTATAGAAAGTCCTCCCTATAGCGTTCGCATGGATCCTTTGTTGTAGCGTTCACATGGATCCTCTCTTGCTGGGGGCTTTTCCAATCTCACAAACAACTGAGGGCTAAACAAATGAACATAAGATCTTGTTGAATTACACCAATTTATCCAAAATCAGTGTCTAGGATTAATGTTGTTTATAAGCTAAAGGGAAAATAAAATTTTCTTATAATTTATGATTTTATGCTAAAAGTTTCCAAAGATCGAAAAAATTAAGAATAACAAATTTGACACAGTCGATTAATACGACTCAAACAATACTAATGTTAACTAGTTTAGATTAAATATAATTATGTTTGTATCATAATCATGTATGAGTTGTTTAATGTTCAGTTTATGTTTAAATGAGTGTTTGGTAAACTAGCTTAATAATTTAAAGTGACTTAATAACTTAATTTAAGTCATTAAGTAAATTAAGTATGTTTAGTAAAATAACTTCATGACATAACTTAAAGTAAAAAATATCTTTAATTAATAAGTAAAAGCAATTAACTCATTTTTGAGTCGATATATTTATTTTACCTTTTTACCGCCATTTTTCCTAGTTACGTCCATGATTTCTTTTGTTACTCCATGACCTCCATTCTTATTTGACGTCCTTTACTCTACTTATAATTTATGAGGATAAATATATCAATTTGAGGATTTAAAATAAATTTTAACTTAATTTTATCAAACAACCTTAATATTTAAAGTAAGAATTAAATAATAAGTTTTAAGTCAACAACTTAGGTATAATTTAACTTAAAGTCAATTAAGTCATTAAGTAATAAGTATTAAATTTTACCAAACACTCCCCTAAGTATTATTAGTTAGCCTATTTAATCAGTTTTTTTAATCATGTCAAAATCCCACGATTATGAATCTATTTATAAGTTTTTTTTAAAAAAATTAAATGCATAAACTAATGAAACTGAAATTTTATATATTTAAAAATTATAGTTTAAAATATTTTACAATAAAAATTAAACAAAACTCTAAATAGTCATGAAAAACTAGAAGTTTATTTTATTTTCAATTTTATAAAATATTATAATTAAATAATTAATTCGATTAAGATTTATAAAAGAAATTAAGATTTAAAACTTGAAAACAATAAAAACTATTTTTAAATAATATTTACAAATTAAAATTTGAAAATGTTAAAGATTAGAATAAATGAATGATTTTTCATTTCATCTCATTTTGGCATGATTTTTATATATACATGATGCCAAATTCTATGATAATATGTATGTACATAGACACTACTCTATATGGGAGATGAATCTACGAGTAATCGGCAAAGCGACACATGCAACCCTACCAACAATAAAGATGGCAACCATTTCTACTACTAAAGGATAAAACTTGTGAATCATGAAGTGATGTTTCAACATCTGCCAGAAAATTTTTCCTTTTATTTTTTTACTAAAAGCAATCAAGAAATGCACACTTCATGATTTTTAGCTTGGAGAAGAATATGTTATAGCTACATACGTGAAGTTCCACCTATCAAAGGTTTTAAGCTTAGTTATCATGCACTTGGAAACCTAAGAGGTACATATTGAGATCTTAATCATGGTAGTTGAAAATTTATAAAAAGAAACATAAGTTGCCAAATGAAAGTACAAATAATGATACTAAGACATACAAAAATATGATCAAATAAAGGCAATGGAAAAAAGGTTTATACCTTTTTGTATTAGAATTGACATAAAACAATGAGATGTAAAATATATGGAACATGATTTAATTGTTCATATTTTTGTGATCATAAACACAGCATGAGCACTAATTGAGCTGTGATCATAAGTATTACAAACTAATCAACTTCAGAAAATTTGTGAAGGAACATCAAAGAATGTCAGTGAAGAAACACTTTAGAGTGATGGTACAACTAGTGTAGAAACAGCTAAGAAAAACAATTTGGTGAATGTTTTATCTTGTAGACTTAAATAGATAAAAAAAAAATTATTCAGCCTAGTTAGCCTACTTCATATTCATTCATTGGAAATTTCTTTGCTAAGTTAGATTTAATTTTAATTTTGACATTAGATAATATTGTTTTAAATATATAAAACAATTTTAGTTCAGAAAAAAAAAAAAAAAAGTGAGATATTGGAAGAAATTGATATTAATCTGTCTAGATATGACAACTTTTGGGTGTCATATCTACATGTGTTTTTTAGTCCAAAAAGATCATATTCCAATCTCTTTCTACATGTGATTTTTATTAATTTAATAAAATATAGGTTAGAATCATATTCATATACTCAACCTCGCATGCCAACAAATTTTAATTTATAATTTTTATCTAATTTTTTTAGTAGATATATATATATATAAAAGTCAATCAATTCTTTCTTTTAGAATGAGAAATTTTTGGAAGAGTATTTTAAATAAATTGGCAATTAAAAAATCTATACTTAATATTGCATTGTTAGATCCTATATTAGATTCAGAAGAAATTATTTAAACTTTATTTATATTATGTTCCCCTTACTTGTATAAACTCTTTTTAAAATCATGTGGAATTTAGTTAGTGGGTAATAAGTTGAAGTAACAAAAAATAAGAAAGAAAAGAATTTAGTAAGTTGACAATAAGTTGAAGTAGCAAAAAGTAAGAACGAAAATAATATAATATGTCTCACCCAAGAAAGTATAGAATTCATACAAATAAAACTATTGCGAAGATATTTCCACACACTAAAAATTTAAAACAAAAGGCAAAATTTTTCTCTCCATTTATAATACATAAATTATTTCTATTTATAAAAAAAAAATCATTATTTTATATTTTTTGATATTCTAAAATTGGTAATTAAAAAAAAAATTGTGCTAATATTATATTGTAATGTGTGATTGTATCGCATATGTAAAAAATTCTTTATACTTTATTTATATTAAGTTATTCTTAATTTTATAGATACTTTTAAAAATTTTGAGGACTTTACCACAAAGTGAATGGTCAAGCAAAAAGCAAGAAAGAAAAAAATAAGAAAAGATTTTCATTAGGGAAACCATCAAGAAGACATTTCATTAACTAAAAAATTTAGAAGAAAAGCTAAAATATGACCTCCCTTGCATCATCTATTCCTCCTATTTATACTAATAACCACTTATGTCTTCGAACTTATACGTAGAAAATGAAAAGCATATAAACAACTTTGATACTAGTACAAAGTTATGTAATTTGTACAACAAATCTCAAAGTTTCTTATGTAATTTAATTATTACTTTGATACTAGTTGACTTAAACTATTTTTTTTGGACTAGTCCTAGATCATAAGTACACAAGGGGATTTTGAAAAAAAAAAAAAACCATATTTTTAAAATATAGTAGTTGAAAAACTATTTTCAAATCTATGATACTTATCCAGATATTAATAGAATGTTATCATTTGAAGAGATAAGTTTAGTTTAAATATTGAATTTGACAGTCTTTTAAAAAAAATAATTTTAAATTTGAAATTTACACTAAAACTATTTTTTTAAAAAAAAAAAAGAAAAAAGAAAAGAAACTACTCCAATATAAATTATCTCTTCAAAAAGCAATTTCAAAATAAATTTTAAAATTTAAAATTAAAGTTGTTTTTTTAAAAGACAATTCCGAAATTTAATTTATATGGTACTTAAAATAACTCCCTATTTGACTAACTACATGTTTAGAAATATTTTTTGAATTGGCATATCTTTAAAAAAATAATACACTTTTTTTTTTTTTCAAAATCTCTATACACAAGGGAGCAAATCATACATAAACAATTAGACTTGGGCTTGAAAGACTATAAATCATAATTTTTATTAAAATAGTTTAGGTTTCGATAAAAAAAATGTAGACCTCGACACAATATTTCATAGTGTGAAGGTTTTACTAAGTTCTTTTGGAGACTCATGGTGCTAGTGAAACTTCCTATTGAAGTTATTTTAAGAAGTTACACTTGTGTTAAATGCATTAAAAAGAAAAAAACTATTGGAACTTTTAAATGTTTTTCAATGAGCATGATATGGAACATAATTTTTTGACTCCTAGAACATGTCAATAAAATGATGTTGAAAGGAAAAATAGGATTTGACAAAAAATGACAAGAAACATGCTAAATAAAAATGATTGAAACAAAAGCGGAGAGATCACCGCTCTCTCGTCCACCACTACAAGGAGAGGGATCACACCAATAACTTCCAAAAAAGTAGAAGTTTGTCTCTCACCATCCTTAAAAGCAAATTACAGGTATTGCAAGTAGTGAGGTAAGAATTAGATCGTCTCTTACAAATATTTGCAAAAATCTTTAGATCGTCTCCTACAAATATTTGCAATAACCTTACTTTTCTTTCTCAAACTAAACATAAGAATATTCATGAAGCCAAAAATAATGAAAATTAGCTAATGATTGTGCAAGAAAAATCAAATCAATTTGAAAGAAATTATGTGTGAGAATTAGTACCTTGTTTGCTAATCAATCAGTAATCAAAACATGATAAAGAGATGTTCAAGATTTATTCATAAAGCAAAACACACAATAAATTGATAAATAACCAAAGTAGCTACAAAATACACCCATAGCAACAAGTAGCTAAACAAATTAGCTATCAAAATACATTAAGAAAATCTTAACAGCATCTAGCTAGAACTATTAAAATGTGGGAATTGACGAGTACTCAAGCCAGGTTAGGATGATAACCATCACTCTATAGAAGTAAGTTGATGTGTTTAAAGGTCAGCTACGGTAGTGTTAACATGTACTCTCAAATGATCGATATAAAGAAGCAAGTGCTTAAGCGAAAGTTAAACCCTCCATGGATTAACTCTCTATCATGAACTACTAACCTGACCTCTACTGCCTTGCCCTCTAGTCCTAAGGTTGTTCCTTTCACCATCTTACTTCATAAACCGAATCTTATCTTTCTTAGCACCTTTGGTGTGGCTAACATGCTTGGACCAAGAGCTCTAGTCATAGGGGGACTTTTGATCTTGAACTTGGATATCATTATGAAAGTCAAATCCAACATCAACTAGCATATGATATGCTAATAGTGAGTAACAAACTCTAACTGTAAGAGGAATTGTGATAGCAAACCATGGGTATCTATGATAAGTTGGGTGATGTCAATTGACTGCCCAAAAAGAATATAATGAAAGAACTTCACTATCACTTGTTGAATCTAGATCCTTTAGTATGATGGATAAATGGTGTAGGTAGCAAACATTGAAGGATCTAGGCTAGCTTGGTGAAGCCAAAAAAAAAAAAAAAAAACATGCATGAGAAGATCTCATGCCTTAACATAGAGACTCATAAGAATATCATAAACCTCAAAATAGATTAGCTATTGAAATTTAAGGGGAAAAAGAGGAATGGTTTCAAATAAGGCTCTATGACCTAAGACTTAAGAACCAAATGAGCATAAACCAATATGATCTTACCATACATGGTCACTTTAAAAGATATGCCTAAAGAAAAAGAATGGATGTTCACATAGAACATCTAGAAAAAGTGAGGTTAAGGAATCTAAGCTTTAATTCTTTAAGTGCTCAAAACACCATCTTGATGAAAATCTTTCGAAATTTAAACAAGAAGCTTTTGAAATTATGCAAATTCTTCATAAAAATTATCTAGAGAGAATTAATTAAATTAATTAAAAGTTAGACTTCGAAAATTTTCAAGAGTCAATAAAATATAATAAGAATAAAAGCATCCAAAGTAACTAATCTCAAGGCTATCAACTTACTATTTGATTTAAAAGAACAATTTACAAATCGAGTCGGTTCGTTAGATCATATTTGACTTTAAATCAATGTACGACTTATTTAATTCAAAAATAGCTCGTCTAGATTTTTGTTTAATATATAAGACTTTGATATTTAAAGAATAGCTTGAAACACTTCCCCTTCCCCCTCTAATTAATGACTTTTGATTTTCAATAAGTTTCTTATAATCATGGAAGCTTCCCATAAGTACAGAAAAGTACTTTTCATGCATGGAGTCTTTCCATAAAGGGTTTTCCCAATTTTCAAAGTGATTGATTCCACCCTTGGTTTAAAGATATAAATGTTGGAAACTCTGGATTACTTCGTTCTCAGGCCCTAGATCATATAGGGTGAATGCAATCTAATTCTAAGCATCTCTAAACCTAATTTAGCAGAAAATAATGGCATAAAAAATAATAATGAAGACTAGATCTAGAGATTGGAAAAGAAAAATACTTGTAACTTGGATGTTCTCAAATCGAATCCAATTTAAAGAAGATGTCGAATCTTCAATAATCATCCTAAAACTTGTCTCTCCAATGACTTCCACTCAATCTCTCCCTTTACGAACCTTGGCATAAGAGAAAGGTGAGCTTTTCTCTCTTTCTCTTAAGGGTGGCTAGGGTTTGCTTTAATTTTTAGATAATTGAATGGTAAAAATCTAAAGCCCTAACCCCTAAAGGGGTATTTATAAGTTTCCCTATGGGCTTAAGTGACTCATGTCTAACTAGGACTTGGGTCATCTAATCTAGCTTACTTTGGTCCTAATTAATTAATTACCCATTTTGGATTTTAATTAATTAACTAACTAAATCTAGAAAGTTCATTCATAAGATCTTATGCAACCTTGTATTTTTATCAAAACACCCTTACGCACATTTATGAACAATAAACCTAAATCTCTTAAACAAACATGCTACCACGAAACAAGAGCTCGACCAAGGACCACTAGCGCCCATAGAAGATATTGGCTCCCTCATAATCTAGTCATAAAGTTAACTGAACACTCCACCAAATAGAGTTAATCACACTCCAATATCGGATGTAATTACAATGAGGCAAAGCTTGAGTCCATGACTTACTATCCATTGCATGTAGAATCCCTATGAGTTGGTGTTCATAATCTAAATGAAGTAATGCTATTAACCTCTCAAGATTACCTCTTTAGGACTAGTGAATAGAATGGAAGAACTCTATTCATTATCTAAACTAAAATAAAAAATAAAAAGATCTATCATATTCCCCTATTTTTTATTGTGTATGAAATTTATGGTTTCTGTCGATGCAAATATGATCACCTAAATTTAAGATGATAAGCATTCCCCATTTGCAAAAGGTTATCCATTAAGCGACAAAAATCAATAGAAAGATTAGGCTCCCACACTTGCAAGAACAGACTTATAGGGTCAACTACTTAGCTAACCTTCATAATTAAATACCATTACTATATGGGTAGATCTCATTGTGAAAGACCTATTACTAAATAATTCATGGGTAGAGCCAAAGAATGTGAACTATACAAGTTACCAATAACATTTATTAAATAATCATTGAGTTACAAACCCCCATATTATGTTATCAACTGACATACTCTACCTCACAAAGATCATATTTCAAATTCCATTAAAGGAATTATTATAACCATGGTTTCTTTATTACATGTCATTAGGATCACCCAAGAGGACACGTTGTCTCAATCCCATGTAATATCATGGTACCTCTATTGGAAACACTTGTTGTCACCAACTTCCATCAATAGTGACCCAATTTTTAGGGAACATGTGACCATCTTAGGGTCTTACCCATAGGTCAAAATCTCCCATTAATTTTAGCACAAGCTCAATATCATCTCAAGGTTGAGAGTCCATATAATATTGTAGTTTAGCGAATCATGACTACATAATAGCTAATATGTACCACTCTTTTCTATAAATAAACTAAAATAGCATATGCATGAAACTAGAAGGATGGTTAAGTAAACAAAGTCTACAACTTTTAATTAAGCCAAAGAAAAAAGAACTTCAAATACAAAAGCATGATGTTCCATGAAGTTCATAATTTAATAAAAAACTCATATTTCTATATGGGTGGCACTAGACATCACATTCTTGTTTTCCTTGAACGGCTCTTTCATATTGCTTTATTTCTTTTTGGACCAAAGCATTTTTGTTAAAATCTTACTTGTAGTGCTAATATTCCTTTTCCCATTATTAATTCCATTGCTTCATTCCACTTCTTCTAATATTCTCTTGTACAATTCAAGTGACTTCTCATAAGATAGTTAAACAAATGTTAATTATACTTCAACTTAGATCCTAAATAACAAAATTCATATTTACACCCTATAATCAAGTTAAACCTACAAAGATGATTGTAATTTTTCTACTTTCCCATCTTATATGATATGGGAAGTTATCTAGGCTTGAGCCAATATGAATTTAACTATTGTTGGCATTTCAAAAGCTAAGTGTTCATTTGGGTGCACTTCCTGATTTCTATGTTTAAAATAAAAAAATAGTATTATTTTTTATATAAAATGGAAGAATTTTTATCGACTTACATTGAAAAAAGTAATTATTTTAAAAAGATTTAAAATTTTGAGGTATAAAATTGATTTTAAGGTATAAAAAAAATTATCTCAAATTTAAAAATTTTTTTGAAATAATTTTTAAAAATATAAGGTAAATCTATACCTTTTTTTATAAGATTTTTCACCTTTTATATTGAATTTATTATTATTATTCATTTTTAAAAACAAAAATTAAGAAGTATATTCAAATTGACACTAAGTTTTACTAGATTAACATCTATTGGAAGACTTTCATACTATTATATTTCCCTTATAGGAAATTTGGAAAACAAATAAAATGTGTTATACATAAAGGATATGCAACTTTCCTTATAAATAATATATTATCATTAAAAATAAAAAACTTATAAATGTAACTTTCCATGGCCAAGCTCTTGATATGAAACAAATTGCACTTTAATTGGATTGAAAATTTAATTTTTTTTTCATATTTTTAAATATTTTTATCCTATTATACCAATTTTTCCCTTCTTAAAATTGATTTATTTTCATCTTTAATCTCTTTGATAATATATCAATATTATGATGTGATGACATCTAAAAATGCATATATAGAGTAGGAAATGTCTTAAATTAAATTCTAATAGAAAAACCAATAAATTTCAACAAAAATAACCATAATTTCAATAATTTTTTATGGCTAAAAGCTAGCTCTTAAAATTTTGTAAAAATAAAAATAAATAATTTTAGCAAGAATTTCACAGTTTTAATTTTCTTCAAATAATTAAACATAAGTTGATTAAGAGTTATGAAACTTTTCATTTGAGAATACACCTTCTCAAAATATGTTTTGTAGACAGGAATGTTCTTTCTCCTTTTAGTAACTTCATACTGGGACATGGTATGATGCATTTTTAGCTACCTGGCATTACATTCTTGTTTTCCATATTCTTCTTCCACCTTTTCCAATACGTACCAGAGCACTTTGGTTGAAACCTTCCTTGTAGTGCTAATGTTCTTTTCTTGTGCTTGTATATTACCCCATTGTTAATCTCATTGCCTCATATCACTTTACCTTTTTTCATATACCCTTGTATAATTCAAGTGACTTGTCAATAGAGTTTGAAAAGCAAAAGTTAATTATACTTATCTTAATATATACTCAAGAAATATTTCAAAACTATAATTTTCAACTAATAAGATTGTACGTGTCAGTGTAATAAATATGCGAAGAAATATAATGGTTGTAGGTGAAATTAGAAATAAAGGTCTATCTTTTATATATGTATATATATATATATATATATATAGCAATAGATAGATAAATAGATAGACAAATATTTACCCACTAATATTTAAGATTCCTATTACACCCTACAAAATTGATTCTAATTTGTTATGTTTTTTGCTCTCAGGAAAGTTTTTTTTCCCTGTTTTTCCAAATTCTAAACTTTGACTCAAGAAAACTCTTTTTTGGCTTTTTTTTTTTTTTTTAATAGAGAAAATGCAAGTCTTGTTTGGAAATTGGTTTTAGAAACAATTTTCTAATCTTCAAAAGATAAAAAACATGAAAACATGTTTACAATTAGAAAACAAAAAACAATTTTCTATTTTTTGTTCTTAAAAATGAAAAATATGATTTTTTTTTTTTTTTTTTTTGCCTATAAAACATCTTTTAGTTGTTTAAAGTTGTTTTCACTTGTTTTCTAATGAAAAATTCAAAAAATAAAGTATTACAAATGAAAGTTATTTTTAAAACATATTTAAACATTAATATATATAATATATATATATATATATATATATATATATATGTTAACAAAGTTTCAAGTTTTCAAACAAATATCATGTGACAACTTTAAAATTTGTTCTCAAATTTTCAAAACTGTTTTAAAAAAACTTCCCAAACAGTAAATGAATTCCCACACAAAAGAAAGACTTTTGTTATCAACCTCTCCTCTTGCTACTAATGCTTATGATAGTGTTGTTAGTCATAGAGCTCTTCACAAGACCAAGCACTAGCCTTATGATAATATATCCTATGGTCACTCGGTCTAAAATTGGAATTTTTAAACCAAAGCTTTTTACTACTACCTGTGAACCTACTTGTGTTGAGAAAGCTTTATGTATGGATTATTGGAAACAAGTAATGATTGATGAATATATGGCTCTTTTGAAGAAAACATTGTCCCTAGTCTCATTACCCCCTAAAAGAAAGTCCATTGGCTGCAAATGGATATTTAGAGTGAAAGAAAACCCTGATGGCTTCTTCAGAAGTACAAAGTCAGGTTTGTGATAAAAGGGTTTCATCAAGTTGCTAGTTTTGATTTCATTGAAACTTTTAGTCCAGTTGTTAAACCTAAAATTATTCAAGTTATGCTTACTACAGCTTTGTCTAGAGATTAGTTAATTTATCATCTAGATGTTAATAATGTGTTTTTGAATGGAGTGTTGTATGAGGAAGTTTTTATGGAACAACCTCCCATATTTATATAGTCCAACTAGTCTCAACTTGTTTGCAAATTAAATAAAGCTCTATATGGCTTAAATCAAGCACCAAGGGCATGGTTTGAAAGTTTGGGCGTAGCCTTATATTCCTCTGGATTTGTCTTTGCAAAGTCATATTTGTCTTTGTTCATTCATGTCACAAAAAGTCATTCTACTTATTTTCTTGTTTATGTAGATGACATTCTTATCACTTGTAGTAATGAACAAGTTGTGATGCATCTAATTACCAATTTAAACAGAGAGTTTACTTTAAAAGATCTTACAAAATTCAACTATTTTTATGGGATTGAAGTAAAGCATACTATTGAAGGCATTCACCCCTCTTAAGGAAAATATATCATAGATCTACTATGCAAAGCCAAAATACAAGATGCCAATCCTATTTCTACTTTTATGACCAATGGACAAAAATTTTTAGATTATGGAAGTGAGTCAATTTAGGATGTGAAGTTGTATAGATTAATTATAGGAGCTTTGCAATATGTACTAGTTACTAGGCTTGAAATTGACTATACTATTAATTAAGTTTGTTAATATCCATTGGAATCTCACTGGAAAGAAATCAAAAGAATTGTCAGATACTTGAAAGGAACTCTTCATCATAGATTTCATCGAACAAGTTCTTTTGTTCTTAATCTTGTAGCATTTTGTGGTGTTGATTAGACCTCTAATGACCAAAGATCAACCTTAGGCCTTTGTGTGTATTTTGGTTCAAACTTAGTCACTTGGCAGTTAAAGAAGCAATATATTGTGCCTAGATCAAGTATAGATATTATGCCTAGATCAAGCACAAAAATTTAGGTAGTTTGGTTGTAGAAATTACTTGGTTACAATCTCTTCTCTCATAAATTAAAATCACTTTGCCTATACCGCCAGTTATTTGGTATGATAATCTTAGCATTGTTATGTTGGTTGCTAATTCAATATTACATGCTAGGACAAAACACATCGAATGAGATTTATATTTTGTTAAGGAAAAGGCTCTATAGAGAATGGTTTTCATCCAACATGTGTCTTCTATTAATCAAGTAGTAGATGTCTTGATGAAAGCTATTTCAAGCACTCAATTTGTAAATCTAAGAAACAAACTCAAAGTAAAAAATCTTTCTACCTTGAGTGTGAGGAGGGGATGTTAAGAAATAGTTTCATATTATTACAAGATGTTATACACATGTCACATGTTGACTAGTTGTCTTCCATTATTGGTAGATAATTTGTCAGAGGAGTTGTTAGATATATTTGCTATATATATAGAGAGATATATATGTTAGTATGTAACAACCAGAGTGGTTCGAAAAAAAAAATCAGAAAAACTTATCTCGGTTGTTACTTTCTTTACTATCTTTCTCTCTAATTACTTTCTTTAGAAGTAGAAATGTGGCGAAGTTGTAAATCTAATTGAAAATGTAAAGTGAAAATGTAAATTAACATAAAGGGTAAAGCGAAAGTATCTATTTTCTACTGTTGGTAAAGATTAGATTTGAAGAGCATAGGGTTTTTTGAAAAGACTAATGAAGAGAGGATGTGAAAAAAAAGTTATGATCATATGAGGTTCATTTTTTTCCTTTTTTTTTCCCTTTCAGATAATATTTTTACATTGATGAGTTATTTTTACATCATAATTTATTCACTTATAAAATATTTTACTTTTGAAAAATAAAAAAATTTCTTATCATTAAAACTAAAAAAAAGTTACAAATGCAGCCTTCCATGACCGGCCTCTAGAAAAGAAATAAATTTTGCCTTAATCAAATTGAAAATTTAAGGCTATGTTTGGTTTTCACAAAATTTGAAGAAAATGTGAGGGAAATAAAATAGAAAAAAAAAGTAGAATGAAAATAAAAAATAAATTTAAAGTCAATAAATTATTTTTATACATTATTTCAATTTTTTTTTCATAGATTTAACTCTTATATATATATATATATATATATATATATATATATATATATATATATATTGAAAGAAAATAGAAAGGAAAAGTAGAAGGAAAATGAAAAATAAATTTAAAGTTAATAAATTATTTTTATACATTATTTCAAACTTTTTTTTTCACATATTTAACTCTTATATATATATATATTAAATAATTTAAAAATATAAAAATTTCTTAATAATTTTAATTATATTTAACTTTCTTTTGCATTTTTCATAGTAAAACCAAATATTAAAAAATTATTTTTTTTATCATTTTTTTTCTTTCTTTAGTACTTTTTAGGAACCAAACATAGTCTAAAATTTTTCATAATTTTAAATATTTTTATACCATTTTTCCTTTTTAATATTGAATTTTGTTTAACTTTTTTTTTTTTTTTTTTTTCATATTTTTCATAATAAAACCAAACATGAGAAAATGATTTTTCTTACTATTTTTTTCTTTCCCTAATACTTTCTGGGAACCATACATAGCCTAAATTTTTTTCATAATTTAAAATATTTTATTATGTTATACCATTTTTCCTTTTAAATATTGATTTTCATTTTTAATATCTTTTATAATAAATCAAAATTATGTCTAGATGACATCTAAAAATGCTGCGCGTAGAAAACATCTAAAAATGAAGAGTTAATGAAACTTTAATTTTCAGTTGAGAATGCACCCTCTCGGCATATAATTGACAACAATTTTGTAGACAGAATTTTATTTTCACTATTTAATAACTTCATATCGGGACCTGGTATTACATTCTTGCTTTCCATATTCCTCTTCCACCTTTTCTAGTACGTGCTAGAGCACTTTGGTTGAAACCTTTCTTGTAGTGCTAATATTCTTTTCTTGTGCTTGTATATTAGCCCATTGTTGAACTCATTCTCTCGTACCACTTCACTTTTTCTAATAATCTCTTGTATAATTCAAGTGCCTTGTCAACAGAGTTTGTAAAGAAAAAGTTAAAAAAATTATACAAACATATAGAATAATTTAAAAACAACCCTAGATATAAAAATTATTTTTAAAACATATTTAAAAATATTAAAAATATGTTAAAAATATTTCAGGTTCTCAAATAAACTTTTGTTTTACAAAAAATTATAAAATAGTTTTTAAAAATTATTCTCAAAAATTATTTTAAAAAACAGTTACCAAACAAGGTCTTAGTTGTTTTAAACTGTTTTCACTTGTTTTTAAGGACGGTTTCAAAAAGTAATTATACAAATATTAAAAGTGAAAAAAAAAAAAAACGCTACAAATAAAAGTTATTTTTAAAATATATTTAAAAATATAAAAAATAAGTTAACAACATTTCAAGTTTTTAAACAAACTTTTGTCCCACAAAATGTCATATGATAGCTTTAAAATTGATTCTCAAAAACTGTTTTTTAACATTGTTTTGGAGAACACTTCCCAAACAGTAGGTAAATTTCTATTTTAGCTTTTGTTATTCTTTTAACCACTATATATACATGATCACTAGTTTGCCCGCTATCCTCTCTAACAATCCTCTCAACTTATTTCCTTACCAGATTTTCTTGCTCCTCTGCACTTCCAGCCGTTCAAAAAATGGCGGAACAAGTCCCATTCAGTATTGTGGAGCACATATTGATGAAGCTGGGGTCCAAGGCGTTTCAAAAAATTCTATCCATGTATGGTCTTCCGAAGGAGCCAGCCAAGCTTAAGGAGAAACTGGACACCGTCCGAGCTGTACTCCTCGATGCTGAGGAGAAGCAGCTGAAAAGCCATGCAGTACAACATTGGGTCCAAAGGCTCAAACTCTTTATGTATGATGCTGATGACTTTCTTGATGACATGGCAACCCATTATCTGCAGCAAGGAGAACTAACAAGTCAGGTTAGTCACTTCTTCTCTTCTTCAAATCAAGTCGTATTTCGTTGTCAGATGAGTCATAGACTCAAGGATATCAAAGAAAGGCTAGGCGATATCCAAAATGATATCTCCTTGTTAAATCTGATTCCATGTGTACACACAGAGGAAAAGAATAGTTGGAGAGACACACACTCATTTGTGTTAGCGTCTGAAATTGTAGGAAGAGATGAAAATAAAGAGGAGATAGTAAAGTTGTTGTCTTCTAACAATGAGAAAAATCTCTCCATTGTTGCCATTGTTGGTATTGGGGGATTAGGTAAGACCACCCTTGCTCAATTAGTATACAATGATGAGAGAGTGGTAAAACATTTTGAGCTTAAGATATGGGTTTGTGTTTCTGATGATTTTGATGATGGTTTTGATGTTAATATGATGATCAAAAAAATTTTAAAATCTATAAGTAATGAAGATGTTGCAAGTTTGGATTTGAATGGTTTGAAAGATAAGCTTCATGAAAAAAATAAGAGAAAAAAGGTTCTTGATAGTTCTTGATGATGTTTGGAACCAAAATTTTGAAAAATGGGATAAAGTGAGAATTTTGTTGATGGTCGGTGCTAAAGGGAGTAAAATTGTAGTGACCACCCGAAAAACTAAAGTTGCATCAATTATGAGAGATAGTTCTCCCTTTATTTTGAAAGGTTTGGAAGAAAATCAGACTTGGAATTTATTTTCAAAAATTGCATTTAGAGAAAGACTAGAGAATGTGCATCCAAACATCATAGGAATTGGAAAAGAAATTGCAACAATGTGTAAGGGAGTTCCTCTTATCATTAAGACTTTAGGAACAATGTTGCAGTTTGAATATGAAGAACGGAATTGGTTGTCTATTAAAAATAATGAAAATCTTTTATCACTTCAAGATGAAAATTATAATGTTTTACCTGTGCTAAAATTGAGTTATGATAATTTACCAACACATTTGAGGCAGTGTTTTTCATATTGTGCATTATTTCCAAAAGACTACGAAATTAAGAAAAAGTTGTTGGTACAATTATGGATAGCGCAAGATTACATCCAATCTTCAAATGAGAATGAGCACTTAGAAGATGTAGGGGATCGATATTTTAAGGAATTGTGGTCAAGGTCATTGTTTCATGAAGTTGAAAGAGATGCTTTTAATGATATAATAAGTTGTAAAATGCATGACCTTATACATGATCTCGCACAATCGATTATAGGATCTGAGGTCCTAATTTTAAAAGACAATATAAAGAACATTCCAGAAAAAGTTCGTCATGTACTCTTATTTGAACAGATGAATCTTATGATAGGGAGTTTAAAGGAAAAACCCATAAGGACCTTTCTGAAGCTTTATGAGGATGATTTTAAAAATGATTCAATTGTAAATTCACTTATTCCAAGTTTGAAGTGTTTACGTGTGTTGAGCTTGGATAGTTTCAGCATAAGGAAGGTACCAAAATATTTAGGTAAATTAAGTCATTTAAGGTATCTTGATCTTTCCTCTAATGATTTTGAGGTGCTTCCAAATGCCATTACAAGGTTAAAGAATTTACAAACACTAAAACTCAATGATTGTTGTAATCTAAAAGAATTTCCAAAATTTACAAAGAAATTGATCAATTTGAGGCACTTGGAGAATGATAGGTGTGATAATTTGACTCATACGCCATGTGGAATAGGAGAGTTGACTTTGCTTCAAAGATTACCATTATTCATTGTTGGCAATGGGAGAGAGTTCTCAAAGAAAAAAAGAATTGGTAGCTTGAGTGAATTGAAAAGGCTTAGCCAATTAGGAGGAGTATTGCAAATAAAAAATCTTCAAAATGAAAGGGATGTTATACCAATATCCAAGGGAGAAATTTTGAAAGAAAAACAATACCTTCAATCCTTGAGATTAGAATGGAGATGGTGGGATCTAGAAGCTAAGTGGGATGAGAATGCTGAGTTAGTGATGGAAGGTCTCCAACCACACCTAAACTTAAAGGAGCTTTCCGTATATGGTTATGAAGGTAGGAAGTTTCCAAGTTGGATGATGAATGATGGGTTGGATTCCTTGCTTCCCAACCTATGTCACATTAAAATGTGGGATTGTTCAAGATGCCAAATTCTACCACCCTTTTCTCAACTCCCTTTTCTCAAGTCTTTGGAGCTCTATAACTTGAAAGAGATGGAGGACATGAAGGAGAGTTCACCAGGAAAACCATTCTTCCCATCTCTTCAATTACTCGAATTCTATAAAATGCCGAAGTTGATGGGATTGTGGAGGATGGACATACTAGCAGAGCAAGGTCCTTCATTTCCTCATCTTTCAGAGGTATATATAGAGAAGTGCTCTAGTTTGACATCAGTTCGACTATCATCGTCTCCTTCTCTTTCTAAACTATGTATCAATGGATGCTCTAACTTGACATCCTTTGAATTGCATTCATCTCCTTCTCTTTCTGTAGTAACCATACAGGATTGCCATAACCTGACATCCTTTGAACTTCATTCATCTCATTCTCTTTCTATAGTAACCATACAGAATTGCCATAACCTGACATCCTTTGAACTTCATTCATCTCCTTCTCTTTCTATATTAACCATACAGAATTGCCATAACCTAACATCCATAGCACAACCTCGATCTCCTTGTCTTTCTAAAATAGATATCCGAGATTGCCCTAACTTGACATCCTTTGAACTACATTCATCTCCTCGTCTTTCTGAATTAGAGATGAGTGGTTGCCTTAACATGACATCCTTGGAACTACGCTCAACTCCTTGCCTTTCTAGTTTAACGATAAGAAATTGCCCCAAATTGGCATCCTTCAAAGGGGCTTCATTACCTTGTCTTGGGAAACTAGCCCTGGATAGAATCAGAGAGGATGTATTACGACAGATAATGTTTGTCTCAGCTTCTTCTTCATTGAAGTCTCTGTATATTTTGAAGATAGACGGTATGATATCTCTCCCAGAGGAGTTTCTTCAACATGTTTCCACTCTCCATACTCTCAGCCTTCAGGGCTGCTCGAGTTTATCAACATTGCCACACTGGTTAGGCAACCTTACCTCACTTACACACCTTCAAATACTAGACTGTCGTGGCTTGGCAACATTACCACACTCCATAGGCAGTCTCACCTCACTTACAGACCTTCGAATATATAAATCTCCTGAGTTGGCATCACTGCCAGAAGAGATTCGCTCTCTTAAAAACCTTCAGACACTTGATATCTCTTTTTGTCCACGCTTAGCAGGAAAGATGCCGACGGGAAACAGGTGAAGACTGGCCCAATATTGCTCATGTCACAGAAGTTAACATTTACCCGCAATGATGAAGAGTAAACTGATACATAATGTCATTTCAGGTCAGCATCCCTAACCTTTCTTACAATCAAAATGCTTCGTTTTCCTTTTGTTTTGGTAATTCTTTTACATTTGCGCCTTATATATAATTTTTTATTTTTTATTTTTTTGCATTTTTAAACCAACTGTGATGCTCTCTACTAAGCTAACTTCAATCTTTACATTCTAAGAGTTGGAGTAAATACTGAGGTATGAACAAATAATATTTGTCACAGATTTCACTTTGCTTAAGAAGATTATGGTTTCACATGGCCCAGAAATTTGTATCTTCTAGATGACTAATGAAGAAAAAGAATTCTACTCTGTTTTCAATTCAGTTGCATCAGCCATATATTTCAGGCAACCCTCTTCCCTCTATTGATGGTTGCATCATCTTTTCTTTTGCTTTAGATCTGTTGAGAGTGTTATATTGATTTTTCACATTTGTGATTGCGCTGAATTGACATCACTTTCAGAACTGATTCATTTCCACAAAAACCTGCAGATAATCAAAATCCTTCATTGTCAACACCTCTTGGAAAGATGCCAAAAGGAAAGATATGAAGACTAGCCCAAGATTGCTCATATCTGTTGAAGATTCCACTGACACAGAGAGCCATTGCAGGTCTAAAATCCACCATTTTTCTCATTTGGGGCTTCATTTTTATTCAATATCCTATAATGAAATGAATTTTTTTTTTAATAATCCTAGCATGTATTAGAATATAAGGCAAAAGTGATTTTGTTATTTATGTTCATAACATATCCATTTGATGAAAAACTTAAAGCAAGTTTAAAAATTTGTCTCTTCAAATAAATTGCTAATGCAATGTAAAATTAGACAGTTATGGATTGGTAGTCGAAGGCCAAACTAATCATGTTATTTTAAGTCTTGTATTCTAAAGTTCCGGAAAATACTGGGGTTGCATTAATTACTATTTTGTTGCAGATTTCAGCTAGCTTAAAATGCTTGTGACTATTCTTTGGCTCAATTTGAAATCACTGATTACATTCTTGCATTCCCCAACTTAAATCCCAAGGAACTAGAAGCTTGAGTTGTGTCTGCCATTCTGGCATATTTCAGGTTCATGATCCAACCTCTCAGATTGCTTTCTTTAGCTTCATATTATATACTACTTTGCAATCAATGATCTAAGAAGGCTATATTTTGTTCACCTGATTCTTATGCATTGGCAAATATGAAGTCAAAGCAAATATGTTTTCCTTCCCTCTTCTACATATTTTAAATATCACTTGTATTGCATGCACATATAAAATTAAAACAACTCTTTTCCATCATTACTTTAATTTTTTACACTTTTGAGTTGGGAAAATACTGGGGCTGATTTAGTTTCTATTTTCTTGCAGATTTCACCTTGCCTTTTGATTATCCATATAATATGTCCTTCATCTGATAAGGGTTTAAAAATTGCAGTCTCTATAAAATTCAGATGTGTTGTCTGCAATACATTTCAGGTCTGGAATTCCAACCCTCTTCTTTTAAAGATTGAGCAATTACTAGTGCTTTTACTTTGGTAGTTATAAACTTATACTTATTGTGTGATCTTGTCACTTCATATTTGCATTCTACATGTTCAGAAAATTTATGACATTAACTACTTTATTACAGACAATCATAGCAAAGTCGAAACAAAATCAGATATTGATGTGGCTGCAAATGCTCACTTAATAGAGAATCGAACATCACCTATACAGCTTCAAAGTCATGGCTTCTGGAGATGGTTCTATTGGATTTCGGTAAACACTAACAATTCAGGACTTCTCTGGTTTGGCAGCTCTACCATGCTTAATAGGCAGCCTCGCTTCACTTTACATACCCTGAAATTAGTATCTGCCCTGAATTCACATCGCTGACAGAAGAGATTGGTTCCCTCATATCAGTGCAGACCCTCATAATCTACAATTGTCCAAGTCTATTGAGAAGAAGTCAAATGGAAACAAGGGAAGATTGTCGCAGATATTGATATTTGGTGAAGATTGAATTGATACAAAAAGTTATTTCAGGTTTGAAATCCTAGCCTTTCTTCTTATTTGTTATGATTTCGTTTTTATCAATATGCTTTGGCCACTCTTAAATGCATATTCCAAGTGTTATTTCCTAAGTATAAGGAGTCAGTTGTAGTTTTAAAATCCCAGTAAGCCGAGTGTCAAACCTCAAGGAGGTGTAGGAGAAATAAAAAGATTTGGAAGATGAATGAAATCTTTTTGAGAAAACCTCTTTAACTCAATTGTTGAAAAAGGGAATGATGGCTTTTTTTTTAAAAACAAGGGAAATAGACTAAAATTGAGCCAAGAATTAATTTAACAAGACTTGCAAAAATGTTGAGGATTGAGGGGTCCCTTAGTCCCTTTATTCCATGAAATGACCCTTAGTTTAGCTAAAATAATCGAGATTACCCATGGGTATTCTCAATTGGAGAATTTCCAACACAACTACATTTTTACTAAGCTTAAGGCCTCATAATTATGAGTTACACCTCCATGTGCCATCCTTAAAGCCCCCGCTTTCATTTGCTTTCCAAATTATAGAATTAAAGGCCAAATAATGGCCGTCTCAAATCAAAATAATTTTCAACTATTAAGAATTTGAGATACCTTCAAAAAGTCCCCTAAACTCTAGTTCTAAGCATCAAGGTATGACATTCTAATTGAAAATAGAGAAGTCTGACTTACAAGGTGAATATATTATTAATCACTTAAGATTTGAGGATCATTTCATGTGTACAAGGGAGGTCCTAATGACCACCTTTTCCTTAGCTTAAATTACTATTTAAAAGACATAAAAGTAGAACCAAAGTATAGACCAAAACAAATCATAGAAACACCATCATTAAAACCCTTGTATTTAAATTCAATATTATCGTAAAAGCTCAAAAATAAGTACATACAAGTATAATCAAAGGAAATTAATTTGAAACATTACAAACCAACTAAAATGAACAAAACGGAAGGTAAAAGAAGGTAGTAGCAACAAGCTTCAACTAGAACAAGGTCTCTTCCTACAAAGCTGTCCAAGGCTCTCCTAAGAAGAAAAAAGAAGCCTTTTAAGAAGCTGAAAGTGACTTTATATATGTTCTATCTTGTTGTCCTAAGTGGCATACCATGTGGAGGCATTACAACTTAAGATGGGAGATTATATAATGGCCTAGGAAGTGTCAAAAAATGTGGGTCTCACATATTCCCAAAGTTTCAACAAAAAAATGGCAACAAGAAAGGGAGAAATGGCACTAGGGCATAAGTTGGTGTCATTTTTTTTTCCAAAAGGTGGAATTTTGAAGCTGAAAATGGTGATAGGGTAAAGAAGAAATGGTGTTAGGGCTTGCGGTGATGCCATCATGGCTCAATTTTTTTCATTGCCTCAACATCTAGCTAATGTAGCCAAATGAGCACTTACATCATGTTCCTCATTCAGAATAAATTTTCCCCCACCCATGTCACTTGATCCTTCTCTCCCTTTAACCAACATTTCCTTAGGCTCGTAGCAGTAGCAAGATTAAAAACTTTCAACTAATTGCTCAAGGAAATCATAAGCTTTATTGAGCTCTTTGCTCATAAATTCCCAATTGTACATAGTCCTCAACAAACTAACTCATTTAAGGAGTTAACCTATCATAAAATAGGCTAACTACACGCCATGCTTCATAGTCACAATGGGAACATGAGTTGATCAAATCTCAATATCTCTCCCAACAATCATAGTATACACCATTATCATTTTGTTTAAAAGGTGTAATTTTCCTCTTTATAGTTGTTTTACATTAAAAGGGGAAGTCTTGCTTTAAAAATTCAGTTCACATTTCAATTCAACTACCAATAGATCTTAGCATTAATTCATAGAGCAACAACTTCACCTCTTCCTTCAAAGAGAACAGAAATAACTTAAGTCTTACAATGTACATATTGTAGTTAGGCTCTTGAAAAATACAACATATTGCCTCAAATTCTTTGAGGTGGAGATAAGGATTTTCCCTATCCACCCCCAATAATTGGGGAAGTAATTGAATCATAGTTGACCTAATGTGAAACAGCCAAGCATTGTAGGAAATTACCATGCATGAAAGGGCACTTGTCATAGGTGCCTAGAGGTAATCTTTAAGGGTCTAAATTTGAGGAATCTTATTCCCCTCATTCTCACCATAGTTGCCACCATCTTCAACCATGTTGAAAGGTTAAGAGGGATCAATATGTACCTAATAATTAACCTTGACCATGCCTAGTCTAATCTGGTCTATTAAGATCAACAATCAAGATACAACATCTCAAACAACATAGTCCCAACAATCCACCACAATCATCAAACAATTGAATAAAGAGACCAAAAACTAGTATGTATAACTCCAAACAAAATAAAATAAAAGGAAATAAAGGTGCATAGAATTCATTGGGTTGTGATGATGATCACAACAAAACAAGCCCCATCAGAACTTTATTCCACCCCTTGTGATATGTCCTCCTTAGCAACAACGCTAAAAACTTAATCGCTTCAAAATTTGTATTCCAAGTGTGGTTTCCAAAGCAAAGTCAATTGTAGTTTTAAAATCCTTTTGGCCAAGTGTTGAACAATTTATTCCACTTATATTTTATTTTACTTTTAAAAATTAAAATAGTTTCGTATCATTAAAAGAAAAAAAGTTATAAATGTAACCTTCCTTAGCCAATCTCTTGATAAGAAATAAACTGTGCTTTAATCAGATTAAAAATTTAGAATTTTTTCATATTTTTAAATATTTTTATTCTGCTATATCCTTTTTCACTTTTTAAAAAATAAAATAGTTTCTTATCATTTAAAGAAAAAATTTTATAAATGTAACCTTCCATGGCCAGCCTCTTGATAAGAAATAAACTATGCTTTAATCAGATTGAAAATTTAGAATTTTTTCATATTTTTAAATATTTTTAAATTTTTTCATATTTTCAGGTAATCTTTTGTTATAGATCTGTTAAGAGTGTTCTATTGATTTTTCATATTAGTGACTTCACTGAATTGACATCGCTTTCAAAACTCATTCATCTCCTCAAAAACCTGCCGATACTCAGAAATCTTTCATTGTTAACACCTCTTCTAAAGATGTCAAAAGGAAACATATGAAGACTAGCCCAAGATCCCTCATATCTGGTGAAGATTCCACTGACACAGAGAGCATTGCAGGCCTAAAATCCACCATTTTTCTCATTTGGTGTTTAATTTTTATTCAATATCCTATAATGAAATGAATTTTTTTTTAATAATCCTAGCATGTATTAGAATACAAAGCAAAAGTGATTTTGTTATTTATGTTCATAACATATCCATTTGATGAAAAACTTAAGCAAGTTCGAAAATTTGTCTCTTCAAATCAACTGCAAATGTGATGTAAAATTAGACAATTATGAATTGGTGGTCTAAAGACAGACTAATCATGTTATTTGAAGTTTTATATTCTTAAGTTTTGGAAAATGTTGGGGTTGAATTAATTACTATTTTGTTGCAGATTTCATCTAGCTTAAGATGCTTGTGACTATTCTTTGGCTCAATTTGAAATCACTGCTTGCATTCTTGCATTCCCCAACTTAAATCCAAAGGAATTAAAAGCTTGAGCAACAACATATTACATGTTCATGATCCAACCTCCCGTCTTGCTTTCATGGCTTTATATTATTATATTACTTTGCACTCAATGATCTAAGAAGGTTATATTTTGTTCACCTGATTCTTATGCATCAGCAAATATGAAATGAAAACAAAATATGTTTTCCTTCCCTCTTCTAGTATTTAAAAAATCACTTGTATTGCATGCACATATAAAATTTATATGACACTTTTGTATAATGCAAATCTTTTCCATCATTATTTTAATTTTTTATGCTTTGAGTTTGGAAAAATATTGGGGTTGATTTAATTTCTTTTTGTTTGCAGATTTCACCTTTCTTAAGAAGCTTTTGATTATTTATATGATATTTCCTTCATCTGATAGTGTTTAAAAATTCCAATCTCTATTAAATTCATGTGTTGTCTACAATACATTTCAGAATTGCAACCCTCTTCTATTGAAGATTGACCAATTGCTAGTGTTCTTGCTTTGGTTGTTATAATTAATGTGTGATCTTGTTACTTCATGTTTGTATTCTACATATTCAAAAAATTTATGACTATCTATTTTATTACAGATATAATTATGCCGAGGTCAAAGAAAAATCAGATAGTGATGTGGCTGCAAAAGCTCGCTTCCCTAAAGCAAATGGAAAGTGAGAGTTGTCATAGATTAAGATATCTCTCAATGGTTACCACATTTCATTTCTCTCAAGTTATCAAAAATTTAATGGTGCAGTAGTAAGCCCAATGTCTCTATCTCAAGTTATTCGGCATCTCACCGCCCTTGAAACCTTGGTTGTCTACACTCAAGGTTTCATATTACTGCTGTTAACTGACATACGCAATATGCTTGTTTAAGGGTGATATGGAATGGCAACCATGTGCTTGATTACATATTTCTTCATGAAGGTTTCAAAGGAATTGTTGCAAAACCATGTGCCTTCATCAGTAATAATGGCATGAGGGAAACTGAACATAGCAAAGATATGTACTTTTAATAACCTCTACGCCACCTTATGGTTGTTAGCTCTAGTTGTGTCGTTACTGATTTCAATCCAGTTCTGTCGTCAACCATATATTTCAGGCAACCCTCTTCCCTCTATTGATGGTTACATCGTCTTTTCTTTTGCTATAGATTTGTACTTAAAGGTGCATACTGTTTTTTCATATTTGTGGCTAAACTGAAATGACATCACTTTCAATTCATTTTCTCAAAAACTTGCAGATACTCAAAATATTTCATTGTCAACACCTCTTGGAAAAATGACAAAAGGAAACATATGAAGACTAGCCGCAAGATTGCTCATATCCCACAAATTCATATCTGGTGAAGATTCCACTGATATAGAGACCCATTACAGGTCTAAAATCCACACTATTTCTCTTTTTTTCTTTTTTCTTTTTTTTTTTCTTTTTTGTGGCTTCATATTTATTCAATATCCTACAATGACATGAATTTTGTTTTCATAATCCTATAATGTATTAGAATATTAAGAAAAAGCGATTTTGTTATTTATGTTCATAACTTATCCATTTGATGAAATGTTTCAACAAGTTTGAAAATTAGTCTCTTCAAATCAATTGTCGTGTGATGTAAAAGTAGACAATTATGAATTGATAGTCAAAGGCCAAACTAATCACGTTATTTTACGTTTTATATTCTAAAGTTCCAGAAAATATTGGGGTTGATTTAATTACTATTTTGTTGTAGGTTTCACCTTGGTTAAAATGCTTGTAACTATTTTTTTGGCTCAATTTGAAATCACTGGTTGCATTCTTGCATTTCCCAACTTTAATCCCAAGGAACTAGAAGCTTGAGTTATCACTGCCATTCTGGAAATTCTACTTACAACATATTTCAGGTTCATGATCCAGCCTCTCATCTTTCTTTCATTGGCTTCATATTATTACACTACTTTGCAATCAATGATCTAAGAAGGTTACATTTTGTTCACCTAATGCTTATGCATTTGCAAATATGAAGTCAAAGCAAATATTTTCCTTCCATTTTCTATGTATTTAAAACATCACTTGTGTCACATGCATACAAAATTTATAAAACACTTTCGCGTAATGCAAGCCTTTTCTATCATTACTTTAATTTTTTATACTTGAGTTTGGGAAAATACTAGAGTTGATTGAATTTCTATTTTACTGGAGATTTCACCTTGCTTAAGAAGTTTTTGATTATTCATCTAATATTTCCTTCATCTGATGGTGTTCAAAAATTCCAATCTATTAAATTCAGATGTGTTGCCTACAATACATGTGAGGTCTGCAATTCAACCCTCTTCTTTTGAAGATAAACTAATTGTCAGTACTTTTTACTTTGATAGCTATAATTAATGTCTAATCTTTTTACTTCATGTTTGCTTTCTACATGTTCAGAAAATTTATGGCTTTAACTATTTTATTATGGATATAATTATTGCGAAGTCAAATAAAAATCGGATAGTGAAGTGGCTGCGAAAGCTCACTTCTCTGAAGTAAATGGAAAGTGAAGTTTGCCATAGATTAAGGTCTCTCAGTGGTTGCCACACTTCATATCTCTCAATTTATCAAAAATTTAGTGGTACAATAGTAGGCCTAATGTCTCTATCGATCTCAAATGATTCAGCATCTCACCACCCTTGAAACCTTAGTTGTCTACACTTGAGGCTTCGTATTACTGTTGTTAATTGACATACAAAATATGGTATCTTCCCCAATTAAACTGCTTCAACATGTTACCATGTTTCAAACTCACTTTATTATGAGAAATTAGGGTTTGGGAATATGAGCATAATGGACATGTAGCTTCTCATCTCTTGCACAGCATAAAATTCATCCTTTCCCTGAACTGATATCAATGCCATAAGACATGTGTTCCCTCAGCACTCAATAGACAACCATAGTTTAGGACTCTACTAGTTTTCGCGACATTATCAGACTTGATAGATAGGCTCCCCTCACTTACAAAACCTTCAGATCTATGGCTGCCCAGAATCGACATTTCTTCCAGGAGACATGCATGTCCTCACCACCCTATGGGCACTCACAATTGGGAGTTGTTATGGTTTGGCAACATTAACAGACTTAATAGAGAGCCCTAACATCACTTATAGAGCTTCAAATTCATGACTTATTTGGATTGATATCATGCCGAAAGAAATGGTTCTCTTGGATCTCTGTAAACACTAACAATTCAGGACTTCTCTGGTTTGACAAATCTACCATACTCAACAGGCAGCCTCACTTCACTTTACTTGTGCTGAAATTAATATCTGCTCTGAATTCAAATCACTACTAGAAGAGATTGGTTTCCTTGTATTAGTGCAGACACTCATAATCTCTCATTGCCCATGTCTATTGGAAAGAAGTCAAAGGGAAACAAGTGAAGATTGTCCCAGATATTGATATTTGATGAAGATTAAATTGATACAAAAAGTTATTCCAGGTTTGAAATCCTAGCCTTTCTCCTTATTTCTTACGGTTTCATTTTTATCAATTTGCTCTGATCACTCCAAAATGTGTATTCAAAGTGTGGTTCCCTAAGTATCGAGAGTGGGTTGTAGTTTTAAAATCTCAGTGATCAGTTGAGAGTCGAACCTCAACTCTTTTTTTTTTTTTTTTTTTACTTTTCTCTTCAATTTCCTTCTTCTTTTCTTCTTCTCTCACTCTCTTACTAGTCTCTCTTTCCTCAACTATCCCATCTAGTTTTTTTATCACCTTACCACTCCTCAAAACAAGATAGCCTTCACCTCATCAATTTTTTGGCTCACTTGGGATCCCCTCATCTACACTAAATTATCCCTTAGGAATAGGTTGAGGTTAAGAAGGGAACTTACCCTTCTCTTAGGTTGACAAAGCATTTGTGAGCTTTGTTATGGCTAACCTAAAGTCATTTAATAAGGTTTGAGTGGCCTAATTATTAAGGTTAACTAGGTTTTATATGAAGGAATTAACATGTCTTTCCAAGTTTTCTTTAGAGGAAGGACAAAAAGAGCTATTTGTTGTTAAAGAAGAGAAAGGTAAGGGAATTGTTCATTGATTAGGGTTGATTTTGTGGAAATCATCAAGTTTAAGGTTGAGAAGGCCCTCCGTCGACATTCTTCCAACTTAGATTTGGGTGCTTAGGTCATCCCTAATTATAAATTTCTAAAAAAATGTGAATTTTAGGAGGGGGTTTTTTAAAAGCACCTACAACATTAATGGGCTCTTGCCTCCTCTTTCAACTTAGGAATTATAGGACATTGATAGATTGTGTGTGATGTACTATCACATTGTGCAAAAGCATACCTCATTAGGGCTTATAGCCATACTTTTTACCTCGATCAATCAATTTCTTCAATTCCTTTACCTCAATATCTAGCCAATTTAGCTAACTGGGTTTAGCTAACTGGGTACTTATGTCACATTCCTCATTTAGATTAAATCCCCCACCCTTCCTCCTCATGGAGCTTGATCAATCTTTTCCTTTAATAACCATTTCCTTAGGCTCATAGGAATACCAAACTTAAGATCTTTTAACTAATTGCTGTAGGGAATCATTGACTTGATTAGGCTCTTTGCTCAAATTCCCGATTGTACGTAGTCCCCAACAAATTGGCATAATTGAGGAATTAACGCATCATAAAATAGGCTAACTACACATCATGTCTCATAGCCACAATAGAGACATGAGTTGATCAAATCTCACTACCTCTCCCAATAATCATGGTATAAACCCTTATCATTTTATTTAAAAGGTGTAATTTCCTCTTTATAGTTGTTGTATGTTGAAAGGGGAAGTATTGCTTTAAAAAAATTAGTTTTATTACAATTCAATTACCAATAGACCTTGGTCTTAATCCATAAAGCCACAAGAATGGAAATACCTTAAGTCTCATAATGTACATATTGTAATTAGGCTATTGAAAAGTACCACATATTGCCTCAAATTTTTGAAATGGAAATAAGAATTCTCCCTATCCACCCCCAAGATTTAAGGAAGTAGCTAAATCATAGTCAGCCTAATGTGAAACAACTAAGTATTGTAGGGAATTACTATGCATGAAAGGGCACTTGCCATAGGTGCCTAAAGGAAATCTCTAAGTTTGAATTTGAGGAATCTCATTTCCCTTAATCATTCTCATCATAATTGCCACCATCCTAAACCATGTTGGAAGGTTAGGATGGGTCAATATGAATATAACTAATTGACCTTGACCATTCCTAGTCTAATTTGGTCTATTAAGATAACCGCTAATATGCAACATCTCAACCAACATAATCTTCACAATCTGCCACAATCATCAAGCAATTGAATAAAATAAATAAATAAATAATGATATGTATAAGTACAAATAAAATGAAATAAAAGAAAACAAAGGTGGACATAATTCACTAGGTTTTAGTCATCATTATGACCAAATAAACCCCTACTGGACTTAGTTGCGCCCCTTGTGATATTCCCTGCTTAGCAACGATATCAAAAACTTGATCCCTCCTAAATGTGTATTCCAAGTATAGTTTCCCAAGCATAAGGACTTGATTGCAGTTTTAAAATCCCTATGAGCCAAGTGTTGAACCTCAAGAAGGTGAACTTAAGAAGTGCAAGGGAAATGGAAAGATTTAGAATATAAATAGAATTTTTATCAAGAAACCTCTTTAATCCAATTATTTGAGAAAAAAATGGATGATGGATTTTTTTAAAACAAAGGAAATGGTCTAAAATTTAGCAAAGAATTAATTTAACTAGACTTGCCAAAATGTTGAGGATTGAGGGATCCCTTGGACTCCCTTATGTCCATGAAATGACTCTTAATTGAGCTAACAACACAAATGAGATTACTTATGGGTGCTCTCATTGGGATAATTTACAATACAAGTATATTTTACTTAAACCTAATGCCTCATACTTGTGAGTTTGACCTCTATGTGAATCCTTAAAGCCCCCACTCCCATTTTCTTGTCAAATCATAGTCTTAGGGGCTCAACAATGGCCTCAAGTCAAAATGGCTCTCAACTATTAAGCATTGAGATACCTCAAAAGGTCCATTAAACTCTAATTTCCAAGTATCAAGGCATGGTATTCAAATTGAAAGTAAAGAGGTCCAACTTATATGCTGAATATATCTTTAATTACCTCCTAAGGAACCCTTTCTCCCTAGCCTAAACTAATATTCAAAAGACATGAAACTAGAACCAAAGTGAAGAACAACGATAGTGTATTGTATAAGAAATCATCATTTAAAACCTAATTAGATTCTACTTTAACATTGTATTAAACCAAAGCTTAAAAGTAAGTACATCTAAGTGTAATCAAAAGAAATGAGTTTGAAACATTACAACCAAAATAAAACAAGAAAAATAGTAGGTAAAAAAAAGGTTACAACAGGAAGTTTCAGGTGGAACAAGGTCTCTTCCCTCAAAGCTCTCCCAAGGCTCTCCTAAGAAGAAGAAGAAAGCCTCCAAGAAACTAAGAAATATATATATATATGTATCCATGTATGTATGTATATGGTATACCACAATGAAGCATCATAGAAGAAAGCCTCCAAGAAACTAAGAAATATATATATATATCTATATCCATGTATCCATGTATGTATGTATATGGTATACCACAATGAAGCATCATAAATCAAAATAAGAGGTATGATGGCTTAGGAAGTGTCTAAAAATGCAGACCCCCCTATTTCTAGAGTTTTAGCATAAAATGATGGCAGGAGAAGGAGAAATGGCACCAAGCATAAGGTGATGCCATTTAGTCTCCATGTTTTCCAAAAGTTTTACTTTTAGAGCTCAAAATGGTGTCCAGATAGAGAAGAAATGGTGTCAAGGCTTGTGCTTGTCCATCCTAGCACCATTTTTGGCATAAAACTTCTCACTTCTTTCAACACTTTTCTTTTTTTTTTATAAATATTTCTCAATTTTTTCGTGTATGAAAGTGATCTCCAAATCTTCTAAAAATTGGTGAGATTGATTTTCAAAAAATCTAGAACTTAAAAATTTTACATAATCTTATTTGGATGACTCTAAGCCCCTCAACTAGCCTAAAACTTTTGATTTATGAAAATATGATTACTCCATTGATCTACCGGCAACTTTGATACTTTAACTCTACTCAAATTCTACTCTTGCCTCTAGTATATCCCAAGAGGCTCCCATGACCATCATTATTCATGAAAATAATTGTAAACATCAAGGACTAAATGGAAAATTAAAAAAAAAAAAAAAAAAAAAATTGAACATATGTAAGGTAGCATACAATTAACTAGTTGGGCAATGTGATTTTTTTCCCTCATTATCAAAAAATATATGGCTTCAATCTTGCTTTTTTAGAAATCTATTTTGGTAATTGTGGTATGCATTAGCATATAAAGCAAAAAATGACTTGATTATTAATTTTGAAAGTTAGCATTTTCAAACCAATGTACATTTTGACATAGTCATTAATTGGTAATTGCAAACCAAACTGATTGTGTTACTTTAAGGTTTGCATTCAAGAAGATTTAAACTTGCTTAAGAAGTTATGATTATTCCTTGGCCAGAAGATTTCCCTTGTCTAAGGAACTCATATCTATTATATGGTTAAGGAATCTAGTGGTGTTTAAAATTTCTGCTACCTTTCAAATTCATATATGATTTTGTAATTTTAATCTTTATCCTACATTTGAATGTTGGTCATTTTTATTTTACTATCAATGGGTTAAGAGCATTACAATCTATTTTTATAATTTTCTTTTTTTAATTATCATAAGTATAAGGATAGTAGCTAGGTAATTGAACCCAACAACATTTGTTGAGAGTATAATTATGTCAACTATTGATTATTAGATGAGTTAGTTATATATTTTTTTTGTCACTTCACCTATTTTATAAAATCCATAGATTAGTAAATTTCAAATTGTGTCTTCAAAGATATCAATCTTTAGGGTTTTATACTTCGATGATTATAATCAATGATGCATAATTGTTTGTCAAAATGATTTTGTTACTCTATGCTTTTATTTTACATGTTGGGAAAATTTCTAAGATTAACTATTTTATTGTAGGTGTAATTTCTTGAAGTTAAAGCAAAGTAGATAGTGATGTGGATGCAACACAATGCTCATTCAAAATAACTGGACAATGATTCAGCACCTCATTTCTCTAAGCTATCGAAAATTCACATGTGGTAGTGTAATGTCTCTGACTCTTAAGTGTTTTGCACCTCAATGGCCCTTGACACTTTAGAAGTTGTCTATGTAGTTGGGATATCAACATGTTATTCCAGGAATTCTAAAAAAAAATTACCTATTTTTTCAATTTGATCAAATTGGATAGGCAACTTCAAATTGCTAATAGTCTTGAATTGAAATAATGATAGCAGGGATGCTACACCCATTAACACTCTACAGAGAACTCATGATCTACTACTCTTACAGGCATGTCAAAAGGAAGAGATGAAAATTGATGTAAGAATAGTTTGTTGTTGATTCATAAATTGCTTGTGCCTTCCTTGATTCAAGCACACTATCTACATTATGTTTTAGGTTAGCAATCTGGCCTTTCGCTTTTTCTTATGGCTTAATTTTAGTTATTATTTTACAATCAATCTTCTAAGAGTGTTTTAATATGCTAGACTCTACTATGAGGTCTAATTTTTGTAATTTTAATATGCAATAGGACACTAATGAAATGTATGAGGAGCACATATTCATGAATGTATGCCAATCTATTGTTCTCTTAAGGTTTTTGAAGTTTGAATTAAAATGCTTTAGAGTAAACAAATGATAATGGTAATGAGCCTTTTTCATCATCTACAATTTTATTGAGAAGCAATTTGACGCATTATTTTTCTTACTCCTGAAAATACTCAAATTTGGTAGTTTGCAAAATTAGACATGTTTGATAAAATGAGCTTCTTACCTCATGTTTGCTTTCTATACATGTGAATTTTTTTATACTAAGTATTTTATGACAGACGTGACAGTTTTCAAACTAATGCAAAAAGGGTGATGGTGAGGATGTTGAATATTACCTATGCCTCAGCTCAATTGTTGACAAGCTCTTGAGGGTTAGTGTAAAGATAAACACTCAATGCATTTGAATCATACTCATTTTCTACTCTCTCTAGTTATTGTCCCAGGTTCATATTATGACTTTAGATTTTCTTTTCCAACTTTTCCTTATTTTTGTCTACTTATGATTTATTACATGGCAACCAATTTCTTAGAAACTATCATACTCTATTCACAAATCTTGTTTTTTTCTTTTTTCTTATGGGCAATAAAATAACATGTTAATTGTATGAAAAGATGAAAATATTGTTTTTATGGAAATATGGATGAAAATTTATACAAAAAATATTGATGAGATGGAACTGATCAAAACTCAGAATATTGGCAAAAAAAACTTCAAAAAAATTATAAAACAAATAATAATAAACATATCAAAGTTATCTCATTCAAGAAATTGATATACATAAGATTATAATTTGTGAGATTCCCAATAATATTCAGAATTTGAAAGCACATTTTATACAAATCTATCCAATTCAAATATATTCAATGACATAAAATAAATGATAATACATGTATAAGTATTTTTATTTTAAATTATTGATAATTTTATTTATAAATTTATATTTTTTTTTGTATTTAGTTATAATTAAAATTAATTTATTTATAATACATTTATTCTAATTAATTTATAATATCTATATATACAAAAAAAGATATATTAATTTATTCACGTATAATTTATAATATGTATTTATATACATAAATGTATTATATGTGATATTTATAATATTAATATAAGTGTTATATATATATATATATATGTGTGTGTGTGTGTGTCTTCGGGTCACCAAACTCTAACAAAAGATAATGAGATAATTAGTTTTAACTATCTGTGAAAATGTTTTTATGCAGAGGGCATATAATGAGATAATTACTGAATGTCACTCCTAAAAAATTGAGTTGCATTCCTTACACTAGAGATTAATTAAAATTTACTATCAGAAAAAATTACACTTCCAATGTAGAAAGACCATGCATGAGATGCTTCCTCTGAAGTCTTAGGAGTTGTCTTCTAGACTGATATTGGGTTCTTAAAAAATAAAATACCGAGGGAAATAAAATAACAAGAAAAAGAATAAGAAAAAAAAAAATTATTTGTGGATTTTTAGATAGTACCGTATCCGCTGCTTGATTGTGTTTTTCTTTGTGTTTCCTTGTTCTGTCAGATGGTCCATTTTGCACCTACCTTGGCTGTGGTTGTGTTTCATTTTTGGCACTTTTGGCAGTTTCCTTTTACTGTTTACTTGCAAAAATTAATTAAATTATAATTTAAATTACTGACATTGTATAAGGTGTCATTCCAGTCAAAATTCTTGTAATGCATTTACTCTTTTTGCAGGCCTTATGCCAGGATTCTAGTTGAATCCTGCCATGCCCCCTAACCTAATGAAACCTGCCCCTGAGGTCACTTCTCATAGGGGGCACCCCATAGAATCCTTTCGACAGAGGATTAGCATTGTAACTGCTGAGTTGCTCTCTCAGGTGCATACGAGCATAAGTTGTTGAGTCTGTAGATTCTTATTTGCTCAGCTCTTGCTTTCTAATTGGAAGATGTTCTATGACATTAATATTCTGCACTTGGTGAAAAGTCATATGCATTTCAAGGTTGTCACTATATTGTCCATATAGTTGTCCTAATTTGTTGAGGAAACTATTGTTGCAGTTGCAAGATTGGAACAATAGGCGGCAATTTGCACCTCCCAGTTACTTTCATGCTGATGCTGTCAATGAGTACTCAAGTGAATAAAAATATCTTCCTATTTGCATCTTTGGGTTCTAATGTTCAAAATTTTCAATGACTGCTTGTTCTAATACCGCTTTGTCCAGGCTGTGATTGAAAACACCTGGCCATATACTATATTGAAGCTGAGCTTTCTTGATGTGCAGATATTTGCATCTGACAGCTCTCTTTAATTAACAGAGTATATTCGTGAAGAAATATTGGGAAGAAATTGTTGGTATGTATATTTTACATGTTAATTTAGTAATTCAATCTACATTTTCTATCATCAACATCAATACAATTCTCATTAGCTTCATTTGTTGGACAGATTTCTTCAGGCGCCTGAAACTGATCAAGGAACTGTTGCAAAGATAAGAGATACTATCAGACAACAAAGGGAAATCATTGTTCAGTTGATCAACTGCACAGAGCGGTATGGTGCTAATAATCTGTTCTTAGTTTGGAGACATCATGTTGGACAGTATTGGTGCATCCCTTGATGTATCTGATTTTCATACTGGACTTTGTTCAATCTTGTTAGCATTTAAACACTTAGAAAATCATGTACTGGCTATGCACATGTACTTCTACTTTCTCTAACAGAATGCTTAGACTTGGTTACTTCCATGATAAAATTCTATTGCACTTGCCATTTATGAGTATAACTTTTTCTGTACTAATTTCTTCGTGCAGGTTGGTTCAAACAATGGATTACTCTGTAATACTATTTGATACAGCTCCTACTGGTCATACACTTTGGTTATTGCAATTTCCATCATTAGAGAAGGGGCTTGCTAAAATGATGTCCTTAAATAATAAATTTGGTGGTTTATTAAATCAGGTACGTCCATAAGAATCTTCCAATTTTAGTATCTCCCAGGTTTAAGGAATTATCTGCTGTGATGTGGTCAAGCCTAGTTATCATGTGAAATAGTGCATTGATGATTGAACATTGATCAACTCGTCATGTGGCCAATCCTGAGGGAGTGAGTTGTCCAGGTTGATTCTCTGACAATTTCTCAATAGGCTT
This sequence comes from Vitis rotundifolia, assembly GCA_030254885.1. NCBI lineage: Eukaryota > Viridiplantae > Streptophyta > Magnoliopsida > Vitales > Vitaceae > Vitis > Vitis rotundifolia. Next base: position 17,730,867 of record CM058169.1, read on the forward strand.
CCCAATATCATAGAAGGTTAAGTCTACCTGTAACGATCATGGTAACCAATTAGACAGCAATTATGGATGAATATCTGGAAGAGCTTTGCTTGTGTCGTGATGAAAAGAAAAAATTGCTTAATGAGTCTAGTATTGGATTTGTTGCTTCTTGAAGAAAAAATCACTACTTTTGAATGCAAATGTAATCAACTACATGGTCTCCTATTTATTCTTAATGAATCTAGTATTGGATTTGTTTGTCAATAGTTTCATGTTAAGCCTACTATTTATTCTTCCTTGACTGCAGGCATGAGTGGTATTAATGTGTTATAGATCTAGTAATCTGCATTTGTCCTTGCCATATGAATTCTAACAATGCAATAATTAAGAAAGAAATGTTAAAGTTGAACCAATGAATATTCCTCCATTTTACCATTTTAGTGCATGGAAAATTTCGTATGCATATGAAGTTGGTTTCATGTATTGGATTTTTGAGTTACTTGTAAATTTTTAACCATTGAATATTTTGATTTGAGTCATCAAAATTTTCTGTATTAACTGTTGCCAATGTCCATTCTCCTTCAATAGTACTGATATGTTACTCATCAGTTCTTTAAACTGTTCATGGCAGATGACCCGTCTCTTATTTGGTGTGGACGATGTATTTGGTGAGGATGCACTTCTGGGAAGGCTTGAGGGCATGAAAGATGTGATTGAACAAGTGACTAAGCAATTCAAGGACCCAGTAAGATCTCCCATCCTAAAATATTTTCTGTGGCTGGACACTAAATCACTCCTGTAGCACAAATCCATACTGAATTTATTCATGTAGACTTGGACCATTCACCAACACCTCAAGGATTTTTAAAACTTCCTGGGCGTGCCTGTGAACAAAAGAAAAAGACAACAAGACCAAAAAGGGCTCTGGGATGTGCTGTACAGAAAAATTAGAGGGTGTTCTGGCAGCTAAATCAGCTACAGTTCAATAGTTGACAATTATTTTGTTTCTCAATCATGGTATTCATCAATATCCCCATCTCATTTTGTTATTTAGCTCAAGATGGAAGACTATATCTGTGTAATCAAGAACGGGTCACTTCCCTCCTGTGTTAGGATTCAAAAGCTGTCTGATAATCACAATGAATGTCTCTAGCATTTGCAAGATTAGTCTGCTTTCAATTGTACCAGCTCCTGGAAGCAAATTCAAACCATTAGCAACAATAACATGCAGAACCGCAATTTGGAGTGGGAAGTTGCAACTTAACATGAGCTAATACCAACTTTGGCTTGCAGAAAACATCTGAAACATTCTGTAAATGTAACATAGGTTTATAAGGCAAAAAAACCATTATTCTTAGTACCTTGTCTATTTGTATTTTGATTGCATTCTTAGATGGGGTCATTTAGAGATTGATTTCATCTCCTTGCTATTGATGATACCAAGAGTGTATAATTCTTTTTTACTAATCTCTGGAAATTCCAGCCTCTGCTCTTTTTCAACTCTTTTTACGTTTGTGCAGAACAAGTAGTTTTGTTTTGGCTACCTTTTTTTTGTAGTTCATTTAGATGCAGTTAAAAGCAATCAAATAATGTGGTGTATGTCCATTATCAACTTTATTTGAAATGAGCTGTATCTTTATATAATGAAAGGGTTAGGTGAGAGTTCTTTCTAGTGTTAAGATGCAAGAGACCCACCTAAATTGGTCATGGGCATATATAGTTCCCCTTAGGTTGAAATACAATGAGTATTCCACCAAGCATGTGTTTTTCATAAGAGCTTGTTCATTTGTTAAGCCCACCACAGGATTGAAGCTTATTAAGGAAGCTCCCACACATCATAATCTATAGTAGCAGCCAAGAAAAATTTGCATTCATATCATGACCTATAGTAGCAGCCAAAGCATATCCATCTCCATATCATGACATATGGTCACGACCAAAAATAGGTCGCACCTATAAGCACTATGTCACACCTCGGATTCTGGGCAACCTAGAATTTGACTCGTGACCCCAGGTCAAAGGTTTAACCCTAAGGGTTTCTCCTAGTTCATACTAGTAGTCAATCAAAACACCTTGGAATTTTTTTTTTTTTTTTTTCCAAAACCAACCATTACATTGTCACCTATTCACAAGTATAATAAATTCGTCAATCATCATATCACCTAAGATGATAACCCAAATATTTACAAAAAGGTTTTTCAACTAATAAAATAAAATGAAAGTTACAAAAGTTTATATGACTCGAATTAGTAAATGCCAAAAGGTAATATCACTAAAAAACAAACATTATTATGGTTCTTTTACTTTCTAAGCTTTTTGAAACACTTTTGATCTTTCTATGGTTCCTCATAAACTATATTTGCATCTAAAATTTTTAAAAAATAAAAGGGTGAGCATTTCCACATTGCTTAGTAGGGTGTTTTACACCCAAATGGGTAAGAAATTCTAGGTCAATAGAACACAATCATAGGTCAAAATGTAATTTTACATCTACATCATATGCATTAAATGAACCACAACGATACACATTTAAACAATCAAAATTATCACTTTTCTTATTCAGTCATATGTCTAACATATCGATAATTCTAAATTTACAAAATAAATTAGTCATTTTAGTCTTAAATAATATATTCAAATATACAATTTATAAATAATACAAATCCTTCTTCCAAATGCAACATGATGCAAATGTTTATATGCAATCAAGTAATGCACTATTGTTCTTAGGCTTTCACCAAAGAATACGCATCCATAACCAAATATACTCCCCATTCAGAGTCTTCTCGGTGTAAACTTTTGGATCTTTCACCCTAGGGATCTCACTCTCTTCTTAATTCGCCCTCTATAAGGTCCTTCCCTTTCTTGTTTCTCTTTTCTTTTCATTTTTGCCCTCTTCGGGGTCTTTTCATTCTCATTTCCACTTCACACAACCATTTCTTCAATTTTTCTTTTGCTTCACACAACCATGCTGCATATGAAGTGCAATTAAATCATATTTTAACATCCACAATTTTTCAAAACACAATTTTATTTATTCCCATTATGTTTAATAATTTCCAACAATCCACACAATGATTTTCTTCACTTTAATCACCATAAACATCAAAGAAAACTCACAAATAATTTGTATATCATCAAAACATAATTTAAATCTTCACTACATAAATTTTATTTATTCCTAACATGCTTAATAATTTCCAATAACCAACATAACAATTTCTCTTCAATTATATCATTCCAAATATCAAAGAAAATTCTCCAATAATCCAAATAACAACAAAACACAATTTATACTCTAATTTTATTTATTCCCAACAATACCAATAATTCCTAATATTGAATACAACTATTTTTCTATATTTAAATCATCCCAAATAGTACCCACATTCCAAAAAAATACGTAAATTATAAAATAAAATTATCAATAACTAGAATTGCATTTCAAATAATACAAATAATATCTATTGTCTTCCAACAACACAATATATAAAAAAATTTCAAACAAAAATATTAAATCAAAGTTTTAGGATTAAACTACCCTACCTCAAATCCAAAAATCTAACCATTGAAACTAAAATCAGACTTCGTAGGAATGTTCCTCATAATGAATAAAGTATCCTCCTAAAATTTTATGTGAAACATATGTCATTTGATAGGTCCACCTGCGCCCTAAAGCCGATGCCCCGTTTTTTCCACTCTTGATTGACTCCCCTGCATCTCTCCTTTTTCTTTCTTTTATTCTTTTCTTTTTCAACTCCTCCCTATAGTCGGCCACTTATATATTATATATATTATATATATTATTCCTTACTATAACAAATCCCAAAATATCACACATGTCCTTTTTTTTTAATAAATTAAACTACTATTATTTACTTCACATTCCACAATTATAAATTATACTCAACTTATAATTTCCTGTCTTATGAAAAGTACCATTATATTCTTAATTAAATTTACTACAAGCACGTTTTTCAAAAAAAATATTTTGACTTTAATTACCTAAAACATTTTTACTTTGAAATTCATTTAGGACATGATTTCATTAATTATAAAAAAAATCAATTTCACAAAATGTTTGAAACATAAAATAATTCTTCAACATCAAGAAGCTAAAATCCATAATAACCTTTAATCTTTTAATTTTACCAATATTTATTTATAAACAAAATTTAAGCAATATTCTAAAACTTATTTCCATCAATTATTTAGTCATTCAAATTATAATAATCAAATTCTCAACCCTTTAGTATAACTTTTATTTAATTTACTTCATTTGTCAAATTCCTCAATTGCATCAAACTTTCAAAAGTTAAGTTCACGAAATTCATATTTAATTAATTTACCTTTCTGTATATTTTTCTAAATTCACAAGGTATGCTTATAGTCACGCTCTTACATTTAGCCTTAACTATAGCATTTATTTGAGCCCCTATGGTCATACCTTGTTGTAGTCTATTTTGTATGCACCCATATCAACTTGTTGTGGTCTATTTTGTCTGCACCCATATCTTACAGTTGCTCTAAGTCTTCTCTTTAGCTGCAATTAGTGGCCACAACCATAAACCGGCCTTCTCGTAGTGATAATTGGTTTGTTGTTGCTTTCTTGATTAATTTGGCAATTTCACCAAGTAGTGTAATTGGACATTACTTGACATTCATGTCTTATGCATGTGATCTATTTGCCACACTTCAATGATATTCTCTACAATTGTGAGTGGTATTTGTTTATAGGTTTCAACTATTGAAAACTACTATTTGGGTAAGGAAAAACTTGGTCTTTACCACTAAATTGAATTGAGTAATTTTATTCTTTCTTGGTTCCCAAAATGAAGTTTGTAAATCTTGCCTCCTAAATGGAATTCTTAGTTTCACTATTGTTTGTAGGAAAAATTGTTAAGTTTTAAGTTTATTTAAAAGTTGGCAAAAGTGTTCATTTTGACACAATTTGAGACCTTTGCTATTGTCTTTTTAAATCGGTTTTCAATAATTTCCTCAAGTTAGACTTTTTTCTTCTTTTTTTTTTTTTTTTTTTTTTTTTTTTTTGTTGCCTCATGCTCTTTTATATTGAAAGTTAATAGATGGATCATGTGTAAAGGACTCATGCTTTTTTTAATTTAATTTCTTTTACAAAATATTTCATGTTTCAATCTCAACTTCTCTTTCCATTTGTGGCTTCATTATTTTATTTATTTATTTATTTATTTGTTGTTGTCAATCTATCAAGAGTATTGTATTTGTCATGCCATATAGGGTGGACATGTTTACATGAATGCAATATTCACTCTATTATTTAATTTTTCTTTTTATTTACTATTCTAGTGGATACACTAAGCATGAATGATCTATTGGGACTTTGTTAAATAAAATCAATTTTAAATGTTATATAGTATCATGCTTGTAATAATATATTATTTAGTACAAAAATAGTTGGCTTAATCATTGTATAGAAAATTTATTTAGTACCATAGCTAGTACCCAAAAGGATAATGTTCAATCTTGGTATCATTAGTATCATGATTCATTGTTCCATAGGCAAATATTGACAAGTTTTGTGTGGTTGAAGGATCTAGAAAAAGTTAGCTCAACTGCATCACCAACTTAAATGCTTCATGACTTTTGTTAGCATTTATTATGTATAATCCTCATCATTCATGTTTATAATCCGATTTATAATTCCTACCTCTTTTTCTACTTTCCATTTGTTTAATATTTATTATTTCTAAATCAATTTGTTAAAAAATATCAAACTCTATTTGAAATATTGATTTGTTTATTCTCATGTGTAGGATAACAAGAAGTTGAATGAGAAGCATGTACTATTGAATTAGTATAGCATATTAGTCAATTCTTCTCAAATTTTTCCCTATATTTTAGTTGAAGGTAGTCAATAGTATCATTCTTTCCATTCCTTAAGGTATTTGGAGCCAATATGAAAAACTTTATGATATGTTGAAGTGGAAGACTATTTCCAAAGCAAGTGATAGTAGAATCAGTTGCTACTAATATCATCTCCACAAGGTGAGGTTTATGCTACCACATTTGGATGTAAAATATCCATAACAAAAAAGTATCTTCTTTCTTTCCATTTTCTCATTTTTTTTTCAACATTAATTTCAGTGCATATTGAAAGCATCAATGATCCAACATATTTGCCAACATAGGAGCATGCATGTCATAATCTATTGAGTTTGCTAGCATAAGAACTTAAAAGAATCACATATCTCTAAGGTTTAGATATCTATGCTATTGCCAACATAAAGTGAAATGTATGAACCTTATCCCAAAGTTGAACTTTCTTCAAAATGAGCTTCAACATGTTACTAGTTACCACACTTAATAATATGTCATTTTGCAACTCCATCAAAAAGTAATTATATTTTCTTTGTTTGCTTTTAAAAAAAAATGAATTGCTAATAATGTGTCAAATCATCATTGTATACAAAATTAATAAAGCTGCCTTAAAATTATTATAATATGTTTAGGAAATAAAAAAGATTAGTTAAGTATATATTTTTAGATGTAATCACTATTGACTCAATGCAAAAAGCTATAGCAATAAGGATTGACCAAGTTTTAGTTATGTGATGGAGACTGATATTAACAAGCCATAGATAATGGATGCATAGTGTAATAGTTAGCTTAATCTATCATACTTTTCATCTTTCACTTCTTTTGTTTTGTATACATTGTTCATAATATGTATTGTTTATCATCTATTATGCTAGCCCAAGGGTTCTCCTAATCAGGTTTTGATGATAACAAACCATGGTTAAGTTACTAATTGGTTTGAATTATAAAGAATTTCAAATGTTAATTTGGAAATTCATCAAAGAACCAAATGAATGCAAGATCAAGACCTTTAAAAGACCTTTAATCATAGGAAACATATGTAAGGTGAATGCATGGGTACACTTAGGATTGACATATCATTTCATGCATTTTTTAAAAACTCAGTTTATTCTTTAAAGTTACAGTTTCATCAAAACCCGAGTTTTATCAAATGAAACTTAGGCAAATCACTTCAAAATTGGCATATTAATTTACCTAAAAACCTTGCCTAAGTGTTAAAAGAGAAAATACCAGAAAAAGATAGGTTTTCGGGCCAAAAATGGTGAAGCGGTCAAGGCACTAGCCAATCAGCTCAACCGGCTAGGGGTACCGATTGATCGATTCCCTCTTCCTAATCGAGGTCTGGTCGAGGAGTGCAAAAGGACTTTCTCTCTTCCAATAGCCCTTCCTTCCTGATCGAGGTATTTGCCTTCCCGGTCGACATCCAGTCGAGGTCTAGTCGAAGGTAATGGTCACCTGTCAAGCATTAAATGCTCCAACGGCTAATGAACCAGTCAACCCCCTACTTGACTAGTTGAGGCTGCTTTTTGGTTTTCTTGGCTCCCAAGGTCAAAAACCTATAAATAGAAAGCTCCACTTCATTTATGAACAAGAGAACACCTACATTTATTTGTTTACCTACTTGTTCTTGACTTAAAAGCTCTCATTTCTTTTCTTGGTGCATTAAATCACATTTGCATATCTTTTAGTGCACCTTTGTGATTCATCCTAGCTTTGAGTTGTATTTGAGCCTTTGTTGAGCTAGGTTGAGAGATTCATATCTGTTAATTGAGTGTTAAAGCCTTTAGGTGAGTTGAAACTTGAAGAGATTATGTGAGAGTTCATTGGAGCCAGAATCCAAGTGTAAAGGTGATTAGAAGTTTGGTTGAAGCTTCAAGTTAATGGAACCCTCACTCGGTTAGGAGCTTGAGGTTAGTGGACATAGGTAAGAAAGTGTCAAACCACTATAAAATCTGAGTTTGATTTCTCTAACTCTATCTCTTTATATTTGCTTCTTTTGTGCTTAAATTTGTTGTGTTTAAAAAGAATTTTTTAAAAACCCAATTCACCCTCCTCTTAGGTGTTTTTCTTATTTAAGATTAGTTTTTATTTTCTCAATTGGTATTAGAGCTAGGCCTCTTGTTTAAGACTTAATCGTCTAAAAGGAAATGGTTAATCCATCAAGCTCATCTCACATTGAAAGTTTTGCAAAAAAATAAACCTCCATTTTTTGTGGGGACCGATTATCCCTATTGGAAAACTAAAATGACTTGGTTTTTACAATCAACCAATTTAGACGTATGGGACGTCATTGAAGATGGCCCAACTTTTCCTTCAAAACTAGTTGATGGAATCATGGTTCCAAAACCCAAGCAAGAATGGGATGAACGTGATAGAAGAAATTTTCAATTAAATGCTAAGGTCATTTATACTTTGCAATGCTCTATGGATAGAAATGAAAATAATAGAATATGTCAATGCAAATCGGCTAAAGAAATTTGGAGATTGCTTGAAATAACTCATGAAAGAACAAATCAAGTGAAAGAGTCAAAAATCAATTTACTTGTTCATAGCTATGAATTGTTTTTTATGAAAGATAATGAGACTATTGTTGAGATGATCACTAGGTTCACCGACATTGTCAATAGTCTTAAAGCCTTGGGAAAGACCTACAAGGAATCTGAAAAGGTTATGAAGATTTTGAGGCCACTTCCATTAAAGTGGCATACAAAGGTCACCGCAATTCAAGAAGCCAAAGACCTGACCAAGCTACCTTTGGAGGAGCTCATAGGGTCATTGGTGACATATGAGATCAATTTGGCAAAGAAACAACAAGAAGGTGAAGACAAAAAGAAGAAAAGCATAGCTCTCAAAACTACAACTAAGGAAGAAGAAGAAGTTGAAGATGAAAAACAAAGTGAAGAAGATGAAGATTTAATCCTCATCACAAGAAAGTTCAACAAATTCATGAGGAGTGAAAGGTTTTAAGGAAAAAAGGTTCACTTCTAAAAAAGACATTTCTAAAAAGGAATCTTCATCTCATGGTGACAACGAGAGATGGGAAGAGAAAAGAGACTTGGTGTGGTGCAAATGCAAGAAACCGAGACACATTAAATATGATTTTTCTCTCTACAAATGTGAAGCCAAGAGGAGAACGAAGAAGGCAATGATGGTCACTTAGAGTGAAAGTGAAGAATCCCCCGAAGAAGAAAAAGAGAAAGAAGTGGAAAACATGTGCTTCATGGCAATAGATGAACTTGATGAGGTAAACTCTAACCTTAGTGATGAAGATATGCATGATGCTTTTGAAGAATTGTATGAGGATTTTAAAAAGCTTAGTTTGAAAAATATTTCTCTTAAAAAGAAAGTTCAACAACTTGAAAAAGAACTTGAAGAAGTAAAAAAAAAAAATTCAAATGTTGAAGTTTCTAAAACTCATCTTGAAAAAGAAAATGAGATTCTACGAAAGAAAAATGAATGGTTGACCTCTTCTCTTTCAATCTTTTCTTGTGGACAAAAATGTTTTGAAATGATTCTAACTAGCCAAAAATGTTTTTTTAACAAACAAAGACTAGGTTTCAAATGTTCAAAAAATCAAAAATATTTTAAAAATTATTTTGTAAAGGAATCCACAAGTGCAAGTCCTTCCACTACTTGCAACTTTTGTGGAAGAGGAGGGCACATTAGTAGTACATGTCCTTTAAGAAATGGTTCTCAAAATAATTTAAATGGAAAAGTTAAAAAGATTTGGATTGAAAAATCCAAGGTCACTAACCCTCAAGGACCCAAAAAGATATGGGTACCTAAATCAACTTAAGTTTTTATGTTGTAGGGTTCAAAGAATGATAAGTGGTTCTTGGATAATGGATGCTCAAGACACATGACCACAGATGAATCCAAGTTTAATTTTCTTACAAAGAAAAATGGAGGATGTGTTACCTTTGGAGACAATGCAAAAGGAAGGATCATTGGTAATGGCACATCCTCTTTCATTGAAAGTGTTTTATCAGTAGATGGTTTAAAACATAACCTTTTAAGCATTAGTTAACTTTGTGACAAAGGTTTTAAAGTAATTTTTGAAGCATCTCATTGCATCATCAAAGATATTCAAAATGATAAAACCATCTTCATGGGCCATAGATGTGATGATGTTTACGCTATAAATATTTCAAAATATGATGGCCATGATAGATGCTTTTCAAGTATGCATGATCAAAGTTGGTTGTGGCATAGGAGGTTAGGACGCGCTAATATGGACCTCATTTCCCAACTCAACAAAGATGAACTTGTTAGAAGCCTTCCCAAAATAAATTTTCAAAAAGATAAAGTTTGTGAAGCTTGTCAGGTGGGAAAGCAAATCAAAAACAAAAAATTCATTTTGACATCTAGGCCACTTGAGTTGTTGCATATGGATTTATTTAGGCCACTTGAGTTGTTGCATATGGATTTATTTGGTCCCTCTAGGACACCAAGTCTTGGAGGAAAATCTTATGCATATGTTATTATGGATGACTTCTCTAGATACACATAGGCCTTGTTTTTAAGTCAAAAGAATGAAACCTTTTATAAGTTTTCAAAGTTTTGTAATAAGGTTCAAAATGAAAAAGGTTTTGCAATTACTTGTATAAGAAGTGATCATGGGACAGAATTCGAAAATATTGATTTTGAAGAGTATTGCAATGAGTAAGGAATTGACCACAATTTTTCGACTCCTAAAATTCCTCAACAAAATGGGGTAATTGAAAGGAAAAATAGAACACTTCAAGAGATGATAAGAACTATGTTAAATGAAAACAACTTACCAAAATATTTTTGGGCTAAAGTGGTTAACACTTCTTATTATGTTTTAAATAGAATATTATTAAGGTTCATTCTTAAGAAAACTCCCTATGAGCTTTAGAAAAATAAGAAACCCAACATTAGTTATTTCAAAGTCTTTGGATGCAAATCTTTTATATTAAACACCAAAGACAATCTTGGAAAATTTGATGCAAAATTGGATGTTGGAATTTTCCTTGGTTACTCAACTTCAAGTAAAGCTTTTAGAGTTTTTAACAAAAGAATCATGGTTGTAAAGGAGTCTATCCATGTTATTTTTTATGAATCTAACAATTCTCTCCAAGAAAGATAGAGTTTTAATGATGATTTAGGTTTGGAGACCTTCATGGGAAGATTGCAAATTGAAGATAGAAGGCAACAAGAATAAAATGAAGAGGATCACAAGAAAGAAGAATCACCATTGGCACTACCCCCTCCTCAACAAGTGCAAGGTGAATCAAGTCAAGACCTTCCTAAAGAATGGAAGTTCGTCATCAATCACCCACAAGATCAAATTATAGGTAATCTATTTAGTGCGGTAAGAACTAAATCCTCCCTTAGAAACATTTGCAATAATCTAGCTTTTATCTCTCAAATTGAGCCTAAAAATATCAATAATGTTTCAGATGATAAAAATTGGATAATTGCTATGCAAGAAGAGTTAAATCAATTTGAAAGAAGTGAAGTATAGGAATTAGTACCAAGACCTTCAAATCAAAGTGTTATTGGAACTAAATGGGTTTTTAGAAATAAAATGGATGAAAATGGCATAATTGTTAGAAATAAAGCAAGATTGGTAGCCTAAGGTTTTAATCAAGAAGAAGGGATAAATTATGAAGAAACCTTTGCCCCCGTAGCTAGGTTGGAAGCCATTAGGATGCTACTTGCCTTTGCATGTTTTAAAGACTTTGTTTTATATCAAATAGATGTGAAAAGTGTTTTTTTAAATGGTTTTATAAATGAAGAAGTATATGTTGAACAACCACCCGGTTTTCAAAGTTTTAATTTTCCTAACGATGTTTTTAAACTTAAAAAGACACTTTATGGTTTGAAACAAGCACCTAGAGCATGGTATGAAAGATTGAGTAAATTTCTTTTGAAAAGAGGTTTTAAAATGGGAAAAATTGACACAACTCTTTTCATAAAAACCAAAGAAAAGGATATGCTCTTAGTTCAAATATATGTTGATGATATTATTTTTTGTACTACTAATGTCTCTCTTTGTAAAGAATTTTCTAAATGCATGTATAGTGAGTTTGAAATGAGCATGATGAGAGAACTTAACTTTTTCCTTGGACTTCAAATCAAGCAACTAAAGGAAAGAGCCTTCATCAATCAAGCAAAGTATATAAGAGATCTTCTCAAAAGGTTCAACATGGAAGAAGCCAAAACAATGAAGACTCCAATGATCTCATCCATCAAGCTTGATAAGGATGAGAAAGGTAAATCCATTAACTCTACCATGTATAGAGGCATGATAGGTTATTTGCTATATTTGACCGTTAGTAGACCTGATATTACGTATAGTGTATGCTTGTGTGCTATATTTCAATCTTGTCCTAAAGAATCTCACTTAAGTGTCATAAAAAGAATCCTCAAATATTTGAAAGGGACAATGGGCATAAGCTTATGATATCCTAAGAGTGATAACTTTGAATTCATTGGTTTTTCAAATGCCGATTTTATCAGTTGTAGGATTGAAAGAAAAAGCACTAGTGGCACTTGTCATTTCCTAGGACACTCAATTGTCTCATGGCATAATAAGAAGCAAAATTCGTTAGTTTTGTCAACGGCAGAAGCCGAATACATAGCAGCCAATTTATGTTGTGCACAAATCCTTTGGATGAAACAAACACTTAGTGATTTTGATTTATCTTTTAAGCATGTTCCTATTAAATGTGATAATACTAGTGCCATAAGTATATCAAAAAATCTCGTGCAACACTCTAAGAGTAAGCATACAGAGATTAGACATCATTTTCTTAGAGATCATGCACAAAAGGGTGACATAACACTTGAATTTGTAAGCACAAAAGATCAACTTGCCGATATCTTTACAAAACCTCTAAGTGAAGAACAATTTGTTGATATTAGAAGACAAGTAAGGGTAATTTCTTTATGATCTAATGTTTGCTCAAAGAATTCTTGATGAATATGCCTTCTGATTACATGAATTTCATGACATACATATCATATTGAAATATACTTAGATAATGTCAAATTTGGACCAAAAATCAAAATTCTCTTGGCATTAGGCATAAAAAAATTGAGGATTTCAACTGAAAATGGCAGGGAGAGGATCATAAATTGAGAAAGTACGCAAAAATTTGAAAAGTCAAAACGTTGACCAGGCAGTCGATCAGACCAGGACCGGTCAACCAGTTCCTCCGGATTAAGGTTTTAAAGAGACTCTCGTACTTCATTTTCTCACCCATTTCCTATGGTTCTTCAAGAGCTCTACCGATTTAGTTGTCAAAGAGTGATTTTTGAGGTCATTATAACATATTGAAGGCTTTAGATTGGATTTTTGGGAAGTTTGAAGGTTAAGGTTTCGGATTTGGGCCGCCTTCTCTTCCTCCTACGCATCACAGTCAACTTCCTCTCCATTTCCACACGCTTAGGGTTTCAGTTGTGAGCATTTCTCTCTCTACCAACCACTACTCCCTTGTTTTTTCTTTCTCATGGCTCCTAGGCTAGAGTTCGTTGCCTCTAGGGCATAGGGCAAGCACCCAACTGAGCCATCTCAGTCAGAGGCACGACAAAAGGCGAGGTTCAACACCGCCTTATTCAGTTTCGTGGAGGACTACAAACGATACAAGCAACACTTTGCTTAGAGACGAATAGTTCCAAGGAGAAATATTAATTTTTCCTAACTTCAACATTTCGGATTCGAGGACATTTTCACTAGGATGGGTTAGCTGCCCATGGTGACTATTTCGAAGCCGATTTTCCCTATTTTGGTGCTAGCATTTTATTCGAGGGCGACTTATGGCATGGGTAGCCCTATCATTTCTACTATCAGATGAGTCGAGATTTGTTTGGACCCAGAGAGCATCTGTCACATTTTTTATATTTCTCTGGTTGGACTCAGAGTGTACGAGTCCAAGATTTGGCCAACTGTGCCAGGATTCGAGCCTAGAGAGGCCATTTAGAGGATTTGTGGACTTGCAAACGCCCAGGGGATGGATCTTGACTGTCATCAGTAGAGTGCTACACCGTATGATATGCTCTATCTTTCTACCACGGGGCGGACACTAAGACGAGGTCTCTTATTATGAGGCATTTCTCATTGATTCGATTTTGATTAGGAAACAGATCTACTTGGGGTACTTGATGATGATGCACATGATCTCATGTTGCAAGAGCACAACTCACATACTCCCTTACGGTCGCTTCCTTATCAGAGTGTTCAAAGATGTCGATGTTGACTTGAGCAAAGAGATAGACTTTGAGGGCCCTAGCGTTTATGATACATATGATGATCATTCGATGGGGCGGATGAAATTTGAGAAGGCCCCCAATGGTTCTTGGGCTAGGATAGCAAAGAGAGCACCAGCATAGGCCCGGGGACAAGGACAGGCACATCCCGGAGTAAAGAAGGAGGCAGAGATTAGAGAGATGGAAGGGTGGAGTAGAGCCTCAGAGTGGCTATTAGCAAAGAGAGCCCAAGCTTGACATTCCTCCACTTCAATTAGAGGGTGTTCAGTTTGAGGTCACCTTTTCTGAGCTAATGGTGTTTGAGCCGACTTGTACAGCGAGACCATCTACTCAGCCATCATTCATTGAGTCTTCCTCTAGACCTGCATTCACTGAGCCTTCCTCTGAACCTGCATTCACTGAGCCTCCTCAGGCACCTCTCGCTCCTGACCATGCTCCTTGGATAGATTTATCTGCTCAGATTAACTCTCTAGGTACTCACATAGAGGAGTTTTCTATAGTCAGTGATACTCGATTCTACTCCATGGAGGATCGCATGGATCAACATCAGGTTGGCTTCACCTCACAATTTAAGCATCTCCAATAGAGGATTGAGCGTATTGAGGATCGCTTGGAGAGTCAGCATGAGGAGATGATGGCTTATCTGCGCTCTGTGTTTCCACCTCCACCTCCTCAGCCTTGATTTCTTATAGACCCCATTTGTTCCTTTTTTATGTTGCCAAAATGCGGAGATATTTAGGATCTAGGAGTCTATAAGAGATTTACATGCATATCATTGTTTGGATTGTACATTTGACTTATATACAATATGCTTATATGTTTCATGACTTACATTGTTTCTTATTGTAAATTCATTCTCTCTAACATGTCTTGATTATCTTGGTTTTAACTTCGTAAATTTTGATTGTTGACCCACGATTGGTTTAAGGGGGACATTCTTCTTTTCCTAGATAACCAAGGTTTGTCATCATAAAAAATGGGGAAATTGTTAGCCCAAGGGTTCTCTTAATCAGGTTTTGATGATAACAAACCATGGTTAAGTTACTAATTGGTTTGAATTATAAAGAATTTCATATGTTAATTTGGAAATTCATCAAAGAACCAAATGGATGCAAGATCAAGACTTTTGGAAGACCTTTAATCATAGGAAACATATGTAAGGTGAATGCATGAGTGCACTTAGGATTTACATATCATTTCATGCATCTTTAAAAAAACTCAATTTATTCTTTAAAGTTACAATTTCATCAAAACCCGAGTTTTATCAAATGAACCTTAGGCAAATCACTTCAAAATTGGCATATTAATTTACCTAAAAACCTTGCCTAAGTGTTAGAAGAGAAAATACCATTAAAAAAAATAGATTTTTAGGACAAAAGTGGTGAACCGGTCGAGACACTAGCCAACCGAAACAATCGGCCAGGGGTCTCGGTTGACCGATTCCCTCTTCCCGGTCAAGGTCCGATCGAGGAGTGCAAAAATCACTCTCTCTCTTCCAGTAGCCTTTCCTTCTTGGTCAAGGTATTTGCCTTCCTGGTCGACCTCCGATCGAGGTCCGGTTGAGGGTAACGGTCACCTACTAAGCATTAAATGCTCCAACGGTTAGTGAACCGGTTGACCCCCAGCTCGACTGGTTGACGCTACTTTTTGGTTTTCTTGGCTCTCGAGGTTAGAAACCTATAAATAAAGATCTCCACTTCATTTATGACTAAGAGAACACCTGCATTTATTTGTTTACCTACTTGTTCTTACCTTAAAAGCTTTCATTTCTTTTCTTGGTACATTAAATCCCATTTGCATATCCTTTAGTGCACCTTTGTGATTCATCCTAGCCTTGAGTTGTATTTGAGCCTTTGTTAAGCTAGGTTGAGAGATTCATATATGTTAATTGAGTGTTAAATTCTTCAAGTGAGTTGAAACTTGAAGAGATTATGTAAAAGCCCATTAGAGCCAAAATCCAAGTGTAAAGGTGATTAAAAGCTTGGTTGAAGCTTAAGTTAGTGGAACCCTTACTCGATTAGGAGTTTGAGGAGAGTGGACGTAGGCAAGAAAGTGCCAAACCACTATAAAATCTGAGTTTGATTTCTCTAACTCTATCTCTTTATATTTGCTTCTCTTGTGCTTAAATTTGTTGTGTTTAAAAAGAATTTTTTAAAAACCCAATTCACCCCCGTCTTGGGTGTTTTTCTTATATAGGATTAGCTTTTATTTTCTCATATTGTTTTATAGTTAATTTGTCAAAAACTTCATCATGGGTTTAAAATTTATATGTTGGTCCTTATTTGCAACAAACCATCAATAAGTTGTATAAGCATCACATAATATCTCATTATAGGTCATGAATTAGGTATTTTAGTATTTCTTGTACTTGAAATTTTTTATAATATTAGTTTATACTTTTATCTTGATTAATTTGGCAATTATATTGCAAATATATATTTGTATTGGAATTTTATAGATTTATACTTTTCTTTAGCACACTCTAATGATATTTATGCATTAATATAATTGTTAACTAGTAGGTTTCAACTATAAGGAAATATTGTGCAAGCCTAATTTCTTTTCTTTTTTTTAATGTGGCGAATTTCAAATAATTAATTCTTGTTTGATTATTTGTAGGAAAAATAGGCAACTTGTATGTGTAATATGAAAGAGGATGAAGTGAGATTTTCATTGGTAGGGTGCAATGCAAGTCTTGGAGATGATTATTATGTTCAAGATAGTTGAAAAGTATGTTTCACATGCTTTATCTAACAATTTTCTATTTTCATAGGGATTGTTTTATCCTTTTTATTTTTCAATAATTAATTTTAATTTCTTTCTTATTGAAATAAGTGTAGCTCATGTAAGAGAAATTTCTTGGAACGAATAAGGAAGAGGAAGAAGTCTATTTAACTTCTTATACATGCAAACTTAAAGTCAGGCTCAATCTTCAATCATTACAATGCACTATGTTACAATTAATTAGGTAGATGACTGATTCAAAAAGGAATGATGGATGCAAAATCCTCCATGATCTCAATTGCTAGTGCTTCTTAAAGTTTTATTTCAAAGTCCAAATAACTGGTTATAACACTTACAACTTCTAAATGCCCTTGAAATGCATTTGTTTTCTAAATCAATGTAACTTACTTTCAATCCTCATAACACTTACAACATAACAATTTTTTCCTTCAATATCAACTGCTAATTTTTGTTCTCAAGCTTTTTGTCAACTACATGGTTGGATGTTTTTTATGCTTGTTGTTTGCTAGTCCTTTTGGAGTTATTCAAATGTGATGTTTCAATGACTTCATTTCTAGTACTTAAATCCAATGTAAGTTTTTTGTATGTGAATTTCAAAACTTCTTCTTATTTCACTTTTTTTTTTTTTTTTTTTTCTTTTTGTCATGTTTCCTTTGTAATAAAAAGGTATATGGTATGTTGGTTAAATGCAATTTTCATTTTCTTATACCATCTCAATTCATTATTTTGGAGGCCAAAATTAAATAAATTTAAAGGAAGGTAATCTTAAGCAAAATACTTTAAAGTATAATTTAAATTTGCTTTAAATCATTTGGGTAAAACATTGACACCAAAGATCTTAAGAAATATATTTATAACATGGGTCTACATATTTTGTGTAGGGATTTTAAATTGAGATATTATAAGATCTTTTTATTGTTTATAATTATTATATTGAATCTTGTTTCCATTATGTGTACATTTTGATAGAATAATATACAAAACAAGATTATCATATAATTGACATTAAAGTTGGACTATTAAAATTCATGTGGATAATAGAATTATTTTAGCTCAAATTCTTCACTGAAGGTTGCTTGAACAAGACAATTGTTCATATTATGGTGCATATTCAGAATTATATTGAAAGAGTAATGTAAGCCGCTATAATTTATATTAGTAGTTTTTTATTCAAACTTAAATTATTTGGAATTTAGAGTAATTGTGATTATGAGTCATCATTTAATGAATCTAACAAAGTAAAACTTAAGTCATTATTATAGACCAAGTCATAAAATATTGAAACCAAAAGTGGTCTTCATGACCACATTTATAAGCTTTCTTTTCTCACGCATGAATGTTGGTAATATTAAATTAGATTTATCTTGAAAATACACAAAAATTATTAAGTTCACATTCCAAACATTAATCAAAGAAAAGTTCAAATTATCTAATTATAGGTTCATTGATAGGAGAACCATAAACCACCTATGTATAGAAGATTTTTTGGTCCCTCTCTTCATTTACAGCTTTTGGAAATATTTTCCATACCTATTCACTAAGGACTATGTAAGATAGAAAGTAGAGAGTACAAAAGATTAAGGGTAACAATCAAGAAAATTACTTAAAGATCTTCAAACCATATTAAAGTTAAAGATTATGAATCAAAATATGTTTTCTTCTTCATATCCAAGATACAATTTTAAAGTTGACATTAAACACCAAATGAAAATTTTTCAATAGTTAATTAGGTCTTGTCATAATGTTTATTATGTCTTGCAATGAAACCACAATATTGTAATATGATGTGCTTGTGGTCTATCAACAACAACGAGATCATGGGTTTGGTTGGGACATTGGTGTTCAATAAGAAGCATTTAGAATAACATAATTTCACCTTATTACAATAATGTCATATTAATTTTTATTTTTTAATATAAAAGGTTGATAATTAGTTGTCCATTCAAAAAATATTATTAAAAAAAATACATGTTATATCCTAAAATTAAAAGAATCAAATATTATTAATATTTGATTGCTCTTGATTTTTGAAATTATTGTATGGACCCCGCATTTTGGCTCGATGCGTTCCCACTTGATGGCAACACTCTCTTTTTATTTATTTATGAAAAATTGATTTGTTGTTTAGAAAATGACTTGGAGTCGCTACTTATTTTTGCTTTATTTTTAAAAAGGGTAAACAAAATAAGAAAGAAAACCCTAAGTGTGACTCCTTATTTGGAAAAGATGGTTTGTGAAAAACCAAGTCTAGACTCTGGAGTCAGGTTACTTATCGGGAAGGTACGGTAAAAACCGTAGCACCCCACTAAGTCCCTAAAATGGGTCTCTACTAATAAGATGAAGCAAATATGACAATTGATTAGTAAATCGACAGATACCGAATGAAAATTGAAATAAAACATCCGAATGAACAAGGGAGGCAAAGAGTGTACCTGAGTGATGAGTTGGTTGCTTCATGAAAGACAAAGGTTAGTGAGCAAATACAGAATAATCGCATGCATGTCATAGAACGAAATAAATCAATCATGTAAAGCAATCAATAAAATATGAAAATTAGAAAATAAATAAATTGAATAAATAAATGTGAAAATTGGAAATTAAATTCAAAAATTAAAAATTTGAAGAATTATTTAAAGATGGAATTTTAAAAATAAATAAATAAAACAATAATAATAATGATTAAATAAATAAATGTGAAAATTGACTTTTTGGAAATTGGGAATTAAATTCGAAAATTGGAAAATGAAATTTTGAAGAATTATTTAAAGATGGATTTAAAGATGGAATTTATAAATTAATAATAATAAAGAAAATAATGATGATTAAATAAATAAATGTGAAAATTGAAATTTTGAAAATTGGAAATTGAATTTAGAAATTGGGAATTTGAAGAATTATTTAAAGAAAGAATTTGGAAAAATAAAATTTGAAAATAATTAAAATTTGGGAAGTCAAAAGTCAAAGTTTTGAAAACTAAATTTTTTAAAAATGGGAGTTTTTGAAAAATTAAATTCGAATTAGAGCTTTGAGAAATTAAATTAAAACTAGACTCTTAGAAAGTTATCTTACAATTAAAATTTCGAAAATGAAGTCTTTAGCATCAAAAGCAGGAGAGAACTAAGAAAATAATAAAAAGAAGAAATGGCCTTAGCATGGCCAAACGTGTACAACATGTCTTTTAAGGAATAAACAAATAAAAAGAAAGGCACCACAAACCACTAACCCTACAGCATGTCTTTAAGGAATAAACAAATAATAAATAAAAGAAAAAGGCACCACAAACCCATTTCCATGTGCTGCCAGTGCACCCAAGAACACCACAAATCCCGTATTGTAATAATGCCATACAAACCCATTTTCTTTGTGCATGTGTCGGCCATACCCACACCACAAGCCCACTTTCCATCTCTCCAAATGCAAAGACCGCTACCTTGGTTCCCTTTTCGGCAGCAGTTTCTGGAAATACAAGCATCTCTTATCATCATGCGACCTCACTTTGGCATTATCTTGTACATGCGAACTCCATGCACGCGGGAAAAGGAAGAAAACGAACCAAAAATGAGCTAGGTAGCAGAGTTGGGAAGATGATGAGCTGAAAGGGATGAAGCTGTTGTAATGAGCTGGTTCTGTGGATATAAAGGTAGGGACTCAAAAAGTAGGCTAATGGATATTGGAAATATGGGCATGGAGGTGGGTGTGAAGGAAACGAAGACGGCCATGCATGCATGCATGGTTCCCATGCATGAGTGAGAAAATGGGTATGATGAGTGAACGTGTGAGAAAAATGGGTATGAGGGTATTGAGAAAAATGGTGATATGGACATGGAAGTGGGTATGAGGGGTATGGAATGAGGGAGGGTGGTAAGATGAAATGGGTTTAATGGATATTTAAGGATAGAAGGACGGATGGTGATAGGAAGGTGGTGAGGCCGTGTGGGAGGGTAGTGTTGAAGGTAATGGGTATGAGATGTGATGGGAGGAATGGGTGCTGCAAATGGGTGTAATGGCCGAGCATAATCCTAGTTGAGACGTGCCAGTCCCATGGGCAAAGAACTTGATTGTAAGACCTATACTCTGGAGTATATATAGCATACAGTCAAATGCGTGAGTATCAAGATGTATGGTAGCACGAACCAACAGAATGAATTTATGGAAACAATTGGTCGAAACTGGCACAAGGTCCTTTAACTTCTTGATGATGAGATCAAACCCTGCAGGGTCTTTAGGCAGATCAGGCTCAAAAGCATGCAAATCTCTTTGCCCAGCAAGCTTCTCTTCAAATGAGGAGACAACCCTTCTTGTATTACATAGCAACAGTGCCAAACAACGCACCAACCCAGCAACTGCATACCCAGAACCTTCTTACCATGACGAATATGACACCTTTGTGTCCAGATGATCATCCAAACACTCACCTACTAAGAATATGTCCTCTGTAACTCCTTGCTCCCATGGGCAGAGATGAGAAAAATAATGCGCTCCATGAACCAGTACCAGAAACAGGGGAAGATGGAAAAAAATAGAGCACAAACCAACAAAGCAAATAGGGCGACCAAAGCCAAGTTCTCGTGATTTGATCGACAGGCTTAGCTATAGAAGTGAGCTAAAATGGATTTCAAAACTAATTTCAGAGGGAAGTCGAGTTGTGATGGCCAACACCTCATAAAAAAAACTCAAAACAGAGTCCAGAAAAAGGTTAGAAACTCAACACAAAAAATCAGGGTTAGCAAACTCAAATACTATATAAAAACACGTAAGAGTCTCACATGTTCACATTCAGATGTTAGGATAGAATCTCATAATAGCCAGAAAACGCAACAAAATGCCATGAACACAAGAATCCACCAGAAAAAAAAAAAAAATTAAAAAAAAAAAAAATAACCTGTGTCACCCTCTTTCAAGACAGTTCCTCTGTGTCTTTCCTCCCCTCTCTGATCCGCACCCTTTTTCAAGCTCAAAATGCCCCTCCCTTTTTGCTCGGTCTATCATCCCCACCCCCAATGAATCCTCCTCCAGTTGATATCCCCCTAAGCTCGTCTTATTCTCCCAGGAAACGAAAAAGATCTCCTCCTCTCCTAGCTTGCTCCCCAGGCCAACGAAAAAATCCCTCTGTCACCTGCCTGCAGAACCAACTCCCCTCTCCTCCTAGACCATCACCTCAATCTCTTTGGCTGCCCAAGAACAGCTCATCCTGCCCTGTCTTTCTTCCATTTTCGGTCTCATCTAGTCGCCCCATGCAGCTGAATCTCAGGGTGGTAAAGAAGCAAAAAAGAAAATACTAATAAAAAAATGAAAGACCTGCCTCCATCTGAGGGGGGTCTACATATAGATTAGAGCATATTCTTCATTATGAGTTTGATTTTATGTTTCTTTTTTATTATTTCCATTTTACCATGGATGGTTTTAGGTGTAGTACAACTAGAAATTTTAAGAGGAAAAAAAAAAACAACAATACAAAATAAGTTTAAACTTATTTAATTTGTTTCCCTCATTCCTTCTTAATTTTATTACTTTTAAAATAAAAAGAATTCAAAAATATATAAATGCTTTTTGTTATGCTAGTGTGTGTGTGTCTCTCTCTCTCTCTCTCAATACATGTATATGGCAAAAGCAAACAAGGAAATAAGGTTCCTCTCTCAGTTTACTCTTTTTTATTTATTTCTTTTTTAGAAAATTATGTCTAATGAAAAAAATATATATAAATATAATTATGTATGTTTAAGAACCTATAAATGTGGTAGGTAATTATGAAAATTGTGGCTATTTGAGTCCTTTTTTATGTTTTTTTTTTTATGACTCTCACATGTATAAAAAAAAGTGTGAAATATTAGTGATTTTTGTCAAAATTTCAAGTATTAGAGCATATGGAAACAGAATAGTGCATGAAAAGTCAAATGAAGTAAAGCTCAATGATATTTTAAATAGATGAATCAATTTTAGGCAAAATTCAACATGAAAATATCAACAATGGGTGGAAATGGAATGTAATAGAACTTAGCACTTCCATTGTCAAATTATCAAACTTATCATGGTATCAAAGTCTTGTTTCATGGGAGGTCATATATTCAAACCTCACCACATGTTTATTTTCTCAATTTATTAAACTCTTCTATAAGCCTAAAGGATGTTATATGTGATTAGGGTAGGTGTTAGATGATTGATATGTATTATGAGCTTAAATCCTATAAGTTAAAGCTTTTGGGCAAATTAGTTGTCTAACATGGTATTAGAGCCAAGGAAAAAGGCTTAAACTCAGACATTCTCCAAAAGGCTCCCTTATTATCAAGTCAAATGATGAGTTATCCAAATGGGAGCAGTCAAATGTCATAAAAGACTTGGTCTAGTCTCACAAATCATGTTTTCCTCTCTAAGAAAAAAAATTTCAACCTTAATATCCCAGTCTTCTTCCAGTGTTATAGTTTGATCACAATCAAGCTTGTTAGCCCAAGGGTTCTCCTAATCGGGTTTTGATGATAACAAACCATGGTTAAGTGACTAATTGTTTTAAATTGTTAAGAATCTGAGGCATAAACTCGAAAATTCATCGAGGACCAAATGGATACAAGATCGAAATCTTTTGGAAGACTTGTGATCATAGGAAACGAGTGTAAGGTGATTGCATGAGTGCACTTAGGATGTTCATACTATTTCATGCATCTTAGAAAACTCGGTTTATCCTTTAAAACTTGATTTTCTTTAAAACCCTAGTTTTATCAAATATACCTTAGGCAAATTGATTCAAAATTGGCATATTAACTCACCTAAAGACCTTGCCTAAGTGTTGGAAAAGAAAGAAATTCAAAAAGATAGGTTTTCGGGGCCAAAAGGCTCAACCGGTTGAGGCTATGGCCAACCGGCTCAACCGGTTGGGGAACCAGTCGACCGATTGCCCTTGTCCGATAGAGGTCCGGTCGAGGGAGGCACAAAAACCTTTTCTCTCTTCCAGTAGCTTCCTCTTCCCGGTCGAGCCTCATCCTTGTCCGGTCGAGGTCCGGTTAAGGCAACGGTAACCTGTCATGCATTAAATGCTCCAACGGCTAGTGATCCGGCCAACCCCTTGCTCGACTAGTTGAGGTTACTTTCTACTGTTTTTGACTCCCGAGCTTAGAAACCCATAAATTGAGAGCCCCACTTCATTTATGACTAAGAGAACCTTTGCAATCAATTGTCTACCTACCTATTCTTGATAAAAAAAACTATCATTTCTTTCTTATTGCATTAAATCATCACTTGCATATCTTTAGTGCACTCTTGTGAATCATCCTAGCTTTCTCTTGTATTTGAGCCATCCTTAAGCTAGGTTGAGAGTTTCATCTTTGTATAAACTGAGTGTGAAAGCCTTCAAGAGGTTCAAATCTCGAAGAGATTGTGTAAGAGCCCATTGGAGCCGAAATCCAAGTGTAAGAAGATTGAAAGCTTGATTGAAACTTCAAGTTAGTGGAACCCTCACTCGGTTAGGAGATTGAGGAGAGTGGACGTAGGCAACGAAGTGCCGAACCACTATAAACCCGAGTTTGAATTCTCTAACTCTATCTTTTTACTTTATTTATATTATGCATATATTATTGTGTTTGAAAAAGTTTTGAAAAACCCAATTCACCCTCTTTTTGGGTGTTTTCCTTAATTATTCATAGCCTTTGTTTTATCAATTGGTATCAGAGCTAGACCTCTTGTTTAAGACTTAATCGTCTAAGAGGAAAATGGCTATTCCATCAAGCTCATCTCAAACTCAAATTTTTTTAAAACATAGAGCTCTATTCTTTACGGGAACCGACTATCCCTATTGGAAAACTAGAATGACTTGGTACTTACAACCAACTGATTTGGATGTATGGGATGTCATTGAAGATGGCCCAATTTTTCCCACTAAATTAGTTGATGGAGTTTTGGTTCCAAAACCCAAGCGAGAATGGAATGAGCTTGATAGAAGAAATTTTCAATTAAATGCTAAAGCTGTTTTTACTTTGCAATGTGCTATGGATAGAAATGAATATAATAGAATATGTCAATGTAAATCAGCTAAGGAAATTTGGAGATTGCTTGAAATAAGTCATGAAGGAACTAATCAAGTGAAAGAGTAAAAAATTAATACACTTGTCCATAACAATGAATTGTTTTCAATGAAAGAAACTAAATCTATTGTTGAGATGATCACAAGGTTCACTGAAATTGTCAATGGCCTTGAAGCTTTGGGAAGGGTCATAAATGAATCCAAAAAGGTGATGAAGATATTGAGGTCTCTCCCTTCAAAGTGGCACACAAAGGTCACCGCTATTCAAAAAGCTAAAGATTTGACAAAGCTACCTATGGAAGAACTCATAGGGTCATTAATGACTTATGAGATCAATTTGACAAAGCAACTACAAGAGAGTGAAGACAAAAAGAAGAAGAGCATAGCTCTCAAAGCCACAACCAAAGAAGAAGAAGATGTTGAAGAAGAAAAACCAAGTGAAGAAGATGATGACTTAGCTCTCATCACAAGAAAGCTTAACAAGTACATGAGAGGTGAAAGGTTTAGAGGGAAGAAGTTTACCTCTAGAAGAGATCCTTCAAGAAGGGAATCCTCATCACATGGTGACAAGGAGAAATGGGAAGAGAAAAGAGATTTGATATGCTTCAAATGCAAAAAGCCGGGACACATTAAATATGATTGTCCTCTCTACAAAAGTGAAGCCAAGAGAAGAATGAAGAAGGCAATGATGGCCACTTGGAGTGAAAGTGAAGAATCCTCCAAGGAAGAAAATGAGAAAGAAGTGGCAAACATGTGCTTCATGGCTATAAATGATCTTGATGAGGTAAACTCTAACTTTAGTGATAAAGATATGCATAGTATTTTTGAAGAATTATATAAGGATTTTGAAAAACTTAGTTTGAAAAATAATTCTCTTAAAAAGAAAATTCAAGAGCTTGAAAAGGAACTTGAGGAAGTGAAAGAAAAATTTTCAATTGATGAAATCTCTAAAACCCATCTTGAAAAAGAAAATGAGATTTTAAGAAATGAAAATGAAATCTTGAAAAAGAAAAATGAATGGTTGACCTCCTCCCTTTCAATTTTCTCTTGTGGACAAAAATCCTTTGAAATGATCTTAGCAAGCCAAAAATGTGTTTTTGACAAACAAGGACTAGGATTCAAATCTTCAAAGAACCAAATGTATTTTAAAAACTATTTCGTAAAAGAATCCTCAAGTGAATGTCCTTCCACTATTTGCAACTTTTGTGGAAAAGGAGGGCACATTAGTAGTACATGTCCCTTAAGAAATGGTGTTCAAAATAATTCAAATGCTAAGGTTAAAAAGGTTTGGATTGAAAAATCCAAAGTCACTAACCCTCAAGGACCCAAAAAGATACGGGTACCTAAATCAACTTGAATTCTATTTTGTAGGGTTCAAAGGAGGATAAGTGGTTCTTGGATAATGGATGCTCAAGACACATGACCGGGGATGAATCTAAGTTTGCCTTCCTTACAAAAAGAAAGGGAGGATATGTTACTTTTGGAGACAATGCAAAAGGAAGAATCATTGGTCAAGGCAACATAGGTAATGGCACAGCCTCTCTTATTGAAAGTGTTTTGTTAGTGGATGGTTTAAAACATAATCTTTTGAGCATTAGTCAACTTTGTGACAAAGGTTTTAAAGTAATTTTTGAAGCATCTCATTGTATCATCAAAGATACTCAAAATGACAAAACCATCTTCATGGGCCATAGATGTGAAAATATATATGCTATAAATATTTCAAAATATGATGGCCATGATAGATGTTTTTCAAGCATGCATGATCAAAGTTGGTTGTGACATAGGAGGTTGGGAGATGCTAACATGGACCTCATTTCCCAACTCAACAAAGATGAACTCGTTAGAGGCCTTCCCAAAATTAATTTTCAAAAGGACAAAGTTTGTGAAGCTTGTCAAATGGGAAAGCAAATCAAAAACTCTTTTAAAAACAAAAATTTCATTTCAACATCTAAACCTCTTGAATTGCTACACATGGATTTATTCGGTCCTTCTAGGACACCTAGTCTAGGAGGAAAATCTTATGCTTATGTCATTGTGGATGATTTCTCTAGATACACTTGGGTCTTGTTTTTGAGTCAAAAAAGTGAAGCTTTTTATGAGTTTTCAAAATTTTGTAACAAGGTTCAAAATGAAAAAGATTTTACAATCACTTGCATTAGAAGTGATCATGGGAGAGAATTTGAGAATTTTGACTTTGAAGAATATTGCAATAAGCATGGTATCAATCACAATTTTTCGGCTCCTAGAACTCCTCAACAAAATGGGGTAGTTGAAAGGAAAAATAGAACTCTTCAAGAAATGGCTAGAGCCATGCTAAATGAAAACAATTTACCAAAGTATTTTTGGGCCGAAGCGGTAAACACTTCTTGTTATGTTTTAAATAGAATATTGTTGAGGCCCATTCTTAAGAAAACTCCCTATGAGCTTTGGAAAAACAAGAAACCCAACATTAGCTATTTCAAAGTCTTTGGGTACAAATGTTTTATATTAAACACCAAAGATAATCTTGGAAAATTTGATGCAAAATCCGATGTTAGAATTTTTCTTGGCTACTCAACTTCAAGTAAAGCTTTTAGAGTCTTCAACAAAAGAACCATGGTTGTAGAAGAGTCCATCCATGTCATTTTTTATGAATCTAACAATTCTCTTCAAGAAAGAGAAAGTTTTGATGATGATTTAGGATTGGAGACCTCCATGAGAAAATTGCAAATTGAAGACAAAAGACAACAAGAAGAAAGTGGAGAGGACCCCAAGAAAGAAGACTCACCTTTGGCACTACCCCCTCCTCAACAAGTGCAAGGTGAATCAAGCCAAGACCTTCCAAAAGATTGGAAGTTTGTCATCAACCATCCACAAGATCAAATCATTGGTAATCCATCAAGTGGGGTAAGAACTAGATCATCCCTTAGAAATATTTGCAATAATCTTGCATTCATCTCTCAAATTGAACCTAAAAACATAAAAGATGCTATAATTGATGAAAATTGGATGATTGCTATGCAAAAAGAATTAAATTAATTTGAAAGAAGTGAAGTATGGGAATTAGTACCAAGACCTTCAAATCAAAGTGTTATTGGAACCAAATGGGTCTTTAGAAACAAAATGGATGAAAATGGCATCATAGTAAGAAATAAGGCAAGATTGGTAGCCCAAGGTTATAATCAAGAAGAAGGAATAGACTATGAAGAGACTTTTGCCCCTGTAGCTAGATTGGAAGCAATTAGAATGTTACTTGTTTTTTCATGTTTCAAAGACTTTATTCTATATCAAATGGATGTGAAAAGTGCTTTCCTAAATGGCTTTATAAATGAAGAAGTATATGTTGAACAACCACCCGATTTTCAAAGCTTTAACTTTCCAAACCATGTTTTTAAACTTAAAAAGACACTTTATGGCTTGAAACAAGCACCTAGAGCTTGGTATGATAGATTAAGTAAATTTCTTTTGAAGAAGGGTTTTAAAATGGGAAAAATTGACACAACTCTTTTCATAAAGACCAAAGAAAAAGATATGCTCCTAGTTCAAATCTATATTGATGATATTATTTTTGGAGCTACTAATGACTCTCTTTGTGAAGATTTCTCTAAGTGTATGCATAGTGAGTTTGAAATGAGCATGATGGGAGAACTCAATTTCTTCCTTGGACTTCAAATTAAGCAACTAAAGGAAGGAACCTTCATCAATCAAGCAAAGTACATAAAGGATCTTCTTAAGAGGTTTAACATGGAAGAAGCCAAGGTGATGAAAACTCCAATGAGCTCATCCATCAAGCTTGACATGGATGAGAAAGGTAAATCTATTGACTCAACTATGTATAGAGGCATGATAGGATCCTTGCTTTATTTGACCGCTAGTAGACCCGATATCATGTATAGTGTATGCTTGTATGCTAGATTTCAATTTTGTCCTGAAGAATCTCACTTAAGTGCCGTTAAAAGAATTCTTAGATATTTGAAAGGGACAATGAATATTGGCTTATGGTATCCTAAAGGTGATAACTTTGAATTGATTGGGTTTCTCAGATGCCGATTTTGCCGGTTATAGAGTTGAAAGAAAGAGCACTAGTGGCACTTGTCATTTCCTAGGACACTCACTTGTCTCATGACATAGTAAGAAGCAAAATTCAGTAGCTTTGTCAACGGCGGAAGCCGAATACATAGCAGTCGATTTGTGTTGTGCACAAATTCTTTGAATGAAACAAACACTTAGTGATTTTAATTTGTCTTTTGAGTATGTTCCTATTAAATGCGATAACACTAGTGCCATAAATATTTGAAAAAATCCCGTGCAACACTCTAGGACCAAGCATATAGAAATTAGACATCATTTTCTTAGAGATCATGCACAAAAGGGTGACATTACACTTGAATTTGTAAGCCCAAAAGATCAACTTGCCGATATTTTTATAAAACCTCTAAGTGAAGAACAATTTGCCGATATTAGAAG
Source organism: Vitis rotundifolia (assembly GCA_030254885.1). NCBI lineage: Eukaryota > Viridiplantae > Streptophyta > Magnoliopsida > Vitales > Vitaceae > Vitis > Vitis rotundifolia. The sequence goes on from CM058169.1 coordinate 17,760,142, forward strand.
ACAACTAGGGGTTATTTCTCTTTGATCTAATGCTTGGCTAATGAATTCTTGTTGAAAATGCCTTATTATTGCATAAATTCCATTTCATATGCATCATATAGCAATCTCTTAGGAAAAAGGGTCAATTTTTTACCAAAAATCAAAATTCCCTTGGCATTGGACATCAAAAATTGGGGATTTCAACTTATAAAGGCAGGGGGAGGATCACGAGACAAGAAAAGACAAAAATTTTGGAAGCATTGACCGTTGACCAAGCGGTTGACCGGTTGGGGAACCGGTCGATCAGTTTGTCGAGGCTGGGAATTTAAAAAGACCCCTGCGCCTCAGTTTCTTCACTATTTTCCACCATTCCTTGAAGACCCTTTGCGTTCCCGCCCTCAGAGCTCAATTAGGGTTGGTTTTTGGATGGATTTCAGGTTTTGGAGTGGTTTTTGGCAAGATTTTAAATCTAGGGCTTCGGATTTTCTGCCCTGGGTTGCCTCTTTGGGACTGTTTCCTCTCCACCCGTGCGCCACCACCTAGTTCAACTCCTTTCCGTGCACCTAGGGTTTTATCTGGGTTTGGTTTCCCTCTCCTCTTATTTGATTCAATTCTCCGACTTCATTTCCCTCTCTTTTTGGATTTCATATGGCACCTAGGAAGGAGACGGGTGCTTCCTGGGCTCAGGGCAAGCGCCCTGCTGAGCCATCTGAGCAGACTGAGGCTCGCCGAAAGGCGAGATACGACACTGCCCTCTTTAATTTAGTTGAAAACTATTAGAGGTACAAGACAAATTTTGCCAAAAGAAAGGTCGTTCTAGGGAGAAACATCAATATCTCCCAACTTCAGGGCTTCGGGTTTGAGGGACTCTTCACCAAGATGGGATGGCTGCCAGTTGTGACGATTTTTGAGCCTATCTTTCCGACTCTGGTGCGTGCATTCTACTCCAGGATGACTTATGGACTCAGAAGACCGATTATGACCACTGTTCAAGAGGTTGAGATTGAGCTGAGTCCAAAGAGCATTTGCCGCATCCTTGATATCCCCTCTATTGGACTCAGAGTACATAAATCCAAGGCATGGCCTACTATCCCGAGGTTCGAGCCTAGAGAGGCTATTTAGAGGTTGTGCGAACTTGCAGATGCCCATGGGATGGGCAAACCTTCAGCACACAGCCTGACCATGCCTAGCCGAGTCCTTCACCATATGATCTGCTCCATCCTATTGCCACGGGGAGGACATCGGGACGAGGTCTCCTACTATGAGGCCTTCCTTGTGGACTCACTTCTCACCGGGAGGCAGATACACCTAGGATATCTGATGATGATGCATATGATCTCCTGTTGTGAGAGCACCAAACGAGTTCTTCCCTACGGCCGCTTCCTCACTCGTGTGTTCAAGGATGCTGGGGTCAACTTGAGTAGAGAGACAGAGTTTGAGGCACCCAGCATTTATGACACGTATGACGAGCATTCACTAGGGCGCGTGAAGTTTGAGAAGGCCCCTGATGGCTCTTGGGTGAGGCAAGGGGAGCGTGCACCAGCTCAGGGCCATCCAGTGGACGAGGAGGAGGCCGAGATCAGAGAGATGGAGGATGGGATGGATCTTCAGAGAGTATTTGAGCATATAGAGCCCAACCTTGACATCCCTCCTCTTCAGACTGAGGATGCTCGCTTTGACGCTACTTTTTTCAAGCCTATAATGTCTGAGCCAACGTACACAGCAGGCTATCCTCTCAGCCAACATTCACAGAGCCTACTCACACCAAGTCACCACCACCTCTCGCTTCTCATGCTCCTGATCATCCACCTTGGATGGATTTATCGGCACAGATCAGCTCTATCGGGACTCGTATGGAGGAGTTAGCCGTGGTCCATGATACTTGCTTTTATTCCATGAAGGATTGCATTGATCAGTATCAGGCCGGCTTCACCTCTCAGTTTGAGTATCTCATACAGAGGATTGAGCGTCCTGAGAGCCGCCAGGAGAGTCAGCACGAGGAGATGATGGCTTACCTCCGCTCTGTGTTTCCACCACCACCTCCTCAGCCTTGATTTCATTTAAGACCCCCCTTCGTTTCTTTTTTATGTTGCCAAAGGGGGAGATATTTTAGGATAGAGGCTTTAGGAGACATTTTCATTTTCATGCATATCACTGGCATATCATACCTATGCTTTCATGTATTTTTGCATTTTCTTATATATGATATGATACTCTTTTGATTTACATAGTCTTCTCGCTTTAAATTTCCTAATTTTTGAGTTAATTATCCCATGGTTGGTTTGAGGGGGAGATTTCTTTGTCTCCTAGATAACCAAGGTTTGTCATCATCAAAAAGGGGGAGATTGTTAGCCCAAGGGTTCTCCTAATCGGGTTTTGATGATAACAAACCATGGTTAAGTGACTAATTGTTTTAAATTGTTAAGAATCTCAGGCATAAACTTGAAAATTCATCAAGGACCAAACGGATACAAGATCGAGATCTTTTGGAAGACTTGTGATCATAGGAAACGAGTGTAAGGTGATTGCATGAGTGCACTTAGGATGTTCATACTATTTTATGCATCTTAGAAAACTCGGTTTATCCTTTAAAACTTGATTTTCTTTAAAACCCGAGTTTTATTAAATATACCTTAGGCAAATTGATTCAAAATTGGCATATTAACTCACCTAAAGACCTTGCCTAAGTGTTGGAAAAGAAAGAAATTCAAAAAGATAGGTTTTCGGGGCCAAAAGGCTCAACCGGTGGAGGCTATGGCTAACCGGCTCAACCGATTGGGGAACCGGTCGACCGGTTGCCCTTGTCCAGTCGAGGTCCGGTCGAGGGAGGCACAAAAACCTTTTCTCTCTTCCAATAGCTTCCTTTTCCCGGTCGAGCCTCATCCTTGTCCTGTCGAGGTCCGGTTGAGGCAACGGTAACCTGTCATGCATTAAATGCTCCAACGACTAATGATCCAGCCGACCCCTTGCTCAACCGGTCGAGGTTACTTTCTGCTGTTTTTGACTCCCAAGCTTAGAAACCTATAAATTGAGAGCCCCACTTCATTTATGACTAAGAGAACCTTTGCAATCAATTGTCTACCTACCTGTTCTTGATCAAAAAGCTCTCATTTCTTTCTTAGTGCATTAAATCATCACTTGCATATCTTTAGTGCACTCTTGTGAATCATCCTATCTTTCTCTTGTATTTGAGCCATCCTTAAGCTAGGTTGAGAGTTTCATCTTTGTATAAACTGAGTGTGAAAGCCTTCAAGAGGTTCAAATCTTGAAGAGATTGTGTAAGAGCCCATTGGAGCCGAAATCCAAGTGTAAGAAGATTGAAAGCTTGATTGAAGCTTCAAGTTAGTGGAACCCTCACTCGGTTAGGAGATTGAGGAGAGTGGACGTAGGCAACGAAGTGCCGAACCACTGTAAACTCAAGTTTGAAATCTATCTCTTTACTTTATTTATATTGTACATATATTATTGTGTTTGAAAAAGTTTTGAAAAACCCAATTCACCCCCCTTTTGGGTGTTTTCCTTAATTATTCATAGCCTTTGTTTTATCAAAGCTAAATACCATAAACCTCCTACTGTGGCAAAACCAAATCAACCCCTTAGTTTGCAACATTATTATTCTTCATCATCTCTTAAACAGAGAAAAACTTACTAAATAAATTAAGAATGATAAAGGAATCAAAAGTTTTATCTTACAATACCAACTATGAATCAACAATGATGGGTTTCTCACTTTAAGGCTTCTTAGAATTATGAAGGAAGACATTTTGAATATGATCTTTGGTGTTGAAATGGTATATGAAGGATAGACTTCTCTTAAAGAACACTTACTTCTTGTTACAATTGAGAAAAAAAGAAATTTGAAAAATAAATTGATGATTCTCTAAGAAAAAAGGGGGTCATGGTCTCTTAAAAGAATATGTAAGAGACTTCAAGAATATATGTGATAATCTCACCACAATCAAAAAGTTAATTTCAAACTACGATAAAATTTTCCTTTTCGCCCATCGTTTAAAATAAAGATATGATTTTTTTTTACTTGTTATGCTTAATAAACTACTTCATCCTTCTTTTAACCAATTCATACTAGCTCTTTAAGAACACGAACTATCAGTCGCTACCCAAAAAATAAAAATAAAAATAAAAAGGAAAAAAATATTCGTGGAGCATGCACAAGCTTTCTTCTTCTTTTTGTGGAGGTAGAAATTTCAATTCAAGGGACAAAGGTTTCACCCTTGGGCATTACAATATTCCAAAATAAAATATAATCATAATAACATGATATTTTTACCAAGTCTTTGCCAAAAAAATGTTTTCACCGTGTTTGAGGCAAGTTAGGCATCCATATATATTCTCACTCCAACTTAAGGGGCATATCAAGGGAAATAATAAAAAATATATATAAAAAGAAAACAATTAAAGAAATACACAGTGTATAATGGTATGAATTTGTTTCAAGATAACCAAATTTAACATATTATTTTTTTAATATTTTCTTGAATTTTGAAAAACCAATGATTTTAATCAACTAAAATTTTTACATAGTTTTTACCAAATAAAAAAATTGAACTCTACTAACCTTTAATTATAATTATAATATCTCGTATTTGAAATTTGAAATTTTGGATGTATGGTATTCCGTAATTTAGTTGTAATACTTAAATACTTTTATTTTTTATTTTTTATTTTTTTAATATATGAAAAATACTAACATATTAAATTGATATACTTACCTTATTGCAATTGCAAAACAATATTTTACATAATATAAAATGCATATTATAAAAATATTTGTATTTTATAAAATTATATTACCTAGTACAATGCTTTGATGCTTTGATTCTAAGTTAAATAACTTTTTACACATGATATAATTATAAATTATCAAAAAAATAAAATCAAAACAATAAATCAAAATAAATACATATCCTATTAGTAGTATAAAAGCAATGTGATCATAAATTTGGGCTAGACCTAAAAATGGTTCTTTGAGCTTTACATGTGAGAGAATAAGAAAGCCCCACCTAAGGGAAAACTTTTTTTTTTTTTTTCTTTCTATTGCTAATTTAAATTTGTTATTATAAAAATGGATTGCTCTCCTTTTTTTTTTTCTTCGCTTTGTTTTTTGTTTTGTATTATTGGGTGAGAGAGTGCATTGCTTTATATTTATTGGAGTAATATTGGAGCTTCATTAAGAAGCTGTAGAGAGCATTAACTAAACTTGGTACATTATTCTCCCTCTTTCATTTGTTTAGTTTTTATTTCTTCTTATTTATTTCATTCTAGTCATCTTTTGTTATTTTTGGTTTGTAAATATTTAATTTAAAATATTGATTAGTTTTCTATTTTACTTTCCTTTTTAGTACTCTTATTTGTTGTATAGATGAATTGTCTGCAGTCGGTTTTTATTATTTATTTCATGTCACATTTGTTTTATCTGTTTTATTTGCATTCGTTTGTATATATTCTATGCCGTTTTATTTTTAGTTATCAAAATCTAGAATTATTTCTTTTAAGGAAAATAAAATTGTATAGTCTTTGTAAAAAAATGTGGATTTTTTTCCTTGAAGAAATTGTAAAATACCTTAAAAAAAAAAAAAAAAACAAAGATTTGTAAAATCACTTTTTCTAAATAAAAAATTACAAAATCACTTTTTTCTAAATAAAAAAAAAATGTAAAATCACTTTTCCAAATAAAAATTATAAAAGTATTTTTTGAAATAAAATTTGTAAATTCCTTTTTTAAAAATAAAAACTATAAAAATACCAGTTCTAAATAAAATGATAAAAAACTTTTTTAAATAAAATTGTGTAATCTCCTTTTTTTCTTTTTTTCTTTTTTGAGTGAAAACATAAAACTTTTTTCAAAAAATAAATTTATAATATTATCTCTTTCTTTTAACAATAAATTTGAAATCTTTCTTTATTCAAATAATTTGTAAAATTTAAATATAAAATTAAAAATTCTTTCCTTCAACCACAAGAATAAACCCCTTTTTTTTATAAAATTAAATAAAGAAAATCATTTTTGGTAAATAAAAAAAAAAAAGAATTGAAGTTTCTCTTGTAAATAATTTTAAAATGTTTTTCTATTAAAAATCATTTTTTTTTTTAATAAAATTGGTTTGAAAATATTTTTATAAACAAAAGTGGTAAAGAAATCATTTCCTTAATAAAATTGAATTGAAATATTCCTTTTGTAATTAAATTAGTGAAAGTTGCTTTCTTAGTAAAATCATGTTTCCTAAATAAAAATTTAGTTGATATCATTTTTTGAATAAAATTATAAAATCTTGTTTTCAATAAAAATAATATTAAATCATCTCCTTATAAAAAAAAAATTCAAATTCAAATATTTCTCTTTCAATAAAATTGTTCTCTATAAATTCTTTAATAAAAATAACAAAAAAGTCTTTTCAAATAAGTTTATAGATGTGAATAAAATTAAATCTTTTAATAAATAAATTAAAGTTTTGTAAATAATCAAATTGATTTTTGTTGAGCTGTTAATAGGTTGTAATTGAGTTATAAATAGAATAGGAGAATTATTTTAAAATCCCTTAAATTGAGAGATTTAGTTAGATAGTTTTCTGATTTAGGAATTAGTTAGTTTCCTATTATATCTCTTGTTTCCTATTTCTTCTCTTGTAATTTCTTATATAAACTGTGTGTATAGTCAATCTAATAAATAGAAATTATTATTTTTCATTCCATATTTCATGTCATGGCATTAGAGCAGGAGGTTTTTAAAACCTGGGCATCATTCTGGCCTTCATCGCCATTTTTTTCTGGCCTTCATAGCTGGATTTTTTTTTATTCACGTTTTCTTTCTCTACTTTGTTTTGCTTTGTTTTCTTACGACAAAACAAAGTATTTCACGTGTTCTTTTACTAGCCTTCATTATTGCTGGTTTTTTGTTTTGCGATCTGCCTTAATTACCAAGAGATCAGTTTTTTCGTGGAAGATGTCGGAAGTTGCAAAGACGACTACTACAGCACAATCAGAGGAGATTGTTCGATCTCAACAACCCGGGGAATTGCAAAACATTTAAACTACGTATAGGCTGGATGGAAAAAATTACCTTAAATGGTCTCAACTTGTTCGCACTGTGCTGAAAGGGAAAGGGAAAGGGAAAGGGAAAATCAGCCATCTTATGGGTATAGGGCCGAAACCAGGGAATCTCCGTTTTGAAGCATGGGATGAAGAAAATTCTATGATTATAGTGTGGCTGTGGAATTCTATGACTCTTAAGATTAGCGACACATGTATGTTTTTGGCTACGACTAAGGATATTTGGGACGCAATCCAACAAACGTATTCAAAAGTTAGAGATGCAGCTCAAGTATATGAGGTTAAGGTGAAGACGATTGCTGCAAAACAGGAAAGTAAAACAGTTACTGAATATGCCAATCAATTGAAAGCTTTGTGGCAAGAACATTATAAGGTGATAAAAACCAAATGTCCTGAGGATGCCATTTTTCTAAAGGATTTCATTGAACAAAATAGAGTCTATGATTTTCTTGTTAGGCTTAACCTAGAATTTGATCAAGTGAGAATCCAAATTCTTGGCAAGCAAACCTTGGATGGATCAGCCCTAATTGCAAAAACAAAATATTCAAAGCAAGAAAAGAATGATCCGCCTAAACACTTAGGTAAAGACAATTAGTGGAAGGAGAACAAGGACAATCTCTGGTGCACCTATTGCAAGAAACCAAGGAACACAAAAGAGAAGTGTTGGAAGCTGAATGGTAAGCCACCAAGTCGTGAATAGGGAAACCGTGGAGGATAGCAAAGGCCTCAAGCACACATGGCAGAACAGCCTAAAATTGAGGAAAATTTAGCAACAAGCGGGTTCAATGGTGAAGAAATGGAGAAGCTGAGAAGCTTGTTGGGATCCCTTGACAAACCTACTAGAACTTGTTCTTTGGCTCTTTCAGGTACACCTTCATTCTCTTTTTGTAAAAATGCCTTACACAGGGTTTATGATGACTCTTGGATAATAAACTCCAGTGCCACAGACCATATAACCTCCAAATCTCAACTTTTCCATACCTATACCCCAAGCCTAAGTAATAAGAAAATTGCAATGGCCAATGGCTTTTTAGCTACCATTGCAGGTTTCGGAGACATATACATCACACCTACCCTTATTCTTAAAAATGTCCTCCATGTACTAAAATTGTCGGCCAACCTTGTTTCCACTCAAAAGCTTACCCATGATCTTAAATGTTATGCTATTTTTTCCCTTCTTATTGTGTTTTTTAGGAACAAGGCTCAGGGAGGAGGATTGGACTTGCTAAGGAAAGGAGCGGTCTTTACCACCTTGAATCATCTCATAAAACTAGTCATAATTTGTTGTTGTCTTTTCTCAGTTCCTCAAATAAAGACACCATTTGGTTGTATCACCTACATCTAGGTCATCCATCTTTTAGGGTTTTAAAGATCATGTTTCTTCATTTGTTCCAAGGATTAGATATTTCTGAGTTTCATTATGAAACTTGTGAATTGGTAAAATATACTCGTGTATCTTTTCCTATTAGTAATAAAAGAAGTTCTCATCCTTTTCATTTGATTCATAGTGACATATGGGGTCCTTTGTCGATACCTAATGTTTCTTGGGCTCATAGGTTTGTATCCTTAATTGGTGATTGCACTCGGGTTACATAGATCTTTTTTCTAAAAACAAAAATTTGATGTTAACATTATTATACCTAATTTCCACTCAATGGTTCAAAACAAAACCAATTTGGGGTTAAAATAAAAAACTTTAAGACAGACAATGCTAGAGATTACCTCAACCAAATGTTGTCACCCTATTTTCAATCACAAGGCATTCTCCATGACTCATCATATGTTAACACACCCCAACAAATGGGGAAGCCGAGAGGAAAAATGGGCATTTACTCAACACAACCCGAGCCTTACTATTTCAAGGGAATGTTCCTAAGTCCTATTAGGGGGAAGCTGTTTTTACTGTCACATACATGATAAATAGAATTCTCTCACGAGTGTTAGACAACAAAAGCCCCGTAGAGATACTTAAGAGTTTCTATCCACACTTCAGAACCTCAAATGGGCTCACTCTTAGGGTATTTGGGTGCACTGCATTTGTTCATGTCCACAGCCAACATGGAGATAAGCTAGACCCCCGAGCCATAAAATATGTCTTCCTTGGTTACTCATTCACTCAAAAAGGATACAAGTGTTACAATCCCTTAGTCAGAAAATTTTACATCTCTACAGATGTCACCTTCACATAAAATAAACCTTTTTTCCCCAAGTCCTCTCTTCAAGAGGAGATTTCAATGATAGAAGATAGTCCTTATGAGTTCTTTGAACCTCTTGACCTTCCTCATGTCTCAACCCATGGTGATGAAGAACCTAAGTCATTCGAGCCAATCACACCTGAGTCACCCAATTTTCCCACTGAACCCATGTCATCCCCTGTTCCAGCTAGTGTCACTCGCAATTTTCCACAGTTTTCTAAGGTGTATTCAAGGGAAAAGGCCATTCTAGAACAAAAGCAAGTCCAAGAATCCAACTCAGACCCTGGGAATGAAATCACAGTAAGATCAAACCCACCTTTACATACACAACCTAGTGAAACTTCCACTGACTTAACAAACAACCTAGACATAGACCTTCCTATTGCTATAAGAAAAGGCACCAGAGAATGCACTAACTGACCACTTTATCCACTATCACACTATGTGTCTCTTTAGCACCTATCACCATCCCACAAGAATTTCATTGTGAGTCTAAACACCACTATCATCCCTAACATTATTTCTGAGGCATTGACAAAAAGGGAATGGAAGGATGTTATGAGAGAGGAGATAAGTGCATTAGAAAAGAATAAAACATGGGAAATTGTTGAAAGACCGAAAGGGAAAAACATTGTTGATTGCAAGTGGATTTTCACACTGAAATATAAGGCTAATGGATCTCTTGAGAGACATAAAGCAAGATTGGTAGCCAAAGGGTACACTCAAACTTATGGAGTTGATTATTAGGAGACTTTTGCTCCAGTTACAAAAATGAATACTATAAGAATCCTGCTATCACTAGCTGCCCACTACAATTGGTTACTCCTACAATATGATGTTAAGAATGCATTTCTTCATGGTGATTTAGATGAAGAGATTTACATGAACATCCCACCGGGATTTGAGGAAAACACAGGTAACAAGGTGTGCACGCTGAAAAAGACCTTTTATGGGCTAAAACAATCTCCTAGGGCTTGGTTTGGGAGATTTGCAAAAGTCATGAAAGTGTCTGGGTACAAACAAAGCCAAGGTGACCACACTCTATTCATTAAGCACTCGGCTGCAGGGGGAGTAACTGCTCTTCTAGTCTATGTTGACGACATCATAGTGACTAGAAATGATGAGAGAGAAAAGCATGAAGTGAAGCAAAGTTTGAGATAAAGGAACTAGGGAATTGAAGTACTTCCTCGGTATTGAGGTGGCTTATTCCACACAAGGGATCTTCATCTTTCAACAAAAGTATGTGACTGATTTATTGGCAAAAACAGAGAACATTGGGTGTAAACCAATCTCTACCCCAATAGATCCAAACCACAAGTTGGGAGAAGCTAAAGAAGAACCAGTGGTAGATAAAAGAATGTACCAGAGGTTGGTTGGTACACTCGGCCAGACATCGCCTACTTGGTGAGCGTGATAAGTCAATTCAAGCATGATCCAAGAGAACCTCATCTTCAAGCTGCTTACAGGGTGCTACATTACTTGAAAGACAACCCCGAGAAAGGAATTTTGTTTAAGAAGAACAATACTCTTGCTCTAGAAGCAACACTGACGCTGACTATGCAGGTTTCCTAGTGGATCAAAGATTAACTACAGGGTATTTTACTTTTCTTGGAGGTAATTTGGTAATATGGAGAAGTAAAAAACAGAATGTGGTAGCAAGGTTGTCTGTAGAATCAGAGTTTGGGGCCATTGCTCAAGGGTTGTGTGAACTACTTTGGCTGAAGATGATTCTAGATGATTTGAGAATCAAGTGGGATGGTCTTATGAAGCTCTATTGTGACAACAAGTCAGCTATCAATATTGCTCATAACCCTATACAACACAATAGGACAAAACATATTGAGATTGATAAGCATTTCATCAAAGAAAAATTGAGAAAGGAGTAGTGTGTATGTCTTATGTTTCATCAGAACATCAATTAGCTAATATCTTAACAAAAGAGCTGAACAGTTCAATGTTACACGATTTTGTATTCAACCTGGGAATGGAAGACATCTATTCTTCATCTCGAGAGGGAGTGTCGAGCTGTAAATAAGTTATAATTGAGCTGTAAATAGAATAGGAGAATTATTTTAAAATCCCTTAAATTGAGGGATTCAGTTAGATAGTTTTCTGATTTAGGAATAAGTTAGTTTCCTATTATGTCTCTTGTTTCTTATTTCTTCTCTTGTAATCTCCTATATAAATTGTGTATAATCTATCTAATAGATAGAAATAATTATTTTTCATCCCATATTTCGTGTCAATTTTTAATGTAAATAAATTCTTTCAAGATTTTTTGAGGTTGTATTATGATATTTAAAATAATAAAATCCTTTCAATAAATCATTTTGTGTAATTCTCATGTTTCAATTCTCTATATTTATCATTACTTTATTATACACTTGTATTATTTCTTTGTGGTATCTATGATTTATTGATCAATTATCATAATTTCCTTTCCTCCGTTTAGTAGAAATCATGGGTATACGGTTTTAGAGGGGTGCTATGACTTATCAACGTACCTTCCCGATAAGTTTTTTTTTTTTTTTTTTTCTTTTAAACTTAATCTTTTTTCAAATAAGGACTCATACGAAATTTTTATTTTATTTTTTTATTTACCTTTATAAAATAAACTAAAATAAGTTATGATTCCAAATTTTCGAAAATAAGTTTTTTACAATAAAAAATAAATTTTGTCATAGAAATAGGAACACACGTAAAAAAAAATGCAAAACAAAAATTGAAATCGGAATCAATTAACTATAGCCCAACCCAATCCTACTCTAACTCGGCCCGGCCCGCTGAGATTGCACATCTGAAAGCGATGCCCCTCAAAATATCCAGAAACGGTGAGCTTGTTGAAATTCGGGAAAAAAAAAAAAAAAAAATTTCAGTTTCAAGGAATAGTTTCCTTATCTCGTTCTCATTTTAAACTCACTCCACTTTCAAACCCACCGAAGTCCTTTACGTGAACACTTCTTCTTCTCTTTCTTCCTCACTCTCACTGGAATCCAAGGATCTCCCAATCGAAAGGCACTGTCAGCGGTTCTTCCAAAGTTATCACTTTTGAAGTGCTCAGCTTGAGGAAGCTTTTCCCAGTTTTCTAGCTTTCGGAACTCCAAATTCATTCAGGTAAGACCAGTAATTTTGGTTTTGAAACTCATGTTCAGAGTCAGCTTTGATAGAAGATGGTGATTTTCTTTGGGTTGCTTTATGAATTTCGTTGCGCTTTCGTTTCTTTTCATTGTTTGTTGGTGGGATTAAATGGTACTGAAGATGATTTAAAAAAAAAAAAATCGATGATGGGGACTTGATTTTGTTCGTGGGTTTTGGGTTTTGAATGTTGTGATAGAAATTTGGGGTGTAGAAAAGAGAAAGTGGGTTTGGATTTAACTTTGAAAGTAAAAGTTTAGGTTGTGAAATGGAATTTGAGTATATTGAAATCAGGGTTTTGGGTTTTGAAATTTGGCTTGGAAGGTTTTCACATTGAAAGAGTTGTGACAGAAAATGCATAAACGATTTTGGGTTTATTGAAATTTGACTTTGTAGTTTTTTCTAAAAGTTAATAATTCTGTAACAGTGGCTAAACATCAATGCTTCTGTGCAAGTTACATTATCATAAAAATGAGTCTTTTGATTTCCAGTGAATATAATTGGATACTAGAAATGAGATTGTGAATAATTGAAACTCCAAACTATGAATTAAAAAAGAAAGCAAAACAATTTAGAAACCTGGCTACTCAGAAAATTGTTCTATTAGCAGTAACTTCATAGTATATTAATACATTTGAAATCAACATTTGCTAGATGCCGAATGCTCAATTGGCACAACATGACCATCGAGTACTATGTTGAGAGAATGCATCAAGAAATATGTTTCTGGAATTGTTTTGTAGCTTAACTAAACGGAGGGGCTGATGGAGAAGACATTAGCCTACTATTATTATATGAGTGGGGAGGTTGGTAGAATGGGATGCTGGGTCTATAGATTATGAAGTGGTTATAGTGATGATGCAGTGAATCCTTGAGATCCTAATGAGAACAAATTGTAATCTTGTCCATTATTCAACTTATTCATTGATTGCCTACTATTTTCAACAAGAGCAATTGCATACACACAGCTCTTAGTGTTGACTAAATATGATGTATAAAGCACCCATTCATTTAAAGATTAATAATAATGACCAGTGTCTTTTCTTGGATTTCAAAAGTGCCCTAGCACAGTTCAGTTTATATGAGGAGACTGACAATTTTTAAACATAGAAGAAAGAATTTAAACTTCGTCAAAAATCACTTGTCATAGATTTTAATTATTGTATTTCTTTTCAAGACTAACACATCATTGGTACCCTATTGTTGAGATTTGTAACATTGAGGCTATGTTTAATTTCCTGAAAAATTAAGGGAAAATGCAAGGGAAAGAAAATGGAGAAAAAAGATAAAAAATGAAAAAATGTAAAATGAAACTAAGAAAAATAGATTTAAACTTAATAAAATATTTTTACATGCTTCAAATTCATTTTGTTTATTTTTCCTCATCTTTTTAAAGATTGAACAACTTAAAAATGCATAAGTTTCTAAAAATTTTTAATTATGTTCGATTTTCTTTCATTTTTTCCATAATAAACCAAACACAAAAAACCATTTTCCTGAGCCATTTTTTCATTTCCTTAGTAATTTATTGGAACCAAATATAACATTAAACTAAAATTCTGAATATGATAGTTAACATTTGAGTAGTTGTTAAGGTTAGAAATATTATTGTATTTTCAAAGACCTTTTATCTGCAATTATTATGATTTTGGCACATCTATCCCACTGCAGGGGAATTTCATTCCTAAATTTCTGATGCATATGTCATATTGAGGGATGTCACCACAAGATGCATGTGAATCTTTGTCTATTAACACATTTATAGTGAATTGGACTTTGGAATGTCAAAAAATCTTCAACCATTCTAATTTATGTTGCATTTTGAATAGATTTTGGTAATTTGGAAAATTAATGTTTTATACATTTTTTTTATCCTAAAGTTCAAATCTTCATATAACTCTCACTTAGTAACTACTACCTCTTTGTGCTGTTGGGTAGTGTTTGAGCAGCAGAGAATAGAAAACAATGCAAGCATCCACTAGTCTCTTTTCCTGCCCCCTACCTTGCAAATCCTTAGCTGCTCCCCAGCTTCCTGGAGAATGTATGCCCTTTGTAAGACCCATAAAGCTTTCTTGGTCATCTTCGCTTCAGAGACCTGTGAAGTTCAGTTCAGTTACAGGCTTGTCCAGGGACTTGTCAATGTTTTCTTCGATGGCTTTCAATCCGGTATGAATATATATATATAATAAGCTGTTTTTTTTATTGGTTTAGTTTAACTTGCTGAGCCTCTTAAGAAATTTGCATGATTAGTTGAAACATTCTGGAAGTTTATCTCATTGATTTGGAGCGTATGTGATGTTTCTTTACTTCTAGGTCTTGATATTTTGCTGGTTTTAGCTGATTTAGGTGGTTTCTTGTTTTTGGTTTTGATAATTAGGTTTTGTTAGTAATGTCTATATTATATCAACTCTCTTAGACAAGTACGCCAAAATGAAATAAAAAATTAAAATAAAATCATCTAAGGCACAGTTATGCTAGTTAAAAATTTTGAAATGAGAGGTTGTTCTTGTTGGACGATCCGAAGATAATATATCATGAATCCTAGGATTTCATTGTATTAGTGGTGTTCTTTATACCCAAATCTTCAGATTTGAAATTCTTTGAAATTAAGATTGACTCTCTTAAGTTGGTCCTTTGTTGGGAAAAATTGGAAGAGACCTTGGAAGATTACTCCTTTGTGCTTGTTTCGAATTGTTTAGGAGGAGAAAAATTGGAGATAGTTAAAAAATGTGGAGCAAATAGAGCAAGCACTCAAATCCTCTTTTATGTGTAATTTTTTGCATTGAGTTAGATTGTGAACAGATGAAGCGTTAATGTGCATGGTCAACTTAGTTGATTGGCTGGGCTCTAAGTAGGTGAGGAAGTTGTTTTTATTTCTTTGTTCTTGTTTTTTTTTTTATCTTTTATCACCCTTTATATGCACCTTGTAGACTTTGATGTGCCCTTTTTCTAGGTGCTATTGTTATATATTTTTTGCTTGCCTATTAAAAAAGAAAAAAAATCTTTGAAATTAAATTTGAAATGATGCAATATGCAAGAATTTAAACCCTAAAAAAAGTGTAGGATTTATCAAATCCTGCCTTTGAACTATTAATCAGGCTATGAATCCTGTTATATCCTTTATGCAACAATAAATCTATTACAATCATAGATGATCATAAGCTGCATTAGAGTTATGTTGTCCAGAATGACTCATCTATTAATCTCAAAATTGTTAAACTTATATGATTGGAATTTTTAAAAATACTAAATATTTTACAAAATATTAGATTGGATTTGGGTCAACCTGAATCCAATTGGTCAACTCATTTTATTTCAAATTTGAAGAAGAATGTTCATAAATGGGTTTAACTCATGCATTGAATAAAATTGCAAAATATTCTTATCCAGTAGGATGTACCAAAGCAACCTTCAGTTCCCTCAGAATGGTCTACATTTTGTGAGATTCATGTTGGGGTCACTAGATAGAAGCTATATATCTTGTGAATATTCACCATTGCTTCTCACTAGAAATGTTTTCAGAACAACATGATCAAAATAAAACCTGCTGCAAAATAGTTTTATCTTTATACCACTGACCACTGAGTGCACTCATAACTTTAAGAAACACATGTTTCAACTAGCTCATTGTTGGATTTTGTGTTCCTTTGTTGGTTGTCATGCTCCAGTTTTTTGGAGAGTGGGAGCTGTCTCATCCATATTATGCTTTGGATTAGAGTTTAATTTTAGTTTTTTCATTAAAGAAATATGAGATTCTGTATCAGATAGCTTCCTTCTCTACTTACACTCCCCTCCCTCTCTCCGTACTCAAGAAATGACATCTAGGCACATATTTACTCCCATAGTGGTTATTTAAACAGTGAGTGTAACTGAATTTGTGATTTATTATTAGAAATTCCATAATCATCTGCATTCCTTTTCTCTTTGTCCAAATGGGACCAAGAGCCCCTAATTTCAAGTTTATTATAGGCTAGGGGATCAGAGGGATTCCTATCAAAGTTAGGAATCTAATTCTTATTACTTTAAGATTCTTATTTGAGTTAGTGTTTTATTTCCTTAAAACTTTTTGAATTGCTTATAAATAGAACTGATTAAAATTGCTTCCACTTTCCTACATGACTTTCGCTCTCTATATGGGCACACACACAACACTCAAGTACATACAAAAATCTTACAATTTAGATGGGAAATAATAAATGTATTCTCATAATGGTATATAAAATCTAATGAGTTGTATGTATAACTGATTTTGTGATTTTTTTATATATGTCTGCATCTTCTTATGTAGTCCTGACTGGGTTGCTGAATTTTGCTCCATTCGCATAAGCATTAGGTAATGTACCTTTGGTGGATTCAAGGACGCAATAGGTGACTTAAATGATTTTTTTTTCATCTTTGTCAGAATGTAAGTGAAGATACTGATGATATGTATGACGAATTATTTGAAAAATATGGAAAGGTGGTGTTGAGAAGAAGTGACAAGAAGCCTCATAGTGCAGAGGTTGATGATGATGCCGAAAGCCTAGCATGTACGCTTGTTTCATCTTAAATCAAGATGAAGATACTTGTGATGTTATAACTTGCATAAGTTATCTTTCTTGTTTTATTTTGAGCTTATGTATGTTTCGGCTAGCATTTGGTTTCTCCTTATTTTCTTTCTTCTCTATTTTGTTGTAGTTGATATAGTGAAAAATGTTTCTGGCGAGCTCTTATTAATTCTTTTATTGTGCTCCTATGTTTATTATTGCTATTTTCGTTGTTGTTATTTATGTAATTCTGTTTGTGTTGCATTTATTAGTATTTAATGATCACCATCTTGTGTTTAAAGTTTGTCTCTTGCACAGATGGTTCCAAATCCCAAGTCCAGAAAAAGGTGATTTTGTTAGGTTGACAGCCAATGTAACCCAACCTTAAATAATTTTTACTCTCTTGTGGGCATGAATCCTGAAAATGGCACAGAAGTATTTGTCTAGTCAACCCCAATCAGTTGGAATAGGACTTTGTAAAGTTGAGTTAGGTCTAATAGGTGTATTGTTTTTGCTCTTGCAAATTCTGCAATTGGATTGTTCTGTAGCATTTGAAGACACAAATATCATATGAATTGAATTTCTCTAAAATCACCAATGATCACAGAATGGAAAGCATAATTTGAAGTATTTCTTCTAATCCTGAAATCCAATCGGTTTCAAAAAGTGAGAAGAAAATCAAATAGATATAGAGAATAAAACATGGGAACCAAACACTTACACAAAGTGGATAACCTTAAGTATGGTTGTGACAGTAGTAGATTTCCATCATTTTCTGAGAGTAAGCTTGGAACAGGAGGAAGCTAACTAGGAAGTGGTGGCATTTGCAATTTTGTGTGTGTGTGTGTTTATTCTTTTTAAATGATACCAAATCTCTGAAAGTAGTTGATGATAAACTCTTTGAATCCTTTTGCTCCTCTCTGGTCTAAAGATGTGAGATTTTGATAGCAGATCTTTCACTAGTCTGTCTTGATTTGTTTTGTTTCATGCCAGTTCCTGTATTTTTTATTTTTTATTTTTTGTTTCTTTGTAGACTTTGATGGTTGTGTAATTTTACTTCTCTTCCTTGTCATAGCCCCTTGAATTTCAGGATAAGAACAAAACAAAATACAACCATAAACCTTTATTTGCTTAATTGATTTTACATAATTTAAATGACAGTTTCCCATCTGTGTAGTTGCGGTGGCATTGGCCAAGGTTGCCAGTGATGTCAAGGCTGCCGATATAAGGGTCCTCTTTGTGAAGCCTTTAGTGTATTGGACTCGTTTTTTTATCATTGCCACTGCATTTTCTCGCCCCCAAATTGATGCCATTGGGTATGGTCTTAACTCTAGTTTTATGATTTTTGTTTGTTTGGCAAGCTATCTTATTTTTATTTGTTTATTTTAATTGGTTTTATTTTCTATGTGGGTGGATATGCAGCAATGCTTGAAATAACCTTTTATTGTATTGTAGGTCCAGGATAAGAGATCTCGCTGAAAAGCAGTATGGAAAAGTCCCATCCGGAGATTCAAAACCTAACTCTTGGACTTTGTTGGACTTTGGTTAGTGTTCTTACTTGACAATTAAATGCCTTTTGTTAATTCTGGAAATCTGACACGAAAATCCTAGCGTTAGTGTTGCTTATGACCATTAGTTTTTACTGTTGCATACGACCATTAGCTTTTCCTTGCTGTGGAATAAATTAGGGCCTTGTCATATGCATATTCCAGCTGATATGCCTTGCATTGCCCTTGTGCTTCTAATTCATATCAAACCAGTTTAAGTGAGATGTGATCACTGTGACGGTCATCAATGACTTAATCTGAAATTATATAATAGTTACAGGGGCAAATTGTGGTTTCATATGAATTATGACTTATGAGTTGTTTTTGGGTTTGACACAAATACACTAGCTATATCACCTACAAACTTTTTCATGCCAGCTTGCTGGGGTGCCTAAATTCAGCCAAGCTGCAGCTCAACTTTTCTACCCTCATAGTTTGACGGCACTGACTACAGTGACTTGTAAAAGATAGGACATGAGCCTCTCAAGAAAACAGTTAATTGAGATGTTTCCTTTAAACTTTCTAAAGATTTCCATTTTAGCTGTTCGGATTTCCTTTTTTTTTTTTTTTATCAATATTTTCGTTTTGAATTGAATATATGCTTTAGTTTTGGCCAGTGAAAGGGCTAACCTATTTGATCACTGGTTTTTGTTGCCTAACATTTGGGCCTATTGTTAGGTGTTTCTAACTAAAAAATTTTATCATTTATATTCTTCAAAGGAAGTCTTTCACAATGTGCATCACTGATCTTCCTTGCTATCAATTGTGGATGATTGTAGGACAAAACCAAGGACTTATGAGTCAGCTGCAGTTAATTGGACTTGAATATCTACATTTATTTATATATTTATTAATGTCATAAACATTTGGGTTAATATTTGCTTCGCTTCATTACCTTTTTCATAGATTTTGAGCTTCATAATTGTGGACATTTAAGTAATGCTGATGGTGAGAGAAAGTAGCCCCTAAAGACAAATGAATCCTTGGATAACTAAAGCTAGAGCTCACAAGTTCAAAGTAGGTACATGCTATACGGTTGGTGTTTCAAGGAATAGGGATTTTAGAGTGTTTTCATGTTCTAATGTTCTCAAATATACAGGAGTGAAGTTCCCTAAAAGCTTGGTGGTTAAAATTGATACTATTAGGTCACATTTGGAACACTGGAATAGAGAATGGGAATGGAAATCAATTTCATTCCCATTTATTGATTTATTTGGATTGTTTTTTAGAATAGGAATAGGAATCAAACAAAAATTATTATTATAAAAACCAAACATCACTCTCATTAGGATTGTGATTCCTCTCTTCCTCATGGGATTATAATTTACCTTCCTTCTCATTCTATATTCAATCATATTCCTACGTACCAAACACACCCTTAAGGTATGTGTTTGATATGTGGTAACAGAAATGACTTAACAATGGAAATGTAGGTGGATCACAAGACCATATGTGAAAAGTAATTAAAACCTTTATGAGAAAGGGTTTTGGTTTTCATGAGAAGGAATTTTTTATTCTTGTTTTCGTTTCCAATTGTAATCCAAATGCCCTAATAAATCGGGGAATTAATTTCTCATTCTCATTTTGTATTCCAATGTTCCAAATGCCCCCTTAGTGATATCTTGATTGGTTAGAATAAAAATAATCCGCCCAGGGTTTCTTGTCTAGATGCACATACTGCCATTTATTTTACTTATTTTGGCTTTTCATCTACCACTCTTGGTTACTGCTGGTGGATAGTTTAGCTACTCGTACAATAGTTGTCATTCTGCCATTGTAGACCACTGAAACTATAACCACGGATTCGTCTTCCCAAATATTGTTGATCCAAGTAACCATTATTGACTCATTTGTTGATTGTAGGTGATGTAGTCATCCATATATTCCTTCCTCAACAGCGAGCATTATACAACCTGGAAGAGTTCTATGCTAATGCAACACTCATTGAGCTGCCTTTCGAAAACTAGCAAACCATTCTGCAGCTGAAAAAGGTTTCTCAAAGTTGCCTGTGAGTTATGAATGCTGGCCAATTTAATTGAAGTCAGTCTCACCTTTACTTGGATGGCATCCTTATACGTCAAGCCTTGCAGAGAGGCTGAATGATACCGGCCAGGAGTTTCCTGGCGCAGACTATCCCTTCAAAGACAACGAGGCATTTCTCATTGTTGGAGGTGTTGGCACAGCAAGGCAAAGCATTGTTGTAAACTCTATTTGTAGCCCTTACTTTTGTAGACATTTATGATTATACCCTGTTTTCTCAAAGTAGCTGTCAACAATGAGAAGGGTTTTAGCATGAGAAGCTTGAGTTCATTAAATGCTTTTCTTATTATTAAGTGAAAATTTGATGACTCTAACATGTTTTATCTTGTGAGTAAACAGAGTATGAAGTAGGAAGTAGAATCACTTCAAGATATTAGGGTTTACACCCTCCATGATGTTTCAAGGCTCCATGTATAACAAGCATTCATCACATGTTCACATCTTCATACCCAAACCAATGATAATGCATATATGCTCATCTGTAATCCATACTATGGATGCTACTACAATTAACATGCACTTACAAGAATGGCTACATCATCTATTCTTATGCTACTTAAATTTGTGTAGAAGAGTAGGTTATTTCAAATGGTATCAGAATTGGTCCGTTTATTTAAATTTGTGCATAAGAGTAGGTTATTTCAAATAGCACTAGAATTGGTTCATATTAAGGGTGTGAGTATGTTTGTCTAGACATATAAAGGGTGTTTATCTATCTAATCTCGCAGAGTGTGTTTGTATGCTCTCAACTCTTATGATAAATAGCGAGGACATCTCAGCTTGTATAAGAGAAGGATTGTTATATTTCATGTTAATTAAAAAAAGAAGTTTTTGACACTTTATATGTCATATGCCCTTCTTAATTATGTACTTAAGCATTAAAATCACACATTAAAATCATATAGGTCTTATTCCAAAGTGAACGATATCAAAATATGTCATTAACTTTTATGAATAAGCTCATCAACTAATGTTAACCTCCATTTGAAATCTATGTTGTTTGCAACAAACCTTCACTAATTAGTTCGAATACAAACTCAAGGCTTCTCATGAAGTGTCCTCATTTTTTTTCTTAGTGGAGAAAGCTACAAGGTACTTATGAAGTTTGAGGCCTATTTCTTAAGAGTGTTTCTAAAAAATGCTAGATGAGTAGGGGATGATGACTTTAGAGAAAGAGCCCTCCCTTTTTTCTTAGCTTCTTAAACTATTCCTTCTTCTACAAAGGAGGGAAAAAATCAAGGTCTTTTCTCATATTCTCCTTGCTCGCTATTTATTTTCTCTTCCATTCAAGTGAATTAAGGTCCTCAATGGAAGTATAACTCAATGACTAAGCAAAATTGCTTATTTACCATAGTTAAATCATACAAACTCAAGACATGACATGCACCATGACACTCAATTTGTCATGTTTTATGAATATAAGGTACCTTGATCAACCTATATAAGTTTTTCAAGGGAATAGGGCTTAGAAAGGGATTTAAAAGAAACACTTTGGAAGGATTGGTAATCCTAGAAGGAAGATACCCCAATACTCTCTCGATTCCCCTTAAAAAAAAAATACCAAAAAACACCTAAGAGTAGGCTACCCACTAGGCTACCCTAGCAAACATTGGGTTCAATAGGCTAAGAGGATGGTAATCAGATGACACTTTTTTGTTTTTTTTTTTAATTTTCAGTTGTTTCCATTCATGGTTTTTTTTCTCACTTTTTTTAGTTCAAACACCCTCGTGACCTTCCCAAATTATATCGGTTTTCGCATAAATGTCCGTGGTTGAATTTTACAAAACTATTGATAATATTGAATGAAAATTTAGACAAAAAAAATATGTATCATTAGGAAGAAAATTAATCAAAACTAGTAAAAATGTTGAAAAAAAAAACTCCAATAAATAATAGGACAACTTTATGAATGCATCAATATTCGAAAGAAAATATATGTACATGATAAAATTATGACGTTTAGTAATAATATGAAAAATCTAAAAATACATATACTAACAAAATAATAATTGTTTTAGTTTGGGTGCATTCATGGATATAAAATAAATGATGATATATGCATAATTATTTTTTCAATTTAAAAATGTTTATAATTTTTTTTATAATATTTAATTTCTATATAAAATATAAAAATATCCATTAAAAAGATTATTACTTGGTTTTTACATTTTCAATAGTAGGATTAAAAAGAATTAAAATGAATTAATTTATTAATTTTTTGTATGAAGATGGTACAAGATTATATTAATAAAGTTTATAATATAAGTAAAATTTGATGGAAATATTGAGAAATTTGAAGGAAATGTCGAGAAGTTTCAAGAAAAAAATTGAAAATATCAAATGGTGTTGGTTGATTTTCAATTGTTCAAGATTTTCACCATTTTTTCATATCTAAGTGGACCAACACCCGTTCACTAAAATTTCCTAAAATCTTCATCCTTATCCCAAAACTCTCTCTCCATCCCACTTTGTGGGAAGCTTCACTTCACATGTCCTTCTCAAGGTCAAGACCCTTTAGTCATCCAAGATAAGCGAATAATCCATCTAGGATCAATCTGTCTGGACCAAAATAAGCTTCGTCTAGCGCAAGAGGAGAGATAGATTTCCTTCTTCCCCAATGTCAGACGGAATAGACAGACCAAGTTGACTAGGACTTTCAGACAAGCAAACCAACCTAGTCGGAAATTTCAGGCATTGGACAAATGATTAATCACGCCCAATGCCTGAGTGACAATCTAAATGACATTTACATCCAAAAATCAATGTCAATCAATAGTTACACGCAATCATTGACATTGACAAACGTAAATGCATAGTCAACGATATGGTCTAAAATTCTTGCACGATAGCCAACAAATGACACCAATCAACAGCTCTTGTTTGGTATAATTACCTAGTTCGCGTTGAGATGATGGCGTTGACTATCTTATTAAGGTTTAGTATCCACCATGACGGTGATCATCAACACAAAAAAGACATGAATGCACAATCAACGTTGTAACGATGACGCTATATGTTCTATAAAAACCCTTGAGAAGCATGATAAAGGTATGTTCACGCATAGTCATTCAAAAAAGTTGGATTCACTCTTATTAGATTCTGACTTAAGCTTTAGAGGAGCATGCTAAGACCACTTGTCTAAACATCCTTTTGTACAAGGAAAAAGTTCGTCTAATTCTAGCAAAGCTAGACGAACCTATATCCAGTTGGCACAACACTAACACTCTCTACCCTTCAAGTAGAAAATTTTGAGGCTCCAAACCTGAACCCGTCCACCTTTACTTACTCAAAACTCTTAGGAAACTTTGGTCACCTTTTTCTTACTCACAACTCTCATCTCATCTTCTCTCTAACGAGTCTCGCCACTTCTATGTCAAATGCCTTAAGGAACCAAAACTAGCTAGCGACCAAGGTCCAAGCTATCATGACATGCATGACACGTCACTTCTTCAGTCTAGAAAATCAATGACCTCATTTTGTAGCTATCTAATATTCGCAAGTTATGCAATTTTCTTTGGCTAAAGTGTTGTTAAAACTTTTTATTCGCCTGTAAAAAAAAAAACAAATAACAAATAACAAAAAAAAGATTCCCTTTTATAGAATCTAAAGCAAATATTAGTGAGAAGAAAATGTTCTTCTTCAATTACGCTTCCTATTAACATGATAAGGATGGGAAGGACAAACATTAGGGTCACACTTCTTATATTTTAAATATCATATTGGTTCTTGTGTCCCAATATGTTTATATGAAGATGGTGGTTTAGGTTATTTCCCTTATTATATATTTTTTATATAAGAATTAAATAATTTAAAAATATATATGTTTCTAACTAATTTTAATTATATTTAATTTTTTATATGATAAAATCAAATATGAGAAAATCATTTCCCATCACTTTGTTTGGTTCGAGAAAATGTGAAAAAAAAAAATAAGGAAAATAAAATAGATAAAAAAAAATAGAAGAAAAAAGGTAAAAGGAAATAAAAAAATATTTAAAATCAATAAATTATTTCTATATACTACTTTAAACTCATTTCACCTATTTTCACATTTTTATATAAAGATTAAATAATTTGAAATTGCATAAGTTTCTTACTAATTCTAATTACATTTGATAATAATTTTTATAGTACAACTACGGGTGCAATTTAGGTGGATTGATCGATCCAACCTGAATCAAACTTGATGTTTGGGTGGACTAAGGCAATCATTTTCAATACTTATATTGGACTTAGGTTAGGTTTTTTTAATTTGAACTCAATTTGGGTTGGGTTCAATTCGGACAACTTAAATCTAACTCAAACTTAATTGAATGTTTTTATAATATTTATAATGCGTTTTATCTTATATAATAATATTCATTTTCTTTTTCTATTTAAAAAAATATCAAATTATATTACATCATATTTCTTCATTATTTTTTAAAAATATATAAATTTATATTTATCCTTTTATTACTATCTTGAAATTTTGTCCTATTTGTTACTTTAATTTTCATATAAATACATTAAAATAAATATCATAGATAGATTTTGAATTATGCAACCCAATTAGCCCAAGTTTAACTTGAATAACTCGAACTCAACCCAAGTTAAAAAAAAAAAAAGGTTGGGTTGGACTTAGATTGAGTACCTCGGGTTGGAGTTCGAGTTAGGTTAAATTCAAGTTGATTATTTCTGAACTCAAGTTAAGTTTAGGTTAGTTATTAACCTAACTAATTTGCCAAGTTGCAACCTTAAGTAAAAACAAATATGAAATTTCTTAGTACTTCTTTTTATTTCCTTATAATTTTTTAGGAACCAAACATAACCTATCATTTTTTTTTCTTTCTTTAATATTTCTCATATTTCGTTATATTATGAAAAATATAAGAGAAAATCAAATATAATCAAAATTAGCAAGAAACATGATTTTTTAAATTATTTAATTTTTATATAAATAATTTATTAACTTTCAATCTATTTTTTATTTTTCTTCTCTTTTTCTCTTTATTTTATTTCCCTCCTCTTTTCTTTCACATTTTTTTCAAAATTAAACATCACTTTAAAAAAAAAGATTTAAACCAATTGGACAATTCATGAGGTAAAATTTACTTTACATTATTCTATTTTTAAGTTAGAAAAATAAAATAATTTTAAAAATATTTAATGTTTATTATAAAAATTTCAAATGTAATTAAAAACATTTTTATTTTCTTTTATTTTCAATTTTAAAATGGCATTTATGTAATTCTATGAACAAATGAGGGTCCAATAAAAACCCAAAACCTTTATATAACACCCATCCAATCCGATCTGAAAACCCTAGTAAAGGAGGAGCGGCAGAGGAGAGAATATCCAGGCGCCACCAAAAATCCCAGAGAAATGGTGAAGTTCCTCAAACCCAATAAGGCCGTAGTCCTCCTCCAGGGCCGCTTCGCCGGCCGTAAGGCCGTGATCGTGCGCTCATTCGACGATGGTACACGTGACCGCCCCTATGGCCACTGCCTCGTTGCCGGCATCGCCAAGTACCCAAAGAAGGTGATCCGCAAGGACTCGGCCAAGAAGACCGCGAAGAAGTCGAGAGTTAAGGCCTTCATCAAGCTTGTCAACTACAACCACATCATGCCCACTCGCTATACTCTCGATGTAGACCTCAAGGACGTTGTCTCTCCCGATGTGCTGCAGTCAAGGGATAAGAAGGTGACAGCTGCCAAGGAGACTAAGAAGAAGCTCGAGGAGCGGTTCAAGACTGGCAAGAACAGGTGGTTCTTTTCCAAGCTCAGGTTCTAAGTTGTTTATTGTTTTTCTGAAAAAAGATAGAGATTTTGATTTGTATTTCGAGTTGAGAGGGTTTTTTTGGGGATTTATTTGATGGATCTTGTTGATGAATTCATCTGGGATTTGAAGATTTTGATTATTACTTGAAATGCATTTTTGTGTTTTATATACCTTTTTTCCTGCATTTTCTGGTTAGCTGAAAATTTTGATTGGTGGGTTTCTATTTTCTTTGAAACTGAGAACTTCTCTTCTTGAATGGTGAATTTTGAATCTGAATCTGGATGCCTGGGAAAGGGTAGGATGGGATTTTGCCCAGGGGGCAAGGAAAAGATATTATCTTTGTATTTTTTTTTTTTGTCTTTTTAGAATTGAGAAAGTGAATTTTTCTCATGAATTTAGATGGGTACGGAAGATTTTGTTTACAATTTAAAATATTTTTGGCTGTCTTCATAACTTGTTTTGGCATGTTCTGGGTATTAGGGAATTTTGGCTCTCTTTGGAAATGGGATTTTTCTGCTTTCTGATGATATTAGTTGCTGAACTTAGAAGGCTATCAGCGGATAGGCTGGAATTTTTGGGCAGAAATGTAAATCTTCTTAGTGTTTGGTTGTGTTTTTGGCAGTTCAGATGTTTGCGAAGATTTTGATTATTACTCGAAATGTTTCTATTCCTTCATGGGCTTGCTTCTGCACCTATTGTCTTTTCTCCATTTTATCTGATGAAAAATTTTGGTTCTCTTCTGCATGACCTACCTAGTTTATGCAAAACAAAAAAAAAAAAAAGACAAAATGGATATTTTTGTTATTGCTGTTTTGAAGATTTAGTCTGAATTTGTTGGGAAAATCTTGTTCTTGTTTTGTTTTAAAAATGCAGCTTTTGAAATTTTGAAAATAAAAACAATTAAAAGTTGTCTAAAAATGTTTTTGTCTAATGGCTTGATGGTTTTTTTGGTTTGAATTCAGAGAAAATTTTAGTTTTCTGTCTGCAGAGCTCCTTTTCTTGGATGAGTAAATCCAGTCTATATTTTCGTTGGAAGTTGGGATTTTGCCACTTGAATGGTGAATTTTGCCATTGAGTTGAGAGGAGTTTTATGAAAGGATTAGGATGTGGTTTTATTTGTTTATTTCTAGAAATGTTGAGCTGCAAATTTTGTAGTTTTGGTTTTGAATATAATGGCTTTTCATCCCTGACTACTGTTTGGATACTTGAGCAAATAGCTTTTGTTGCGATTACCATTTGAAAATTTTAATCTGCATTTCTTAGGGGATGCTTGGGGGCCTGTTTTATTCCAGACATGCATTTTCCTTTTCAAAAAAAAGAGAGAAGTATTTTAGTTTGGAAAATTAAAAACAGCAAATTCATCAAAGCATGTTGATTTCTGTTTTTGTGTATGCATGTGAGCGGGCATGCCCACATGTGTGTTCTTTTTTAGACAAGATTTGAACATGAAAATGCAAAAACTACTTTTTACAGTTTCTGGTGATTTTTTTTCAGAGAATTTTGTCAGGTAAATTATATGGGAGAAGAATACTTGGAGTGCATATGAATGCACAAGAGTTGTATTGAGAAGGGTTGAAATGTTGAAGGCCTATTCATTTAGTAAATTGATTTATTTTGTTTTCTACATCTTATGCTGCATTTCCTGATGTTAGATACAAGAAGCTATCTGACATGGGCCATCTGATGGGTAGTACACATCTTTGTGAAATTTTTATTTTTGAGAAATTTCAGGTTTATCTATTTTGTTTAGGTTGGAAGATAGATGAAGTTATACTTATTGGCCACAATTAATATCCTTATGCAAAGGGTTCTTGGGTTAGCGATGGGGTTGGTATAGTAAGGCAAAATATAATGACAGTAGTTCTCATTTTTATTTGTTTAACCCATGAGATAAACAGGCTTTTAGTTTCTTTGGTTCCTTTTCCTTTCCTCACCTTAGGTCTACGTATGTTGTGTTTACAACATGTTACAGAACTTGTTTCATAGAACTTCATTCTCCTCGAGTCTTTATGGAATTGTGTAGTTTTCATTTCCAGGTAGACATTTGCATATCTTATGGATTTTGCAAAATTCTGTCCCTTGTCCCTTTAATCTCCAATCTGTCATAAGTGTGGAGGTATAACAGACTTTATTCCCAGTGTGGGCATTTTTGATATGTGAAATTGCCTACCATCTTATTCGAGTAAATGCCATATGTAAAAAATACTGGAACTATGCCTATATCTTCCTCTGCCTGCTGGCTTTATCTCATTGAGCAAAAGACTCAATCTGGAAATAATTCCCAAGCCTTTCACACACTGTTAGTAAAGATATCCACGGATTATAAAACCTCAACATGCTCTTTGATCTTCCT
The DNA here is from genome assembly GCA_030254885.1 of Vitis rotundifolia. Taxonomy (NCBI): domain Eukaryota; kingdom Viridiplantae; phylum Streptophyta; class Magnoliopsida; order Vitales; family Vitaceae; genus Vitis; species Vitis rotundifolia. The sequence continues at coordinate 17,788,745 of CM058169.1, forward strand.
CCTCTGGCTTTGAGAGGTCAGTTTATCTGTTCAGTTGCTTGTTTATTAAAATATTCAAACACCTACTCATCAAAGAGTTGAAGCAAAACTCTTTTCAACTCTCTAGAGTAGTTTCTAAGGCTACAAACTTGATCTAGACCTGTTTTTTGGTTGAGATTTCTGCTTTATATTATGTGATACGATTTGATCTAGACTTAGGTTGTGTTTGTTTTTTGGCTTAATAGAAAAAGCCAAATATTTTAGCTTTTTCTATTCAGCCAAAAGTGACTTATTGACATCATCCAACATAACTAAACTGAACTTATTAATAACAAGTTCACTTTAGTTATGTTGGATGATGTCAACAGGTCACTTTTGGTTGAATAAAAAAAACTAAAATATTTGGCTTTTTCTATTTAGTCAAAAAACAAACACCACCTGTTTTAGGACTTGGATTAAGGTCTATGAATTTATGTTATAATTTTGGGTATGGTATACTTTTTCCTAGGTTATGATTGGTTCCCGGAAAGTGTCAAGAAAAAAAAATATTACTGAAAATAATTCTCATATTTGATTGTCTTGTAGAAAATATATGGAAAAAAAAAACAGATATAATTAAAATTAATTAAAAATTTATTTATTTTTAAAATTATTTAATCTTTATACATAAGAAATTTTTAAGTAAAATAAATTTGAAATAACATATAAAATATTATGTTAAATAATATCAATTTACATAACTGTGCACAAGGCATATGGCCAAGCCAAAATCTGGTCGAGTTTTGTTATTGTTACTATTATTATTTGGTTTTTGAAAGTCTGATCAAACAACTTAATAATTTTGAGATCTCCATCTCAATCAATACTAAAGAATACAATAGAGGTAGACTTGGGTTCCTCCCCTTCTCCAATGTGAAAGGAGGCAAAAGATGTTCAGATCAGTTAAAAGCAGCAGTCCAGGACACAGCAGCAGCACAAGGCAGCAGCACTGCCAAAACCAATAACAAAATGTAAGAAAAACTTAACAAAAATACAAGATCATATATTTCTTTTTTTTTTTGATAGATAAAAATACAAGATCATATATTGTAGATGAGAGTGAGGGACTATTACCATCCTTTCCAGAAGCCGTCACCCCTGCTTTTGGTCTCAACTGGACGGTGATTTTGTGGGTGCCCTTCACCATCTCTCATGGGGTACCCCACTGGAGGCGGTGCTGCAACATAGGTAGCTTGATGCTGCCCCTCCCACGATGGTGGCGGTGGATACACCTGCCCTGGTGGAGGATATGGAGTCGGAGGTGGATAGACATGGCTGGGTGGGGGATATGCGGTTACTGCAAAGAAACACAAACAAACCAGCTATCAGAATTCAGAGCCACATTGGTGTAGAAGTTCGAACTCTGGAAAGAGAGAAGTAGAATTACCTGGACCTTGGTGGTGACTCATGAGTGCCTGGTAAAGGGGAGATTGAGGGGGAGAGGAAGAAGAGAGGCAGGGTGGGGAAGATGGAGAATTGAAGGAGATGGGATATGTACAAGTAGTAGAGGTGTGTGGAGGGGTTTGGACGATGTTTACAAGGGCGTGCATTGGCTGCCGAATGAACCTCTCATCACCCATATCGCCCATATTGCTATTTGTTATCATATATGTGTTTTTTAGTGGCTGGTTCCCAAAAAAAAAAATACCTTTTATCCAAATAACCCATTTAAATAAAATAAAAAAAATTGTCCCTTTTAACCAAATAACCACCCATTGGAGGAAAAAAAAAAGTTGGAAGTTATAAAAATCACCTTGTGTATTTTCACTCATATTTTGATTTTGATTTTAAGAGTACATGGTTTTAGAAAGTATTTTTAATTTAAAAAGTGTTTTTGAAAAAAAAAAAATTAGAGTACTTTTGACAGTGATTTTTAGAAGTGTTTTTAACATTAAAAAGATTAAAAACACTTTCTAAAATTATTGTCAACATATTTTTAGGTGTTCGATAAGATTTTAAAAATATTTTTAAAAATCTTTTTAGTGCTAAAAAAAATCACTTGTAGTGTTTATGAAAAAAGACGTGATTTTTCTAAATATGCTTACAAAGAAAACACTTTTACTAGAAACACTTTAAATAGAAACATTATGAAATGTACTCTAATTTTTTTTTTTTATAATAATATCAACCTTAAAATATATCTAAATATCAAATAGAGTATGCTTTTAATTTATTTTTTTTATCAAAAAATCTATTGCGACATATCAAATAGACGTGCATGATACAACTTACAAGCATATAATGGGTTATGGAGTACTCCATTTTGATGAAAAATTTTGACAGAAAAGTATATTTAATATCTAGATATACTTTCGGATTGGCATTGCTTTAAAAATAAAAAATTTAAAAATTAAATTGAAATGTAATTAAAAGTATATGGATTTTTTTTTTCATAATTAACAAAAAAAAAAAAAAATAACTAAAAATTATATCTGTGTTGGAAAATTGTTTTAGATATTGTGTCCTCGCAATATTGTCATTTAAAAAAAAAAATGGCAAAACATTTTATGTATTTGCTTTTGTTCTCAAAGGGCTGCTCTCTCTTCCTTTTTTTTTTTTTTTTTTTTTCCCTCTTTGTTTTTTGAAAAAGAAGATATTAAAAGAATTTTTTTTTGCTTCTTAGTTATTGTTAGGAATAAAAACAATTTGAGGAATTTTGTTTAGTTTTTTTGGAAAGCATGTTGTAAGGCTTTGGCAATTGTGTTTATCCCAAACTTAAAAATTATTTCAACCGGATGGTCGTTTTAATTTTACCTATTAACAATGACTTTATTAGTATTTCTCTTCAAAACGTTTTTAATAAGTGATTTATTTAAAAGTGTTTTTAAGAAAATTATTTATAAAGTGTTTTTTCATATAACACTATAAATGATTTTTCAATACTATAAGTGATTTAAAAATTTTTTTAAAAGTGTTTCATAAATTTTGTCACATACTTAGAGTATATTTGACAGTAATTTTAAGAAGTATTTCTAATACTTTAAAGATAAAAAATTTTAAATGTTAAAAATGTTATAAACATTTTTTATAATTACTATCAAACATACTCTTAGAGTGTGTTTTAAAGTGATTTTAAAAAGCATTTCTAGTATTTCTAACACTTGAATGATAAAATTTTTTAAGTATTAAAAATATTAGAAGCGCTTCTTAAAATTACTACAAAATTGACTTAAAGTGCATTTGGGAGTGATCTAGAAAGCGTTTCTATCATATTTAACACTTTAATGATAAAAATTTTCAACTATTAAAAATATTAAAAGCGCTTCGAATCACTATCAAACAGACTCCTATTAATGTTTTTTTCAAAAATAGTTTTTTTTACCTAAAAACAAACTCTAAATTAAATGTGGTTAATTGATTTCTTAAATGATTGATTGTATGTTAAATCAATTTTTTTTTCTTACTCAAATATAGCAATTTAAGATAAATAAATAAATGCATAGTTGGATGGGTACATGATCCCATAGAGAACCAGGACATGACTTCTTGTTCAACCACTTGGCCTGTAATAATCCCAACTTGTCCTTCCAGGCCGCCAAAAAAAACTTTTTAGAACCATTTCTCAATCTTGCTTTCTATTGTTGTTGCAAATAACTCATCAACATTAATTGGTATTTCCATAGGGAAAAATGTTACAAGCAAGGATGAAAATATCAATAATTATAGATATATCGGTACTTTTATTTTACGGATATATCGGAGATATATTGACGAATATTTTGACATAAAATATCGGTGAACCTAAAATTGATAAAAAATTATAGAAATATAAGAAAAAACACTTAAAAATAAAATTAGAAATATAATAGATATTTTGAAATTGTTTTATTCAATAAACTGATATATGTATAATATAATTTATCATATTTGATAATAATATTGTATGTGCTAATAAAAAAACTATAAATTTCATAAGTATATATTTATTATTAAATTATATCAAATATTATTCATAATAATATTGTGATATTTGATTATAATATGTCTAATTTTAAAATATATTTAATATTAAAATTATAATTCATTTAATTGACAATCAGAAGAGAAAACTCATATGTAGGGCTCCCACCAAAGCCCAATTGATCTTGCATGAATTAATCTCACAAGTTCTATTGCTTTTGAAATTATGAAAAATTCATTCATGCTTATTAAAAATAGTGAAAAACGAGAAAATTATTAAAAATCAAAGAAAATCAAAGAAGCATGCCTGAATAAAAAATGGCAGCAAGTTTATTAAAAAAAATTAGGTTTTAGTGAATCAGGATTTTAATGAAGAAAAGAAAAAGAAATAAATGAGAAAATAATAATAATAATAATAATAATAATAATAATAATAATAATAATGACAAATAAATAAATAAACTAATAAAATAAAGTAAAATAATAAAATAAATAAATAAATAATCATATGAAATATGAATAAATAAAATAATTAAATTAGGTGGATAAACAAATTAAATTAATTAATTTAAAAGATTTAAAACCATTTGAAAGACAAATTTTTGAAAATCAAGTGTTGAAACTTATTTGAAAATTGAAGTTTCGAAAATTATTTGAAAATTATAGTCTTGAAAATTAAATTTAAGAATTAGAATTTCGAAGAATTATTTGAAGATGAATTATTATTTTTATATAAATAAATAAATTAATTAATAAATAAGATAATAATAATAACGAAAATAATAATGATTAAATAAATATATGTGAAAATTGGAAATTTGGAAATTTGGAAATCGGAATTTTGAAGAATTATTTAAAGATGAAGTTTTAAAAATAAATAAATAAATAAAATAATAATAATGAAAATAATAATAGTTAAATGAATAAATGCGAAAAATTGAAATTTTGGAAATTAGAAATTGGAAATTAAATTTGGAAATTGGAATTTTGAAGAATTATTTAAAGATGAAATTTTAAAAATAAATAAATAAAATAAAATAATAACAACGAAAATAATAATGGTTAAACGAATAAATGCGAAAATTGGAATTTTGGAAATCGGAAATTAAATTTGGAAATAAGAATTTTGAAGAATTATTTAAAGATGGAATTTTAAAAATAAATAAAATAATAATAACAAAAATAATAATGATTAAATAAATAAATGTGAAAATTGGAATTTTAGAAATTGGAAATCAGAATTTTGAAGAATTATTTAAAGATGAAATTTTAAAAATAAATAAATAAATAAATAAAATAATAACGAAAATAATAATGATTACATAAATAAATGTGAAAACTGGAATTTTGAAAATTGAGAATTAAATTTGGAAATCGGAATTTTGAAGAATTATTTAAAGATGAAATTTTAAAAATAAATAAATAGAATAATAATAATAATAACGAAAATAACAATGATTAAATAAAAAAAAAGTGAAAATTGGAACTTTAGAAAAATAATTTGAAATTGGAAGTCATGAAAAATAGAACTTGAAAAAATTATAAGGGATGAGATTTCTTAAAAATTAAATTTGAAAATTGGGATTTTGGAAAATTATTTGAAAATTAAAGTTTGAAAAATTAAATTTGAAAATTGTAGTTTTGAAAATTATTCGAAAGAAATTGGAGTTTTGACAATTGAATTTAAGAATTGGAATTTTGGAAATTAAATTTGAAAACTAAAGTTTGGAAAATTAAAGTTTCGGAAGTTAAACTTAAGAATAAGAGTTTTGGAAATTAAACTTAAAAGAAATTGGAGTTTTGAAAATTAAATTTAGGAATTGGAGTTTTGGAAATTAAATTTGAAAGAAATTAGAATTTTGAAAATTATTTAAAAATTAGAGTTTTGAAAATTAAATTTAGGAATTGGAGTTTTGGAAATTAAATTTGAAAGAAATTGGAATTTTGAAAATTAAATTTAGAAAGAAATTAGAGTTTTGAAAATTAAATTTAGAAAGAAATTGAAGTTTTGAAAATTAAATTTAGAAATTGAAGTTTTAAAGATTGGGATTTTGAAAATTATATTTAGAAGTTGAAGTTTGGAGTTTTTAGAATTAAATTTGGAGATTGAAATTTTGGGAAATTAAAATTTGATATATAAAAAAAATGAAGAATTAAAATGGGAATGAGAGCTGCACGTGCATGAAAGAGGGTTGGAAGAAATTTAAGTGGAAGAAATAGTAAGAGAAATGAAAAAAAAAAAATGAATAAAGAATGGGTTTGGTGGTGAAATGAGTGGAGATTATTAAACTTAATGTCTTTTCATGGCCCACTTTGCCATCATTGATCAAGAATCCATGCAGCATTTTTATGTGTCACCTAAGCCAAAATGTATACTTTCCACTTTTACACCATCCCATTGCAGTTCGCACGACAACAGCCACTACAACGGAGGTAAAAAAAAGACGCGCCACATGAGTTGACCATGATGTCACCTCTTCCAATGCAAACAATACACTTCCAATTGGAGCTTTGAAAGCAACAACCACTCTAGCATGACAGCCAGGTAGACCAGGGCATCGGTTCCAACACGTTGAGAATGAAGGCCTTTCTTGAGGCATCTGTCGATACGACTGACCGGAAACTGAAGACTAGTTTTGATAGAGCGGGATATAGGCTTCTTCTTAGGATCACCACCTTTCCTTTCCACCGGCCCCCTTCTTAACTTTTCCAGTAGACTCCACTTCTCATAGTTGCAGACTTCATTGGTAGCAATGAGCGTGATAGGGAATAATAGATCTGGAGTTGTCGGAGAGAACGGTTTTCCACCATTTACGAACTGCTACCTTCCTATCCCTACTCCGAGCCTTGCCGCCAGCAGTTGCACCAAAAGCTCCATCGCCATGACCTACAAGAGTAGCCACAACGGCGAGTATCCGATGAAGGCGCCGGTTTGCGATTCCCTCCAACATTGGTGACGATCTTGAGTGCTTATCTCTCATCTCTCTACTTCATGGGTGGCTTGGTAATGAGGTTCCGGTATGGAGTTTTTCGGCTTGAGCTTAGGATTTATTATAAGAAGGATTTATCAAAGCTTTGGGTGGCCATGCATGGATTGAAGTGGCCATGCATGCGGGTTACAGATCCATGAGAAAAAATAAATAAATAAATAAATAATGGGTAGCAGTTCACGAGGAGTGAGTGATGGAAGAAATGAAAAGAAATGGGTGGAAAGAGTGATTGGCGAGCATACAGATGTGGGATGAACTGGTGGTGTGGTATGAGTTTTGTGGGTATGCAGGCAGCGGGTACGGAATGAGTGATGAATAAAAAAAAGAATGGGTTCGTAACATAAACGATTAATCTTAAAACATCACACAAGATATATGAATCCAAATTTACGCACATATCCAAATAGAACCATATAAACAATAGATGAGACTATGCCACAACAAACCATTGTAAGAATAAGAAGAGGAAAAAAAAAAAACGAAAAGACGAGAAGACGAACTTTAGCATTAAAATACAAATTTGGAAGGTAGGGAAGTGATGTATAGAGAGTCACCATGATCATACCGGAGCAAACTCATAAACAATGCAAAATAATCATGTAAAAATAAATAAAAAAAATGTAGTAGTCACCAGTAATAATCCATGAACCTGATAAGTCTTACTAGGTAAAACTCTTCTTCAGCCGGAGTTTGCTGGGCTTCGACCCAACTTCTTTCCCTCTGCTTCGCCTTTTTATGCTCCATGCTGGCTTTCTCTTCTTTCTGTCACCCCCCCTCTCTCTATAGCTCATCTTTTTTTCTTTTCGTTCAGCCTCTTCCCGTCCCATCTCGCCGCCCTAAAAACAGCTCATTTTGTCCTTTCTGGCCACCCAAAACGGCTCATCCTCGGGGTGGTAAGAAAAAATCGAAAACCTTCTCTCGAGGGGGTCTACACATATCTTATATAATCATCTTATGAGTGTTGATCTAATTGAAAGACTTTATAATAGAGGTTGAGAGAGAGCTTTGCAGTGAAGAAGTGGAGTTCTATTTGATGATCTCGAGTTTAAATGAAAAATATAAGAAAGAAAAAATCTTAAAGAAGAAAATAGTCATGAATTGGAGAGATTACAACTACATTAGTTGGATTCAATTAGAGGCATAATTAATGTATCCCATATGAAAGTGCCTCAAGTTCTTATTGGTGATCTTCAGCTTTCCTTAACCAATTGATCAACACAAGGTTTAATTGTCAGTGAAATTTGGACTTACATTTTTTAATGTATAACTTATGATGGAGATTTATTTTTATTTTTAGTTTTATTTTGGTGGTTATATTCAAATTTTTAGCATAAGATGATAATTGAATGTTCAAAATTTATTTGATTTATATATACTAATCTTTTCATTTCCATGGACAATCAAATAAAAAAAAAAAATTGCATTTTTGTTGTTATCTTTTTCTTTCCTTTCACTATTCTTGCTATATTTTTTTTCTTAACATTTTCCAAAAACCAAGTAAAAACTTAGGTTGTGTTTAGCTCTTGAAAAGTACAAAGGAACGAAAAAAAATATTAAGGAAAATGATTCTCTTATGTTTGGTTTCAACATGGAAAATACGAAAGAAAATAAAATATAATTAAAATTAATTAAAAATTTATACATTTTTAAATTATTTAATTTTTATAATAAAGAGAAAAAATAAGTAAAGTGAGTTTGAAATAATATATAAAATAATTTATTAATTTTAATTTTTTTTTATTCTCTTTTTCTTTCCTTCTACTTTTTTTCTCTATTTTCTTTCTCTCACATTTTCTGAGAACCCAACATAGCCTTAATGAAAGGAAATTCATCCAAAGATTACATCTTCACCACTAATGATCTTTTACCACAATACTAGTTAAAAAATAATAATAATAATTATTCAACAAAAGATTATTAATGTAATTTTAAGTGATTAGTTTTCTTATATGAAATAAAATGTGTTTTAATCTTTTTGGGTTGAAATAATGTAAAATAAGCCACCTAATTTCTAATATTTTGTCCAATTTTACTTTATCACATTTTTTTTCAAGATGATATTGTGGACCTCGCATTTTCGCTTGATACGTTTCCACTCGATGACGAAACTCACTTTTTTATTTGTTTAGTGAAAAATTGATTTTTAGAAAGGACTTGGAAAGGCCACTTATTTTTGTTTTATTTTTTAAAGGGACAACAAAATAAGAAAGAAAAATCCTAAGTGTGACTCGTTATTTGGAAAAGTAGGTCTTTGAAAAATCGAGTCTAAGTTCGGGGTTCAGGTTACTTATTGGGAAGGTACGGTAAAGACCGTAGCACCCCTCTAAGCCCCTAAAAATGGGTCTCTACTAAATAAGGTGAAGCAAACATAACAATTGACTAGGAGATCAATGGATACCAAAGTGATCATAGATAAAAAACAAGTCATGATAATGGATAAATGAATCAAGTGAGAGTGAGAGCGTACCTTGATAGCAGATAATAAAGCGCTATCATGAACAAGAGTTAGTGCGCAATAACGAATACAAAACATATCACATTCATATCAAAGCACAAGATAAAGATCAGACAATATTCAGTAAGCATAACAATTGACAATCGAAAGAGAAAACTCATATGTAGGGCCCCCATCAAAGTCCAATTGATTTTGTATGAATTAATCCCACAAATTTTATTTTTTTTGGGATTATGAGAATTGTCTTCATGCTTATTAAAAATAGTGAAATACGAAAAAATTATTAAAAATCGAAGAAAATCGCAAGATGCATGCCTGAATAAAAAAAATGGCATCACGTTTATTAAAAGTTAGGTTTTGGTGAATCAAGATTTTAATGAAGCAAAGAAAGAGAAAAGAAAGAAGAAAATAACAATAATAATAATAATAATAATGGCGAATAAATAAATAAACGAATAAAGTAAAGTAAAATAATAAAATAAATAATTATATGAAAGATGAATAAAATAAAATAATTAAATTAGGTGAATAAACAAATTAAATAAATAAATTTAAAAGATTTAAAACCATCTGAAAGACAAATTTTTGAAAATCAAGTTTTGAAACTAATTTGAAAATTGAAGTTTTAAGAACTAAATTAGAAAATTGGAATTTTAGAAAAATAATTTGAAATTGGAAGTTAGAAAAATTGGAACTTGGGAAAATTGTTTGGGAATGAGATTTCTTAAAAATTAAATTTGAAAATTGAAATTTCGGAAAATTATTTGAGAATGAAAATTTCTAAAAGAATAAATTTGAAGATTGGAATTTTGGAAAATTATTTGAGAATTAAAGTTTGGAAAATTAAATTTGAAAATTGGAGTTTTGAAAATTATTTGAAAGAAAATGGAGTTCAAAAAATTAGATTTAAGAAAATTGGAATCTTGGAAATTATTTGAAGATGGAATTTTAAAAATAAATAATAATAATAATATTAATAATAATAAACAAATGTGAAAATTGGAAATTAAATTAGGAAATTGGAACTTTGAAGAATTACTTAAAAATGGAATTTTAAAAATAAATAAATAATAATAACGAAGATAATAATGATTAAATAAATAAATGTGAAAATTGGAAATCGGAATTTTGAAAAATTATTTAAAGATGGAATTTTTAAAAATAAATAAATAAATAAAATAATAAAATAATAGTAATAACGAAAATAATAACGATTAAATAAATAAATGTGAAAATTGGAATTTTGGAAAATTGGAAATCGGAATTTTGAAGAATTATTTAAAAATGGAATTTTTAGAAATAAATAAATAAAATAATAGTACTAACGAAAATAATAATGATTAAATCAATAAATATGAAAATTGGAATTTTGGAAATTGGAAATTAAATTCGGAAATCGAAATTTTGAAGAATTATTTAAAGATGGAATTTTTAGAAATAAATAAATAAATAAAATAATAAAATAATAGTGATAACGAAAATAATAATAATTAAATAAATAAATGTGGAAATTGGAATTTTGGAAATTGGAATCTTGAAAATTATTTGAAAATGGAAATTCTGAAAATTAAATTTAAAAATAACTAAGGTTTAGAAAAAAAAAAAAAAAGAGTTTTGAGAACTTAAGGTAAAAATTAGAGTTTTGGGAATTTATTTGAAAGTGGAAGTTTGGAAAATTAAATTTAAAAAATAGTTAAAGTTTGGAAAGTTAAAGTTTTGAAAATTAAACTAAAAATAGGAGTTTTGAAATTAAAATTACAAAAATGGAGTTTTGGGAATTTATTAAACTATCAAGAAACAAAAAAAAAAAAAAACAAAAAATGACAAGTGGCTATTGGGATTATGTGCTAAGGTGACCATGCAAACCGTGAGCACTTAGGGGTGGGCCTAATGTCACGGACTTAGTCGTTTTCTAAGCTCGTGCGACACTTAAACAAGCCAAGGCGCTTGATCTTGCTAAGTCAGCCTGACTCTCAATGCTTAGCTCACTAGGCTAAGGTGCTCACAACTCGGCAGCTTAGAAGGCGTAGTAGACAACTCTTTGAAGAATGGAAGCTTTTATTACTCAAGGAAGCCTTTACAAGTGCTTTGAGAGCTTACTTGCTTGGTTAAGAGGTGGTTTGGGTGGTTTTGGGTGGTGCCTTGGCCAAATGAGGCCCTCACCTATTTATAAGCACCAATGGAACTCTCTGGAACCTTGAAGGGTTCCTTACAAATCAAGAATATTCTAGAACACCCTACATAATTCTATGAACAAGGATATACAAGAGATTTCTAGAATTCTCTAGAAAGCCTTGAACTCCTCTCATGCCTTCCACCGTAGTGTAGAGATGTGTGGACATCTCTAGACATCTCTAGAACCTTCCACACTCTTCCCACCAATGGCTTAGTGTAGATGGCTCCAAGAGTCTTCCAGAAGCTTCTTTCCTCCTATATAAAATCATGGAGAGGGTCATTTGAAGCATCCTGTGACACTAAGGTGGAGAGAAGCTTTTAAATAAAATTCATGGGCCTTGAGAATCATGGCAGCCCAAAACAAACAAAAGAAAAGAATTGCAACCTATGCAACGTGCTTGCAAGCATGCAATTTATCCTATTGGACTCTTGATTCAACTGTAGTTGCAGTGGAAGACAATTGCTCCATGAATGATGAATAACAGGTGGCCTTCAAACTTTTCATCAAACCCCATGATCCAAGTGCCATAGTAGGTGTCGCACAGATTCCAGCATAGAGCGACCCATCAGCAGCATGCTTCTTTACTATGCATTCCAGAACACCACGATCTCTAAGAGCGGCAGCGCCTGGCATTCTTCCTGGCAGCGAAACAAGATCGAAACTAGTTCTAAAGGCACGGCATTTGGTTCAAAGAAGAAACGGAGGTCAGGGCTTGATGATGGATCCAATGGATATGAAGGACGGAAAGATGAAAGTGGCCATGCTTGTTGAACTCCATGTACGTGGGAAGAAGACAAAAATGAACCTAAAACGAGCTAGGTGGTGGGTTTGGCAAGGTGAAAAAGGTGATGAGCTGTACGTGGGATGTGGGTATGGGAGAGGCTTAGCTACAAAAATCAGAAAGAGGTTGGCCATACCCATGCATGGCTCCTATGTGCGCAAGTAGGAAATGGATATTTAAAAGATAGAAGGGGGAAAGGAGATGAGATTGGCTATTGAAATGAGAAAAATGGAGTAAGCCCTGCCACTTTTGTGGAGTTCATCCCCATGAAGAAATAAATCAATCTCGACTTTGGTTGGCAAAGAAGGAGAGATGACCACCCATTCCATATCCTCCTACTTAGCAACTTGGCTATTGACAATATCGCTCCACCATCAACAAGAAACAGAGCAATGAACAGAGAATAATGAAAACATAAAAAAACAGAGTGAGGATTCAACTCTGTTTCATGGAAAGTCAAAGAGTTGGAAGCAAGTGGAATCCAAAGGAAACAAAAACATGATTTTGATACATCAAGTCCAGAGAAAGAACGAAGCATCCGATATTTACAAAAGAAATCAAAAACACTAAAATATAAACCAAAATAGAGCATGAATATAAAGAGTAAATCCAACATAGCAAATGAGTGGCTCCTGATGTCCACACTAATCAACAAATCAATGCTCAGGAAAACAACTGAAAATGAGGGTAAATCAATGTGGAAATGAGAGATAAGAAGCTCACAGTAGTCATACTTGGAAAGCTCCCATGGATCAGCAAGATCTCCCCATTTTCCTTTTCTTTCTCTTCTCCACTCTTCTGGCACCAATTTGCAGCTCCCCAACCATCCCCTTTCCCAGCTCATTTTTTTATTTTATTTTATTTTTTTGAGTTTTAACTTAAAATGCAGCATTTAAAAAAAAAAATCCATAAAGTAAACCAATTTTGAAAATAATGCCCAATCTAGTGCATCTGTACCACGTAGATTGCCACATCATAAAACCGTAGTCACCAATTACGGTTTTGAATTTTTTTAAATCGGTCAAAACCATAGTTGGTAACTACGGTTTTGAATCCTTTACCTTTTCCATCATTTTCCCAATTAGCTTTCTTCCTTTTAGGGTTTTGTCCTTCCTTTTGCATCCTTGGCTCAAATTTAAAATTTGGAAGTCATTGGTTAGGTAAAATTTATGAGTTTTTCAGTTTATCGTAAATTTTAATTTTTTTTTGTAAATCTGTTTGGTTTTCACGTTGTTGTTGTTGTTGATGTGTTTGATTTATGTTTGGTAAAGATGTGTTTGATTTGTTTTGATTTTATTTTGATTGTGAGCTTAGCAGAGAGAAAAAAGTTTTTTTGGTAAAGAAAACGGATATGGAATGGGGGGCCAACATGGATTTTTTTTTTTTGTTAAAGATACCAAAAATGGAGGGGACCATTGTAAAAAACTCAAAATGAACTAGACGAGTGGTGATTTTTGTTATAGGAATAGAAAAAATAGGAGTACTCCACTTTTCAAGGGCCAGATTTATCTTAAGCTAAGAGATTGAAAGTGTGGCATCGGTTTCTACATCATTCTCCAAATTCTGGGAATGTTTGGTTGCCCAGAAAATAAAGGAAAGTAAAAAAAATAGTCCCAAGATGACAAATCCTCAAATAAAAAAATGTTGCTGGAAGAAACTAGAGATTCCCTTCCTCACACCATACTGACTATTTCAATTTGACCCATCCACGAAGGAAATTCTTAAATAAATTAGCAACCAACCTGACCCCTTTATGAAGGCAATTGTTTTTAAATAAGCCCCATTTGAACTCTACCATTTGCTTCTTGCTCTAATGTGTGAGGAAGGATATCTAAGAATGTGATATAAGTGAGAATAGCACTGTGCCCAAATAAATTTCCCAAATATTCAATAGTAGTTTCATTCACAATGCCTTTTTTCCCAAGGTAGACTAGAACTCATTTTCTGTCATCTTTTATGAAATTTGCATCCTCCTTCCTATATAATAATGTATTTTATTTGAGCGAGCTTTGTGTTAACAAAGTTGCACCTTTGCATCCAATTGTTGTGCATAACTTTTAGCCTACCTATCAAAAAAATAAATAAAATAAAATTCTTTTAGTTTATTTCTGATAGACATCATTTTAGCATATAAAATTGTTGTTTATGTTCCTTGTTTGCTTGTTGGAGTATGGTACATTACAAAGATATATTAAGTAGATTATTATTTCTTTCTAAATCAAATCTCTCCCCTAATCCAATCTTTTAAATGAGGGGATACTATGTTGTAGTTGATTGCTCAATTAGTCCTTGTGCATGTTTTAACTGATGGTGCTGGGTGTCTCCTATTACGTATATGTAGACTTACAGTATTCATGTGTACTTAGCCGAGAAAGTTTTAATGATCTAATTAGCACTATAATTATTTTGATATAAGTTATTCCATGATAGAGTCTATTGGTTATGTTGACAGGGATTAAAGATCATTACTATCTTGGTTTGGCCCCAATATAACTTTCAATGCATGAGGTGGAGTTTGCCATTGAATAGAGCGAGTCCTACAAAACTACAATTCAGGATCTTTAACTTATGAAATTCATTAAAGAAAACAACATGATTGATACTTCCAAAATAAATTGATAGATACTAATAGAATGCTTTCTTCTTTTAGTAAGTAAATACTATTTGAAGAGATAAGGCTGGAAGAGGCTAATACCAATGCACATTATGAATTTCTTCCACAATAATAGTAAAGTAGTGCTTTTGGGAAGTGGGGATGTTTATTTCCTCCATAGAACTATCAAAAATCCATTTGAGACTACTACCAGCCATAATAAGAAGTTTGTTCAATATTTACGACCTTGACATGTAGGGGCCTTTTCTCCTAAGCCTTTCATACTGGCAGAGTGTATTATCTTTGCAACTACTTTCACATAGTATGCCAAGTGTTGGATGGTATTGATGATGAATGTATAAGTTAATAGATTACATTGCAACATTAGTAAGGATGTTCATGCATACCGATCCTCATAGGAAAGGTAATTGGATATCTCCTTCTGGTCAAATGAGAAGCTATGGTGGTGATATTCAAAGAGAAGAAGCCTCTTTAACTCAGAAGATGGAATAATTTGTAGAGATATACTACCCCTTGCTGGAGTTGTTACAAGAGAAAAAAATGGACTTCTCATCTGAGAAGGTGGAGTAATTTGGAGAAAAAATTGCGATCATATAGTTCCTGCTCTTTAATTGAGAAGGTGGAGTAGTTTAGAGAATGGAGATGCTTAGAATTAATATATAGCTTGGAGTATCTAAATCGAAATCTTGTTTACATCTTAATATATTGTTGACAGGATTTAAAACCCAAACCTTGATTACGCTTTGTCTGTGAGACATAAGAATCTTGAATCCTGCATGGGATTTTTATATTGCACAAACAAGAAATACAAATATGAGTGTGAATGGTTTTTCTTGTACTCTTATCAAGTTTAATGGTGCTGCATCAAATACGAGGATAAGCATTTCTATATCCTGTCATGTGCCATTCTGCAACCAAACATACTTTTTTCGTTTGGTTTTTCTTGTCCTCTTATCAAGTCTAATAGTGCTGCATCAAATACGAGGATATATATATTTCTATATCCTGTCCTGTGCCATTCTGCAACCAAACATACTCCTTATGTTTCCTTCTCATATGATTAGAATAGTTCAGTAAAAAATTATTTCTTAATCCAAACATGCTCCTTTGTAGTGCATTTTTCTCGGATCTCATTGAAACTTCCTAAGGGTAATTTTATTGTCCTTTATACCACTCCTCCCACCCCCACCCCAGAAACATTGATAAAAATAAAAAAGAAAAATGCGACATACTAGTCATTGATAACTTGGCAACTGTGATTGCTCCTCTTCCTGAATCCTTGAACTCTCAAACATTGCCTTTTTTTTCTTTCTGGTTGTGGTTGAGTCTGCAAATAAGAGCAACCAGTTTTGCATCAAATCTAGTAAACGTGATTGCAAATGCTTGTTCATCTCCATGACGTGCTTTGTCATTTTTGCAGTCCACATCCGATTCCACATCCGATTCTCTATACTTGTCTCTAGTTTCATTTGTATTGCTCCAGGTGTACATTATTGCTGCCATATTCATCAGGATTGCTAAATTCATACCAATATATGACTTTCCAATATGATTATATTTCCTTCTTATTCGCTTAGTATATATTATGGGCCATATCCTAATAGTTTTAGCTTCATATGGTATCAGAGCTATGATTGATATGGATATCAAGTTTAGAGAAAGACCTCTAGATCAAGAATCTACTGGTTTAGTGAAACTGTGCTTTGGAACCCAATAGTAGGGAGGTGAACTCTATGGGAACAACATAAAGGTAGGAGAGTGATCATTCCCATGGATGAGTTGCCTAGCTGAGCATACTTGTCAAGCAAAGAAACAGGGAATTGATTAGAGAATCGTTGATGGTTTGTCACAGAAAGCAGTGACGACTTTGGGATCACTACCATATTAGTAATAGCCCCTACTTAGAGACGAAAACGACTTTCTTAATTAATTACAACTATAAAAGATGAAGTGCAAATAGATGGAAAACTAAACTATAAAGGATAAAGAACTCCATTTGGTTGCTAAGAAAAACAGAGGAAGGGAAGAAATATACATTAGTTTTCAGTTTTCCTTTTTGTATCCTCTAACTTCTTAGCATCCAAACAGAAGATTAGAAAATGGATATAAATTATCCATCTAAGAAATAGAAAGATAAAACCTGCAAACCAGAAATAAAGATTATGGTCACCTTTTGGATGATTGAATCTTCTGATGATGACCCCATTGGCAACATCTCAGAGGTGGATAGTGCAATCCCTGGACACTGACACTAGACCCAATCTACTGAAGGCCAATGCAGTTATGGACCTGCTACATTGCCAAGTGAAAAAATTGTTAGTTGAAAATTTGTGTATGCCTGTTAATACTATTAACATTCTGCCTATGACAATCAACCATTCTCTAACAAATATCGATAAACTTAAACCACCATACAATACTTGTGTCCATTTAGCACAATCGGTCGATCCTCTGGAACATCAAATGGATCCCCCACCAGCCCAGTGTCAAGCATGCTAACGAAAATTCTCCCATCTACGCTTCTAGAGACCAAGAGTTGCTCCCCTGGATCAAGAACAATAACAGTTATTGCTGCTGGAAAAACTCCAGTTTGTAGAAGCCTTCCTCTGACCAGGTCCCAAACCTAGAACATATAGGAAAATGTCATTCAGTCAAAGGTGTTTGTTATCAAAAACACATCACTAGCTGTAAGAACCACAATGTTTAGTTTTGTGACCTTGCACGTGCCATCAAGGGAGCTTAATACGAGAATTGGACTAGAGCTGCCTGATATAGATAACAGACCAGTTATAGAGGATGTGTGCTCCAACAAAGAATGGAACAAAGAAGAAAACCTTCCACAATCTGCGATGTCTAGCAAACTTCCATCCAAATTGATTAGAAGTTCACAAAAATTATTAATATATAATTTTTTTTTTATAATTGTGTATTTGATATTTTATTAATATATTTTTCTGTAGTGAGTTACTTTTATTTGATTTTGAGATTTTAAATTTTTTTCGACTTTTAGGTTTAATCAAATATCAAGTGATTTATGAATAACAACATTAATATTGGCTAATTTTGATTTATGAATAACAACATCAATCGTACACAGTATTTTAAACTAATTTTGATTCAATATGTAATTACTTGGATAAATTTCTCATATTTCATATTATTCTTAAAAATTAATAGATTTATTTATAATAAAATTAAAACATTAAATCTCACTTCACTTTGAATTTATTTTCTTAACGGAAAAATTCATATAGTATAATTACATGTACTAGCAAAGTTGTGACTCATTTTAAAATAGTTTTGGTCTAATCACTTTTTGGTATTTACTGGGCATATTTTTTAGTTCCAAATTATTTTAAAAAATTTACTCATTAATTGATCTAATACATTATTTGAAGTTCATTTGTTTAGTTTAAAAATTTATAAAAAATATAATGAAGTGTAGAGAAGAAACAATATTCATTTTGAACTAGTTTTAGTTTGTAATTTTTAGTGGTAATTGGATTATTTCTTGAATTCTAAATTATATGTTAAAAATTAATAAACGGTGTTTACAAATCTCCCTTGCTCTATGGATATATATTCTTAAGCATATTCAAATTAATTATTTTAAATATATTTTTAAGACAAAATTATTATTGAAAGTCACTAATTATATTATATTATATTATATACACACATACATACATACATACATACATACATATATATAAATATATAACATGTATTATTATCAATTTAACATCATCTCAGTTATATTTATTTTGTATATTTTAGTAAAAACTAATATTTTCATCATTGCACATGACCATGGAAATTTTGCATGTACTTGCTAACAGACCAAAGGGTTTATAAGAAATTTGCCAAATATTTAATATTGATAAGATGAGATAGTTTCATTATTAGATCTATTAGAAGATAGTTAAAGATAAATTGAGTTTAATTGTGAATAATTGATCAAGGCAATTAAGATTCATAATTTGAGATTTTAATGGATTTAAATTAAAAGTTAAATTAAATATCAGTTTAGATGAAATTTTAAGGTCTTCAACCTAACTTGATAAATTATAGATTTTATAGACTTTTTAATGTCGAAATTGATTTCTAGTGAATTCGAAATCCGAGTATTTTTTTCATTAATATATTTTGTTCTAATTTTGATCAATTTCATTTTTTCATTAATCAAATATCGACTTTTATGTTGGCATCAATTTTATTAAAATTAAAATTAAAATTAAATAGATTTATAAAATATTTATTTGTTTTCATTTTTAATATTCAAATAATGTTTATATATATATATATATATATAAATGATTTTTTTTTTAATAATTGTGTATTTGATATTTTATTTATATATTTTTCTATGGTGAGTTACTTTTATTTGATTTTGAGTTTTTAAAATTTTTTCGACTTTTAGGTTTAATTAAATATCAAGTGATTCATGAATAATAACATAATTATTTAAATTATATATTATTTAATAGTTGATAATATTCAATTTTATTTTAATGTATGATATTTTATTAAAAAAAAAAAAATTGGTGGATTATTTTTTATTTAATTTTGAGATTATTGTAATTGTTTAACTCAACATTTATTGATTTATAACCCACTATCTAAGTTTTAAATTAAAATTCTATAAAAAATTTATCTATGATTATATTTGTATCATAGATAACTATTTAAATAAAAAATTTATTATTATAAAGTGATTTATAGTTTTTCCCATAATGTGTAAGAAGGTGTTTTATTATATAATTGTGTATTCACATGTTAAAAGATTCTATGCAATTTCTCTTGAACATTCTTGTATGTGTGTTTTTGTAAGTATTTTAATAAATATGTTAAGTTCAAAACAAAAATACTTGCTATTATTTTCATTGATTATTAAACCATTTGATATTGTATTTTTTTTAGGTAAATCATGTTTGAATCTATTGTTCCTGTGATTTGCTTTTGTAAAGGAAAAATGTTGAAGACAGAAACAGATGTAAAGTATATTGGGGATGAAGCTATAATTGTGCCTTTGGATGTGCCTGTTAGTTCAACCTACGAATACTTGTTATCTATGAAATACTCGAGAACTAGCTTTGACAAAAAACAATTTCAATTAGTCCTCAACTGTCGGTATCCTTTAAAAAGGGAAAATAGGTTCCAACCTTGTCCAATATTGGATGATTATAGTTTATCTCAAATGTTGAAATTGGTTAACACATTTGGAATGAATGAAATTGAATTGTATATTGAACAAGTGACAGCACAACCACGGGTGAGGGGGCAATTATTGGGTAACTTCACACAATTATTACTCGTAGAAAATGATAATGTTAAGAAATTTGAGTATGGTTGTGGACCTAGTAGTGTCCCAATTGCAATGACTTATGAGTGTAGAGTAGATGAAGATGAAGATGAAGATGAATGTGAATCCCAAGAAGGTGATGATCAAAGTGAGAGAGCAAAAAATGTTCAACATGATGGCGATGGGGTGTTCGAATATATTGATAAGGAAAACAATAATGTTAATGTTGTTTAATCTTTCTTAGCTCTTCACGAAGCAATGGAAAGTGAACAAGAGAGGTATGTCTCCGTGGATAGGGAAGGTTGTGATATGTCAAAATAACTTAGATCCTGAGGACCCAATAGAGTTTTCCCCTGTTCAGTATCACCCGACACCATCATTGCAGTTTGAAAATGTAGAAAATATTGGTATCATCGTTTCAAGTGACTGGACCCCATGAGGGAACACTAATATTGGAAACTCGGGTGGAGAGTTCATGGTTGGCCAATTTTTTAATTCAAAAGCAGATTTACAACATGCTGCGAAGTTGTACTTTATCAGTACACAACAAGAGTACGTTGTTATTTCGTCAACTACAAAGTTGTTAGTCTTAAAATGCGAGAAGGCTAAGCAATCTCAATGTCCATGGAAACTTCGTATTATGGTTGTAAAAGGTACAACTTTATTTGCAATCAATAAATATAATGGTCCACACAAATGTGTAAATCCTTGCTTGAATCGGGACCATCAACAATTAGATTCCAACTTGATTGCTGCTCATATCTAAGGAATGATTAAGGTACAATTCACATTGTCAGTGGCTGCTATTCAAGCAAGTATTATGGAGAAATTCGGATACCAAATATCATACAAGAAGGCATCTAAAGCGAATCTTAAAGCTTTTACAAACTTATTTGGTGATTTTTATAAGTCATATGCAGAGCTGCCACATTTTTTTATTGCCTTAGAGCAAGCAAATCTAGGATGTGTTGTTATTTCAAAAACATTTCCTGGTATTATGGAGAATACAGAGATATTTCAACGAGTTTTTTAGACATTTCATCCATTTATTGAAGGATTCAAGCATTGTCGACCTGTACTCAGTATTGATGGTACACATTTTTATGGGAAGTATAGAGGCACTTTAATGATTGTTATGGGTTGTGATGGAAATAATCAGTTATTCTCATTGGCTTTTGCCCTAACAGAGGATAAGAATATTGATAGTTGGGGATGGTTTTTGATGTGTATTAGAACTAGAATAACTCATAGGAGGGGACTTTGTGTTATATCATATCGACATCCAGGCATTATGGCTGCAATGAGCGATGTTCATCTTGGTTGGTCTGAATCATACGCATATCATAAGGTTTGTATGCGTCATCTTGAAAGAAATTTTACAACTTGATTTAAGGATAAAATATTGAAAAATCTGATGTGCAGAGCAGCCTTAACAACCAAGATTGAAAAATTCAATAAACATATGAACACAATTGGGAGGATTAATGCAGCTGCACAACAATGGTTGAAAGCAATCCCTTTTAAGAAATGGGCGCTCGCTCATGATGGAGGTCGAAGGTATGGCATCATGACTACAAATATGTTGAAGGTGTTCAATAGTATGCATAAAAGGGCTCGTAGCTTACCCATAACTGCTTTGGTTCAATTGACATTTTTTTGGCCAAATAGTTATTTTGTTGTAAGAAGGGAACAAGGTGCTAATCGACTTGCTTCAAATGAGGAATACACTCCATATGTCGATGCTAAGATTAAGGCAAATGTGGTTAAGGCGGGATCTCATGAGATTGTTTTATATGATCACATCCAAGGACGATTCCATGTGAAGACTAATAAGGGTACTAAGACTAGCTCAATTGGTGGTCGAACATATCGTGTCAACTTACAGGAGTATGCATGCACATGTGGTAAAACACTCATATATAGATTCCCATGTAGTCATATTCTAGCAACATGTCATTTTTGTTCAATTGATTTTAGACCACTTGTTCAACACTACTACAGTACACAATTGTACTATAATTCTTGGGCACGCTTGTTCCATCCCATTTTCAATGTATATGAGTGGCCTCCTTATGATGGTCCAATTATCGTGCCTTTTGAGTCGATGAAACATACATCAATTGGACGACCTAAATCAAGTCGTTTGCATAATGAAATGGATGTTAGAGAGGGCAAGATTTCTATTACATGTGGGTTATGCAAACAAAGTGACCACAATCGCCGTTGTTGTCAAAACAATAATAAAGTTGATTAGACTATGTGATGTATGCATGTAATTTTCTTGGATATTGTGATGTAAGCTACTATGATACTACCTTTATGCAATTATTAACTTTGGTTTGATTATAAATATTGATGTTATTTGCATAATCAAGTTATTTGTATTTGGAATAATGTCCATATTATAGGGGAAACTCTAACAAAATTTTGGAATTTTCTATTAAAAATGTTAACAAAATGCTCAATTGTATTTTTATCTCTAATTTGAATTTAGACTAGTATGACTTGTTTATTGGTCATAAATAAATTGATGTACTTAAATTTATCAAATTGATATATACTTAATATAGGGAAAACTCCATAAATTTTTTTAAAATTTTCCATTAGAAATGTTTTTTATTTTAAAACAATAAGTATTGTTTATTTATCCTCACAATTTTGTTACGAATATGGAGTATAGGGGACATAGTTCTGATCCAGATCCATTAGATACGTCTGTTTTGGTTTTACAGGATAGACACAGGTCTCATTTAGTTGACTTTGGCCAAGTATGTATATGAAAGCACATACTATCTCTTTAAAGAATGAAAAAATTTGCAGTTTATTATCTAAATGATTTATTTGTATTTTTACATTTTGCTTCAGTTTTGACTTGTCGACAGCATATATCTAGGTTTATGCGAGAATGAGAGATGGATCCTTGTCTTCGACCTTATATTATTTGATCTGGATTTTATGGTGTATACCGTATTAGACACATTACACTAGATTGGGGATTGATCCCTAGTCTAGTTGAGAGATTGCGTCCTGAGACACACACATTTCACTTACCTGTTGGAAAGATGATCATTACTTTACAGGATGTTGCTGTCATATTAGGACTTCGTATTCATGGGCTTTCCATCACTAGCACATGTGACATAGATTGGTCACTGCTATGTTATGAACTTTTAGGGGTGACTTCCCCTCATCTGAGATTAAAGGATCAACGATATCGACACGATGACTATGTCACCAGTTCTCCCATCCACCAGTTGATTTAGATGATGCCACATTAGAGCGATATGCACGAGCTTTCATATTAGGACTCATAGGTTCAACGCTATTTACAGACAAGAAGGATACCCACATCCATATGTGTTATCTCCCACTGCTTAGGGACTTGACTTAGACATCTATGTATAGTTGGGACAATGCAATATTAGCACACCTATATAGGGAGTTGTGTCGAGCGAGTTTGGATGGTGCCACCGATATTGCTAGATGTGTCACACTATTATAAGTATAATTAATTATTCACATTAGATTAAAATTTCTAGTTGTTTCAAGTTTATAATTTAAGTAAAATTTTAGTGTTACATTTTTTCCAGTTGTGGTCTTGGGAGAGCCTTCACGTGGGTTGACCCGGTTTTGGTCAACCACTAGCCCCTCTAACAGCCCAGCATTTAGAGCATGATGCAGTTGGTGATTTACCAGCTGAGCATTTAAACCAGGGATTACAGGATGAGGCATTGTTACACGAGGGTTTACCAACTGATCCGTTAGGATATAGGTGAAAAGTACCTTTACCATGGGCTCAAAACCCATCACCTATGTTGACATTTTATCGAGACCAATTAGATGCACAAACCCATGACTAGGTACATATAAGATGTAATGTGCTATTGTTAACCATATAAACGTTAACATTACTAATGTCAAATGTTGATTTTAATAGGTTTTATGGGAGCCTTACATAAGAGACTTAGTTACCCATCTTTCGGCGATATCTCTAGCAGACCAAGAGATTTGGCGGACGAAGTCACCTCTTATCTGCATTGACATTGTCGAGTGACATCGACTAGAGCGAGTGCTGCGACAGTTTGGCCTCCAACAAAGGATACCTCCATCTTGTTCCATAGAGCAAGACTTTCATTCTATGGATAGGCAAGGACGACATAAGTATGATTGGGGAGCATTCAATGCACAGTATATTACCTTATGGGCTAGTCGTGCAGAGTATATTGTGACAGCACCACCTATGGTGGGTGCTATGCAGTTTCATGATCCATATATAGAGTGGTACCAACGTATTACACAACATTTGATCACACTCTCTCTCCATAGAGATCATACGAGGTATCATAGTACAACAACAACTACTCAGTTGTTGGTAAGATTTTTTAATTTATAAATGGTTTAAATTATAATTAATTAAAAAATCATTTTTGTTTGTTTAACTTTTTTTTATTTTTTTTAGATCACTGGTATGGTTGAGATTGCTAGTCGATCTGCTGGGCCTACTTCAAGTGCATTAGGCAACATTTATCGAATTGCTATTGATATTTTGCATGTTATTGGAGAGGAGCATCACATACATTCAATCCGTCAATCGCTTACATCATCATACCCATCCATGAGCCCACTTGTGTCAGCCACTACAGTTAGGATGCAGCCTATTCGAAGCCGAGGGAGAGGTAGTAGGCGAGATGGTGGGCAAGCTAGTCGACAACCTCGACGATCTATGCATCCACCCAAGACCATGTTAGCACCATCCACATCATCTACCCCATTTGCACCTGAGGCTTCCACACTTCCCCCTTCACCACTACCATCACCTTCACCTAAACCTTCTCCCTTAGAGCATGTTGTATCAAATACCACTCTACCATCACTTGTATTTCCTCCCACAGAGGCCACTGTACCTGATGTCACTACACCAAAGACTACCCCACTATCTACTAATCTACCATCACCTCTACCTTCTCTTGAGGAGACCACTACACCACATGTCACCTCACCATCATCACTTATATCTCCTTTGCTCGAGCCCACTATATCAAATGTTATTGCACCAACTACCATTACAGCAGATGTCATTCTTTCATCTCCTATATCACCTCTTCTAGATGCTACCATATCATATATCACTGTACCTAAGATCGCCCCACCATCTACCACCTTACCATCACCTACACCTCTTCCCATAGAGACTACCATGCATCATACGACACATGTTACACAATTAGATATATGTCCACCTAGGAAACGTCGTGGTCCACGTAGACATTGAGTCTTGCCTCCATCAACTTCATCTCAACCTATACATATTGAGACATGGTAGATTGCACAAATAGATTCCACAAAGATGTCTCTGTATCATAGGCATCCGCAAAGAAAGAGGAAGACCCCATCATGTGGCACTCATTGAGGACTATTTTTTAGTTTTTGTATTTATTTTCATTTGCATTATATTGTTAACTTTTTTTTTTTATTATGAACAAATTATTATATATTTAAATGAAAATATGATAAATTTTAAACTTAGATTAAACTTATATATATTTATACCACTTACATATAGCAATTTGACAATCTAAAAAATTGGTTTTAGGTTTAAATTTAAACTAATTATATTTATAACTAATTAGTTACAACAACACTATATTGATATAGAAAAAATAATGTATTAAAAAAAATTTATAATCTAAACCTCCAATCAAAATAATTTTAAAAAATTTGAACATTCGCATGATTTAAAATTTGAACTTAAAAAATTGGTTTTAGGTTTAAATTTAAAATTATGATCACCAACTACTATTTTGACTATTTTTAAAAAAAAAATTCAAAAACCATGATTACCAATTACATTGAAAATTATTTTGAGAATAAAATTAATTTATGAATTTTTTTTGTTTTAAAGAAATCATTTTTGCCCAAAACTCCCGTTAGTACCCAATAAGGAACATTTTTCTTATTCTCAATTAATTTACAAAAATATTCCAAGAGCATTTTCATCTATTTACCAAAACAATAAAACTAAATAGTGAATTGATTGGAAAAATAAAGGTATTTTCTTTCTACAATTCTATATTTTAAGAAGTGGAAAAACAAATTCTATTAGGTTGGCATTTTAAGTTTAAAATTTTAAGCCTTTCCATTCCATTTCGATCCCATTTTGAAAGGAAAAAAATAGAAAAAAAAATATTTTTGTTGTATTTAAGTAATTTTCCAATTATTTATCCACTTGAAGTCATATTATATTTTGTACAAGTGCATAATTGGCTTTAATTTTTGCAAAAGTTACAAAATAATATAATATTCTTCATTATGAGGGTATAAAATAATATATTTATAACTAATTATATTTATATTGAGTATAGTGCCAAATATTTTAATAAAATTAAACAAAAATATTTTTATATCAAATTAAAGACATCAATTATTTAATTTCATATATTACTATTCTTTAAATAATGAGATCAGTTAAAGTTAAATATTTTTATTACACCACTCACATATTTTTAGTCAATATAAAATCAAAATAATATAACATTTTTATTTAAAAAAATTAAAGTTAAATATATATATATATATATATATAATTAAAGTTAAAGTCGTAGTTGGTGACTACGGCTTTGACTATTTTTAAAACAGTCAAAACCGTAATCACCAACTACGATTTTAAACTTAAAGTTAAAATTGTGGTTGGTGACTACGGTTTTGACTATTTTTTAAAAATAAAACCGTAATTACCAACTACAGTTTTATGATGTGGCAATCTACGTGGCACAGACGCATTAGATTAGACATTATTTTGGAAATTGATTTACTTTATGGAATTTTTTTTTTTTAAATGTTGTATTTTGGGTCAAAGCTGTTTTTTTTCAGTTGTTTCCCGTCCCATCTGGCCGCCAAAATAGCTAATCCATGCCTTGTTTTTTTTAGTTCCAGTCCCATCTCGCCACCCCAGAACAGCTCATTCTCAGAGTGGTAAGAAAAAAAGAAAAAAGGCATTCCCCTCTCCCTAGGGGTCTACAGATATATTTAAATATAAGATATTCTCCAAAATAATACACTAAAATTAAATTCGAGAGAAGAAATTGAAGGAAGCTTCTTCTTTTTTTCCCCTCTAAAGGAGATCTTATAATTTACACAATATTATAAATAAAAAAAAAGGCCTCAAATAACAAAATTCTTGATTTTCTTATGATTCACTCATTAACCATGACTTAATAATAAATAAATAAATTTCACAAAATATCCTTCAATTTAAAAGATAAATCCAAAATTAAACCAACCTCACTACTAATTAATTTGTAAATTACCTTCAAAATATCCAAAATTCATGTGTTATATTTTATTGATTACTCCTGCCATTAGATATTTACCATACTATTTTCTATCTTTGAAAATCCCAACTATGTTCATTTAGGCCTTCTAATGATACCCATTATCAATAGCATTGTTGGGTGTGGAATTCGAACCACTCAACAACTCCATCAAGCAAAGTACTAATTATGTGCTTGCTGAGACAATCCTCCTACAACAAAGAAGGGTAAGGTGGTAGACTCAGTCTCCCCCTTTGAAGATCAAGCTGGTTCTAAGACAAGGATAAAAATGTTAGGAGGCATCAAGTGAATAGGATTAGGATGAATGTCAAGAATGGTGATGGCTCCGGAGGAATAGTTTGGCGTGGGGGAATTAGTCTGGGAATGAAACAATGTATCTTGCAGGCTCCCATGCCACTCCTTTTAAAAGACATTTCTCCTACCAAGGTTACCATTACCATGATTTGGATAGGTGCCAACCATGGTTAAAGGATCAGTCAGGCCATATTATGCCCATGCTACTTGTCTAGTCATGTACAGCGCAATAGGCAGCAGATGATTAAGGAATGTTGGGAGGGCGATAATGTCGGATGAGCTGTGGTAGGCACCTACAATACTTTCTTGTCATGACATGGGACCTGCTTTGTTAGAGCTCAAATATTTTCTCAGAACGCACTTAAATAATATGATTTATGTAATACAAAAAGCTCAAATCACCTAACTTAACTTGAAACGGTGATAGCAGCTCAACTATAGATCAAACATCTATTTTAAACTTGATTTTAAACAAAAATATGAAAGTATGCGAAGTAAAAAAGAAGTCACTTCAACTAAGATAGAGAAAGAGAATTAATCATTCAAAGAAGGAGATTTAAGACTTGTAAAGATGATGAGAGTCTAAGTAAGGGTGAAAGAGAATTGGCATGAACATGAGAGATGAGTGATGAAGTTTATGAATAAAGTTAGAGAGCAAACAATCATGGGGGAGAAGGTTTGAAGTCTCATTTTAAAGTTCACATGGAAATTGGAACTCAACAAATTTGAAGAAATCAGCCTTGACTTTGAACTAAATGTTAAGCCATTTTCCATGGCTTTTTAGTTATTATTGATTATGTTTCAAAGCTTGAGAAGTTAGGAATCTAAAGCTTCAAATGAAGTTCAAATGAGAGAATTATAGCTATTGGAAGAGGAGTTGTGCAGGATGCACTATTCTAATATGAGAATTTTGATCCATTCTAATTTTGAATTGAAGAAGAACTAGAAGAGCAAAATACACCAAATTGAAGAAGTGGAGTTCAAAATCACCTTGGATTTTGAACTCAATTTGAACTAAGCATGATGAAACCAAAAATTTATAAAAGCTAAGCTTGAAATCCATATAAATTTTGAACTAAAATATGGATTTCGAACTACTATAACACTAGCACTATTCTAGTTAGAAAATCTCGAACTCGAGAATTTGAAAATGAACTCAGTTTTCCAACTTTGAACTGTGCACTTCTAAGCTTCTAAACTTCAATGTTTGGGCTTTCCAAGCACCAATCAAGGCCGCAAAGAGTTTAAATCACTCAAGAGTTAAAGATCATTTTAACCTAGATTTTGAACCACCGTAGTATCAACACTATTTCAGTTAAATATTTTCGAATTTTCGAATTTGAAACTAAACTCAGCTTCCCAACTTTAAACCATGCACTTCTAAGTTCCTAAACTTTGATTTTTGGGCTTCCCAACCACCAACCAGGCCCTAGAATAGCCCAAATGATTCAAGATTTAAAGATATGATGTTCTTTATGAGAATTCCATGTGATTTTTGGATAATTTGACCAATATGGCTATGCCATGTGACTAATTTTAGTTTCAACAATTAAAACTCAATTGTTTTTAGGTTTAAAGAGTGAGAGATTTCATTTTTGAGAGTAGAGAGACTATGTAGGAGATTACTTTGAAATTTTTA
Source organism: Vitis rotundifolia (assembly GCA_030254885.1). Classification (NCBI taxonomy): domain Eukaryota; kingdom Viridiplantae; phylum Streptophyta; class Magnoliopsida; order Vitales; family Vitaceae; genus Vitis; species Vitis rotundifolia. Next base: position 17,818,245 of record CM058169.1, read on the forward strand.
TGTTTGTTTTTCTTTATGCATTTCAGTTTATCATTGTTTCTAGTTACTTTTGATTTAATATTAATGTCTTTCTATTCTTCTATGGATTATGTGGGTGAAAAGACCTCCATGAGAAGCTAAAAGCTATTTTAGGGTGTAAAACATGAAGACTTAGGGTTAAATTAAACTTACAAGGAACAATGGATAAATGGATAAATAATGGATTTGATAATTGTTTAAGGCATAAATTATAAGATAAAAATGCTCCCTAATGTTGGTTTGAATGAGGAGATAGTACAATAGTCTACTATCAAATACTAGAGATGCTTGGCAACCCTTAATCCCTAGTAATCATGGTTATCTCTCTCAATACCTACCTTAAGACAAATCTACGAGAGTAGTGTGGACTAAAAAGTCGAGACTTGAACTTGAATTATTTTTCATTCATCATATGGTAATTAGGAATTTAGATACAACTCTCAGTTATAGAACTTATGTTAATCTCAATTGACTAAAGATCTTAAGATCACACATGAACTAAAAAGCCTTTGTTTGCTTTGATTTCTATTCTCAAAGTTGGATTATGTATCCCTAGATTGAATTAATTGAAGTAGAAATTTGTAGTCATTTTGTTAGTCAATTAGATTTGTTGTCATTATTCTTAAGCCACTAAAATCAATCCACTTGATATTTTCACTTTAGATTTAGGTCAAAGTAATAATTTAACCTTGTATTAACAACTTTCATAGGCTAATCCCTAAGGATGATACTCGAGTACTACAAAAGTTGTAATAACCTTTTTATGGTTTTCCTTGGTCAAAGTTGGTACATATAAAAAGGTTTAATATTTTGGGCAATAGAGAAACATGCATTGAAATATTTTGGATAAATTTAGTTTAAGTCTTGAGGGTGTATGCATCTAATCTTCTTAAGGATCTAGATCTAAGCACAATGGAAGCATTTATAATCAAAATTTTAGAACTAAGGGTTTAAAAACAATATTTTTGATTGAAAGTCAAACATCCTCCACCTAATGGCTTTCTCTTGAAAGCTGGCACTAGAGAAGGGTAGACTTTTCTCTCTTAAAGAATGGAGGCTAAGTTCTTTCTATCTTTTTCTTTGAAAAATAATAACGAACTAAAACATCTAACTTTAAACCTTTAAAAGGTTTATATAGACTTCCTTGTTGGCTTAAATAACTTGAGCTTAAGTTCGTGACCTACTATCCATTGCATGAAGGCTCCCTATGAACTTGTACATGTAATCTAATAAGGTAGAAACTATCAACCTCTCAAGATTACTTCTAAATCTTTGAGGCTCAAATTCTTTTATTATGTAATCAACTTGTATACTCTAACTTTTAAGGAGCATACGTCAAATTTCATTAAAGGAATCTTTGCAACTATAGATTTCATGATCACAAGTCCTTAAGATTACCTAAGAAGACACATTGTCTAATACCCATGAGACACAATGGTATCTATCTTGAAAATACTTCTTGTCATCTACCTTAGGGTCTTAATCCATAAAGACTACACAACAATTTAAGGGTCACTGAAGATCTCAACATTAACTCAATATTCTTTCAAAGTTGAGAGCTCATGCAACATAGTAACTTGGTGAAATCATAACTATCCAATAACAATATTATGATTTGCCATAAATCCTACCTAATGTGTAACCACACATACTAGTATACTCATCATGACAAACTACTTTTAATGATCATGATAAATCATTCTTCGAATTATGAGGTAATACACTATAATCTCAAATGGATTGTCTAAATTCATGAACCAATTGTGAACTACTAATAAAATTGCAAAGAACTTATGTTTTGGATCTTCTATACAACTCCTAATAGATTCAAGTTATATACAATGTAAAAGATGTAGACCTAAATGCTTAAATAAACAATAATGCATAAATAGGATGATAAAATGAATCTGAAATCATAATATTAATGAAATTATATCTTATTATATCATGTCATGCTTTTAAAGATTTTGTCTTAACAACACAATCAGTACTCAGCCAATAATTAAGGCTAATCTAGGGGAAGATTGGCCCTCCCAAAAGGAATTAAATGCTTACTAGTGCTTGGTCTTCACTATACCTCTCAATTAGGTTTCGTAACTAACCAGGTTGCTTAACAAGTGTTGCCAGCTAGTTTGTTAGCCATGATTATGTTAGGTTAATGCTAGCCAAGTCATCTAGGTTAGGAGGTCCTAAGATCTAGCTATTTTGGTAAGGTGCCTCCAATTAGGTTGCAACTCTTGACAAGTCGGTGGTTTAGAGCAACCAAAGTACAACGTGAATTAAGACATAGTGGTGAAATTGGGGCAATTTGGCCATCAACCTCTTACTTGCATGCTTAGAGATTACTTTATTACTCAAATTAGGTTTGAGTGGCATTTTTTTCAACTTAAACTCAATTTGAGTTGGGCTCAGGGTTATGTAATCTGAGTCTAACTCAAATCAGATTTAAAATCTTTATAATATTTAAAATATATATTATTTATAAAATTTAAATAAAAAAAAAAAAGATCAATTTTTTATTTTTATATTGAAATGTTTTATCATTTATTATTTAATTTTTAATTTTAAAAGGAAGAAGTGTCAAATTATTATATTATTTGCTATTTCATTTTTCTAAAAAGATATATGGATTTCTTTTTCCTTTTTATTTTTATCCGGAAATGTGTTATGATTTATTACTTAATTTTTGGTAAAATTTTATAAAAATAGGGTTTGAAAAGGATAGTATTTGTGAGTTCAACCAACTCAATCTTATCTAAATTTAACTCATACAACTTGATTAGATCGATTGTGTGACCTCATAAACCCAATCTTAATTAGAGCTTGGAAAAAGAGGTTGGATTAGGTTTGGGGTCATACCTTAGGTTTGAGGTCGGCTTGGATTTGACTTAGGCTAAAGTTGAGGGTTTTTCAATTCGAGTTGGACTTTAGTTAATTGAAAGATTCACCCATCCTATTATGAAACCCAACCCTACTATCTCTAACCAAGTACTAATCTATTTTCATTTAAAGTGGTTGAGTTAGTTAGATTGCATGGAACAAACTTGGTTAAGATAACATTAGTTTAAAATTTTAAATCCTTCTATTTGTATTAAAAATTAACTAGCAAGTAACATAATATTTAATAATAATAATAATAATAATAATAAATTTATCTATCTTTCTAAAAATAAAATAATACATAATTTTACGTTTTTCTTTTAAATTATTTTAAAAACATGTAAAAACGAATATTATTATACCCAATAATATAAATTATAAATATTCTAAAATTTTTAAATCAACCCCTTAGGGTCAAGCCCAACTCAAACTAAGCTTGGGTTAAGAAAACTAAATCCAAGCCCAAAACAAATAAAAAAAAATAAAAATTAAATCATATTGATTTCAAGTTGGATCTGATCAACCCACTCAAGTTACATCCTTTTCAACTTTCGTTGATAGCATCTTGTCACAACAGGCACATTTACCACATATAAATACTGATACATAACGTACCCAAAGAATAATTAGGTTGAGCACTGTATGAGTACTATTTTTGGTGACTGCCTGGCAAGTCCTTTTGATCTTTACTCCACTTTATGTCACTTGGGTGTCTACGGATTCACCCACCAACTCCATTTAAAAAAGGGTACAAAGTTTTGAAACCATTCATTTGGAAGTGCAAGAACCTTGCCCATATTGTGTCTTTTTTTTTTCCACATGAAACATGCTATGGATGATTTTTTTATTAAAAAATCAATATTATTGTTTTAAAAGTGTATCCCAATAACTATCTATCTTGAAAATAAAATTTAAGAAAAAATGCATTTTCATACACTTACATGAAAAAAAATCATAAAATAAGAACTAAATTTTATATATTTTTTGGTTAAATGTGTTACCTTCGGTACTACATTTTAATGATTTGGATATTGTATTTGACCATCGTACGTACTACCTTTTAATTATGAATAATTCTTATTTATAATTATTTTTTATGTAAGTGCATATAAACATACTTTTCCCTAAAATTTGGGTTATAAAATGAAACATTACCTAGAATAGTATTTTTTATAATTATAAGAGGTTCTTGTATACTTAATCAATTTGGGCAATTCCCATTTCAATTTTTACTTTGGTTTCATCTGATGAATGGGATTTTGTCTTTGAATGATTCCATTGAAGCTTCATTGAAGCCACTCAATTGTATAGGAGAAACCACCGTCCACTTTGAGAGGACCACCCACAACATATTCCACAAGAAAAGGGCGTGCCCCTTCAACAGGGTAATTAGACCTTTTCTTTTGGGGTCTTCACCTCTTTTCTCTCTGATGGGACCAGAGTGAAACTTGACTTTTTCTCAGCATCATCCAAAAATTAATGCCTTTTTTTCCCCTTTTTCAAAAGTGGGTTTTTTTCTTTTTTATCTGAATTTATATAAATAAATAAATTAATTAAAGGGGAGTGGGGGGTGGGGGAGTGGGGAAGGGGGGGATCATGTGTATGATAGTCAACTCAGATTGCAAGTGAAAGGGATTGGGTGGCCATGTTGTTGGGATCAACAAAAGCCTCCAAACTCCAATGTGGACCCCTTTCTCTTTCTTTCTTTCTTTTTTTTTTTATTTAATTTTTATTTAATTTTTATTTTGGTACTGTCCTCTATGTGTGTGTGATCCTTTTCCGTGAAGATTGGACAGATACCTAGAATAGCATGCTTTGAAGATAATAATGAAGGCATATAACCACCTGTCACCAACTAGCATTTATATGATAGAGGCAAGTGGGTACTTTGTGGTTTGCTTTTATGATTTTATTTCAACTGCCCCCTAATCTAAACAACCTCAACAGTCAACATTACCTTTGTTTGATCCAATAAATCTTATTATTTCATAAATCTTTATCAACATATATATAGGTGATTCATCATTATTGATTTAAACATTGATTGGATTATGAAATGAAAGCATTAGAGACAACTTGGACAGCACGTCACATTTTGATGGGTAACCACCAAGTATATAATAGAAAAATTGCCCAATGGTAACCATGGTCATAAATTTTTTTATTTTCTAAACTTTTTTCCAAAAACCACAAAAATGACAAAAAAAAAAAAATGTAATATTATTGGACAAGACGTTTTAATAATTTCGATATAATTCTTTGTATAAACGTACATTAAGGTAAACGAACAATAAGATCAAATATAGTAATACGTCTAATGTACGTGCTATAATTACAGTATGATGAGCGATTATTCCTCCGAAATAAAAGAATTAAAATCTTTTCGTTCGTAATTTTCCAATTGGTTCATAATGGTTGGACCGGATAAAAAAAAACGTTAAAATTCAAAGCAAATCCATCCCAATAGAAATAAATGAATTAAATAGATTTTAGAAAAATTCGAAGAAAGGTGATTATAAAATTTACCTCTACCATACTAAAATATTTTTATATTGGTAACTTAAATAAAGTTAAATCTTATTCCAATGGGTTGGCATAAAAAATTATAGGGCATGTGACAAGGGGGGCATGGGCATAAATATAAAAATAATATATAGTATTAAGTATTATTGGGCACATTGTCTCACTCATCATAAGTTTGTTAAAAGTAGCATGGTGACATTGTCCAACACCGACACAAACAAAGGCCAAATGTATATAGACAACATTGTCCCATCTCATTCAACTTGTCCCCTACGTTACCAGCTGTGTGGAATTGAAATCATTTATTGTACCCATTTTTCTCTTTTAATTCATGTGATTCCTCTTTACAATAGTTATGATAATTTTACAAGATTGATGAATTTTATCTCATTTACTTTGGCTTCATTTGGTTACAATTTAAAATTATTTTAAATTTTTATTTATAAAATTAATTCTTTAAAAAAACAAAATCATATAAATTATTCCTCATCTTTCATATATTGCCTTCAAACTTACGACATATTGAAGAATATCTTTTTCCACACGGAGTGAGGCAACTTCACAATCTTTTATTAAAGGAGGGTTTGATACATTGTTAGTCAAACAATTTTTCTAAATTTTAAATTATTAATTTTTTTATATAAATATACATAAAAACGGAACAATTCATCAATTCCTAACCTTCAATCACCCTCAATCCCTTAAATTGGAAGACAGGTAGGTACCTTATAAATAGAGATAATTACTTTGCACCTGACTATAATAACTCTCTCGATATCTTATTGGAGCTTTGTAACTAGTGGCCGATTTCCATCTTTTGGAGCAAAAAATGGTTTGTTTTCTTATTATGCCTTTTAAAAGAAGATAGAATATAAATATTTTCCTATTTAATAATAAAAATATTAGTATATAAAAATTGCATGTTAATTATAAGAAAATTTCTACTCTTTATGGCAAAAAAAATTAATTATGTATTCAAAATAGAATTTTATAATTGGAAGAAGAAAATTGATTTTCAAAATAACTTTTTATGATAAATTACATGGGAATCTTATTTAAAAATGTTTTTTCTTTTCTATATAAAACAAAAAAAAAAAAAAGATATATAGATATTCAACAATTTGGTGGTTGATGACTAGGGGAAGAACACATTCATGGGCCCGGCCCACTTTTGGTCCAATTGTATTAACTTCTCTATCATCCTTTCTGAATGGCATCTTGAGTTTGATGTCACATGGAAATCTTTCAAAATTCAAGTGTTGTGGCCATTGTTTGGGTGTAAGGAAAAATAAAAGAGAAAAGAGAAGAAAATATCAAATTTTCTTCAAATTATCCATTTTTTAACTTAATTTCAATCTTTTATTTTCCTTTTTCTTGTTCTTCCCAAAACACAAACAATTTTAAGATGATGATCCATGATAAACGATATTATTAAATCTTTGTGAGTATTTTACATAACGGTACTTGATTTTTCTTAACACCATACAATTCCATAACTCAAAAATAATTTTTTTTTAAAATCGAAACGTTTCTTATGTTTGTTTTGTTAATAAATTTAATGACAAAGTAAGATCAAAACAAATATTTTGAAACTGCAAATACTTTGAAATAAGAACTAACAAATATATCAACTCTAGTTTTTTCTTTAAGCTATGATTAGAATATCTTGTAATGATTTGAGTATGTTGTAATGATTTGATATGGAAAAAGAAATTATATTTTAAAAATCATAAAGAACGGAAAAGAAAATAAGCATTTTGATGACAGATGCAAACAAATGGGCCTATTAGTAGGTGAGGCGTCATCATCGCAAATTAATTTTCAAAATGTGAAATAGGCCAAGGAGCATGCACAATTCCCAATTAATATGAGCCATCCATTGATCTACTGTTTGATCAAGAGATTGCAATTGATGTGATTCATCAATTAGCGTCCATCCTTTCTCAACTATTATGAGGTCAAATTGATTTGACGTAGAATCACATGCTAACAAGATTGATCAATATTATCATGTCAAGTTTATCGACATATTTAAAGAAGCGATGAACGTGGAACGAAAAAGTATGTTCAACACCGACCAAACAATACTTGGTTTAATAAACTTGAGAAACATGTGTAAGACTACATCATAAATTGGTCGACAAAGACTAATGCAATTAAAGATCATTTCATTTGCATAATTATCGAGCTAGGGTTCGATTTTCAACCACAAAAATACATCGGGGCCCATTAATGGTGACCTAATATCGGTACATTTGTACAAAGAATTGTCACTTTCTCCTTGTTGATCATGGCAAATATTTCCTCCATTGATCGTGACCTTCAAGCCTATTTTTTCACTGTTAAGGGGGGGAGTGCAAAACTTACAAAAAGTGAAAGAAGGTTAGAAACATAGTACATGGTCCACGGCTCTTGGTGTTTATAGGAATTATTGGAATGGAATCACTTTTGGTATTGAATATTTTAACCAATGCTCTCTCTCCAACCCAATCCATGGCCATGAGAATCCACAAAGAAAATCTTTCACCACTGCATATATATGAGTGGGAATTTTAAGGAGTATCGAAGTGTTGGAATAGTTTATTGATGTCAAACACTAAGCCACCACTCAAAAAAGCTAAACCACTAAAATTGTTGATGTTTGTTTGGTTAAGTGGGGCTACATGGATTAATTTCAAATCCATCTCTGGAGAAGATGGGGGGATTTGGGTTTGCAATCACGATCTTCAAGACCCCATTAATGGAATGAGTTGAAGTCTTGAGCACATGGGTTTTGAGCTAGTGGGAGAGGCTGATGTTTACACTTCAAGGCCAATCTGTCTGAAAAACCCTTGAAAAGAATGGTTGGAATAGTTCCTTTCTTTTCTTTTCTTCTCTTGTTTTCTTTTGGTTTCTTTTTCCAATGCCACATCTATCTCTAGGGTAGTGGGGGGGTTATTTTTAAAGATTCAAAAATGCAATAAATATGTCTTCTATCTTTAGCTTCACTCCACTACTCATCACACCAAATCCATCCATGTAAAGTAGAGTCATGGCAGAGTCATTGAAATTCCCACAAAAAGGAAATTGATGTCTAGGAGATATGATTTCTAGGTGAATGGTCTATGCTCTCTTTCTCTCTCTTTCTTTTGGGGGTTGTGGATTCTTATCTTGACCCACCACGCTTCTCCTTTCTAAAAGACAATCCAATTACCCTCTCATATAAGAGAGAGCATATACCATTAGTTCTTCATAAAAAAATTATGGCTATATCAACTTCAATCAATTAGATCTCCACATGTATTATAATTCATCTTTAATATCACACCTAACAAAATTTGATTCTTCTCCTTTACATATATATTATGATTCGTCTTAGTAGTACACAAATTTCTATTTCTATTTCTATTTCTATTCTTGTATGTCAAACTTATCTTCATAAAAGAATAACTTTTAAATTAAAATTAAAATTTATAACAATTATCGATATAAATATAATATGGACCATTAACATAACCCTAAGTTGATGGATTAAAGTTATCACGTCTATTTTTGTTGGTCACTTGTGACATGAAAGGAAGTGGGGTCATCTTGGGATGGGGAATGTGTAATGAGAGAACAAAGGAAGAAACCAAATCAATTCTAACACGATGGAGTAGTACATGGGTGCCCCTTTTCACAAGGGAGAAGAAAGTTAGGGTTCCCATCAAGGCCCCATGCCTATTGATTAATTGGATCCATATTCTATGCTTTGTAGTTTGTACTGTCCATTCCTCTGCCCCACATCAACTGAAAAATGGAATATGGATTATATCACCAAAGTGGACAACTTATGTGACACATTTTTATCTCCATATGCTAGACCTCTCTTAAGATAAATAAAAAGATTAAAAAAAAAATAAAAGCATGAGGATAGACCTAAATAATTGAAGGTTTTTCTTTTACTTTTGGTTCACGGGAAAATGTCATTGGGTCTAGTGTCATTGTCCTCATCGTCAGCATTTCCTTAGTCTAGTGCAGGACGATGAGTTCAAGTATGTCTTCCTTTATTAATTTGTCTATCCATATGCCCCCGAGGAGAAAAAAAAATATAAAGGAAGAAGACAAAGAAGATGGAAAAAAGAGTAGGGTCCATATGAAATGGATCTATGATTCTATGGGAAGGAGACCAAAGCAAAGGAGATAGATTTTATTTATTCACACATCTCTTTCTTGTATTCAATCAAGGGAGGGAGACATGGAGAGGTTGGTTACATGTCTTTTTTGCATTAATAAATGTTAGTTTTGGTGGTGATATGGGGAAAGGCATTTGAAAATTAGGGTTGGGACTCCAATGTGCAATGCACCATCCAACTAAAACATCCTCATTTCCACAAATTACTTTTTAATTAATTCTCTCCTTGGACAATCCCAATTATCTCCATTGATACTATTTCTTGAACTTTATTATTAGAATTAAAAAAAAAATAACATCATGTGTTATAAGGTCACAATCGAATCAATCGACATGGGACCCACAACATAAGTATACTAATTGACCAGTCGATGATGCTCCATCGGTGTAATCCACCATTAACCAATTATTTTGGAAGGTAATCAAGTCACGATTTCCAATTTTTTATAATAATATAACAAGATAGAATCCTTCAATGAAATCATGTTAGGTTATGCTTCGGCTAGAAAACATTTCCCTTTCTTAATCAAATTCAAAGAAAATAATATATTCTATCCTTAGTTCAAATCCTATGACAGCAATAATACACTTAAAATTACCCATTACCAATATTTTGATTGGTTAACTTTCTTATGCTTAAAGACCAAAATAAATTATGGGTCCAACAACTAACTTGGTGATCAAGGATTTTCAAAAATTGTTTTCAAACCTCTATGCAATACAAATTAGAGAAAGTCTTAGAAGGCATTGAGAGCTTTTACTTGTCAAAGCAATAAAATTATATTATTGCACAAACATTCACACAATACCAAAAAATATAAATATAGTCATATATTTTTAATATAATTTTTAGCATTCATATATTTTTGTAAAAACTAGCACCTAAGTGCGTAGATATTGTTTATTTTAAACTCAAATAGGCATTCATGACTTTAAAATGCGTTTATATAGTTAAGAAAAACTCGTACTTATATAGTATCAGAAACTTTGTCTCATATCCGATATGAGATATCACACCTTCAATATATATAATTATATAAATGATATGAGTTTTTTGTCATCCATTCCTAATGAAAAATTCTAATAAAGGTACTATTATACATTTACAAATAATTTAGGGTTAATGTTAGTTTAAAAAAAAAACATTTAATTGATACGAAAATACATTATTACTATTGTAATTTACCCTCAAATAAATATAAATGATATGGTCTTTGAATTTTATTGAAAAACTTAGAAATATAAATTAAAGATGGACATGGAACATTGCATATTGATTTGAATGAAAAATTGAAATTTATTGATCAAATTTGTATAATGTCAAATCAAAGGAAGGTCAACTTGCAGGCTAGGGATATGAGATGACTTGAGTGAATGCATTATTGTGTATGTGTGATTTGGATGATACTTACCAAAAAGACCATAATTATGAAGCATAATAAGTTGGAAAATGAAATAAACCTAACAACACATAGAAAAGTGGAGAAATAAAAGGAAATTATGACAAGTCAAAAGAGAGAAATAAAGGAAATTATGATAGTCAAATAGGAGTTTTGGAGTGGAATCCTTCAAATTTCAAGCTTGGAGTTGAACAAAAGTTTTTCTAAGGTAGGTAATTGGGACATTCTTAGTAAAAAATGATGGAGAAGAAAGAAAATCAATTCAATATCTAGAAAATGCAACCATTTATTTGAATAGGCTTTAATTGATTATTGACAAAAAAATAATGAAAAAAATTAATAAAGCAAATACAAATTTTGATCTAAGTTGTTTTTTAAACTATTTTTCATGTTTCTAAACTATATAGAATTGAAAATGAAGAATTTTAAAATTTACAAATTTTCTTTGAATTTTCATTTTAGTGTCCTTCCTTATTATTGTTATTACAATTAAGTAACAAAAAATGAACTTTATTTTTAAATTTTTCTATTGTGTGATTGTATGATATATTTTCTTGAAAGGTTTATATTCAAACTGATTTATTTGCAAATCAGAGGTTGATCGTGTCTATCAATTCTCTTTACATTCGAAATGTCGTAGGTATTTAAGTAAATGCACTATAAGATTAAGATATACGTATTTCTTAATTCAATGACTAAAAAAAATTATTAACTTTTTTTAATATAAATGTTCTTCCTTATCGTGAAGGCAAATGTTTTCAAAATTCAATCATTAAAATTACAAAATCAAGAGAAAAAAATTTCCCATCTCAAAAAATGAAGAAGTAAGAGTGAAGGTAGAAAAATATACCATTCAAATAAAAAATTAGAAAGGGAAAAAAAAAAAAAAAAAAAGTTGGAATCCAAAAGTGACCCAAATCATCCAAATGGGTGTAGTACCAACATGATCATGTGAGTCTCAAGGACAAATATAGCAAAAACCAAGTCCTCTTGTACTCATTCGAGGACAATGTCATATGTGGTTGCTTCTCAATTGCCATCATCATTCCTCCCACACTTCACAGTTAATAATATATTGAAAAAGAAAGCCCAAATAGTACAACATCTCCATTATCATTTCTTTTTCCATCTATAATGTTCCCTCACTTTTATAATGAGATTCCTAGGCAAAAACGCCTTTTCCTTTCTTCACTCATTTCAACCCCACTCTTTCAAATTTTTAAAATAAAAATAAAAATATTACTTTAAATGAACCATTATGGGTTAGTGAATATCAATGACTCTCTCCAACAATAATTAATAAATTCTTTTATTATAAAATTCAGCACTAAAAAAATTAAAAATTAAAAAAAAAAAAAAAATAGTTACTTGAGTTGAAATTCTCATCAATGATGGCAAAGGGTTTTTCTTTTTCTTTTTTTTTTTTTCTTTTTTTTTTTTTTTTTTTTTTTTTCCTTTGGGGTGGGTTGAGGGTGGGGGGAGAAAAATGGTAAAATAAAAAGGGGGAAAAGAAAGAAAGGCAAGAAAGTGGAATCAGATTCACATGTTTGAAGGGCATGCAGGGTGATAAAGGGACAGATGGTCCTAATCTAGAGGGACCCACAAAAGAGACCCAAAGATCCTTACTACAACAACAACTACAAATCTCAATTATTTTTGTGTTGTCCTTTGTTACCTCCTCATTAAATGTTAACTTTGGCTTTAGTGCCCCTCCACTTGCCCCTTCCAACTTTATTATTTTTAACAATAATTCAACATTTTTTTTAAATTCTTTATTATGGGTGTTGAATCTTGAATGGGAATTGAAGTTGACTTCAATATTTCATTTCATTTCATTTTTGGAATTATTATTATTATTATTATTATTGGGGGTTGATTTCAAGGCCATTTAAATCAACTCATTCAAAATGGTACCATCTAGTCTTGGACCCAACAATGCTATGATTTTTATCTTCCAACCCTTTTGAAAAATATGTCAACACATCTTCCAATTGAATATTGAAATTTGATGCTTGAATGTTGATTTTTTTTCATTTCTTTTGAAGATTCTAGAGAAAAAGCACAAGGTCTATCTCAAATGGGTTTTCCTTCTACTTTTAATAGTGGAAGAAGCAAAATTGGTTATCCTTATTAAATTAAAATAATCTATTTTGTCTTATCTCTAAGGAAAAATATGAATTTTCTTATTAAATTAATTTTTTTTTCAAATATAATTATAATTTACAAGTCAATAATATTTTTTTTAGATGTTATATTAAAATAATATTATATATATTTATTGGTGTAAAATTAAAATATAAATTAAATTCTTAAAATACACTAAAAGGAAATTTCTCAAAATGTCTTGGAAGATTATATTGTTAAATTTTGGCTAAATATTTGAAAATTCTACCTAGGAAATTTGATTTTACATTTATTTTATTATTCTAGTTGCCAAAATGAGACTCAATTCATGGATTTTAGCAAGATTCAATGAACAAGAGATTAGTTGCTTTCATGGCTTTGCTATCTCTTTCCCCCTTCTAGATTCTCCCCCTTAATTTCAAGCAAGTCATGAAGACCATCCTAAAAGGTCCACAAACTCTAGAACAATGTGAAGTTGTACAAAAAAAAAAAAAAATTAAATTAAATTAAATTAAGAAAATCCCATGAGATGAATCATATAACACAAACTCCAAAAAATCATGTGAAAATGCCAGGCTCCATTTCAGGACAAATGAATTACCCAACTGCATCATCTTTTTGCAGATTTTTGCTACCAAACAATGAAGTCCTTCAAAAAAATTAATTAATTAATTAAAAATAAATTGATTAAAATCCCATCTTTTTTCTAATTTAAATCATATTTTTTATTTTTTAATTATATTTTCATATTTTAATCAATCACATTCTCCATGCTATGATCACATTTTCTATATCTTTATTATAACACTAAGGTAGTGTTCATTTTTTTTTATGTTTTATTAAAAATAATTTATTTTCAGAATTTAGATTATTTATTTTTCTATCTTTTCATAACTTATTATAAACTTTTTACTAAATAAAAATCTAAAATATATACTTTTTTTTAAAATAAAAAAAAATAAGATATTGATTTTTTATTATTTTTTTAATACTTAATAGAAATAAAATAATATAAAAATAAATAATTTAATATTTAATGCTATTAAATATTAAGATTTTATTTAAAATTAAGTAAAAAAATAAACACTATTATGGTAACACTTTCATATTATAATGACATTTTCTATACCTTTATTATAATACTAAGAAAGAGGGGGGCCGGGGGGGTGGTGGTTTACTTGATTCACTGAGCAAGAAGTTAATTGATAAGGACAAAGGGCATCATATGGATGATGCATGAATCCAAAGGACAGGACCATTAGAAAAAAGCACAAGAACAAGGCATTGAGAGCCAAATTTAGCAGAGAGGGCAGAGTCCATGATAGATGCCATCATCCACCACTTGTCTTCTTCACACTCTCTCATTTATTTATTTATTTATTTATAGTAAAAAAAAAACATGGAAGTCATAACGTAATACGAATAATAAAAAGAAAGAAATAATAATAAAAATCCAGGTAGTGTGTGTGGAGGTAGGATTGAGAAAGTGACAAGAGGAAGAGGCAGCAACGTGAGTCACCCTCAACCACTTCTCTCCTGTCTCACGCCTTCCTCCTTTTCATGTGTTTTTGTTTCTTTGCTTTCATTGTTATTGAACTTATCTATTCTTTTCTTTGTATTATTCCATATTTTACGTGATGTAATATTACCAAGATGCATGTGACATCAATAATTTTGTAGCAGAAGAAGATAAACATTTGAAGTTTGTTTGAGGAGATAGTAATTAGAAAAAATGGCAGATAAGTTAAAAGAAGAGAGAGAGTGAAATACGCAATGATGATGATGATGGCAATGCAGGTACAATAGACTTTATGGTACTTGGATTCCTTTTTGCCCGTTTTGGCGCCACTCTCAACATTATATATATATCTATTTTAAAAAATAAAAAATAAAAAATAAAAAACCACCCATTCTCACGTCGCTTTCTTTCTTCTTTCATCTGCGAACTGCCCATTCACCCCACACGAGGTACCCGCATTCGCACAGCGACATTTACGCGAGTCCTACGTGTCGGCTTTTCCGTTTCACTGGTCAGCCGACCTTCATTTACTGAGATTCAACCCTATTTTGCTAATAATAATAATAATGATTTAATTACTGAGATTTTGCACAAATGCATATGAAGTGAAGGAAATTAGAATGAATGAACGAATGAATTGGAGACTATGAAATGGAAATTTAAATTTACTTTTTTTTTTTTTTTTTCTGGGAATTGTATTTTGTGAAATTTTGTTTCTAAGAGAGGTTAACATGCACACTGGCATTCTTGTTAGATTTACAGATGGGGCAAGTGTGGAGGGTGGAGCCACAGATTGTACACAGACAGAGGTGCCTGCACGGCAGCAGTAACACCGACGCCTCCTCCTTCCTGCAGTTTCTGCACCATCTCATGTTCCTGTCATCCATTTCTCTACTCTCTTTCTCTTCATTTTCTCTGTCGCAATCACCGTCGCCGCCGCTTGTGCTCCCGCAGCACGACTCTGCCTCCTCCGCCCACTCCATTTCTATGAATTCTGAGCAGGGGCTGATCCGGCTCTGCCGCTGCTCCGTCTTCACCTGGCTCAGAACTTGCTCCAGATTGTTCCTCAGAGCATTGGCGTTGGCTTCGTTGGTCTGCGCCAAGTCTCGCCATATCTGGTTCTCCTCGCACAGCGATTTCACCCTCTCCTCCAGTGCCCAATTCAATTTCCCTATATTCTCGATTTCCTCCTCTTTGGCCTTCAGTCTCTTCATCAAAGCCTCCTCCACCGCCGCTATTATTCGCCTCGAATGTCTTTTTCTCCGCTCTTCTATCTCCAACCTCACCTTCTCCATCTGAAAAATATCGAAATAATGAAATTCGCCACCAATTCACCACGACAAAACCAGAAAATTAGAAAATTAGATGTACTCGTATCCATACATGTTGAGAAATGAATCGGTCAATCTCCAACTGCTGCTGTTGGATCTGCAGAGAAATGTCCTGGCCGAGAAAGGAGAAGTTTCCGGGGAAGGACATCATCACGGGCTCATCCCTCGCCCGCTTCCTCGCAACCGGAAGATTATACGTGAGGCCACTGTCTGCCTTGGCCGGAGCCGGATCGGCGAAGGCTGAACTGTAAAAAGGAACCATCAAATTCTCGGAAACCAGACCTCTCTGCCCAATCTGGCTTCCGTAAACGACGCCGTTTCCATCCAGAGAGCCCATCACTTGTCTGGAAAATTGAAATTTACATCAAAATCAAGAGAGAAAACCAAAAAGAAACGAGCAACGGGAGGAGGAGGAGGAGGTATGTATGGATATATATATTCATCCGTGAATAATAATAACGTACCTTTTATTTGGTATGAATTGAGAAGGAAAGAGATTGATATGGCGAGCTTCAACAGCCATGGCGATTGCGCATAGAATGTGAGTTAGAGCTCTTTAATGAGGATTTGGTTACTTGTGGGGAGAAGAAAGAGAAATGAAGAAGAGGAAGAAGAAAAGGCATGCAAGGGAGAGAGAGAGAGAGAGGTGGGAAGAGGGTGTATGGTGGGGTTTATTTAGGGTTTGGTTGAGAGAGAAAAGAAAATAAATACACATACTCGTAAATATATAAACATATATAAATAAACAAAAGGAGACTGATTTTGTTTGTTTGTTTGTTTTTGGGATTTTGTCTAATTTAGAGAGATTCGGTTACCGGAAACGCCCCTCATGCTCTAAGCGACTGAGACTAGCAATCCGCAACCAACAGAGATCCGGTCAGTCCGTAATTTCAGCCAATTTCCAGGGGCTTATTACGGACTACGACCGCCATGTTCTCCTCCTTCTCACTCCAAAATAAATAATAATAAATAGATAAAAAGTTCTGCCACATCCCAACTGCCGACTGGGGTTGCCACGTAGGCCGAAAGGCACGTGTGTGGGCGAGCATGTGGGAAGGGGTGGGGCCCATGGAGTACAATGTGTGTGGGAGTGGAGGGGTACGGTGTTTCCGGCTGTTTCTTTGGCAGTTTCTGCCTTCTGGACATGCTGGTCGCATGGGAGACGTTACAACTTACACCTCCCATTTTTTAATTATTATTATTTATTTTATTTTATTTTATTTAATGTAGTAAATGAGATTGATGAAACTGTAAGATTACGTATTCATTTTTGGATATTAAATTAAATGTTTTTTTTTTGTAATTAAAGGCATGTTTCCAGGAAAATCAATACGTTGACTCGTGTGTTAGATAATTTTCTTTTTTTACCTCAATAAAATACAAAATTATTTTCTTCTAAAATATTTTATATTCTATTATTTTTTTCCTTTACATTTTTTTTTTCTTTGTATAGCTTTACTAAGATATATACAAAAAAAATAAAAAATAATAGCCATTTGATAACTTATTTCAAAAATAATTTGAAAGAATAGTTTTTAAAAAATTATTATCTGATTTTTGTAAAATAAAAATTTGTTTGGAAATTTAAAATATTTTTTATTTATTTGAAATATGTTTTAAAAATAATATTTATATTTAATATTTAAAAATAACTAAAAAAAATTTTTTAAAAACACCTTAATTTTTGTTTTTAAGAATAAAAAATAAAAAATAATTTTTTGTTATCACGTTTTCCATTTTTTTTTTTCAAAATAAAATAAAATAGTCCTAAAAAATAGTTTATGAACAAATCCTAATTTTTTCCAATTTGACGGTTGAATCAATGAGGCATATAATAACCAAGTTTGAAATTTGTTCAATTTTGACTAAATTTCTTCTAATTGAATCTCACCTCAATTGAGGCTGAATTTTTGGATCCACATTTGACCCATCTGCCAAGAAAAAAAATTTCTCATTTGTACATGTTTAAGACTGAAATTAATTATAAAAAAATTCCTAAAGCCTGGCTGCTAAGCTTCAATCAAGCCAAAAAGTTGTCGATTAGGTTCTAAAATTCAAAATTTTGGAGGAGATTTCAAAGACCAAGTACCTTAATTTTTATATTATAAAATTTAATAGTCAAACCAATGTCCATGGAAAACCACTTCCTCAACAAACACATACAAATAAATTTTCCAAGCATTTTCCCGAGAAAATTTATTTTACCATTGTTTCAATAAATTAGGTGTGGGCCCATATTTATTAGATGTGTCCTCATTCGATGGCGAGACGAAAATAAATAGATAAATCTCGGCCTATTTGCTTTTGTCTTCTTCTTCTTCTTCTATTTTTATGTGATTGTCTCTAAAGTATAGAGAAATTATGTTAATGTAAGGGGAGAAATGGGTGGATGACATGATGAGGGGAGGGCTAAGAGCCTGCCCATAATCAATGAATAAATTGATGGGTTAATTAAAGTTGTGAGAAGCTTATATTGGTAAGAGTAGGAGACATTTTAATTAGAATAATAATAATAATAATAATAATAATTCAGAAAATGATGGAATCACATGGGAAAGGAGAGTATTTATTTTATAGCATAATTGTGGAGCATGAATCAGGCCGTACAGACAAATGGGTTGTTACAATGAATTCATTTGCCTCTCTGGCTTACACTTCATTTCCACATTCTCAATAAAGCAATGTTGAATTTTTTATTTTTTTTTCATTTAAAAAAAAATTGGTGAGATTTCACTTCAATTCATCTTTATTCAAATTAAAGTAAGTAGTGTTTGTTTTTTTTTTCTATTTAATTTTAAATAAAACTTAAAATTAAATAGTATTTAATAATATTGTTTGTTTTTTAATATCTTATTTTTATTAAGTATTAAAAAGTAAAAGAAAAATCAATGGTTTCTTTGAAAATTGTTTTCAAAAATAGTTTTTGAGATTTTGATGTTTTATAAAATAGAAATATATTTGAAAACTTAAAATATTTTAACTCATTTTTAAAAACAAATTTTTATATGTAATAATTATTTTTTAAAATAGTCCTTAAAAACAAGTAAAAATAACATAAAATAATTAAAACATATTTTTTAAAAACACTTTATTTTTTATTCTTAAGAACATAAAACAGAAAACACTTTTTAGTTACCAAACATGTTTTTTTAGTCTTTTGTTTTGGAGAACATAAAATTATTTTGGAAAACAGACAACTTCAACATATTACTTTTTTTATTTAGAAAGAATAAAATATTTTAGTTTTTTTCATTCATCCAAAAATTTATAATAAGCCATGAAAAAGTATAAAAAAAATAACCTAAAGTTTAAAAGTAAATTTTTTTAACAAAAAAGTTAAAAAAACAAATACCTTTTAAAATTTACTAAAAAGTATTATAAAAAAGAACAAAAAAAATCCAAAACTCTTGTTTAATTTATTATAGAGATTTATTTTAAAATTTTAAATAAATTAAAATAACATGTGGAAAAATATTAATTTTAAATTTATTTTTTTTTCCCATAAATTTTGTATTATTTTATATTTAGTAAATAAAAATTTAGAAGAAATTCATTGAACTAAAGAAAGAAAGAAAGAAAGAAAGAGAAGCATGATGAGGAAGAGGATAAAAGGGAGGGTAGGTGAGAGGTGGGGAGATGGATTCTCCATTCACACACTACTCATCATCTTTCACTTTCATCTCTTTCCTTCTTTATTATTATTATTTTTTTTCATAGCTCTATTATTGCTCCCATCAAACACACTTTGGTTTACCCACCACCCAAATCAAAAGATCCCAAAAAAAAGTAAAGCACACAAAAAAAAGGAGGAAATGGATCACAACCCATCTAACATTATGGATTAATTAATGTAGAAAAGGCACTAAATCCATGGTTAGAGTCAATAAAAAAAGCATAAAAATAATATTAAATTGGGTAAGAAAAAAAAAAAAAAAAAAAGAAAAAAGAAAGAGGTAGATGGATGGATGGATGGATGGAGATGGGGGGAGGATCATGTGTCTTTGTGCTTCCCCTCTTTTATGGGCAAGTGAAGGCACCTTGACTTGTGGGGGGGCTTTTCTTTATCCTCTTTGCCCTTTTATTCAACTTAAAGTTGATTGCATATTTTGCAATGTACACAATGTGATTTCTGCCCTCTTTTTCCTTCACTTACAGAAACGGCGAATCTCCCCTTTTTATGTAGTTACATAAACGGAGAATCTCCCTTTCATCAGTCAGATGCATGAGTCTGACATGTTCAAAAGTATGAGATTCCCAAGAGAGAGATGGTGAGATAATGAATGAGGTTTTACTCTAATTTTTATTTTTTGATCATTTTTATACCATAAATGATGTTATCAAGAGGTAATTTATCGGGTTTTTAGTATATTTAATAGTATATATCATTTAACAACGATCTAATCATGTTGGGAAGTAACTAGATCACATTTGAAACGAACAAAAGAAATGAAAATAGAGAAAAAAAAAAAAAAAAAACAAAGAATCTTTGAGAAAGAAGAGTGAAGTAGGCATAGTAAAAAAGTAGGGTTATAGAAATGTGGGGGGGATGAATGAGATTCCCAAAGGGGGAGTGATGGTGAGAGAATGAATGAGGTTCTCCACACCACACTATAGCAAAAGCCAAGATGAAGCAAACAACACTTGGGTACTTCTATGTGTCCTTTTTTTTTATCTTTTTTTAAATTATTGGGAAGGGGATATTGCAAGTGGGTGTGACTAGTTAATGTGGAAGTCCCATTCACTATCATTATTTCTTGTATTGGAAACATACCTTACTTGCAGGGAGGACACTTATAACAGAGGGCAGCTTTTGATTTGTAGGTCTGTCTCTCTGCCCATATTTTTGACTGTTAGGTTGAGACTTTGTTCACAAATAGCGATCACATTGACAGGGTGTGTAGGTCCAATCACTCTGTCTTCTTAATTCTTCCTTCATCTTTTAGCTTTTCCATCCTTTACCATATCATATCTTTGTATGGATAAATGTATTTTACTAATATATGTAAAGGCAAAGTATTTCCTTTTTTGAATAATTGAATTTGGTAACAATTGTTTCAATATCTATACCAAACCATCTCTCTAATATAATAAAGGCTATTCCAAAGTACCTAGACCAAATTCTTGACAATATATGTACACAGAGTGAGGGTATTAATACTTATTATTTAATATTTAAGTTAATTTTAAATTAAATTTTATTTAAATTATTGACTTAAAACTTATTATTTATAAATATTTGATAAAATTAACTTAAAACTTATTTTAAATCATCAAATTAATATATTTGTTCTCATAAATTATAATTTATGAAAATGAGGTCAAGTAACAGTAAAGATCATAAAATAACAAAAGATACAATAGAGGTAAATAGGGCAAATGAGGGTAAAAAGGTAAAATGAAGATGTGAACTTAATAATAAATTAATTGTTTTTACTTATTACTTAAAGTTATTTTTAACTTTAAGTCATAAAGTTATTTTACCAAATATATTTAATGACTTAAATTAAGTTATTAAGTTGAGTTATAGTCATGTTTTAGAATCTTAAGTTTTTGTTTAAAATAAACAATATCTACACAAAAAAGAATAAGCCATTATACTCTAAAAAAAATACTTTTATAACTTATAAAATACAAATTCAACTAATGATTTAAATGATTTTTAAAGTTTTTTGAAATGATTTTTAAAATCTTATTAAATACATAATTTTATAAATAAAAATATTTCAATCTTGGTAAGCACTTCTAATCCTTTTAGAATTATTTTTAAATGGGCATTAAAGCATTTCTCAAATGTGAACAAATTACTTCTAATTAATAAATGATTACCTTTCTACTTCGTCAAGATATACCTTAAATATGCAATGCAAAATATTTTTTTTATAAATTTAGAGACAAGGAAACAAACTATGATTATTTAATTTTTATTTAATTTTTTCTTATTAACCAATTAAATTTATTTTATTTTTACCATATATTTAGTGTAAAGAAATCAAACAGGAATGATAGGGTTTTTTTTTTTTTTGGGAAAAAGTGCATTTCCATGTACTCATATTAAAAAGTTATAAAATAAGAATCTAAGTTTATAAAATACAAATTTTAAACCGTTATTTAAAAATAATTAACATTTCATGTACTTTTTAATCAAATGTACTATCTTTAACCATTCAAGTACTATCATTAAATGATATAGGCACTACCTTTAGTCCATTCAGGTAGTGTCATTAAATGATATAAGTATTACCTTGTCATTAAACGATATAGGTCCTACTTTTAGCCATCTTAGATATTACTTTTAATTGATACGTACATGAATTATTTTTAAAAGGTTAGTATTTTGCAATTATTTTGCTAAAACACATTTTTCTTTTTCTTTTTCTTTTCTATCTCCATTTAGATTTCTTTTATCTTTGTCATATATTAGGGCATAGAAAACAAATGGTCATGATATAGGCTAATTGATGGTTTAAAAAAAAAGAAAATGTGGACAAGAAAATATGAAATGGAAAATGGGTTTGGGGTTAATGAAAATTTTCTAGGGCTTGAAAGTGAATAACTTTTTAAATAATTTCATATATAAATTTATTTTATATTTTTTCAAGAAAAATAAAAGGAGATATTTTTCTTTTTCATAAAAGGATCGAAAATTGACTATAAATTAAAAATATATGATATAATTATATTATTGGGCTTGACACTTTTATACTCTAAATTCATTTGATAATAATTTATATTTAGTGAGCTAAAGACCAAAACTATCAATTCATACAAATTTGTCTTTTGTTCCCCTTTTTCAAATATCAAATGATAAAGATAACCTTATCTTCTCAATGTTTTAGTTAATATTATCATTGCACTTATCCTTATATATATATATATATAAAATGGATTACAAAAATAACCCTTTTTTTTCAAATATATATATATATATTTTATTTCTTACTTTTTCCCATCTTACAATTTATATAAGGGAGTGTTTGGAGTACTGAAATAGGATAAACAAAAAGTAAATTCATTTTATTTATCATTTATTATTATATATAGATTAGTTAATATAACAAGAAAATGAATCAAAACTTCATTCCCATGGAATTCAAAACTTATGCAATGTTTAGTAATTGTTTTTAAAAGTAATTATGAAAAACGGTATTTTAGAACAATTTTTGAAAATTACTCTCTAATGTTTTATCAAATAAATATCTATTTGAGAACTTGATTTTTTTTTTTTTAAGGTTTCTATATTTTTAAATATATTTTAAAAATAATTTTTATATATAGTATGTTATTTTTAATAATTCTCTATATTTGTATAATTATTTTTTAAAATAGAATTTAAAAAACAAATAAAAATAACTAAAAAAAAATCTTATTTTTTGTTCTTAAAAATAAAAAATTATTTTTTGTTTTCTAATTGTCAAGTAGTAATTTGAATCACTCTCCATCTAATTTTCATTTCCATCTCTACTTTCCAAACACATCTGATTTTGATTTAAATAAATTTAATACATAGACGGCTAGCTTTCAACCCTATTCTCATGTCACCCACATGATTGATAGACAATCAAATTTGGACCTAAGCCAAAGACAAATCATGGAAAAAAAAACACAATTCATGTTTATGAAGTTTGGAGAACACCATTTTCACAATATGTAATGTGAAACCAAACACAACCCCACTTGTATTTCACATGTTCGATGTGTTTTTCAAGTGGGCAACCAAATTATTGCCATCTTGAAGGTTTTTCTTCTTTTTTTTTTTTAATGGTTTTCCTTTAAGCCTAAAAAGTATGAAATCAATTCATTTACTTATTATTAACATAATCATAGCTTTATTTGACCTCCACCGCCCCTCAATCTAATACTACAAATCAAGGATGTGATGGATATTTTGAAAGTTTTATGATAATTAATTAGAAGACTTGGGCTCTCAATTATTGAATTATTGAATTATTATATTATTGAATCATAGTCTAATTTTGACTTATTTGAGATTTGAAACCAAAGTAGGAACATAGATAAGATGCTAAAGGTAATGGGACACGTAATGCATGTGGAATTTAGTAGGTGTGACATTTATTTAATTTGGGTGCATACATTATGGGCATTGTGATGTAACACATGATCAAATGTGTATCAAGGAAAAAAAAAAATGTAATTATTGTGATGGTAAACAAAGAAGAGAGTGTTTAAGTCTTTTCATAAGTGACAAATGATAAATTTTTTATTTTATTTAAGTTAATATTATTATACTTTTATTAGAATGCGTCTAAAAAACTTTATGTCACTCATGGCCGGTTTGACTCTTAAAAAGTTTGATGAAAATTATGAAAGAAAAAATAGATTAAAAGAGAACAAAAAAATAAAAAATAAACGAGGGTTTAGTAAAACTTAATATTTTCTACTTAATGACATAAGTTGAGTTTAAGTTAAATTGTTATTGTGTGTTTGATAAACTAACTTAATAACTTAAAGTGACTTAATAAATTAATTTTAAGTTATTAAATAGGTGTGACATTTATTTAATCTGGGTGCATGCATGATGGGCATTGTGATGTAACACATGATCAAATGTGTATGAAGGAAAACAAAATTGTAATTATTGTGATGGTAAACAAAAAAGAGGGTGTTTAAGTCTTTTCGTAAGTAAAAAATGATAATTTTTTTATTTAAGTAAATAAAATTTATTATACTTTTATTAAGATATGTCTAAAAAACTTTATGTCACTCATAGTCGGTTTGAATCTTAAAAAGTTTGAAGAAAATCATGAGAGAGAAAAATATATTAAAAGAAAAAAAGAAAACTAAGGAATAAATGAAGATTTGGTAAAATTTAATATTTTCTACTTAATGATAAAAGTTGATTTTATGTTATATTGTTATTATGTAAGTGTTTATTTAACTAACTTAATAACTTAAAGGGACTTAATAACTTAATTTAAGTCATTAAATAAGTTAAATATATTTAATAAAATAACTTAATGATATGACTTAAAATAAAAAAATAATTTTAAGTAATAAGTAAAAATAATTACGATATTCTTTGCTACTCCACGACCTCCTCTATTACTTGATCTCTTTTACTTAATTATAATTTATGAAGACAAATATATGAATTTAATGATTTATAATAAATTTTAAGTTAATTTTATCAAACAACCTTAATACTTAAAGTAAAAATTAAGTAATAAGTTTTAAATCAACTTAAGTATAATTTAATTTAAAGTTAACTTGAGTCATTAAGTAATAATTATCAAATTTTAACGAACACCCCTAATTCACTTAAAACTTATTACTTATTTTTTATTTTAAGTATTAAAGTTATTTGGTAAAGTTAAATAAAAATTTATTCTTAACCATTCAATTGACATATCCATCCTTATTAATTTTAACTAGTAATTATATTTTTATTAATCTTAAGCAACAAATTTATTTATTAAATATTCATATTTAAAGTATTGTAGATATATAAGATGACTAAAAAAATATTTACTTTTTATGAAAATAAAATCATAGTTGTAAAATATACTCTCACTAAACATAAGTAAATAAGGTAAAAGAGATTTTAAATTAAAAATAAGTTAATTATTTTAACTTAATACTTAAAGTTTTTTTTTTTTTTTAAGTTGGGATATTAAGTTATTTTATTAAGTATACTTAATTTACTTAATGACTTAAATTAAACTATTAAATTATATTAAGTCATTAAATTGATTTACCAAACACCCTCTTAGTACGAAACTCAAAATTTAAACCCTTTGAACCAACATTATAACACAAACAAATGAGATGTAAATGCAACCAAACAAGAGTTGTATGCAAATAAATGGAACTTAGAATGCTTTTGGCATTGATTTTAGAAAATATTTTATTTTTATAATACTTAAATGATAAAAAATTTTAAATATTAAAAAGTTAAAACCGCTTTCTAAAAGTACTACTGTCAAACGGGCTCCTAATCAAGATACAAACAATTGAAACTATTTTTATTTTTTACTATATGGTAATGGCTAATCTGATTGACCACCACTTTTCCATATTGTACCTAAAAACTACCACTTCTTTGCACCACAGAGATGAATGGCCATTTTTCAAACACCCTCTTGGTTAAAAAAATCCATTCAAGAACCAATCATTTTGATTTTGAATTTTTTTTCCCCTTTGGTAAGAATATACATGTTGCACTCTGAAATCTTTTGATTAAAGAATCAATGGAAACTGAAAACATAGTGATGTGATTGAGGATTAGTTCTATGAAACTATCCACTAAAAAAAGATAGCCTAGAACAGAGCCCAATAAAGAAAGCAGGCTTAGAGTTGGCAATGGGATGGATTCATCAATGTGGAGTCTTTTACAATACCTAACTCAAACCCCACCCATCTAATAAATGTATAATTTAATAATAAAAAAATATATCCTTGTCTATATTTGAAAATATTACACTAATGAATCTAAATATCCAAAACATCACTGATTTTCCCTCTCATCATGTCCCATCTGTCAAAAAAAAAATTTTAATGACAAAACCCTCTTTTGTAAAAAGGCAAAGAGCTTTTGTTTTGGGCTCTTTTTTTTTTTTTTTTTTACTTCTTTTTTTTTTTTTCAATTTTTTTTCTTCTTGTTCCTTGCTCTTCTCAACCAACAAGTCAAAAATATCTTCATGTTTACTCATCATAAATCAATTTGGGGTATTTGTAATCGATTATTTTGATCTTTGATTTCAGGAATATGTTCTTTGAACATTGGCTTTTGTGGGTTCTTGCTCCTCAGTACCCGTTCCAATGAATGAGAGCCCACACCACATGCATTTCTAGATTCAATTTTGGACATGGAGACTAAATAGGCTTAGGGGGCATATTTCAAATTTCTATTTGTATGCAAACAACTTTATTCTACATCAAGAAAACCTAGGATCTCCATTTTCAAGAGTTGGGTTCAGATGAACTTGGATGTTCCAAATATAACTGCAGACAAAGAGGTTCAGCAGTCATTGATTTGATAGGGGATATTACCGGAGGTGTCTGCCACTGCTTAGTGTCTGTTGGGATCCATACCTCTGCATCTTTGCTCCTACTTGCATCAGGAAGAGAATGGAAGTACGCTGTTATCTCCCATCTGCAATCTGCTAAAAGAAGACCATCTTCAAAACCTGATTTCGATATCTACAAAAATAAAGCCCATTTTGTTTGGTGTAACTTTCTGGTTGATTAAAGTTTTTTTCCGCATATTAAAAGAGCTTTACAATGTGTTTGATTACAAACTACAAAGTTTTTTTCTGTGTAAAATCTCTTTTTGTAGTTAAAGGTGAGTTGCTTTGGTGGAGAGAGGAGTTTTGGAATGGGGTTTCAGATTTAAAAAAATTTCACATATCAAGTAAAAACCTACCTTCATGTATATCTTTCAGGAAAAACTTTCCCTGGAGGTTGCAGTTGTGCCAGAAGGGCCTTAAGATGGGGCAAATAGAACACAAATAACACATTAGATCTCTGGTTAACACCAGAGAATTTGGTAGAACCATGCATATCAAGCAAATAAGCTGCTCAATTAATCAACTGAGCATTCAACAAAATATGGCAAGGATCAATTAGACATATTTTAAGTTTTCGAATATTAAAGACTGAATTATGGACCTAATTGCTTTTAGTTTTCACTTACCCCTGGGGAGAGCCTTAGTGAGGGTTTCTGATACTGGAAGCTTGATCAAGAACGATCTGAGAGAGAACTCCAGGGCAGCTTCTTCTACTTTTGAGTCATACGATTGGTTCACTGCAAGCTTGAATATGAATCTCTCTATGGGAATGTTGTCAACATTGAAGAAAATAACTGCTACTCTCTCCACCAATCCCTAGTTTGTAAAACAAGACGTTTAGGATTCAGTGGAACTGCAAGGCACATAACACAAAATTATAATGAAAAGATCATTTGCCTGCATATGACATTGGCAGAGATAATTGGAAGTGTCAAACATTAGTATTGTTCTTAATCATTCTTTATCAGAAAAAGAAATTGGCCATCTGCGGATCAAGCAAATATCTTCATGGAGACTAGCAACAGGATATCACTGTATCTGTGCAATACTATATAAAGTTTCCAGCATAAATGCATTAGGATCTGAACAATAGCTTCTGCCTGGACATCTAACCAAGGTCAATCTCATCATTTCTTGAAAATCTTTCTAGAAGCAACAACAACAATCAATTCGACAATCCCTCAAATTATAACAAATTCTAGGTTTCACTTGTTTGGTGATTTTGATAGTACGCTGGTGGAATTACTGGCCTGCCAACACATTTCAGTCACAAGATATCCTATTGGTTATACAATTTAAAATCTGCAACCAAATGGTAAATTCATCCTTAATGAAAAGGATAGCAAGCTCATTTAATTAGCTATAGGCATCTCCATTATTTAAAAAGGAAACTTTCAAAACTTATTCTCAAAAAAAAAAAAAAAAAGAAAAAATCATTTCAAGCTAATTCTAGGAGTCTATTGCTGCAAATAGTGTCTTTTTAATAATGAAGAATAGAAATATAGGAAAAAAAAATTTGAAAAGAAAAAATAAAATAAGTATATATCTATAGTTGAAAAAGCCTTTCTTTTAGGTGCTTCCTAGTATAGAAAAATGCACTATTCTTTAAGAAAGGATTTGTTCTAAAAATATTTCAAACAGATAAAAGGTTCAAAGTTGGTCATTTTAATAGTTAAACTATTTTTATGGTTAGGATTTCTTCATAAACGATAATAATTTTTTCATTGATGAGCTTTTCATACACCACTGCAGCTTATTTGGTTCAGAATGATTTGCCAAATGTAAATTAGTAGTATGAATGGTTCATACAATCCACCAAAAGTCATTTGTTCAGGTATGACCTATATGCCTTTAGAATTAAACCCTATTTTACCTGATAAGCTTTTCCATACTCCACAGGTTCATATGTATCTGAGACTTTTACTGATGTCAATACAAACACCACATGTAATCAATCAAAACCCATTTGTCGGGTGAGACTCATTTCTAAAAAAATAACTTTCTTCTAAGACATTCTACCCCATATCTATGGACTATGGGTTTTATTTTTCTAACTTATTCCCCCAGTTACCTATGTAATGCAGTTCTCTTCATTGGATAATAGAAGAGTGAAGCATCTGAAATTCCATTGATAGCTATTTTTACTTATCAGCCTACTCTAGACTCATGTAGCATAGCACAAACAGCTCATTCACAACACTCCAAGCTGCCGCACTGACTTAAAGAAATGATCAGTATTGACATAAGTTCAATCAGGTCTCTATTGCAATCACAATATCAAAAGATTGCTTCTAAGATTAAGCATGCATTTGAAAGCCCACATCCAACAGGAACCAAATGGGTTTCATTCAGTGTACTATACCATTTAAACCAAAAATTAAGGTTTTTGGAGATCAGATAAAGAAATATAGGGGCCTTGTGAATACAAGAAGCCACCATAAAAACCCATTTATTTGATGCCACTAAGGGCCTAACACAAGCGACCTCTCTTAAACCCTAGTAAAACCCAATTGCCCCAATCTTCCAGCACTCATTCCCTTATATTTCTTTCGTATCAGCATTAAATACCATTGTTAGATACTTCCTTAGTCATATATCACCAGATTCCCTTTTTTTTATGAGACAACAAAAGCATATATGAAGAAGCACCAAAAAGAGGGGGTGCACCCTTATATATACAGGCAGTACACAAAAGACATCACAATACAAGCACCAAACATATACAAGGCTAGCCTACAAAAACAAGCCAAGCTATCCACAAGGAAGAGCATCTAAGAAATCCAAATTAGAGGGTTTCTCCATTTTCAATAAAGCATGGGACCACTCTAATAATGATTTAATGAAGAACTTCTTCAGTCTTTGATCTAATAGCTCTTCATTATCGAAAATCCTTTGGTTATGCTCTTTCCAAATACACCAAAATAAGCAGATTGGAGCCACATGCCAAACAATTCTTCTCTTTTTATCTAGCTCCTTGAATTTCCATTCAAGGAAGAGGTTTTTCACTGAAACCAGAAACACCCACTTCAAGCTAAAGACTACTAACAAAAAAGTCCATAGCACTCTTGTCTTATCACAATGAATCAAGATATGATCAATTGATTCCTCATTGTCTTTACAAAGGATGCATCTATTAACCATGGATTATCAACTATTCATTAACATATTTGCAGTTAAGATCTTCCCCCAAACAGCTTCCCATGCCACAAAAAAAAAAAAAAACGTTGTAAGGAAAGCTTGGGATTCCCAAATCTCTTTGGTTGGGAATACTAAATTGCTCTTAGCACTCAAGGATCTGTTGGACAACTTGACACTTAAATTTCCCCTCCTATCGTCATTCTAAAGTAAAGTGTCCTCTCCTTCTTGCACTTTCAAAGGTTAAATAAGCTCCAAATATTGGGTTAACACTTCCATTTCCCAATTTTGGAAGGGTCTTCTAAATTGAACCTCTCAATGGCCACCTCCGCCTCTTCCTCTATCCCATAAATCTGCAATTGTATCATTTTTGGAGGAGGCTATTCTAAAAAGCGTAGGGAATGTGCCCTTTAATTTAAACACCCCCACCCATCTGTCTCACTAAAATTTAGTACATCTAACACTTATGATTCAGATAGCTAATCTGAGACTGAAATCTTCTCAACCTTTTCTCATGTCTTCTATAGGCTCATCCCAAAAGGATCCCTCACCCCTCGAGCAATCCATCCCTCCTCCATCTCTCTAAATTTTCCATGTATAATTTTCCCCCACAAGATCCCGCTCAAAAGAAAACCT
Source organism: Vitis rotundifolia (assembly GCA_030254885.1). NCBI lineage: Eukaryota > Viridiplantae > Streptophyta > Magnoliopsida > Vitales > Vitaceae > Vitis > Vitis rotundifolia. The sequence continues at coordinate 17,848,988 of CM058169.1, forward strand.
CCACAACCATTTGCTTAACAAGGCTTGATTAAGGCCCTCTAATTTTCTTAGACCCAGCCCTTCATACTTCTTATCCTTATAAACATCTAACAAATTTACCAAATGGATTTTTATTTTCCCCCCGTATCACCCCACAAAAAGTCTCTTTGACTATGTATCTTTCTTTTTTCCTTTGTATCACCTCACAGTATAAGAGAGATTTCATACTCTTTAATTTTCTCTGATCTAATAGATTGGGAGGTTTGATAGAGATATATCACTGTAATTTTGGCAAATACAGTCATTAATTAAAAAAAAATATTGCAAATAGAGCATATGCAAAATAATCTCAAAACCACAGCAACCATTGCTACATTGGATCATGTCTCAAGGAGATTATTTCACTTTAGAGACGATAATGGCTTCCCAAACTTTAACCCATAACAGTAGATCACCTCAAAATCATCTCTATTATGCATTGGTATGCAAGGCAGGCTCCATTGCCTTTTCAGCAAATTACAAATCAGCCTATTTGTTCATCAAAATCTGGGAAGTTCCCATTGTTGAAGTGAAAAGCAAAGATAGAGGATTAGGGGAAGGGCAGAGGATGGGAATCTAAGATCACCAAGCAAAACAATTACAATAATAGCGTCACCACAACCACTATCACCATCCACATCATCAATAACAAGAAACATCAACCAATACTTCAGAGAAGAATTCAAAGGTTTTGTAGGTTTAAAAGCCCAAGTACATTCTTGTTCAAGTACATCATGGCCTAGCCACTGATAGCCACAGCTTAGCTGAAAGACTAGGTAGGAAGTTCCAACTTCCAAGTTCCCCCCATCACCAGATACCCATACCTGGAATTTTATTTCCGCTCAAAACCATCTCTTTAGACACCATTTTAGCCTTTTGATTTGCAAACAAAATCATGCATTCAAAATGATTTAAATGGAATTCATGTTTTCTAGACATGACTTTCCATTAACATTGTAACTTGAAAACACACTTCAACTTAACCTCCACTGACCATACGTTTCACTAAGTACATCCATGTGCTGTCAGCAGCCTGCATGGCAGAAACTGCCACCATTCAGAATAATTTTGGGGACTTCCATTTTTTGCAGTTCATTTCAAATTGCCATATTTGTTTTTAAAAAAGAAAAATATCCTATATCATTTGTGTAGTTCGAGTTGAGCACAGGTACATGTTTGCACATCTAAACTCTTGAACTTATTTGGTATTCTTCTGTATCATGATGCGAAATAAAGTGTGCATGTAACATACAACCTGCATGTAACATTTTACTGGACATTGCAATAGATTTAGAAAGCATACAAGGACCTTCACAGAACATCATTTCCATATCTTCCTTTTATGCCCTAGACTCCTATTATTGGCAAAAATTCGAAAGTGGCATCATGTGGGCATTCTAAAAACAACAAGAAAAACAAAATTCTCATCTTTAATAATGTAACATATCACATATGGGAATTCCGAGAACAACGTGGAGACAAAATTATAATCTTCAACAATGTAAAATATATCATTTGGACGCTCTGAAAATAACAACAAAAATAAAATTTCATCTTAAATAATATAGTATACATTTTTGGGCGTTCAGAAAACAAGAAAACAAAATTTTCATCTTCAATAATATAGCATATATCATATGAGCATTCCAGAAACTAAGAAGGAAAAAAAATAGACTAAGTAAAGAGAAGGGAAAAAAAAATGCGATGACCTTTTGGATAAAAGGAAGAAGTCTAGAGACAGCAGAGTGGATGTAGTCTCTGAGCTGAGGATGGCGAGCCCTCTGAACCACCACATTCATATATCTCCTTCTCTCAAATGCGCCTGCACACCCACCACAATTTTTGCGAAAATTCAGCCAGGCTTGTTTGGTTGGAAAGAAAAGTCAGGTAAATAAAGGAAATTACACCGAAAAATGCAAAGAGAACTTAACCCCACTTGGCCAAAATGGTGGGTATTAAGCAGAATTGAATAATGAAAATGTAAGAATCAAAATTTTGATTTATTTGATTTTCTCAAGTTCTCTTGGAAACCATACAGAGAAGTGTGAGGCCCGAGGATAAAATCCTTTGAGAAATGCAACAGGAATTCCAATTACCCTTGTTTGATTGCCCAGAAAACAGAGGAAAATAAAAGAAAACTTACATAAATTCATATTTGAACTTCTCTTAATCGAAAAATGAGAAGAGAAAAAAGAAAAGACGGACAACCCAACCCAATTTGGGAAAAATAGTGGGTATTACCCAGAGATGAAAAAGCAGAAAATCCAATACTCGAAAAGTTAGATTATATTTGATTTTTCTCAAGTTTACTTGGAAACCAAACAAAGAAGCCATGAAATGGGTTTATTTATTTACCAGAAGGATAAATTCCTTTGAGGAAAACGATTGAAGTAATGGCGACCTCTAAAAATTCCACAAGAATGCGAGCAGTCTCATCCTGCGGAGATTGATTCTCCCTTCTCTCCATCACCATGAATCAATCAACCAAGCTCTCCAGAGAAAAAGCCATGTGAAAATGAAACGGGAGTGGCTTGCTAAGGAAAATAAGCAAATGAAATTGAAAAAGCACCTTTGTAATTCAACTTCTCCCTTTTTTGTCTTTTTTCCCTTGGGCTACTTTAACCAACTAGCCCAAGTCCAACACAGATAGGCCCGGCCCGGTACATTTCTTTCCCTGTGTTGGAAGTTTTGTGTTGTAAAATAAAAATTATATCTCAATATTTTCATTTAAAAAGTATGAAATTTCTTTTATAGTTAATTAATTAGTATTATTTTAAATTTATTCTATAATTTAAAATTTAGTAAGTAATTATTTATTTATTTGTTAATAATATTCATAATTAAAATATTTAAGATTTATAAATAAAGAATGTTATATTATGTTATTTAATGTATAAAAACAATTTGCATATATTATGTTAGGGTTAGGTGAATACTTAAGTCGGACTGACCCAACCTGATTCAACCAAATAAGAGATTAAGAAGAACAGTTTCTAAGAGTTGAAACTATGAGAAACTATCCCAAAACCATCCTAATAAAAATAAAATAAAATCTCTTTTTTACTTTTCTCTAGGAAATGAAAGACAAAGAGAAGGGGCAACGAATTGCACAGTGAAACAACTATATATATATTATCGACCTTTCACTAAAATTTATTGGATATTATTCATTTTTTTACTGAATTTATTTTTTATATTCTGGACTTCCCATTATCGGAGCATTTCAAAAAGGTAATCCAAAGTTTTCAAATATATTAAATATTATATCTATTAGTATTATTTTCCAATATATTTTATACATATTTTTAAGTCCTTTCATTTAATTACAAATGTAGTTTTTAATCAAAACTTTTGTTTCATAAAATAAGTAATGTAAAAAAATGAAAAAAAATTAATGAAAAGAATAAATTTATGAACCATTAGATATACATATATGATATTTTAATTAAATACAAATAAATATAAAAAATTAAATTACGATGAAATTTAATTTATTTTTTTTTCCAACACCGTTCAAATTTATATCTCTATCTCTTTATTTTTTCTATTTTTCATGTTTAACTAAGAAAAAAAAATTAGGATATATTTAAAAATTATTCTTAAAAATGAAATAAAAAATAATTATCCCTCTATAAAATAACGCTTGACAAATTTTAGGCTATAATTGTCTTGACAACCAAGTAATTTCGAATAATTTGAAGTATTTTTATTGCTTTTACAAAAAAATCGAAAAAGACAATTAAAAGCCCAAAGAGTAAATTGAAAATTTGTATTTTATGTTATATATTATTATGAGTTTCTAAACACAATTTTATTTCTTAAAACAACTAAAAATTATTCCACATTGGCACTAAACCTAAATCCTTGCCCTGAAAAATGACTTAGTACTTCCCCGCCCTACCATCCCACATATTCATCACAAGCTACAGGCCGCCAACCAAATAGTCGACTAAGGTTCCCCTCCCCCTTTTTCAAGGAGGCCCCCATGATTCCTTTATTCCTCTGCCCATGCAATTTGACAGAGAGCGTATTAGTTCATATTCTTGTTTTCAACCACAAGTTCTTCATATTCTAAGCAGCGAATATCTCATCATCTTTATCCTCCACCCAGCTACCACATCAGAATTCGATCTTTCAAATTGCCGTATATCTATAATCTACTAGTGTATTGTAAATCAATAAGAAAAAAGTGGTTTCACCACCTCTCTCACCTGCTCTCTTGACCCAAACCAAGAAACCACAATAATATGAAGCAAAACTGATGAGAACTGGTGATCACAACCACTAATGATCACCACCATCAGTCATGTTGTCCTTAGTACCTGAGTTAATTTTCAATCTTCCACCAAGCAAAAATATCACAACACAACAAGTAGAATCTAATCAAATAGAAAAACATTCAACCATGGTTTAAGAAAAAAAATAGTATCATCTCTCCAAACCAATGTTGGTTGAAATAGTTCCACGACAAAACCATATAGACGAGATAACATTAACTTTGCTGTTCTTGTCGACCATGACTAAATTGAAAACATAATTCGAAAAAACGGGAAACAACTCCCCGTTACAACTTCCAACACCACTAAAGTACTACTACTCCACGGTAACAATATTAATGAAAACAAAACAAAATTATGCTCAAATCACCCTTACCTTGAGTATCATCGTCACATTCCACCAATATGGTCCTCTTTTGCCTTATTTGACAATGATCACGAACCACTTATAGCTTGTCCTCGAACTCAGATAGCGGGGTCATCTGCTCCTTCAAGCCCTTCCTCTTTCTGATATCTGCTACAAGTTGAGCAGCAGTTGAACCAGCTTCAAGTGGGTCAGCTGACATTACGTCCCAGTGATCAAACACACACTGTGGAAACGCCTGCCCTGAGGTTGCGGCTCTCAAAGTGCCTGAAAATCCAAAGGATTCGACAACAGGTAGGTATGCCTTGATGTTGTAGAGTGGGGTACCCGGCCTCTGCATTTCCTCAAATACATGCCCACGCTTTTGGTTCAGAACACTATAGATTCCACCAAGTGCCTGCTCTGGGGCTTGGATCTCCACCAAGTAGACTGGCTCGAGGAGGCGGGGTTTAGCTGTCAGCTGGGAAGCATAGATAACCCTCCTAGCAGTGGGAATGACTTGACCACCACCTCTGTGAATTGCATCAGCATGGAGGACCACATCACAGACTTCAAAGCAAATACCCCTCATGTTTTCTTCAGCCAATGCACCTTCCTTTGATGCCCACTGGAACCCAGCAACAACAGAATCCTTAATTTCATTAAGATACTGAACTCCCTTACACATATCAACCACCATGTTAGGGCCAGTGGTCTCAGGTCCAAAACACCAAATTTTCTTTGCAAGATCCTTGTCCCATCCAAACTCCTCAGACAAGATCTTGGAACGAGCTTTGGGATCATCCCTTGGACCAATACGACCATCGTCAATGGCCTCTGCAAGACCTTCCTCCAAAGGTCGGGCCTCCATGTAGAGACGGTTGTGCTTGTTAGGGGACTTGCTCATCACAGTTCTGCAAGACTTCTCAAGAACAGTCTCACGGAAGGACACAACAGGGTCAGACTTAACAATCTCAGCACCACCCATGAAATCATCCTGCAGATCCTTCAAACAGATTTCCAGGTGGAGTTCACCAGCACCGGCAATGATGTGCTCCCCAGATTCCTCAATAGTACAGACCACCATAGGATCTGACTTAGCCAAACGCTTCAAACCTTCAACAAGTTTAGGAAGGTCAGATGCAACTTTGCACTGCACTGCAACACGAACAACAGGTGAGACAGAGAACTTCATTGCTCTTATTGGGTGGGCATCAGTCTCCTTCTCATTGGTCAATGTGGCATTCTTAGTGATGAACTGATCCAAACCAACCAGAGCTACAGTGTTTCCACAGGGCACATCCTCAACAGTTTCCTGCTTCTTTCCCATCCAAATAACAGTTCTCTGCACACTCTTGACATACAGATCCTTCTTCTCACCAGGGACATAGTTTGGACCCATGATTCTTACCTTCAAACCAGTTGAAACCTTGCCAGAGAAAACACGTCCAAAAGCAAAGAATCTGCCCTTGTCAGAAGCAGGAATCATCTTTGAGACATAGAGCATGAGAGGGCCTTCAGGATCACAGTTTCTAATAGCAGTGGCATAGATATCATCCAAGGGTCCCTCGTACAAGTTCTCTACACGGTATTTTTGAGCCGTGGCAGGTGAGGGAAGGTGGAAAATCATCATTTCTAGGAGGGCAGTACTTGCTGGGAGCCATGTCTGCATCACACGCTTCATCAGTGCCTTTCCCATCAAATCCTTCTCGTCAGACTTCATGGTCACACCAAGCTTCTGCAACATAGGCCACAGTTTATCCTTCTGATCGTTCATACAAGTGTTGATGATCTGCTTGATGGGTTCATAACAGAACTGAACAAAACCACGCTTGCAGTTGGGAGCACCAGTGTTCTTGGTGGTCCATTTTTTGGTACTAGGGTCAAAGAAATTCTCACCCCAAAGCCTTTCCATCATCTTAGACTCATCAACTCCAAATTTGGAAGCATACATCTTGGCAAAGTTGGTTAGAGTAAAAGCCCAACCATGCAAACCAGCAGAGAATGCAACTGTTCCCTTTTCAGGGTAAACTTGAACATCACCAAGAAGTGGATCTTCATAAGTAGCCATGATAACATTTGCATTCTCAATAACCCTTGAGAATGTTTGGTAAGCCTCCTCTCCATCAACCTGAAGCTCAAGGAAGCACCTGTCCATCTTATTGACAGTTAAGACAGGACGGATCCTTTCACCCAGGGCCTGCCGCAGAACAGTTTCAGTCTGGACACAAACACCCTCAACACAATCCACAACAACAAGTGCACCATCAGTAATACGAAGAGCAGCAGTAACCTCAGATGAGAAGTCCACGTGCCCAGGGGAATCAATAAGATTGATAAGGTATTCATTCCCTTGTCTCTCTCCTTTGTAGTTCTTGAGAGACTCATCACTCATCTCATAGTAGAGAGAGATACCAGTAGACTTAATTGTGATACCACGCTCAGCTTCATCCGCGCGGGTATCTGTCATCCGAACATCACCAGCAACTTCTTGAGCAATAATACCAGCAGCAGCCACTAAAGAATCTGTGAGGGTTGACTTTCCTGTTTAACAAAACAATACATTAGAACTTGTAATAAATAGAATGAATAGAACACAACATTAAACACAAATTTCTATGTAAATTTATACAAGAACACAACAATAAACAAATAATTCTATGTAAATTTATGCAAAAGAAGAGATTTCATGAAACAATAAAAAAATAAAGTGGAAAAACAAAAATCACATCATCACCCATAACATAACATACCCTTACCACCTGGTTGGATCTGAAACCTTGAATATTTTATAATTAAGATAAACCTTAATCCCATCTACAAAAAATCTAGAAATCTCATAACTGCTTATCAACATCCTATAGCTTGAAGAATACAAAAAATGACATTTTCTAACCTCCACAAACATATGCTATATACACTACAAAAAGGGAATGAGACTGCAAGAATAACATGAGAACTGTCACAAGAACTTCCCATAATCCTACATGCCAATAATAAGAAGAAAGCGAAGAGAGGATAAGAAGATTTAATACCATGATCAACATGAGCAATAACAGACATATTACGAATGTTATGCTTGTAGTCCATAATCCTACGAAGCTCCTCAACTGTAAACTTGACCTGCAGAAACGCAGTAAATATTCTCAATAAAGATCAAGAATAGAGTATATAACAGGTCAACAAGCCAGGAATATCAAATTAAGATGCAATCCACTTACCATCTTGACTGCTCTCTAAATATCACAAACACAAAGTTTCAATACGGAGGTGTTACACCACCTGCAAGCCATTATAATCAACCAAAATGATTAAGTTGTTGAGATCTAAAACAAAATCTAAAACTACTAGAGAAGCATGCAGAAATGCTTATCATCCACAAAGTATCAGCTGAGATCATACGCATGTTCACAGAAATAAACACACACACACACACACACACCCACCCTTATACCAATAAAGGGAAATGCATTTGAATTCATGCCCCGAAAATCATCAAAATGAGCAACACACTACAAGCACATGGATATCAATATGACACTGATTAGCATTCACTTCCCACCAACACTTGCAGTTAATCAGTTACAAAACCAACAGACCCAAATAATAAAGTTTTCATAAAACTTCATATTAAAACACTAATCCCCTTGAAACAAGGGAAACACCAAATAACATCACAATTAATTATGACTAACAGACCATATACATAATGATTCAGTATGTTAAAACAAATCAATGATAATATTAATCAGCCATTTAACTAATCTAGGGTTTATAGTAAGACCAACACAAACAGCAAAAGCTATGTGAATCCCACTTAATACTCCTCTATGTTTGATCAACATAAATACAATAAAGCCAATAATACTGACAAACTTTGTCCAACCACTACTGTTTGGCAGCTGAAAAAATGAATCGAAAGAAAAGAAGGAAAAAAAGTTAGAAAAAATTCAATTATACCTCCTTTTTTATTATTTTTTAGACACCAAACCAGCTTAACACAAATAAAACCCTTTTACTATAACTTGCCGCTGTCAGAAATTGAATACTTGATAACAGAAAATCATACAAAATCCACATATTCAGATATCAACAATAATCCAAATACGAAATTGTTGACAAACAATAAATATTAGATCTACATCGATTGTAGCAACAGAATCATAAAGGAACACAGATCCAGCACAGATCTATTAAGGCGCCGGTAATCAGAAATCAAAAGCAACAAAAACATACAACCGATTTATTCGCAGAACAGATCAGGAAGACCAAGATTCGGTATACACGGACACAGAAAACAACAAAAATGGACATCGAGATAGTTTTTCATATAAGATTCACAGTTTTTAAAAGAATAATATAAACACTTTACACATTCAGAACCCAAAGAGGTAAACAGATTCGATTAAAATCCATCTTCAATCAGAAAACCCAGATGCAAAAACAACAAAAATCAAAAGAAACAAGGTGTTCCAGCTCAGAAACATAATTTTTGTGAACAAAAATCTGCAGATTTACGATTGGATTAGAAAATAATTTTCTTTAAAAAAAAAAAAAAAAAAAAAAAAAAGGAAACCATTGAAAGTGTTTACCAGAGGACGGAAATGACGAGAAAAAGGGGGTTATAGAGGAAGAGAGATTGAGAAAAAGGGGGAAGAAGGAGGGATTTACCGAGAGAAGAGAAGTGGGCGGCTGCAGGAGGTGCGGCTCTTATCACTTCTCAGTCTCCAGACAAAGGGTTACTGAGAAGAAATGAGGATAGGAGGCTCAGAAACCCTAGAGATATATTATATATATACAGGAATATTCTGAACTTTTATTCTTGCTTTCCAAGTTTTGACCTAGGGCAAATGTTGGGCTCGGGCTCGGGCTTGGGCTTGGGCTTGGGTTATGGTTTGGGCTCGGTCTTAGCGCACTTGGGGCCTGGGCTTCCTTTTTGGACAAAAAAATTTAAAATTATTAGGATATAAAAATGATCATAATTAGATGCTATTGCTAAGGTAGAAGTGGTTCCTAATGAAATTATTTAATCTTTATACAAAAAATTAAAAATAAATGAAATAAGTTTAAAATAGTTTATAGAAATAATTTATTGATTTAAAAAAAAAATTCTTAAAACCAAAGGTATTGTTAGTAAATCTATATTATATTATGTTTGGTTTTCAAATAACCAAACATATCCATAGTAAATGTATGTTAGGTTATGTTTAATCTCTAGTTGTATTGTGAAAAAAAAAAATCAACAACAATTAAAATAAATTAGAAATTTATGTATTTTTAAATTATTTAATTTTTATATCGAAAAGTTAAAATAAATAAAATGAATTCGAAGTAATATATAAAAATAATTTATTAACTTTAAATTTATTTTTTTATTTTTCTTTCCCTTTTATTTTCATCTCTATTTTCTTTTCCTTACATTTTCTCTCAAATTTTCGGAGAATCAATATAAATTTTACACTATACCAAATCATAGTTAAATACAGGGTTATTTGATTAAAAAAGTATTTGAAAACCCAAATTTCCAAATTTAACCCTTCATCATTTTTTGATCTCATTTTGACAAAAATGTCTTCATTTTTTTCTTGTAAAAATAACTCTTTCTTTTAAAACCTACATGTAAATACTTGAAATGATAAAGGGCATTTATGCTCAAAATGAATTGTTTTTCAAGAGAAAACATAAGAATGGTTAAATTGATAAATTTAAGAATTATTTCTTCCTTTTAACCAATTAATTATTAAATAAATTTATTTGAAAACAAAGAAAGACAAATGTCATGGCTAATACTTTTTCTCTTTGACTTATGATTGAAAAAATAAATTGGCTCCTTAAAAGAATAATACAAAGTGGGTTTTTTGGATTTTAGTAGTATATAGAAAATTTCCAATTAATATCTGCCTTTTGGAAATTTTGACACTAAATTTGAGAACATTTCTTTTATAGCTTCTATAATGGCTGTTGATTACACATCACTTGTGGAAAAAAATATAAAGAAAATAAAGAAAATAAAAAAAGGAAAATATGTTGTAAAATTATAAAGTGAAAAAAGAAGAAAACAAGTAAGAAAAATTAGAATGTAAGAAGAGAATATAATAGAATTTCATTAGAGGTATCTCCCTTTTATAGGGAGTCACAAAGAAATATACATCAATATGGATGATCATCCACAAGTTCCCATAATCCGATAAATTCTCATATTTTATAACACTCCCCATTGAATGATCATAAGAATATATCTCATTAAAACCTTACTAGGAAAAACCCCATGGGAAAAAAAAAACTCTAGTGAAAGAAAAATAGTACAATATTCTTTTAAATTACTATAACTGCCTCGTTAAAAACCTTGCCAATAAAACCCAATGGGACAAAACCTGGACGAATGAAAAAAAGAGTGCAGTATATCCATATTATCATTCTCCCCCTCATGTAAACATGATTATGATTTTTTCAACATTTCAAATGGTAGATCTCTCAATCTTCATATTCCAAAGTCATACCTTAACTTTTTCAATGTGGTCGAAGGTTACGCCTTTGTAAATAGATCTGCTAGATTATTGTATGACCAAATCTGTTGAACATCGATCTCACCTTTCTTTTGGAGCTCATGAGTATAGAAGAATTTAGGGAGATATGCTTAGTTTTATCACTTTTTATGAATCCTCCTTTAATTTGTGCAATACAAGCAGCATTATCTTCATGTAACTTGGTTGCATTGCCTCTAATGGAAGGTAGTTCACATGTTTCTTGAATATGTTGGATCATTGACCTTAACTATACATATTCACTACTTGCTTCATGAATTGCTAGTATTTCTAAATTATTTGATGATGTGGCCACCATTATTTGTTTGACAGATCTTCATGAAATATCAATACCATTGCAATTAAACACATACCCTGTTTGTGACCTACCTTTATGTGGATTTAAAAGATATCCTGCATCTGCATATCCAAGCAATTGTTATTCTTGTGAGCTCTTCAGGAGTTCCAACAAGATTTAAGTCATCAACATACATTACAACAATTACAAATCCGGTTTCTGATTTCTTAATGAAGATGCATGGGCATATAGGATTATTCACATACCCTTCTTTTAGCAAGTATTTGCTAAGGCGATTGTACCACATGCGTCCAGATTGCTTTAATCCATACAAGGATCGTTGTAACTTGATTGAGTACATGCTATGAGGCTTTGTACAATTTGCTTCAAGCAATTTAAATCCTTCAGGGATTTTCATGTATATATCATTATTCATGGATCCATATAAATATGTTGTAATAACGTTCATGAAACACATATTTAGTCCTTCTGGGATTGCCAAATTAATTAAGAAACAAAATGTGATTGCGTCCATGATAGGAAAGTATGTTTCATCGTAGTCAATACCAGATCTCTACGGGAAACCTTGTGCTACTAATCACACTTTATATCTTATGATCTCATTATTCTCATTGCATTTTCGTACAAATACCCATTTGTACTCAACAAGCTTTACATTTAAAGTGTTTGGACTACAGGTCCAAAAACTTCTCGTTTTGTTAATGAGTTTAACTCTGCCTGTATAGTTTCTTTCCATTTTGGTCAATTATTTCTATGTCGGCATTCTTCCATATTTCGTGGTTCAGGATCTTCATCATTTCTTATGATATTAGAGGCCACTTGGAAAGTGAAAATACTATTAATAATATTATTATTTTGATCTCATTTTTCTCCCGTGTATACATAACTTATTGAGATCTCACAATTTTCAGGCACCTGTGCCTCTTCAGGGGCTTCTTGTTCAATATGTGCCTCTTATGGGGTTATAGATTTATCAATTTTAAACTGATCAGTCATTTTGATGGTCTCTTTTAGAGTGCCAAGTTTTTCTTGGGTTCTCCTCTTCCTAGGAGTTACATCATTTGAGTCGACAAGTCTACCACGCTTCATTCGTATCTTAGATTCATTTGTTAACTGCCCTTTGAGCCGACAAGTCTACCACGCTTCAGGTATATCTTAGATTCATTTGTTATTTGTCCTATAAGGACATCAATCTGTGCTGGAATATTTGCAACCAGGATATATGACTTTGTCACTTTCTTTGTTTCAATGAATGCATCTGGTAATTGATTTGCAAGATTTTGCAAATAAATAATCTTTTAAGCTTCCAATTCACATTGATTGGTACGAGGATCAAGATAAGTCAAAGTCAATGCATTCCAAATAATTTCACGTCGTTCTTTTGGAACTGGCTCTTCTCCCCCTAACGGCAAAATAATTGTCTCATTAAAATGATAATCTGCACAATAAGTCATTCTACCTTTTAATGGTATAGGTAGACTAGTCACTAAATAAAAACTTATGGTTTTATAATGTACATCCATATGATCTTTTACCCCGGGGAACCAAGTTGGTCTTACAAGATTCTTCTAGATCTAGTATCGTATAAAGTGTCATTCACATAGAATCAAATACTACTAGTGACATGGTACAAGCTTTTCTAGAGCCTTTAATCAGGTTTCTATCACCTGATTTAATATTAACATTATTTGTCATCAATGTTGTGCAATTAATGAGACAAGAGTTTCATCAAAGTAACAAGTCATAAAACATTGTCATAAAGACCTCGTCTTTATAGAGTTGAAGAAATATTATCATAGAGAAAAAGTTAAAACAATGGAAAAATATTAGTCATCGATGATGACATAATAAGTTGTGTAAAAGCAATGAGAGCATATATGACACAATAAAACAAATATGAAAAGATAATTTAAAGTTATATATTTCTTAAATATCTCACACATTTGATTTTGTAAGTGTGGAGCAATTTATACATGAAATAACTAGGAAGTATTTCAATAATCAAACTAATTGTAGTAATAGATCAATATGCAAAAATTAATTCATAAATCAAAATTTCAAGAGAACATATCATGATTTAAAACATCTTGTTGTCTCAAAACTTTAATTGAAATACTACAAATTCATATGAACATATATGTAAAGATATAACATAATATATTGAGAACAATAGTTAAACCTATTATAATTTCAAAATTATTTTGGATAATGAAATTATTGCATTAATAAAAATACCATATGTGGTAACATGCAATAATATATGTAAATTTTTCTACTAATGACAATATAACTTTTAATAATAGAAATTTATAAAAACTATCAAACACTTACCTATTTGTATAACTTGATATACAAAAATATTAATTTTTTGATAATATGTAAATATTATCTATATGCTTGTTATCATAGCTTCGGGCTATAATATATTTTATTATAACTTTTGGTTATATAAATTTCATAAGGTTGTACAAAATTGTTAGTTAATAATTTTGTTCTCTATAGCTTATAGATATAAGAAAGTACATATTAACAACTTTGGCATAACATTTGATTAGCACAAAAAATATTAATTTTCTTATTTTCATAACTTTGGGTTATGAATAATAATATTTATATAACTTTTGGTTATATAACAAAATTAAAAAAATTATGTATCTTCTAGGTACATAGTTGTTCATTGACAATTTTGTTTTGTATAACTTCTGGTTATACAAGAGAATTAGAAATTGTATACATAGCTTTTGGCTATGAAACAATTGTTAGTAAAAATTATTTTCCATAATTCCTGTTGTGAAAAATAAGTGAGTACGAAATAAAAATAAAAAACTAATATTTTTCATAACTTTGAGTTATGATTATTTTGACAAAACAAGAAAATATTCAAATTTGTAGATAGCTTCAGGCTATGAACTATTTATGTATAACTTCTAGTTATACAATATAATTAAAAGAAATTAAAAGTTAATATCTTTCATAGTTTCAGGCCATGATTATTTTGTCAGAACAAGAAAATATTTAAATTTGTACATAACTTCAGGCTATGAACTGTTTTTTATATAAATTTGTGCATAACTTTAGGTTATGAACTATTTATTGGGTAGATTTGTGCAGAGCTTCGAGTTATGAACTTTCATTATGTAGATTTGTACATAACTTCAAGTTATGACATTTATTTATTTATTTATTTTATAGTTTCTGGCTATAATATTGTCTAGTATAACTTCTAGTTATACCGTATAATTAAAAATAAATAATTAAGGATCATATACATAACTTCTGGTCATGTATCTGTAATTTTGTAATTTTCTCCATAACTTCTGGTTATAAGAATTGCACATATTTTTCATAACTTCTGGTTATGAATTTACCTCATAATTTATAATTTATCCTATAACTTCTAGTTATAGGGATTATACATATTTATGTATTCAAATAAAATAAATAAAAATAGAGATCAAAGGGTAATAAAATAGAAAATCATGATATAAGTTTATCACATGCCTTTTTGTGAGAAAGAAGAGAGAAAATCTTTCTATTTTTCTAAAGAGAATAACATCTTTCTATTTATCTAAAGGGAAGAACGTCTTTTCTATTTCTCTGAATAGAAGAACGTCTTTTTATTTCTCTGAATAGAGAAAAATCTTTATAATTCTTTTGTAGAGTGTTGATAATGTATTGTAAAATTATAAAGTGAAAGGAGAATAAAACAAGAAAGAAATTAGAATGTAGGAAGAGAATAGAATAGAATTTCATTAGAGGTATTTCCCTTTTATAGGGAGTCACAAAAAGATATACATCAATATGGATGATCATTCACAAGTTCCCATGATCCGATAAATTCTCATATTTTATAACAAAATAATTATTTTTTGTACAATGTTTTATTTACTTTTTATTTTGTTGGAATTCTATTGTAGAAAGATAATGCTAATATAGAAAATAAAATGACCGTGAAGTGGGTCAATTTTTTTTCCTCATTTTCAAAAATAAAATTGAATAATTGATGTGGTATCTTTTAAGAATTCTCATCACAAAACCCTAAAAAAAAAATTCATAGAATCACTCAATATATCCAAAGTTTGAAATATCGATAAATACAAATATATAAGTATTTGGATTTTATGAATATAGCATGAATATTATTAAATAATATTAGTGGGTATTTTAACAAAAATTAGTAAAAATTCGTGAATAGTTAAAACATTCTTTTTTTTTTCTTAGTGCATCTTTCATGCATTCTTCTTTCTTTCTTTTACAATTTTTTTTTACTAGATAAATTCAATGAGACAAATGTACAAATATACAGTTGTGCAAAAGATTCTTGAAATCTTTTATTTAGATTGACCCATAGGTCCACCATATAGAATGGACTCGGGGTCTACATATGAATCATCTGATAAGGCTGTATCTTCAGTTTCTTCATTATCTTAATTATCGCCAAACTGTTTGAGAGTTTGAATAAGTCCTTAACGATATTGTTCTAGATCTGTAGTAACTGTTAATGAAGCTTGACATTTGCTTTTTAAAGTCAAAAACTCTACTTGAGTTGACCCTTGAAAAGAGCTTGTTGATTTGAATTTGATGATTCTGGCCTTGAAATTATTTGTAATATCTTTTATTGACACACAAACTCGTGATTGAATTTGTCCCATCATTTGATGTTGAATTCTGTGGAGAAAGATAATGGAAAAAGAGGAGGTTGCTTTTACTTCTTGATAATATTCCATGTAAGAATCCATGGAATTCTTAATTTAGAACAAAACGTCAGGAGTCTCGGTTGAGTGATAGACTGAGATGAAGTCTTGCTCTTGTAGAAGTTGAATTTTTCTTGAATTTCAAGAGGAAATATGGAGTCTAGCAGAATGAATTCTTCAACCGAGACTTCATATCCTGAAATTCAAGAAAAATTCAACTTCTACAAGAGCAAGACTTCATCTCAGTCTATCACTCAATCGAGACTCCTGACGTTTTGTTCCAAATTAAGAATTCCATGGATTCTTACATGGAATATTATCAGAAAGTAAGAGCAACCTCCTCATTTTCCATTATCTCTCTCTAGAGAATTCAGCATAAAATGGTGGGACAAATTCAATCACGAGTTTGTGTGTCAACAAAAGATTTTGCAAATAATTTCAAGGCCAAAATCATCAAATTTAAAAGATTCAGCAAGCTCTTCTTGAGGGCCAACTCAAGTAGAGTTACTAACTCTAAAAAGCAAATGTCAAGCTTCATTAGCAACTACTATACATCTAGAACAATATCGTCAATGACTTATTCAAACTCACAAACAGTTTGACGTTAATCAAGATAATGAAGAAACTAAAGATACAGTTTTATCAGAT
This sequence comes from Vitis rotundifolia, assembly GCA_030254885.1. Taxonomy (NCBI): domain Eukaryota; kingdom Viridiplantae; phylum Streptophyta; class Magnoliopsida; order Vitales; family Vitaceae; genus Vitis; species Vitis rotundifolia. The sequence goes on from CM058169.1 coordinate 17,865,811, forward strand.
GATTCATATGTAGACCTTGAGTTCATCCTATATGGTAGACCTATGGGTTAATCTAGATAAAATATTTCAAGAATCTTTTACACAATTGTATATTTGTACATTTGTCTTCTTGAATGTATCCAGTAAAAAAAAAATATAGAAGAAAGAAAAAAGAATGTGTGAAAAACGCACCAAGAAAAAAAAAAAAAAAAAAAAAAACTATCCAAACAGTAGTGAATAGTGTCAAATAATATCTAAATAGTAAAAGTTGTATATCAAATTGGTAACTTTGATTTCAAAAAGAAAACGTGTCGATACGTGGCCTTTTTACCTTCAACAGCGTTGTAAAAACTTAATGCTTTCGTCTGAAGATGGGAAAAAGGAAGCCAACTGTCTTCTGCAATTATTTTTAGATTCAATCAATGGATTTCATCAAGACTCAATTCCATTCACTTTCACTATAAATAGAGAGGCAACTTTCACCACAAGGCAGAGCAAGTAAAGCGAGCAAAGAGGAGATCAGAGCCTTCAAGAGTGTTCCCTAAAATTTTCTCTTAGCTTTTGTAATCTCTTTCCTTTCAAAAATCTATTCCTTTGTATTCATTCCTTTGCTATCAACAAGCTTGTTTATAATCAACAACTCTCTCTTATAATCAAGGTATATTTTCAATACAAAAGTTATTTTCAAATTCAAATCTTTATATTTTTATTTTTGTGTTTTTATGTTCAATTTTTTGCAATAAATTAGACAAAATTAGACATTAATTATTTCTATTTTTATACTTGGAGTTCATAGACAGAATTAATATTTTGTATGCATGACCTATTGTATGTCTTGAGTGTGAAATGGTATTAGAGTCAAGTTTTGCTTAAGAACTTAGTGGTATTACGAGTTGGAACAGTATTTAATCACTAATTTAGTTCGAATTGAATTTCTTATGAATGGCTTGGTGAGCTTAGATAGTGGTGTTTAAGGGCAGAAGGAGCGTAAGTCTCGTGTTGATCTGCTTGAGGTGGTCCATGTTCAGGAAATTATTTGAATTGATTGAGGACAAGATTGTGATTATTTTATGTGAAAATGAGTAATATTATAATGAAATTAAGTAGATCTAGTTCTTCCAGATCTCTTAGGTCTAACGATAGTTCTGCGTCTTCATCTGATAATTCTACACACTCTTCACTTACACAAAATGTTATTAATAGTCAAGAAGTAAATATAGCATAAATAGAAAATCAATTACATAATTGGTCAATTCCACACATGAAAATTAATACAATATATCAACAAGGAAATTTCAAATTTAGTCAAAATTATTCAATTAAAACTGAAGAAAAAACTATTTCTCTTAATCAAAATTTAGAAAGTCTTCAATTATTATGTCAAAACACTATTAATCATCATAGAAAGAAATTTAATTATATGCATATAGGATTAGTTCAAGTTGCAATAAAGCCCTTGTTTCACTTAGGTTTAGATATTCCTACATTTGTTTGCGTAAGAGACGCTAGGTCAACAAAATTTATTGATTCTGTCCTTAGCATGATTGATTCCAACTTTGCAAATGGTCCTATTTATTTTAACTATTTTTTGAACTTCTCCATGAATATAAATGATCCAAGTATTCTCTCAAGTTTAACCTTAAACATTAAAACCAAAAATATGAATTTTGTAGAAAAAGCTCAAAGTATAACAATAATTTGTAGGATATATTATAAAGTCATGACTACTCAATTAAATCCTAGAGTTGTGTGTCAATCTATCAAAGATGAAACATTATTATTACAATATAATCCTAACAATACTCAAGTTTTTGTTCCTAAAAAACTAAAATGGAATGAAATTACTCAAGGAGGTCAATGGGAATTAGAAAATTTAACAAATACAAAACCAATCAAACCTTTAACAACTCCTTCAAAAATTATACAACATATAGATGATATTGTTCAAACAAAATTTAGTTCGACTTCAAAATTTTCATTTGCTCAAGATTTTATTTCTGTAAGATCTTCTACTTCAAATACTAATTTAAATAGTGTCGATTTTACTCCAAAAATTCCTATTCCTATATATTAGCAACAAGAATCTCCTCCTGTGTCACCTACACATTTCGACATGTATCATAATCAAGTTAATATTATTCATAAGAAAAATTATAAAAAGACTAATTTTACTCATAATGTAGAATGGATAAAATTATATTATTTTTCCTCTAACAATAGTCATAAAAGAGCTTATTTTCAAACACTTTCTCCTCAAGCTAGAAATGCATTAAGAAAGCAATATGAAAAATACATGAATCAAAAGAAAATGACTATTCCTTTTTTCCATTAGTTTTTCAAACTTAGAAAACAAAGAAAATAACTTATAACTTTAAGAAATGAAGAAAGACATCAATTAGCAATAAAACACTCATAAAATGTTCAAAAAAGAATTTCAATAATAACCTCAAAATTAGGTTCTTAACCACCCCTCAATAATCATGAATTTAATTTTGATAATAATTGAATTCCTGCTTCACCCTTCAAAATTCTAAAAACCAAAGATGAACAAAGTCTCATAATTTATAAAAATATTAGACAAGTTCAACAACAATTAAATTATACAAATAATTCTTTTCAACATTTAAATCAACAAACAACAAAAATTTCTCGATTTTTGTTTTCTTCTGCCTTAGGAAAGAAATAGGAGAAACATCAAAATCAATTTTTTCTTTACCAAAATCAACTTTTTCTTCAAACTTTTATTCAATTTTATCATCATCATCATCATCATCATATTCTGCTAAGCCTTTAGATCAACCTTTTATTATTCCTATAAATATTGCAAAATCAAACATACAACTCGTTACAACAACAAAAATAATGTTAAAAGAATACAACTTAGATTAGATAAACTTAGTATTAATGGTATTAATCAAAATAAGAATCAAATTCAAACCATAACAAAAAATAAATAAGAAATCAATAAAATAGAATAACAATTCAAAATGACTATAGATTCAATAGTTAACCCCCTTTAAACAACTAATACAATTTCTAATAATTTTGTAAGTAGAAAAAATTATTATTCAAAGCCCTGTTTTCCTGACGTTCAATTAGAAGAAAGAAATTATCAATTAGCTGTTAGTTATGATGGTAGTGGTTTTTATGAATGAAATATAGATGGAATGAATGAACATCAAATAATTAATTTAATTCATGAAATGATGATGACTGCTAATGCTTATAGAATCAAGACTAGTAATTCTGATTTTCATGCTATCAGTGCCTTAGTAATAGGATTCACTGGTTTACTTAAAGGATGGTGGGATCATTATTTGAGTTAAAATGATAGGGAATACATATTAAATGCAAAAAAGACAATAATTAAAGAAAAAGGAACATCAGTCCAAATTTATGAAGAATATACTGTCAATACTTTAATATTTGTAACAACAAAACATTTTATAGGAGATCCAATCTATTTTCAAGAAAGAACTTCTGAAATCCTTAACACTCTTAGATGTCTAAAACTCTAAGATTTTAAGTGGTATAAGGATATGTTTTTAGTTAAAGTTATGTCAAGACTTGATTCTGAAAGTCATTATTGGAAAGAAAAATTTATATATGGGTTACCAACTTTATTTACTGAAAATGTTAGACAAAGAATAAGAAATATCCATAATGGAAGAATTCCTTATGAGTCATTAACATATGGAGAACTAATTACTTTTATTAATAATGAAGGTTTAGATCTTTGCACAAACATCAAATTAAATAGTCAAATGGAAAAAAAAAAACAAGATAGTAAGAAAGAATTAGGAAAATTTTGTTCATATTATGGGTATAATACAATAATAGCCCCTTCAAAAAGGAAAAATAAACAAAATAATGCAAAAGGTAAAAAACCATTAATTGAGTCAAAAAATTTCAAAAGATATTTGTAAAATTGAATCCTAATAAATCAAAACCTTCTAGCAAAACAACTCTAAAAAAGAAAGCTCCAATAACTCCAACTTGTTATAAATATGGCAAAGTAGGTCATTATTCAAAAGATTGTAAACTAGAAAGCAAAATAAATTCTCTAGAAATCAGTGATAAACTTAAAAATTTAATGATAGAATTAATGATTAATAAAGAAAATGAAGATTCAAGTAAAAATTACAAACCAAAAGAAAATAATCAAATATTAATAACCCAAGAAATATCAAGTGAAGAGTCAAGTCAAGTTGAAGATGAATCAAATGATAAAAAATATTGTGATGGTATTTGTGCATGTTCTTATAAATCGATAAATTTGATTTCAAAAAATTTAAAAACCCTTTTAGATATTTTTATTCACAATTATTTGTCCTCATAAATACAATATATTTTCAATTTTGGTATATTAAAGATAAACTCATTAAATATCTTATTCATGCTTCAAAAAGTGTACTAAATTTTGATTTTTCTTTACAAATGGAGCAAGAATTGATTAAGTTTGGGAAATTCACTCTTCCAGTGTTTCCTAAAAGTAATTTTTCATTTCGAATTCATAAAGATATAGAAGGTTTAGACATATCACAAAAATGTATTTTAGACAATCTTTGAAATGCAAAAAGTGATATTCAAAAGTTGGAAGCTTTAAATGCTTTGTCTTTTCATTTTAAATAGTTAAATGAAAACTTAGACAGTTTTATTAACCCTTCAAGTTTTGATATGCATTGCATCCCAATGAATACAGATCTTGAAAGTTTCAATTACAGGAAAATTTCCAAAGAATCCAAAGCTACATTTTCAAAATCTCTTCAAAATGAATTTCCAAAACTTTCTCATGAGAGCCTAAAGTTTCAAAAATGAAGATTTTCATTTTTCAAACAAAAGAATTTAAATCTCCTCCGAGACCTTAGATAGATGATAAGTCAAAAGGCTCAAACTACAGGAGAAGCTAAGCAAGAACATATAATGCAATTTTTTGCTGACTGTAGCACTTTTGGAGTTACTATTTAAGGGATGAGTTGCATTTGGCATACTCACTATGACAACACCAATTATGAATGTTCAAAGATTGATCCCTTGTGTAAGGAAATTCCATTAAAAAGGCATGACTGTAAGTGTGCTCTTACTTACAGTGTTTGCAAGGTCAACATTGACTTAGACAGATATTGACCCTTAGTGATCAAATTCAATAATGAGTCAAGAGAACTAACCTCTGCTCTCCTTATGGATTACGAATTATTTTATCAATTAATTTTCTCCCATCCTAATCAAACAGATGGATTTGGAAAAAAATTAACAATTTGTGTATTAAATGCCTTCATCCGAGACTTTAAATTAGTTGAACTCATTATTGAAAGTAAGCCTCTTGAATGGTCGAACGATGAAGGAGTCTATCCGGCCCAACATCTAATCCTTCTCAAAGCCAATCATAGAAAACATCAATTGTTTCGTATAGAGGACCCTTGGCCTTGTACTAAAGTCAACCTCAAAAAACAAATCAAACATTGAAAGTCAAGAATGATTGCAAGAAACCTTAATTCTAAGATTTATAGTTATTCTAACTATAATCTCATCGTTGAGGATAATATTAAAAAAATCATCTCTACAAATGACTTTCCAGAAGTCCTTTTTCCATTCCAAACTCAATTGACCTATCTTGTTGATAAATATAAAATGGATTACGTCATTGAAAAAGAAGCTCAACAAGTTTTTGAAAAATATCTCTTGGAAATGCTCAGTTAAAAGATATCAAGAATCTTTTGTACATTTGTATCTTTATACATTTTTCTCCTTGTATTTATCTAGTAAAAAAAAATTGTAAAGAAGAATGTGTATAAAACGCAGGAAAAAAAAACTATTTAAATAATTTTAAATGGTTAAATACTATTTCAACAGTAGATTTTGTATACCAATGTGCTTTTCAAAGAGAAATGTGGAGAAAGAATTTATTCTCCTTAGGCTTCTTTCAAAAGACATTTGACAAGAAAAGAAATTTACCTCATTCGGCAAACTTCAAGAATACAACCAACTATTTAAGTTTTGATTGCAGATTTCAAAAACTTTCAAGCACGCAGATTTCATCAAGACTCAATTTTGTTCACTTCCTCTATAAATAGAGAGGCAACCTTCATCACAAAACAAAGCAAGGAAAGCTAAGACTAGAGCCTTCAAAAGTGTTCCCCAAAAAATTCTCTCAATTTTTGTAATCTCTCTCATTCCAAAAATCTATTCATTTGTAGTCATCTTTATGTTGTCAACAACCTTGTATTCAAGTTCAACTCTATAATCAAGGTATAATTTTCAATACAAAAGTTATTTTCATATTCAAATTTTTGTGTTCTTATGTTCAATTTTCTGCAATAAATTAGACAAAAATAGACATTAAATATTTCTTTTTTTCTGTTTAGATTCCTTAGATAGATTTAATCTTGTGTGTAAATAAAAAACATTTAAAATTGAATAAAATTAAAAGGATAAATATAAAAAATTAAAGTGAAGTGATAGAAATTTTTTAAAATAAGATTAATGAGATAAATATAAAAATAATTAAAAATAAAAGGATAATATAAAATAAAAGGGGTGATATAAATTTAAAATAAAAGATAAATTGGGAAAAAATAAATTAAAAACATAGATAATTTTTTTTTTTAAAAAAAAGGTTTTTGTAAAAAACAAAAGGGTTGATTTTTTGGAGATTTTTGAAACCCACCTTCTCACATACTTGCATTCACCGTCAATTTTTTTTGAGAAATTTTAGGATTTTCTTGCAATATTTCATCATAGATTTTTTGGGAATTTTTCACTCGAATTGGTGGGTTTCAACCACCTCCCATATTCGATATTTCGTCAAAATATTGGTGAAATTTCCTGATTTTTCAAACTTTGAATACATCTCATTCATATACCTAAAATACTTTTCTCATTATTTTCTTTCACATCTTCCTTCTTTTTTTTCTCTTCTCGATTTTTTTTATTAATTTCATTAATTTGTTTACACTTTAGTAATTTTTGAATAAATTTATATTTTTAATATTTTAAAATAAAAAACATTTTAAATTAAATAAAATTAGAAGGATAATTATAAAAAAAAATTAAAATGAAGTGACATAAATTTTTAAAAATAAGATTACTGAGATAAATATAAAAAATAATTAAAAATAAAAGGATAATATAAGACAAAAAGGGTGATATAAATTTAAAATAAAAGATAAATCGGGAAAAAAATCATTTAAAAACACAGATAAATTAAAAAAAAAATTGTTTTTGCCAAAAAAAAAAATTGTTGATTTTTTTTTTAAACCCACCATGCATTCACCACCGATTTTTTTTTTTTTCCGTAAAATTTTAGAATTTTCTGGAAATATCAATGATATTCATTGCCTCAATGAAATTTCATAATTTTCCTCAAATATTAGCGATATTCACCACCGATTTTTTGACGATTTTTGTCCTGAAAATCGATGGTCGATTTTGTTTCATCCACCTCCCATATTCATATTTTGCCGAAAATATTGCACAAATTTCCCAAATTTTCAAACCTTGAATACATCCATTCATATACCTAAAATACTTTTCTCATTATTTTCTTTCACAACTTCCTTCTTTTTTCTCCTCTCGATTTTTTTATTCGTAATAATAAATCATATGACTAAATCCTTTCTTCAAACTGTTTCTTTAATCAAAAATATTTTAGATAAGTTTAAAGTTAATTTCATCCTTCTTATATGTTTTTTTTAATCCACACTTTAATATTATATTTATATTATGTGGATATATTTTAGGATTTATGATATATGTAAATTTTCACAAAAATTTATTGTAAAGACAGTTAAAAAAAAATTGAAAATTTTAAAATAAGTGAAAGAGAAATGAAATGAAAAGAAAAGAAAATACGATCAATTTGATAGGTGGAAATATTTTTATTATTATATTAAAAATTATTTTATCTAAAAAAATTCTAAATTCTTGTTGGATAAAGATATTTGATACATGCAAATATAAACACTAAAACTTACAATAAACCTTCCTATGTGCCCAAAAATTTGTAATCCCCAAACTACTCTTATTATCTAATACTTCGTTTTGTCTCCATCTCATCTCATTTCCACTCTTCTTTCTCTTTTTTTTTTTTTTTTTCAAAAAAAAAAAATTGTTTCATTATTTTTAGATAAACATTATAATTATATTTTTCACTAAAAATAAATAATAACATTAAAATCATAATATTTTAAAAAATCATACAAATTTTTATCATTTTTATAATGAATATTAAATTATAAGGAATAAATCTAAAATAAATGAATGATAATTATTTAATGAATAATGTAATGATAAATTTGGTATATAATAAAAATGCAAATTAGGTCTATTTTGTTAAAATATGATAATATTTTACTAGAAAGGAAACAAATACTAAAAAAAAATTTAATGAATGATAAATAGTAATAGTATTTTATTTAAAATAATTAGAAAACAAATAAAATTTAGTTTTAGAATATGCAAATAACCAACTTTCTTCATTGTTTATATAAATTAACTTCTTAATCACTATCACAATATTCTAAACATGTTTTGGTCTAAATTTTTGTAGTAATTGGTAATTTTTGAATTCCAAATTATTTTTAAAAATTAATGAAATTATTAATGAATCAAAAGCATTAAATCTTACGTGATTTAAAATTCATTTGTCTTATTCAAAAATTAGAAGAAATATTGTTGTGTACGAAGGACAATCATTTTTTACTAGTTTTGGTCTAAGAAATTATGATCTTAATTAGTTTAATTTTTGAATTCAAAATTATTTTTAAAAGTGATTAAACTCATTCACGAATCCCGGCCATGCATTAAGTCACATTTGGTTAAAAACATTTTGCCTAATGAGAAAATTCATGAAATTTAGCAAACTCATTGAGTAAGTTACAAGTTTTTGCTCACTAATTGGAGGAGTATATACGACAGATATGAAGATATTCAACTTTCTGAAAGAGATATTATTTGGAGAGATGGAGATATTTAACTTTCTATGCTACAGATGGAAATATTCTTATAAGAATATTTATTAACTTTCATTGTATATAGGATTATTTCCTTTTCCTTTTATTGTTTTTGTATATAATACCATTGTATCTTTTAAAGAATATATAAGAAAAAATATTTTCTCAAGTCTTGTCGGTATATGTTTGGACAAGGGTTGATACATGCTTAAATAAAGACTAATATATGAGAGAGTTATAGGTTCTTCACTTAATAATTGAAGTTGTATATGTCTCAATGTGGGTGTTAGAAAATTAGCTAACTCAACCTAAGGTAATCACCTTAGAGGAGGAATGAATAGGGTGATAGTCTCTTTTTACAAAAATAAACTATGTGAATGCAAGATATAATTATATACAAATTATATAATAAAAAATAACACAAAAAGAGCTGCATATGAAATAAAAGAGTTGGGATGAGAGAATGCAAACATATGATTTATAGTGGTTTGGCCCAATCCTGACCTACATAGACTCTCTTCTAGCTTTAATTACAAACATGAGGTTCCACTAATTCAAGACTTCTAGGCTAAGCCTTCAAACTTTACAATTGGATTAATCACTTTCAATGGGCACTTACAAATTCTTTAAAAGATACCTCACTCTTGAACTCCCCAAGTGATACCCTACACTTGGCAAACATTAAGTGATACCTCACACTTAAATTTTTTCCTCAAGTGATACACCACAGTTGAGCTCACCTCACAAAGGTTACAAATAATAGAAAATTCAACTCACAAAATCCTAGTTTAAGTTTATGGTCAAGTGAATACAAGATAAAAATTAGGATTGAGTGGTGTAATAATGATATGTAAGTTTAAGGATAAGATGCACTAAAAAAACACTCCTTTAAAGCTAAAATATATTCAAGAAAAGTTTAGGAAGATTAAGCTTTTTAAAAAAAAAAACATATGAAGGTTCTAGCCTTTAAATAAGGAAGAGAAGCCCAAACTAGTCGTTAGTCATATCAAAGTCATTCTTAGTTGAGTTCCAATTGACTAGTGAACTAGTCATTAGGTATTTAATGCTCTTACAGGTGACCGTTAGGTTCAGTCGAACCTTAACTAAGAAAGGGGTGCCCTCGACCTAGAAAGGGTTTCCTTTAATCAAGAAGACAATCCTTCTAGAAGAGAGAAAATTTTGAACTCCTTGACTAGCCATCGACCAAGAAAGGGCTACCAATTGACTAATTCCCTAACTAGTTGAGTCTGTTCAGTCCACTCTTAAGCGATTGGACCTTTTTTAGCACAACAATCATATTTTTTACTTCAAAACCTTTTAAATAAGTTTTAGAAAGTATTTGGGACAAAGTTTTAGTTAAGAATAAGAAATCATCTAGTTATAAAAATAAAAAAATAAAACCAAAATAACTCTTAGATGATTTTTGGTGCAAAACAAATAAAATAAAATGCATGAAAAACTTAGTGTTCTAACAACCTTATAAAGAGATCCTATGACGTATCTTGTGAAGGCTCTTTTCTTTGAAGCTTCGTCTTCTTTATTGATTTTCCTTTGGCATGATTTAGTCTTTGTAATTGTCACTTTGGAAATCATTTTGCTTAGTCATACTTCAAATATAATTATTAGTTTAAATCTTGTTTTGTTATCAAAATCGAGATTAACCAAACCTTAGTTTCACAATGGGATAATATATGCTCAAATAAAGGATAGCATATGCATAAACCAAGAGGAACACATACTTACATTTAGTTAAACCCAAATTTAGTTAATCTTGATTTTGATGATAGAAAATAAAGGTTTGAAATTGATAATATATATTTTAAATGTGTTTGAGTATAAATACTTCTCAAGAGGCAATACAAAAGACAAGTTAAAAAGAAACAAAAATAAATGAAAAAACCTCAAAAAGATGATATCTCAAGATAATATTTTTCTTAAAATCTCTTTATAAGGTAGTTGGTGTAATGTATTGAATTTTGTATTTTATTAAAGCATCTTATTTCATCCATAAGTTCTAAATCAATATTATAGTTTATAAATTGGATGAAAAATTGTTTTGAAGAACAATCTAAGCCCAAATTGGTCAAAATCATTCTAAAATGTTTTTCAATGGTTAAGGAGTTGATAGCCACATTTTTTCCCTAGGTTTTTTACCTTAAAATTACATGTTTCTCATAGTTTACGGAACCTATTGATTGGTTAGGGTTAACCAAAAAAGGGAACAAAAATTGCTCAAGTTGGCAAATTTGTATTTCAACCAGTTAGACCTGTTACACTATAGTCAACTCAATGACTAGTAACTAATTTGACCAAAAGGTCAATTAGTCGATCTAAACTATGCCTAATGGCTATTATGAGTCTCCAACTCTTATTTAAAAGCTTCAAACTTCTTATATTACATGGGAAATAGTTTAAAATCATCCTTAAATATTATTTCAACCTTAAAAAAGTCTATTTGAGTACATCTTGCTTCAAAATTTGAATGTCGATGTACTTTAATCCTAGTTTTATCTTGTATCCATTTGAACCTTAATTTGTACTAAGATTAATCTTTTATCAACTCTAACCTTGTGAGGTATTGCCAAAGGTGAAACCACTCGAGGATCTCAAGAATAAAGTATCTCTTGAGATGGTCCATTGGAATCCTAATTCAAAAGGAATAGTTTGAAGACTTCAATTTTAAAAGTCTTGTTATAAAGGGTACTTTTGAACACTATAGTCCAAATGTAAAAACTTTGAAGGTTTTGGGTCTAAAAGTCTTAATTTAATAGAACCCTCATGCAATTAAAATTTGAGAGAAATGGATGTAGGTTGAGTTACATCAAACCACTATAAAAATCTATTATTTGCATAATTTCTTCTCTATTTACTCTTATATGCAATTGATTTTTCATTGTATTTGCTTATTATTATTATAATTGTAACTTGAATTCTTATTTTTATAAATTTTGAAAAATTAAACATCGCCCAATTCAACTCCTCCTAGGTGATTACCTTATATTGAGTAACACGTAATCCCAATACATCTAATTTTCCCTTTGTCCCAAAAATATAATCTTTGGTTGAAAATTTTTTCGTCTTCAAAGTTGAAATCACTAATCAATTTTTCTTCATAATGCACATAAATGTTTGGAGATGTTTGAGGTATTGATATATTGATTATGAAAATATAAAGAAATTATCAGAGTATACAATTGAAAATATTGTATGAAGGTAAAAAATATCAAGCAATTGCAAAAGAAGTTTATGCATCATGCATCTAGTTAAGAAAACTATTATGTGCGTTGCTATTTTTATTATGAGAAAACATGAAAGTCATTGTTAATTTAATTATTCTTTAGTTATAAAAACAAGATGAATTCAAAATTATATATACATGTTTGAAAATATCATAGATGGGAGGGTGTTTGGTAAAACTTAATACTTATTATCTAATGACTTAAGTTAAATTATATTTAAATTTTTGACTTAAAACTTATTACTTAATTTTTACTTTAAGCATTAAGGTTGTTTGATAAAATTAACTTAAAACTTATTCTAAATCATTAAATTGACATATTCATCCTCATAAATTATAACTATGGTAAAGAAAATTGAGTAATAGTAAAGGTCATGGAGTAGCAAAATAGATTGTGGAGGTAAGTAAGGTAAATGGAAGTAAAAAGGTAAAATGAAGATGTGAACTTAAAAATAAATTAATTATTTTTTCTTATTACTTAAATTTGTTTTTTATTTTAAGTCATACCATTAAGTTATTTTACTTAATTTACTTAATGACTTAAATTAAGTTATTAAGTTGGTTTACCAAACGCCTACTTAGTTTCATACAATTTTGAACATAAAAATTTAGTTTCATAAATAAAATTGTATAAACTTGATATAATATTAATATAAATCATTTTAAGGTATACTTAATTAATTAATTACATAAGTGATATATTCATGAATTTAAGTTGTACAAATTAAAAAATTAGGTGCCCTTTAAATCCAAAAACTTTACAATAACTTCTAAAAAAAATGTTTAAAAATTAATATTCTATTGAACACACTTTTTAATTATTATTTTTAAAATTAATAATTTGATAAAAAAAAAAAAAAAAAAAAAAAAAAAGTGGGAGCTTTTGCACAAAATATATAGATTTAAAATTCACTTTAAAATTTTTTAAAATTTAAAATAGTAATTTTTTTTATACCTCAATTCTTTTTGAATCGTTAATGAAATCATTACCTTTTCAATTTGAAAGTTACTACTATTTTTTGATAGTATATTCCAAATTGATACCAAAACAGATATATATATATATATATACATTGAATTTTAAAAATATTTTGTAGACCCTTAAATTTGTTTCATTTAATTTATTTATTTATTATTATCTTTTTAACCTAATATTTTAAACCCATTTTATTTTTATTTTTATTGTTATTATTATTATTTATTTTATTTTTATCCTTTTTTTCATTTTCTATTTCTTACTTTTCGTTTTTTTTTTCTCATTTTTCCCCTATTCTCTTTCTCATTCCCACGACAACTCCCACTTACTCCCCATTTTCTTCCCATTTTCCCACACTCATAACCATCTCTTTTTTCTCCTAATCTATTTCTTTTCTCTTTCCACACCATTATACCCACGACAGGCACTACCGACGATGTCATTGCGGTGACGCCACTACCAGTCGACAGTCCCTTCCACTGCCATCTATCCAACGCTGACGACCAGATATCTCTTTCTTTCTTTCTTTCTTTCTCATTCCCATGGTGGTTGCCCATCTTAACATTAGCGATGTCATTGATGGCAACGTTGTTGTCGACGACAATTTTTTCCAACGTTGGCGGTTGCCTCTCTCTCTTTCTTTATTTCGTCGTCTCTCCACCACAACACCCATTTCTTCCACTTTCATTTTAGAGGCTTCAAAAATGGTAAGTAATCCTTTATTTCTTTCTTTTGATTTCCATAGTGCTTTGTTTGGAGACTTGGGTTTTGTTTGTTGGGCTTTGGATTGTGTTTACAGGCTTTGAAGATACTAGGCTTACATGGTTGTTGATTTGGGTTGCAAATTTGTGTGATTTAGGCTTGCATATTATTAGATATTATTGTTGGGCTTATTTGAATTTCTTTGATTTTTTATTAGGTTTTTCTTGGTGTTTGGATAGATGTTTTGGCACTATTCTGAGAATGGGAAAAACATGGAAGCGGTTGGAAAGGAAAAACATGGAAGCAATTGGAATAGGTGAAGATAGGGCATGGGTTGGACTGACTGAGGATCGGAATTTTTAGGATTAAAAAGAAAGATTGGAGCAAAAAATAAGGGGAGGACAACTCTCAAGACTTTTATGAATCTTCTTTATATTTTCTGTGCATATTTGTGAGAGGGTTGAGAGTTTTTGTATATTTGAGCTTCATTTTGGAAGCTTTTGAAGGTCATTACTATTACTAGGGCTGCACTATAATGGTTACTCGTTAATCCTTGTCTTCCCATCTTTTGTTGTATATATTTGTTTTAATTTTCTTCCTATATGCATGTAAATGGATTGTTGATGTCTAGATTTTTATTGTATGCATATCTGTTTAATTTGTTAATTATTTGTAATTCATGCAATCATTTTTGTTTCATTTTATTTGCTATTTGTGCTTAATATGGTCTGAAAGCCTTTACTTATTTATTTTTATCAATGAAAATGTATGAGAAGTGTAGTTTATTTATTCATATTTTAGTTGGTGGAATAATCCAATAATGTGATAATGTTTTTGTTTGAAAAATATTTTTATTTTTTATTTTTCTTTATTTTAATGAATTAAAATTCTTTTTGGAATAAAAATTAGTTCTTTTAAATAAAGGTTTGTTTACTCATTAGGGGTTTTTTTATTAATAAATGAAAACAATTTTCTAAAAATTATATAAGAAATTTTTTTTGTATAAATAAAACTCTTCAAAATAAAAATTGAAAAAGTGATTTTTAATAAAAGTAAGAAAAAAAAGGATTTAGAATAAAACTGAAAAAGAATGAAGCAAATCTCTTTTAAAAAAATGGAATTTCTCTTTTTAACAAATTGAGATTTTCTTTTAATAATTTTTTTAAATAAGAATAATAAATAATAAATCTTTTTTATAATATGGTATTAAGTTTTTAATAAATTTGAACTTTTCTTTATATAATAAATTTGAAATATGCTTTTTAGAATAAAACTAGGGTAACTTTATTTGAATAAATTGCAAAGATTTTTTTTTAAATAAAATTAAAAGTTTGGTAAAGGAAATTAAAACAACTTTTAAATATTATCTAATTCAAATAGAAGTTGCTTTTTGGTGAATAAAAAAACAAAAAAATGGATTGAAAGACTTTTGTCAATAACTGTAAACAAAATCATTTTTAAGTTAAGTTAGATTTTTTGAATTAATCACAAACTTATCCTTAATCAATTCAAATAATTTCCTAAACTAGGACCACTACAAGCAGATCAACAAGAGACTTACGCTCATTCTACCATTAAACACTGCTATTTAGGCTCACCAAGTCGTTCACAGGAAATTTAATTCAAACTAAGTAAGGACTAAATTAGTGATGAAAGACTATTTTCAATTCGTAATACCACTAAGTTCTTAAGCAGAACGTGACTTTGATACCATTCACACCTAGAACATAAGTAGTTAATGCACACAAAAGATTAATTTTGTCCATGAACTCAAGCAGAAAAATATAGATATTTAATGTTTAATTTTGTTTAATTTATAGAAAAAAATTGAATATAAGAACAAAGAAATTGATCTTCAAATAAAACTTTTGTATTGAAAATTATACCTTGATAACAAGAGAGTTTTGATTACAGACTGGCTTGTTGACAACAGATGAATACAAAGAAAGAGATTTTTTAAAAAAGATCATACAAAAGCTAAGAAGAGAATTTTCGAGAACACTTTCTAACTCTTAGTCACTCACTCTTGTGTCTCTACCTTGGATTGATCTTGAAGTCTCTATTTATAGGAGAAATTGACGGGCTTGAATTTGGTTGAAGTTTGTGAATGTGAAGTGAGATTGAATCCGAAAATAATTGCAAAAGACAACTAGCCTCTTTCTTCCCATCTTTGGATGAAAGCATTAAATCTTTGTAGGGATGTTGTAGGTAAAAAGGCCATGTATCTGCACGTTTTCTTTTTGAAATCAAAGTTATCAATTTAAAAGACAACTTTAACTATTTGAAATTATTTGAGTACTATTCAACACTATTTACCACTATTTGAATAGTTTTAAAATTTTTTTTTTTAACAAAGAAATTGATCTCAAAATAAAACTTTTGTATTGAAAATTATACCTTGATTATAAGAGAGTTTTGATTACAAACTGGCTTGTTGACAGTAGAGGAATATAAAAGAAGAGATTTTTGAAATGAGAAAATACAAAAACTAAGAAGAGAATTTTGGAGAACACTTTCTAAATCTTGGTCGCTCGCTCTTATGCCTTTGCCTTGTGATGAACTCTGAGCCTCTATTTATAGGAAAAAATGTCGAACTTGAAATTGGTGGAAATTCATGTACTTGAAAATTTTGAAATCCATCATAAAGTGTTGAGACAATTGGAACTCCGATTGAACCAATTTCTCCTAATGTACATGAAGTCTTCTGACAAGGGGGAGATAATGTCTTCAGGTAGGAAATGAAATTTTCTTCTCCTATGTTGATTTATACTATTAGTCACTATTTGAATAGTGAGTTGAATAGTACTTGATATGATGATTTTTTTTTTATTATTTTTTTTAATAGGGGTGGTTGAACCTTTGTATAATTTAATTGTTGTTGAACTTGTTTAATATCTTTGTAAATTAAGGGACTTTGTTCATCTTGGTTTTTGAAATTTTGAAGGGTGAAGTAGAAATTGAATTATTATCAAAATTAAATTGATGATTATTTAGAGGTGGTTAAGAACCAAATTCTGAGGTTATTGTTGAAATTCTTTTTTGAACAATTTATGTGTGTTTTATTGTTAATTGATGTCCTTCTTTATCTCTTAAAGTTATGAGTTGTTTTCTTTGTTTTCTAAGTTTGAAAAACCAATGGAAAAAAGGAATAGTCATTTTCTTTTGATTCATGTATTTTTCATATTGTTTTCTTAATGCATTTCTACCTTAAGGAGGAAGTGTTTGAAAATAAGTTCTTTTAGGACTATTGTAAGGACAAAAATAATTTAATTTTATTCATTCTACATTAGGAGTAAAAAGAGTCTTTTTATAATTTTTCTTATGAATAATATTAACTTAATTAGGATACATGTTAGAATGAGTAGGTGACACACGAGGAGATTCTTGTTGTTAATAGACAGGAATAGGAATTTTTTTGAGTAAAATCGACACTATTTAAATTCATATTTGAAGTAAAAGATCTCGCATAAATAAAAATCTTAAGTAAATGAATATTTTGGAAGTTGGACTAAATTCTATTTGAATAGTACCATCTGTATGTTGTATAATTTTTGAAGGAGTTGTTAAATGTTTAATTGATTTTGGATTTGTTAAATATTTTAATTCCCATTGACCTCCTTGAGTAATTTCATTCCATTTTAGTTTTTTAGAAATAAAGGTTTGAGTGTTGTTAGGATTATATTGTAATAATAATGTTTTATCTTTGACAGATTGACACACAACTCTAGGATTCAATTGAGTACTCATGACTTCATAATATATTCTATAAATTATTGTTATAGTTTGAGTTTCTTCTACAAAATTAATATTTTTGGTTTTAATGTTTAAAGTTAAACTTGAGAGAATACTTAGATCATTTATGTTTCTGGAGAAGTTGGGAAAACAGTTAAAATAAAAAAGACTATTTGCAAGGTTTGAATCAATCATGCTAAGAACAAAATCAATAAATTTTGTTGACCTGACGTCTCTTAGGCAGACAAACACATGAATATCTAAACCTAAGCGAAACAAGGGTTTTATTGCAACTTGAACTAATCCTGTATAAATATAATTAATTTCTTTCTATGATGATTAATAGTGTTTTGATTTAATAATTGAAGACTTTCTAGATTTTGATTAAGGGAAATAGTTTTTTCCTCAATTTTAATTGAATAATTTTGGCAAAATTCAAAATTTCCTTGTTGATATATTGTATTAATTTTCATATGTGGAATTGACCAATTATGTAACTAATTCTTTATTTGTGCTATATTTTTTTCTTGACTATTAACAATATTTTGAGTAAGTTATGTGTGTATAGAATTATCAAATGAAGATGCAGAACTATCATTGGACCTAAGAGATTTGGAATAACTAGATGTACTTAATTTCTTTATAATATTACTCATTGCCACATAAAATAATCACAATTTTATCTTTAATCAATTCAAATAATTTCAGGACCACCACAAGCAGATCAACACAGGACTTACGCTCCTTCTGCCCTTAAATACTGTTATCTAGGCTCACCAAGCCGTTCATATGAAATTCAATATTGGTCTTACAAATACTATAAGTAAGTGCATACTTACAGTCATGCCTTTCTAGTGGAATTTCCCTACACAAAGGATCAAGTTTTGGACATTCAATATTGGTGTTGCCATAATGAGTATGCCAAATGAAACACATCCCTTGAATAGTAACTCCAAATGTGTTGCAGTCAGCAAAAAATTGTATTATATGTTCTTGCTTAGCTTCTCTTGTAGTTTGGGTCTTTTGACTTATTATTTGTCTAAGGTCTTGGAGGATATTTAAATTCTTTTGTTTGAAAAATGAAAATCTTGATTTTTGAAATTCTAAGTTTTCATCAGAAAGTTTTGGAGATCCATTTTGAAAAGATTTTGAAAATGTAGCTTTTGACTTCTCATAAATTTTCCTATAATTGAAACTTTCAAGATCTATATCCATTAGGAGGCAATGCACATCAGAACTTTAAGGGTTAGAAAAATTGTTTAAGTTATCATTTAACTATTTAAAATGAAAAGATAAAGCATTTAAAGCTTCCAACTTTTAGATATCACTTTTTGCATTCCAAAGGTTGTCTAAAATGCATTTATGTGATTTGTCTAAACTTTCTATATATTTATGAATCCGAAATGACAGATTACTTTTGGGAAACACTGGAAGAGTGAATTTCTCAAACTTAATATGTTCTTACTCCATCTATTAAAAAAATTTTAGACTCATCGAAATTTTGAATATAAGGTAAACTTATTTCATGTTTCTTTTTGAACAAAAAAACATTTGGAAGATCAAAACAAATTTCTTTTATTCTCTTTTGAACTTTATCTTCTAGAAGTTGTTCTTCTACTTTTTTATATTGAATTTCTTTTGATAGAAAATTAATATGAACTTGTTTTTTTTTTTTTTAATTAAATTTATCCTTTTATTTATTGAATCACTTTGGACTTGATGTATTTCTTTTTTGGTTAATGGACATATAAAGGGGAAAAATATGGTGTTTCCTAATATTGTAGTTTTGACACCTTCATCAGTTACTTGAAATGGGTAAAGCAATGTAATAAAAGGAGTTCCTAAGATTAAAGGTTCGGTTATGTTTTGTACTAACACAAATTGAGTTCTAAAACAATAATTATCTTGACATATATGAACATTTTGAAGTTTGTATTCTATGTTTAATTTTCCTTTATTTGCAACAAAAAGTTCTTGTCCTATTTTTTCATAATATTAAGTAGGGATTAATCTTTCTTGAATTCAATTCATACTAACTCTTGAGTCTATTAATGCCATCATTTCTACTTCAAAATCTTTAATTATGACTTTTATATTTGTATACCACTTTGAAAATCTATTTTTGATATTGTATTTATAAATGATTCTATAAGAGTTTGTTTATCAGGCATTATTATTCTTAGATCTTAATTATCAGATGTTTCAGCAAAATTTTCTTGTTTGTATTATATTATATTTCTTATTTGTTCATTTTCTTGTTTTAATTGATCTAATTGCTTTTTTATTTCTTGTATTTCTTCTTTCAAATCTTCAATAGTTATAGGCTTTTGAATCTTTTTGAATTATTAAAAATTTCATCCATTGAGTATTGTGCAGGTATGATTTCTTGAGTTTTATTTGGACTTTTCGTGAGAATTAAATTTTTTAAGTTTTGAAAATAATTTTTTTATGTTTCCTCATCATTTATTTTGTCTATAACATAAAAAATAAAAAATAAAAAATAAAAAGTAAAAAAAAAACTTGCTTATCTACTTTTGAAGATATTACATTTATTATTTTAATTTTGTTTTTTTCTTTATTTTCTATTTTTTGTACTTCATTAATTTCACTTGTTTTCTCTATCTTTGATGTTGATCTCCAATTTAATCAGCCTAATAGAAAGTGCAAACAATCTAATTATTCCATAGTCCAACAAAATATAACAAGTGATTTTTCTCACAATAAATCATAGAAAATAAAAGAAAGCGCAAACAATCTAATTATTCCATAGTCCAACAAAATATAACAAGTGATTTTTCTCACAATAAATCATAGAAAATAAAAGAATGTATTGTAAAATGATTTTTTTAATACAATAATTTGGTCATATCAACTTTTAAAAAAATGTGAAAAAAATGTCATTATAAAAAATAATGAGTACAAACTAGAAATATAACAAATTTTATCTTGTGTTGATTAATTGAAAATATCTTCGAATAATTGAATACGAAATGCATTATCTCTCTCAATTGATTGAAAAAAGAAAACATGTAAAAAAAAAAAAAGGATTAGAGATGCAAAGTTTTGAGAAAAGATAAACAAAATGAGAATATAAATCTTACTAGAATGGAATTTAGATTTGATTTTATGAAATTGAAACTACTCAAATTGCAATCAATTTGTAGTTAGGTTTAGGATTTCAAGATAAAGAAAAACGATGGTAATTGTAATTTATAAGAAGACAAAGAAGTGCTTTAGATAAAGAAATAACTAATATACTTAGAGTATGTAGTATTAAATGTATTTTTAGTGAAAGTGTTTTTAGAAAAATCACTTCTAAAAGTGTTTTTTTAGGAAACACACGAAGGTAGAACCGATAAAGATTTCTTATTCAATTCATCCCTAAAGTTAAATACCTCATTCAATAATTATTTTTAATCCAATTTGTAGGAATCAATAGAAAAGGTAATTCTCTTATGATACACTAGACCAACCTTAGTTATTGATAGAGTGAATCAATCTACCATTTCTAGAAATTTCTCTTCTAATTGAAAAACGTAGTGTAATGTGTACACTATTCCTATCATGGAATAGATAAAATAAATCAGAAAATGGATTTTTGTTTAAGAATGAAATCTTATTGGAACTATCCATATTTGATTCATCATTCGGAACCATATCATATCTCGAAAATGATGAAATAAGATGAATTGAGACAATAAGAATGTGTTTGGGAGTGATTTTAGGAAACGTTTCTAGTCTTTTTAATACTTGAATAATAAAAAATTTTAAGTGTTGGAAAGATTAGAAACACTTCCTAGAATCACTACCAAACGGGCTCTAAGTGAATTTTCAATACCACAAGTGATTTTTTAGATTTTGTTTCCTAACTTTTTGCCATACACCTATTTTTTTTTTTTTTTTTTTCCAAAAAAATTTTTAAGTTAAAAACACTTTCTAAATTAACTATCAAACGAGTGCTTACGATTTTTAAACAAAAATGAAAAGATGATTGTGTTAGATATTTTGGTTATTATGGGCCTACAACACATTGTACATTAAGTTATCTTATTTTTTAGCCTAATTAAGAGTGCGTTTGGTAGTGATTATAGGAAGTGTTTTTAACCTCTGTAACACTTGAAAATTTTCATCATTCAAGTATTAAAAATGCTAGAAACACTTCCTATAATTATTATTTAATCACATACAAAATGTGATCAATTAAGTTAATGATGACAACCTTTAAAGCATCTCTATATATGTGGATTGTATGAGCTTTGTAACGTGTAGAGACCAATAAATAAAATAAAATAATAAGGGGTATAAATAGTGTTATGGTCTCTAATAGGAGATAAAAAAATTGTTTATTATTCATATCCCATCAGTGAGTGATTTCAAGGTTGTAATACTCATTTCAGATGTGGAAGATAAAATTCAAGTACATAATTTTAATGAATTTATGTATGTCTTTCAACATTATTATCCTATAGATTTAACATGATATTCTAACGCATTTATTGTCTAAACGATTAGATTTTATAATCATTCTGTATGATTTGTGTTTTTTCAACAGATTGTAGAATGAATCTATTAGTCAAGTGTTCTTCTATAAATGTTATAAGTAATTTTTTAACTTTTTAAAAATATTTTTAAAATTTTGTTAAATAATTAGTTTTTATTGAAAAATATTTTTTATACTAAAATTATTTTTTAAAAACACTACCAATACCACGGATAGAGAATACTGGAAGCGAAATGACTTTTGAGTTGAAACTTTCGTTGACTTTCCGGGCTGCAACATTAGAAATCAGCCCGCTCAGAGCCCAATAGTAAAAAAATTGGGCCGGTCCAGGCTCAGCCCATTATCACCTGGTTGATGATGAACCCACGCGTACAGTTCAGGGTTTGTGGTTGCAGCGAGAAGCTCCGGTCCACTCTTCACGAAAGCATTAGATCATTTCTTCTCCAAACGCAGCGATTCGTTCGATCTCCGAGTTCAAGGTTCTGTTCTAATCTCTTATTTCTAATTCTACTAATCGACTTCTTGGTTAGATGCAATCGTTTGGATACTGAGAAAATAATGAGAAAATGAAGGAAAAATTGGAATCGTAATTTTTCACCATCTAGGGCTCGAGATTACAGTAAATGACACTTTACCTACAACTCGATAACTCTTTAGCTTAGTTGATCTGATTTAATTTTTAAATTTTTACGTTTTTTTTTGTTTGTTTTGGAATTTTGGCAGCGAAGGGAGAGGGATAGCACAGGAATCAAAATATGGTTTTCTTTTGTTTTTCTTCATTTTCATGGTGACCAAACAGAGGGTTTGGATTTCACCCCGAATGCTTTATAACTTGGGAATGGCATAACCTGGAAGTTTAGAAATCTAGGGTTTCTCTTTGAACACAGCGGTGGAACTGTTGAAATTCTTGTTAGATTGATCTTCTTTATTGTTTGGGAATGTTTTCTTGTATAAAATTAGATTTAATTTAGATGCTGAGAAAAATGAGAGAAGTAATTCAAATATTATTCGTTTTTGTATTAGGATTTGCGGTTATATATCCTGTTTGAAATCTGATGTCATTTTTTCATTTTCTTTTCTTCTTTTGCTATTTTCTGATTTGGATATGGGCTTGCTACTTTTCAGCCATTCCTTCCAATTCTGCTATTCAGATTTTGCATTGACTTTATTTCATTTTTTAGTTTATTTATTTTTTATTTTAGAATTTTATGCTAATGACTAATGTTGAATTTTTTTTGTGTTGCTGGTTTTGTATTTGAGTTTTATGTATTAATTTCAATAATAGGGTGTGCGATTGGTACACTTAGGAAATTAATTTGGTTTTTTGGAAAATATATTAATTTTTAAACTTCAATGATAGATTGTTAAAAAAATACAGTTCTTTAGAAATTTGAATGATACCTTATTTTTTAAAACAGTTTATTAGAATTTGAAATTGATAAAAAGAAAATTGAAATTATGCCATCATATACGGCAATTTTTGGCAAGAGACACAGGAGAGATTAAGAAATAGGAGGAAAGCTGTGATCAGGATTAACCTCTTTGGTGTTTTCTTCACTGTCTTTCTCTTTTGCATTCAGATCTGGTTCATCTTGTGGTGATTTATGCCTTTCTTATGTTTGGAATATTTTTGGTTTACTTGGAAAAGAGGAGTAATTGGCACTTTGAAAGTTTCACAAAGTACCAGGTGAAATTACATGAATATGAATGTATAGATTATCGGAGCTTCTAATGGTTATATCTCATTTCTTATTGGGGAAATCCTTTTGAATTAAATTCTTGTATAAAACAAAAATGATAACACAATCTTGATTGTTTTTCCATTAGAGCCAAGAACATGCATTTCTTGCTCTAGTTTTTTTTTTTCAATTGAATGAAAGTCCATTTTTGCTCTAAATTTTTTTATTCAAGTGATTTTTTTTTCATAAAAATCAAAACTTAGTTTTTATCAGATTTCTGGCTATGTGTATCATTTTGTGATTTTGGCTGTAGTGAGATGAAAAACTGTCTTGGCATTGTTTTGCTGTTAAAGCGAACAGTCTATTTCTTGATGAAAATTTTTTACCGGAGGTTTTTTTCCCCATAAAACTTAAAATTTAGTTTTACTAAATTCTCCAGCCATGTGTACTGATTGCTTATTTTTAGCTTTTTTTTTTTGTGGTAATATTTTTCTGAAATTGCTGAATGTTTGTACCTTCCTAATTACTAAAACTTTTGGTATATGTAATCTGTAGTTTTAGCCTTTTTTGGATGTTGTTTGTACACTTTGTGTGTACTTGTTTCGCCGCTTTTAGGTGTTTCTAATGCAAGCTATTTTATTACCTATCAAAAAGTAGTTTGTAGTTTTGGTCACTTGGTTTAACCAAAATTGTTGAATTTTCTTTATGCGAAAAAAAAAAAAGGGAAATCCTCAGTCAATTAGCAATTGATTTTTTGAAGTGTTATGTTTCAACTATGGAAATTGAAAATTTATGGGACGCTAATATGGATTGGTGTTTTGTACTAGCCTTGTCATGGGGTTTAAGTGAAATGTTTTGCCCACACTATTATGTTTTTGTGTTTTAAGTTAATTCTACTATGATATTTTTGGTAAAATGCTTATCTGTTATGGTTATGGATTTGTTTTTTGTTGTTATAGTGCAGATCTTTAAAAGAAATACTTATTAATTTGATATTGCTATGGATTTGGATTTGTCTTTTAGGAAAAAGAAAATATTGTAATGTGGGTTTAGCATAACTTGTGTATGTTAAGGTCATATCTCTTTCAGTCTAGCAAAAGTTCTATTATTTCTGTTTTTGATGAGTGCATTATTTATGGTTTTGATTGGTTGTCTTCAATTTATCTTGCATAAAAATATTCATTAATTTGATTTGTTAGATATTTTTTTCTTTCAGTACAAAAATCTTATTATTTGTGTTGTTGATGAGTGTCTTATTTATATTTCTTACCTGGTTGCCTTTAATCTTCTTGTATAAAGACATGCATTAGCTTGAAGTGTTAGATATCTTTCCTTTCAGTACTGAAATATCTACTATATTTTTGTTGTTTCTCAATTAAAAAAAAAAAAAAATACTATTTTTTTTTTCTTTTTTCGATAAGCATGTCTACTGCAAATTTTTTGTGCATTACATGCTGTTAGTTTGCGAAGGTAAGGAATTAGAAGCATGTCTTTTCATGAAGATTTTGCTGGTTGTTTTTGTGGTAGTTTTAGATTGATGCTGGCTTAATCATTGGTGATCTTTTAGCCATGAGACTATTAGTCTTCTGAGCTAACATGTGGATGATAAATATGGTTTTTTTTATCTCTTCCCCACTCCACCCCTCTTCCTCAACACTGAAAAAAGAAAAAAAAAGAAAAAAAAATACAAAAAGGAAACCCATATTGATACAGTTGCAAATCACATGTGCAGATGCATGCAACAATATTTATAATAGTTTTGTGCTGAGAGTTAACTGCTTGAAACAGTTTGAAATTTCTTATTCTTGTTGCCATTGGATGTAAAATTTATTAACAAAGAAAGCTGTATTCCATTCTGGAATAGATGTGTTCATGTACATAATCGAACATGTTTATAGGTATATTTATGTCCAAATATTTGCATGCATGTGCATATGAGATGGGGTCAGAGTTTATGGGAAGAAGCACGTTTAGATTATCCTTTTGTTTTAATTTGGTTTAGCCCAAAAAAGGTTGTCAATTTAACCCTGCTGTTTTATCACAATGATGTGCAGGTGGAGTGACATCTACCTACAGATACTTGTTAAGTTTAAAGATCATCCCAAATGGTAAGTAATTTGCATATGTTTTTATATATGTTCAGTTCAGAGTTGTCTAAATTGACTCAGTCATTTTAAGGGGGAAAACACCATAAAGTAGGAGGGTGCTATCAATTTCAGGAAGATCAGCTCCAATCAATTTAGACTTTTTGGGTATCATGTTATTTACAGTATGTTACATGATTGAATACAAACTTTGGATAATCTTGTCTCTAAATAAATGCTATTTATCTTGGATGATAATTAAACAAAAGCTCATGGGATTATCAATTGAACTGCTATCCCTGGTATTGTTATATAATTTTCCTCTAAAAATATCTATGGTTACAACAACTAGTCATTTTTTTCCCTCCCACAGTAAATTAGCTTGGTTGGGAGTCTTTACAAATTACTCGCCAAAGGCTTAGCTAGTAGGCTGAAACTAGCTGTTAGGGAAGTGGTTTCAAAGTACCAGCATGCCTTCATCCAGAATAGGCAAATTTTGGATGCCACACTCATTGCAAACGAGGCAATAGACTCCAGGTTGAAGGTTAACATCCCTGGACTCCTTCTAAAATTGGACATTGAGAAGGCGTTTGATCATGTCAATTGGGATTGTCTTTTGTCAGTTATGTCCAAGATGGGGTTTGGACAGAAGTGGATAAAATGGATCAGATGGTGCATATCCACAACTCATTTTTCAATCTTAATTAATGGAACCCCTTCAGACTTTTTCCTCAGCACTAGGGGTTTGAGACAAGGTGATCCATTATCCCCTTATCTCTTCTTATTAGTCATGGAAATTCTCAGTCAGCTGCTCTTCAGAGCCAGAAATGGGGGTTACATTGAGGGGTTCAAGGTGGGAAACAATAATGGAGTAGGAAGGGATCTGCTCCATCTTCTATTTGCCGACAATCCCTTTTATTCTGCAAGGCTAATAGTGTGCAGCTACGTTACTTGAGTTTGGTGTTCTTATGGTTTGAGGCGATTTTCGGGTTAAAAGTAAATAGGGATAAAAGTCAGGCTATCCCTGTAGGAAGGGTTGATTCTTTGGAGAATATTGTCTCGGTTTTGGGGTGTAGAATTAGGAGACTCCCCTCTTCTTATTTGGGCCTTCCCTTGGGAGCTCCTTTCAAATCATCAAGGGTGTGGGACGTAGTGGAAGAGAGATTTAGAAAGCGATTGTCCTTGCGGAAGTGACAATATCTTTCCAAAGGGGGGAGGCTTACCTTGATAAAAAGCACTCTTTCAAGCCTCCCAATTTACTTAATGTCTCTCTTTATCATTCCGTGGAAGGTGTGTGCAAGACTTGAAAAGATCCAAAGAGACTTCCTATGGGGTGATGGCGCTTTAGAGAAAAACCGCACTTGGTGAATTGGAGTACGGTTTGTGCTGATATGAGACAGGGAGGCTTAGGTATTCGCAGTCTTGTGGCCCTAAATGAAGCTTTGCTTGGGAAATGGAGCTGGAAATTTGCTGTAGAGAGGAATTCTTTGTGGAAACAAGTCATCATAGACAAACATGGGGTGGAAGATGGAGGTTGGTGTTCGAGAGAAATGAGGGGAGTGTGGAAAGCCATAAGAAAATATTGGGAAAACATTCGCTCTAGATCCCGCCTTATAGTAGGGAATGGGTGGAAGGTCAAATTTTGGAAGGATTTGTGGTGTGAGGACCAAGCTTTGAAAGATGTTTTCCCTAACTTATTTAGATTGGCGGTTAACAAGGATCAATGGGTGTGTGATGCTTGGGTGGAGGGAGGAAAGGCGGGAAGTTGGAATCCTTTGTTTTCAAGACACTTTAACGATTGGGAAATGGAAGAGGTGGAGGGCTTGCTCCGAAAAATCCATCCTTTGGTTTTGCATAGTGATGTGGAGGATGTTTTGAGTTGGAAGATTAGCAAGAATGGCTCCTTTTCTTTTAGATCTCTCTACCTCTCCCTCACACATGCCTCTAGTGAACCTTTTCCTTGGAGCATTATTTGGAGATCTTGGGCTCCCATGAGAGTTAGCTTTTTTGCTTGGGAAGCGTCTTGGAACAGAATTTTGACCATTGATCAGCTTAAAAGAAGGGGTTGGAATATGCCAAATAGGTGTTGTTTGTGTAAATTGGAAGAGGAAACTAGTGACCACTTGATCCTTTTTTGTAAAAAGGCTACAATGCTATGGAGCTTACTTTTCTCCCTTTTTGATGTGCAGTGGATCCTACATTCCTCAATCAAAAGGAATTTGATAGCTTGGCACGGTGCTTTTGTAAGTAAGAGAAAGGAAAAGGCTTGGAGGACTGCCCCCCTTTGTTTAATATGGACCTTATGGAAGGAAAGAAATGAAAGAGTGTTTAATGACATTGAACGATCCGACCAAGCTTTAAAACTCTCTTTTTTGTACACTTTTGTGAATTGGGGTAGGGTATATTTAGAGGATCATTCTTTGTCCTTATTTGATTTTATAGAGTGGCTTTTGTCTAGATAGGAGAAAAGTTTTTCTTTCTTTTAGCCTAGCTTCTTGGGCGTTGTCTGTATACTTCGTGTGTACTCTTTTCGCCTATGCTAGGCTTTTCTAATACAATCTCTTATTTGCCTATCAAAAAAAAAAAAAAAAAAATGTCAAAGCAAAGATGGTTTCAAACCACATTAACAACCAGCTCAAGTGAGTCAACTAGTCCTTGGAAGTCTCATAAAAAATCAGCATATTGTTAGCATATAGCAAATGGATGATTTGAACCCTCTCACCACTCCTCCCTTTAACCCTTTAGTCTATCAAAAATCCCCCATTCACTGCCCTCTTGACAAGGCAGCTTAAAGCTTCCATTCCAATCACAAAAAGATAGGGCGAAAGGGGGTTCCCTTCTCTCAATCCCCTAGAGTTGTGAAAGAACACCGACAGAGTGCCATTAATCAGAATCGAGAACGTCGTAGTAAAAATGCACCGCCTTATCCAACCTATCCATTTCTCACCAAACCCCTTTTTTTGCATTACCTGGAGCAAAAAAAATCCCAATTTAAGTGATCATATGCCATCTCTATATCAAGCTTGCACAATACCCCACTCTCATTGCTATTTAGTAAAGATTCTATAGCCTTGTTAGCAATCAATGTAGCATCCAAGATTTGCTTCCCCTCAACGAAAGCATTTTGGGACGAATATACCACCTTACTCACCACCTTCTTTAACCTCTTAGCTAACACCTTTGCTAGCAACCCTCCCACCAAACTAATAGGTCTAAAGTCTCTCAAGTCTTCAACCCCTCCCTTTTTTGGGACCAAAACTAGGAAAGTAGTATTTAGGTTTCTTACAAACCTACCTTGCTCATAAAATTCTCGACAAAAACACATCATCTCCTCCTTCACAAACTCCCAACTAGACTGCCAGAATGCTAAGGAATAACCGGCCCCGGAGCTTTGTCCCCACTCAAATCAGAGAGAGCAAAGACTACCTCCTCGACAGAGAAAGCCTTCTCCAGCCTAGCAGCACCCTTCCCTTCAATTCTTTCAAACACCAGTCCATTCAAGCTTGGACGCCACTCACCAGGTTCTGTCAACAGGTTCTGGAAAGCTTTGGCTACACCCCCTTGGACCTCATGCTCTTCAACTAACTAGGTTCCGTTAATTTTGATCTTGGTTAGACAATTCCTCCTTATGTGACAGTTCGCTATCCTATGGCTGACAGGTAACCTACCTAGTTACCTACACCCCTCCTCCCTTCCTACTGTGATGCCACACAAATCTTGTTGTATGTATCACAGTGGTCTCCACTCAAGTGCGTGCCTTGGGCTGTGCCTTGTTCCTGGGCTCAAAGAGACAATATCATCTTTAAGAAATATGACCAGTCAAACATGATATGGAGATGCTGCTTAAATTTAATTAAATCATCATATATATATTGCTCACAATCATTGCATACCCACCCCCCAATTAATCTCAACCTTTGGATGGGTGATACCACGCCAATCTTCATGTATATATCACAGGAGTCCAATCACCAATGTCATTTATGTAAATTTGCAGCATCAGGAGGCTCTTTCCTGCACTGTGGAAAGCTTTGCTCTTTCTTCTCTGTAAATATTGATTTCTCAATACATTTGCGAATGTATCAAAGCTTATCCGCAAAATCTTATACTGTTCACAAGCTGCCTCCATGCTTCCATTTTTCAAGGTTTTTCTTGCTTTCAAGTCTTCCCAATTAAGCATAAAAACAACTCTGCAATTTTGTGTTTGATATGGATTTTGTTCAGTGAAATTTTCTTTGCCCTGTTTAGCTTCAAAGAAAATGTATGAAATGAAAGAAACAAGAAATGAAATTTTCACCTTTGAGGACTGGGGAAAGCAAAATAACTTCCTTCGCCATCTCCTGAAATACCATCAGAAAGGAAAAACAAATCTTGAAACTTTATTTTCCTCTCCTGTCATTGTCTCAGCAAAATGGGGAACTAGGGTGTAGCATGGAATCATACATTTTCATACTTGGTAACATTTGATATTTAACTGCTACACTGGTATTACTGCATATTGGTTTGGTAGTTCTTGCTCTCCGTAATAATATTTATTAGGTAAGTAGTGTTATTGAGAGCCTATTGTAAATTATGTAAGAAATTTTGATTAATGAAGTACCAAGTAAAAAGTTGAGGTTAATCTTCTTTAACTTTTCACACTTGATGTGGACAGGGTAACTCCTTAGATTAGCATACCAAGTGCAACATTTAGGTTTCAGATATTTTCCTACTAGGAGAGGCATCGTTAGGGGAATCCCATACTAAATTCCCTGGTTCTTCAATGAAGAAAGTATGGACTCGCCTAAACAAAGATTTATCTCAATTTCTGGAAGTTCTATTCGCATATACATTTCAGCATTTTTCTAGTTCATGTTCTGTGTTAAAGTACAATGTTGGATCTCAAAATGGAAATCTCCTGTTTCTTGGCAGTTAGGTTTGATCACATTCCTAGTGGCCCTTGTGGTATCCTGTTGTCCCTGATAGAGGAGATTGATCAACTTATGATGAGCTCCTTCCACCTTAGCCTTGAAGTGGTAGCTCACATCTTAAAGGTCTTGTAGTTTTGCCTGTGTCCTCTTCCCTCGAGCCAATCAACTGTTGATTGCATCACTAGATTCGTCCCTGTTGTCTTCTGTGAACATAAATTATTCTTTCAGTTAGATTTTTTTGTATTCCCTTCTCTATTTCCTTCTTTTCTGGAGTTAAAAGGTCACTGTATGCTTAAGCTGTTGTTTTATGTTAGGATCTTTGTTTTGCTATTATATGTGTGTTGGGAATGAAGAATTGTTTGTAGCCACTACCACTGGACAGTTATATTCTGAACTTTCAAGTAATTAACTTAAGTTGTGATACAATTACTTGACTTGTTTGATATTGATAATATTGTGTATGTGTTGATAGGCACCCATCAGGGGCATTCTTACTCTGCAAAGAATGGCTTTGGTTTCACGTCAAAGCAAAATGTGGGGCCCAGGCTGCAGAGCTTTTAGCACTCAGGCTGCAACAACTGCAAGTGCTTCACAGCCTCCACCACCTCCTCCACCTCCAGAGAAAACCCATTTTGGTGGCCTGAAAGATGAGGACCGCATCTTCACCAATCTTTATGGGTTGCATGACCCATTTCTTAAAGGTGCCATGAAAAGGGGCGACTGGTACAGGACCAAAGACATAGTACTCAAGGGTTCTGATTGGATTGTAAATGAAATGAAGAAATCTGGCCTCCGTGGACGTGGTGGTGCCGGTTTTCCATCTGGCCTCAAATGGTCCTTCATGCCAAAAGTATCGGATGGCCGTCCTTCCTATCTTGTTGTCAATGCTGATGAAAGTGAACCTGGAACATGTAAAGACAGAGAAATAATGCGGCATGATCCACACAAACTATTAGAGGGCTGCTTGATTGCTGGGGTTGGAATGAGGGCTACTACCGCTTACATCTACATAAGGGGTGAATATGTGAATGAACGTAAAAACCTTGAAAGGGCCAGGAAAGAAGCTTATGAAGCTGGATTACTGGGCAAGAATGCATGTGGATCTGGTTATGATTTTGATGTCCATATCCATTATGGTGCTGGTGCTTATATTTGTGGTGAGGAAACAGCACTTTTGGAGAGTCTTGAAGGGAAACAAGGGAAGCCGAGATTGAAGCCTCCCTTCCCAGCTAATGCAGGATTATATGGTTGTCCCACCACTGTTACAAATGTGGAAACTGTGGCTGTTTCGCCCACCATCTTAAGGCGTGGACCAGAGTGGTTTGCTGGTTTTGGAAGGAAGAACAATGCTGGGACAAAATTGTATTGTGTTTCAGGTCATGTGAACAAACCTTGCACTGTTGAAGAGGAGATGAGTATACCATTAAAGGAACTGATAGAGAGGCACTGTGGAGGTGTTAGAGGTGGATGGGACAATTTACTTGCAGTAATACCCGGGGGTTCATCCGTTCCTCTCCTTCCCAAGCACATATGTGATGATGTCCTGATGGATTACGATGCACTCAAGGCTGTTCAGTCTGGGTTGGGGACTGCAGCTGTGATCGTGATGGATAAGTCTACTGATGTCGTGGATGCAATTGCAAGACTGTCTTACTTTTACAAGCATGAGAGCTGTGGACAGTGTACACCATGCAGGGAGGGAACAGGTTGGCTATTGATGATGATGGAAAGATTGAAAGTCGGGAATGCAAACTTGGAGGAGATTGACATGCTTCAGGAAGTGACAAAGCAGATTGAAGGGCACACAATCTGTGCATTGGGTGATGCAGCTGCTTGGCCTGTTCAGGGTCTTATCAGGCATTTTAGACCAGAACTTGAGAGAAGGATCAGGGAGCGTGCGGAGAGGGAGTTGCTGGAAGTGGCTGCTGCTTAAGTATTTTATGCAGGTTCGTTCTTGTATTTTTCCAGCATCTTATGTACTAGGTTTTTCCACATAAGTTTAATTATTCTTAATTTGTGTGGTTTGATTTTATTACTTGTAATGAAGTTGAGATCTGCGGGGTTCTGTTTTATAATGTGTTGCAAATGCAAGGGTGGGTCTCACTGTTTGGCTGGCCTGATCTATGGGTGGACACCAAAAGTGGGTCCAAGTGGAATAGTCCATCTATTGTTCTTTTGTTCTCATTTAGACTGTTAGAGAAAATAAAGTAGATGTTGCAAGAAGTTTGCAAACATTCTCAGGTGTTGAGGCTCTGTTGGTTTGCTAAACCTAGTTGTCATGTTCCAAAAAGAAATGTCTTCTTTGGAGGGAACACTTAGTCTGCGACTTCAGGCATTTAATCTCATGGAATTTTTTTCTTTTCTAACACAGTGTTAGTCGAATGCTGTTGTTGACTTTCTTGTGGGATACCAAACTGGATTTATCTATTTTTTAGGGAAAAAAGAATGAAATTCGGGAATTGTTTTTCTCATGTGGTGTGTTTTCCTAGTAAGGATGAAAACAAAGATCAATGCAGTTTTTTTTTTTTTTTTTTTTTTTTTTTTTGTGTAATCATGTGGGAGTAGTAGGATAATGCAATTATGACTATTGAGGCATTGCCTCTGCATGTGTCCAACCACTTCCATGACAATTGTGAAATGAAACTTATGTCACCACTGTTGTTTAAGATATCGTAGTAGCTATGTCACAAGGATGCTGATTCTTACATTAGGTGTCTGAAAATAGAACCTCAATGATTTTGAAATTTTATGGAATATGCCCAGTGGGCCCCCCATATTGATACTATAGAGAATCTAGGTGGAGAAATTGCCTTGAGCTGGGATGCAAGGTCATGGAGCTTCAATCTACTTGGGGCTTCTCGTGGGGGCTTCCTTTAGAGAAGAGTCAGTTTGGAGCAACATGGAAGAGAGGTTCCACTAAAGATTGTCTATGTGGAAAAAACAATATATTTCGAAAGAGGGGAGGCTTACTCTGATTCAAAACACCTTATCTAGTATGTCCATCTATTTTATATCTTCGTTCAACATTCCTAAAAGGATTAGATTGAGGCTTGAGAAAGGACTTCTTATGGGGAGACAAGGCTTTGGAAAAAAAGATGCATTTAGTGAAATGATTGATCGTTTACATTGAGAAGACTCAAAGAGTGAGGGAGCTTGGGCATTTGATGCTTTTCTTTGCGCAATAGGCACTCATTGGAAAGTGGAGTTGGAGATATGCTTTTGAAGGAGAAGCATGTTGGAAACAATTTATACTGGGGAGAAGTATAGAGAAGAAGGGGGTTCAAGTTCTTGCAAGGTGAGAGAAGGGTATAGGGTTGGGTTACGGAAAGCTATCAAAAAGGGATGATACCTTTTCAGCAATAGAGCATCCTTTGAAGCAGATGAAGGGAGGAGGTTGAAGTTTTGGAAGAATAGGTGGTGTGGGGATGAACCTTTATATGGGTCTTTTGCTCTTTGTACACCTTAGTATCGTCAAAAGAGGCTTGGGTGACTGATGTTCGGGACAATCTAGGTGAGGGGGGCCATTGGAATCCTTGTTTCTCTAGGCACTTGAATGATTAGGAGCTAGACAATGTAGTTTTCTCAAGATTGCAAGGAAGGACCATTAAAAGGGAAGAGAAGGATAGGGTGGTTTGGATAGGCTCAAAGAATGGTGTTCCTTTTAATCAAATCTTTATAATTTGTCTTGGAGTTAGGGTGTTCAATTCCTATCCCAGTGGGTATCATTTGGAATTCATGGATCCTGTTAAGTGAGTTTTTTTTTTTTTTTTTTGGCTTGGAAATTGGTTGGGTAAAGGTGTTGACTTTATATCAGTTTGAAAAGAGAGGGTGGGGGATGGTGAATATGTGAAGAGGAATCAATTAATCGCATCCTGCCTCATAGTGCCAAAGTAAGAGTACTATAACAGCTGCTTTTCTCTCTATTCAGTGCTGTTTGGGAATCTTCTCTTTTAAGTTGGAATGTTTCTTTTGTGGACAGAAAATGTAAGGAGGTTTGGAGAGTTGCTCTTTTATGCATGTTTTGGACAATTTGGAAGGAAAGAAATCATTTTGGACAATTTGCAAGGAAATAAATCATTTTTTCTGAAAGAAATCATATAGCATTAAAAAATGAGCAGTTGGTTCGAGTGTGTTGAATATAATGTATTTATAGTATATAATCTTTCCTTGTTAATATAGGTCACATGTATGGTAGTTAGGACTCCTACCCTTGTATATATATATTTCTCAATTGTAAGTAGACAACATATGAATGAGAATTAAGGTTTTTCTTCTTTCTCTCTCTCTCAACATGGTATCAGAGCCAAGAGAGAAAACCTAATTCTTTCCTGTTTCCCGTGTCATCAACTCCGGGAAACCTTTCGGTGACCGTGTTTCATTCCGGTCACCTTCCCCATCTCCCAATACTTTCCGGTCAGTCGGATCATCGTCAGAAAACACTCACCGCCGGCAAAAATTTCCGGCGAATTTTTCCGGCGAACTTTCCGGCGACGTCTTTTTCCGACACCGACCATACCAGAAGGAGCGCCTGGAGGAGATCTCCAACTTTTGTGAAGGCACCGGAACCAAAAGATCATCCACGCGCCGGCCACGCGCAATTTTCCAGCCGGCGACTGCATCTCACGCGCCGGCGCGTGAGGGCGCGTGAGGACTTTCCCGGCCACGCGCCTCCTCCTCCAGCCTTGCCTGACGCTGACTAGCCTTCCTTGATCCCTGGTTCTGCCATCCGAGCCCTGCACGTACCTCTTTTTGGGTTTTTTGCCTCCGCCGACCCTCCAAACAGTTTTTCCGGCGAGCTTCGGCTACTTTTTCTCCATCCTAATCCCTGCACGTGCCTAAGGAAGTGTTCTTCTACCTTTCCGGTGGTGCCACGCCGCGATCTGAAGCCGTCTCCCTTTCCAGTGGTGCCACGCCGCGATCTGCAGCCGCATTAGGGCTCTCTTCGATCCAAATATACTTCATTCTCCAGATAAGTAGATATGACTACTAAAACTTCCGCATCTCAGGCTTCTGTTGCCTCTGTTGCCCAGCCTGGTAATGCCTCTGCCTGCCTTACCCACACATCTTCTCTTGGACCTTGGATTCTAGATTCTGGAGCTTCTGATCACCTTTCTGGTAATAAGGATCTTTTCTCCTCTATTACTACTACATCTGCTTTACCTAATGTTACCTTAGCTAATGGTTCTCAAACTGTGGCTAAAGGTATTGGTTTGGCCCTTCCTCTGCCTTCTCTACCTCTCACTTCTGTCCTTTATACTCCTGAATGTCCTTTTAATCTTATTTCCATCAGCAAACTCACTCGTACTCTTAATTGCTCTATTACCTTTTCTGATAAATTTGTGACCTTGCAGGACCAGAGTACGGGGAAGACGATTGGCATAGGATGTGAGTCTCAAGGCCTCTATCACCTCAACTCGGATTCATCTCCTGCAGTTTGCATTTCCACTGATGCTCCTCTCCTCATTCACAATCGTCTGGGCCACCCTAGTCTCTCCAAGTTCCAGAAGATGGTCCCTCGTTTTTCCACTTTGTCGTCGCTTCCGTGTGAGTCATGTCAACTTGGGAAACATACTCGTGTCTCGTTCCCAAAGCATTTGAATAATCGGGCAAAGTCTCCTTTTAAGCTTGTCCACACTGATGTTTGGGGTCCTTGTCGGACTGCATCTACTTTAGGATTTCAGTATTTTGTCACTTTCATTGATGACTATTCTCGATGTACTTGGTTATTTTTAATGAAAAATCGAGCTGAGTTAATATCTATTTTCCAGAAATTTTATGCTGAAATCCAAACCCAGTTCAATATTTCTATTCGTGTGTTACGCAGTAACAATGCCAGGGAATATTTTTCAGCCCCATTTACTTCGTTTATGTCTCATCATGGGATTCTTCATCAGTCTTCTTGTGCTCATACTCCTCAACAAAATGGGGTAGCTGAATGCAAGAATCGACATCTTGTTGAGACAGCTCGTACTATCCTCCTCCATAGTAATGTTCCTTTTCGTTTTTGGGGGGACGCTGTTCTTACCGCTTGTTATTTGATTAATCGTATGCCCTCCTCTGTCTTACACGATCGGATTCCTCACTCCCTTCTCTTCCCTGACCAACCACTTTATTTCCTTCCTCCTCGTGTCTTTGGTTGTACTTGCTTTGTTCATATTCTCACTCCTGGACAGGACAAGCTTTCCGCCAAAGCCATGAAGTGCCTCTTCGTGGGATATTCCAGACTTCAGAAGGGTTATCGTTGTTATTCCCTTGAGACTCATCGATACTTTATCTCCGCTGATGTCACCTTCTTCGAGGACTCACCATTCTTTTCCACCACTTCTGAGTCTCTTCCTGTTTCTAAAGTCTTGCCCATTCCCATTGTCTCCCCACCTGATGCTATGCCTCCTCGACCACTTTAGGTTTATCATCGTCGCCCTCGTGTCGTTGCTCCTCTCCCTTTTGCTGAGGCACCTGCTGACTCACTTCCTATCCCTTCGGCTTCACCTGCCCCGGCTCTGCCTTCTCCTAATGACTTACCCATTGCTGTTCGGAAAGGTATTCGCTCTACTCGTAATCCTCATCCTATTTATAATTTTTTGAGTTATCATCGATTATCTTCACCCTATTCTGCTTTTGTTTATGCTATATCCTCTGTTTCTCTTCCAAAGAGCACCCATGAAGCTCTTTCCCATCCAGGCTGGCGACAGGCAATGGTGGATGAAATGGCTGCTCTGCACTCTAATGGCACTTGGGATCTTGTTGTTTTACCCTCTAGTAAATCTACCGTTGGCTGTCGTTGGGTCTACGCAGTTAAGGTTGGTCCTGATGGTCAGGTTGATCGCCTTAAGGCCCGCTTAGTTGCTAAAGGCTATACTCAGGTTTATGGTTCTGATTATGGTGACACATTCTCCCCTGTTGCCAAGATTTCTTCTGTCCGTCTGCTTCTCTCCATGGCTGCTATGTGTTCTTGGCCTCTGTATCAGTTGGATATTAAAAATGCCTTCCTTCATGGTGAAATTGCCGAGGAAGTTTATATGGAGCAACCTCCTGGTTTTGTTGCTCAGGGGGAGTCTGGTTTAGTGTGCAGGTTACGCCGTTCTTTATATGGCTTGAAACAATCTCCTCGAGCATGGTTTGACCGTTTTAGTTCTGTTGTTCAAGAGTTTGGCATGCTTCGCAGTACAGCAGACCATTCAGTTTTCTATCATCATAACTCCTTGGGGCAGTGTATTTATCTGGTTGTTTATGTGGACGACATCGTCATTACAGGCAGTGATCAGGATGGTATTCAGAAACTAAAGCAACATCTTTTTACCCACTTTTAGACCAAAGACTTGGGGAAACTCAAGTATTTCTTGGGAATTGAGATAGCTCAATCCAGTTCTGGTGTGGTCCTTTCCCAAAGGAAGTATGCTTTAGACATCTTGGAAGAAACCAGTATGTTAGACTGTAAACCGGTAGACACACCTATGGATCCGAATGTCAAACTTGTACCAGGACAGGGGGAGCCTTTAGGAGACCCCGGGAGATATCGACGGCTCGTAGGTAAATTGAACTATCTCACCATTACTCGTCTAGATATTTCTTTTCCTGTGAGTGTTGTTAGTCAATTCCTACAGTCACCATGTGATAGCCATTGGGATGCCGTAATCCGCATTCTTCGATATATCAAAAGTACACCAGACCAAGGTGTGTTGTACGAGAACAGAGGTCATACTCAGGTTGTTGGTTACACAGATGCAGATTGGGCTGGCTCACCCACAGATAGACGTTCCACTTCAGGGTACTGTGTTTTTATTGGAGGTAATCTAATATCTTGGAAGAGTAAGAAACAAGATGTAGTGGCCAGATCTAGCGCTGAAGCCGAGTATCGAGCTATGGCTTTGGCAACATGTGAACTCGTATGGTTGAGACATCTTCTTCGAGAGTTGAGATTTGGAAAGGATGAACAGATGAAACTCATCTGTGATAACCAGGCCGCATTACATATTGCATCCAATCCAGTCTTTTATGAAAGGACGAAGCATATTGAAGTTGACTGTCATTTCATTAGAGAGAAGATCGCATCAGGATGTGTTGCTACAAGTTTTGTTAATTCAAATGATCAACTAGCAGACATCTTCACTAAATCTCTCAAAGGTCCTAGGATTAAATATATTTGTAACAAGCTTGGTGCATATGACGTATATGCTCCAGCTTGAGGGGGAGTGTTGAATATAATGTATTTATAGTATATAATCTTTCCTTGTTAATATAGGTCACATGTATGGTAGTTAGGACTCCTACCCTTGTATATATATATTTCTCAATTGTAAGTAGACAACATATGAATGAGAATTAAGGTTTTTCTTCTTTCTCTCTCTCTCAACAGAGTGCAGTGTTATGGGTTAGCATTTACACAGAAAAAGGTTCAATATCTTTAATTGATTTTGTATATTGTGTGTGTTTTTTTGTATTCTTGCTTTTTCTGGTAAAGCCTTTTGGTACCCATTGTATACGCTCTATGTACATTGGTGTATATTTTCTTTGTTGTTATCTATACAATCTTTTCTCTTACTAATTAAAAATAAAATATATTTAAGTGTTGCCACTATCACAAAATTTATTGAGCTCATCTCCACAATTAATTTTTGCATTTAATGTTGGAATTGTTTTCCATTCATCTTTTCTATGCAGGGAAACACCGGAACTGGTGGGTAATCTGGAATAAAAGGAAGAACAACAAATGTTAGGAGCGGAAGGCAACTCCAGGCATCTGGCTGTCGAATTGGTATTTTGTTTATTTCCTCCCCTGTATTAACCTCTGTGACTCACTCTTGGAGTGATTAGCACTACTCCATAATGTTGCAAATCGGGGATAATTTGAGTTATTTCTTCTGTTTGTGATTATACCACCATTGAAACTTGCCTTTCAACTCATTTTGAGGAACTTTGCTCTAGTAATTTGTTTTTCTTTATGTGAAATGCTGATCATGTTTCTGTTTTATCAATAAAACATAATTGTATGTTGCAGCTTTGGGGTTATTCTGATGTATCGCATTATAATAGCAGAATTTGGGGTTGGGGGGGAGGGTGTGGTGGGTTGGGTGTTGGGTTGGCGCGGTGGGGAAATATTTCAGATACAAGTTATCTAATGGTTATCAGCCAACTCAAAATGAGCAACAAGATTCCTGTTTTTTTTTCCTACAATAATTGGCATATCCTGATAGAGATTGGAATGTAGGTTGGTTTCAATGTCATTTTTTATGTTGACATCCACATCTTGAGTATTCAACATTGTAAGCAATATGGTTGGTGGCATAAAGTTAAAGAGTAAGTTTGACAATGTTTCTATTCATGAGTGCTTTTAATTTATGGAAGTGTTTTTTGTAGAAGTGTTTTTTTGGGAGAATCACTAATCAAGTGTTTCTCCAAGAATCATTGTAAGTGATTTTTCAAATTTTTAAAGTACTTTCTAGATTTTGCCAATAATTTTTTTTTTTTTTTCAAAAACATTTTTTTTATGCTAGAAGTGCTTTTTAAAAACACTACCCAATGGACTCTGAGCATCAACTACTGAGATTGAGGGTACTTAGTTGGATTCAACTTCCATCGAGGTTGGACCAAGAGTGAGTTTGTTTTAAACAAAATCTGACTAAGTTTGGTTTATAGATGTTTTAGAGCTAGTGTATGTATCTAATCAGGCCTTTGTGTAACCTTAATGCTCGAAGTGACCATTCATTTTCAGTGTTGGATTCTTGAACTCCTGCCTCCCAATTCTTGCATATTCATATAGCATTATGTTTTACCCATAACTTTTCCTCCTTGTTGCATATGGCAGACACCTTTGAGTTTTTTTACTTCCTTTTCTATATCTATATTCTATATTCAGTTTTCTACATCTATATTCTATAGACAGTAACATTAAGGTGATATTTATTTTTTAACTGAATAGAAAAGGTTAAAATATTTGATTTTTTTTATTCAATTAAAAGTAATTTATTGATATCAATTATTATAACTAAATTAAACATATTGATATTTTGATTTTTTCTATTCAACTAAAAAATAAATAGCACCTAAGTGTTTAAAATTAAGGTGCTTTTTTTCTATTTATTTATTTATTATTATTTTTAATAATATGTTTTAATTGTCTTAAGTTGTTTTTACTTGTTTTTTTAGATCTCTTTTAAAAAATAATTGTAGGAGAATGATTGACAATAAAGTAGCATTAATAAAGTTTATTTTTAAGAAATATTTAAAAACATAAAAAAATAGGTGGAGAATATTATAATCTTTAATATAGGCATTGCTATCAAAAAAATGTTTTTATAGAACCGTTTCAAAAACAATCTAGCACATTGCCTTTTGTTTTTTAATTTTTTTGAGAACTATTTAAAAAAATATTTCTATAAATTTAGAAAATAACTCCCCTAATGCTTGAACTAAAATTTAGTGTTTTGCTCTGGAAAAAT
Organism: Vitis rotundifolia; assembly: GCA_030254885.1. Taxonomy (NCBI): domain Eukaryota; kingdom Viridiplantae; phylum Streptophyta; class Magnoliopsida; order Vitales; family Vitaceae; genus Vitis; species Vitis rotundifolia. The sequence continues at coordinate 17,907,002 of CM058169.1, forward strand.
TATTATTTTTATTTGACGGATAACCAAAATATTAGTTAAAACATTATTTAGGTTTATATTTTAATCATAACCAATTTTTCATAAAGTGATTTTTAATAGAACTAATAAACTCTTCAGAATCATGGATAAAGTATTTCTTTAGAAAATATTATAAGTAATTTTTTGATATTATAAATAATTTTAAAAATATTTTAAATTTTTTTTAAAATACCTGATATTTTTTCAAAAATACTTTTTAAATTAAAAACGCTCAATCACTTCAAAACAAATTTCTGAAATCAGGAATAAGGTGGAAGGTTTGTTGCAAACATATTATCCATAATTTAATTGAAAATGGCCTTTTACTAATGAAAACAACTTTTGAGTTGTAATAGAATTTAGAAGAATTTTTAGCTTGTAATAAAATAGAGAGTAAAAATGAAATTTAGTACAATAAAAAAGTTAGGCACTCATCACTCATGGATTGTCCTTGACAAAAAAAAAATACAAAAAATTCGAACCTAATTAGAATTTATTAAAAACTTATACACTTTAAATTATTGCATTTTTATACATACAAGAATTAAAATAAATAAAATGACTTTAAAATTGGATATAAAAATAATTTTTTTTTCTTTTCTAATTATATTTCCTTAAAAAAAAAATATTAAACTAACAAAATCAAAATCAATTCTATTTGTTTTTAAATTACTTCTTATTTCATCTTATTTGTATTTTGATATTATTAATTTGGCCATAAAAATAAAGTAATAATTTACATTATTTACTATTTTTATTATTTTACATTCAAAACAAAATTAATATAGGATTAAAATTTTAAGAGCACCTACGGGCACTTGAGTGGTGGGATACCCGGACAGTCCTACTTGATTGAATTGATCGGGCAGCATGGCACCCAACCAATGCAGATAACTCCAAAGCAACACCGGTTCCAATAGGTGGATGCCATAAATGAGATAGTTACAGACAAACAACCGTTACGTGTTATAAATGATCGGTTGTTACTACTTGTCTTATGCATTAAAACCTTAATTAAGGACAATCATAAAGGTAAGAGTGATGTTACAACCACAAGGAGAGGTACACAATTTAATTCATATAGAAACTTTGTCAAAAATTCTTTCCAAGCTAACTTAGCCATCGGAGGGATTTTTTAGCTTGAATTGACGATTTCTACCTCGTCAAGGTGACACTCTACCGTTAAGTTATATCATTTCCTTGCCCATATCGATAAATACAACTGACTAATCCTAAGGAAGGTAAAGGATTAAGAAACTTAATATCACTATTCTTGAATAATTTGAATTTGAGCTTTTTTTTTTGTACTATTTCAAATACGAAAATAATGAAAAAAATTGGATTCAATTGTCAATTGCTCTTATTAAAAATAGGATTAACTACGGATTTGAGGTATAGCACATGATTTCATAAAATCGTATGATTTTTCAGATCCAAACACACCTTTCTTTTGTAGGTTCAACAAGTGTTAAAGGAGAAAGAGAGCTACTTAGAGAGGGAAATTGTTATTCGTGATATAACACCATCTAAAATTAATAGGCCTTGAATATAGTTATTTAATAATTCTATAACTATAAAAAGTAAATATTAAAGATGTGTTTGGTTGCTCAAATTAGTGAGGGAAAAAATATTAATGAGATGGTTTATTTTTTGTATTTTAAAATATTTGGATAACATAAGGTATGAAAAAGCACTAGAAAAGAAAATCAATGAAAAAAATAGTAAGATTATATTTGATTTTTGAAAAATTTTAGAGAAAAATATTATAAAAAATAGAAAAAATTTATAATTTTTTTTCTTATTTAAATATTACTAAAAACTTTGAATTAAAAAAATTAAATTATTGAAAATGAATTTATCAAAGCTTTTTCTTACCTTAATCTTTTAACATTTTTTCACCATTTTTAAAAAATTTATAAAAAAATTAATTTGTTGCTTGAAAGTGAAAAAAACACAGTGATAATGATAGGAAAGAAAGAAAAAAGAATAAAAAATGCAGCAACTACCGGAAGGTATGACAGCGTGGCAGGCCACGTGTAAGAGTTTGGTAATAGGAGCAACACACCAATAGGCGTAGATCGCAAAGAGCACAAAGGTATAGTTTCCGGCAACAATGCTCCACCCTCTGTATTTTTCTTTCTCATTCTCTTCTCTTCATTCACTCCTATCCCTTCATTATTCATTCTTTCTGGTAAGTCTCTCTCAATCATCTCTATTTCTTTCTGTCTGTCTGTCTGTCTGTCTCTCTCTCTCTCTCTCTCTCTCTCTCTTTTTTCCAATTATTTGTAACGGTGAAGATGTTCAATGGCATATTTGGGTGATTATTATTATTATTATTATTATTATTATTATTATTATTATTATCTTTAATTTGCTTCTGAGGGGAAAAAATGGATCCATGGAATGAAGCAGATGGGTGAAGCTGAAACAACATTGCCTGTATTGACTAGAGCTGTGGAATGATGTTGTAATGGAAAAGTAGTGTAGAGTATTGAAAGTTTTGTGTTGATAGAATTTGTAAAATCAAAATCTTTGGGTTTTGTTTTGTTTTGTTTTTTTTTTTTTTTTGATTGAATTTTAATACTGTGTGTTGTTTGGATGTTTATTTGAAAATTGGGGTGATGGTATGAAGCGGTTTTTCAGTTTATTGGATTCCAAATTTTAACTAGGGGTTCCCCATTTATTATTATTGGAACTTTCCCCTTTTCTTGGCAAATCTGTAGCTTTTTTTTTTTCCCAGTTTTGTAACCGGAAATATCTGAGATAATTGAGACTTGAAGTTCAAAAATTTGCTGCCAATTTTATGAAGTTGATGGGCTATTACTGGTATATTGCATGAGAAACTCTTTTCCTAATCTCTGTTAGTAGTTAAATACTGGGCCATCTCATCCAATAGAAAATTAATTTCCGCATTCTATTTTCCTGTTTAAAATAATTTTCTCTCTACTTTGAACTTAATTTTCCCCTTTCAACCCTTAAATGATTCGGGTAGTAGCCATGTGGTTAGAAAAGTTAGCATTAGACCATTGTTCTGTTGGCTTGGTGGTGAATAATTTGATTTATTACTCGCAAGACTTGGTTTCAATTCTCTTCAGTTAATCTATGAAGAGTTTTTACAACATGTACTGGTAAGGAAGAAGAGCGCTTTGAATCCCCCCTGATCCATATTTTTATGTTGCAATTTGGATTAAAGTTGGAGCTGTTTGAGTTCTTCATGGATGGGATTATTAAGGCTATGTTTGGTTCTTAGAAAATATTAAGAAAAGAAAAAAAATGCTGAAAATGATTTTCTCATATTTGGTTTCACTATGGAAAATACGAAAGAAAACCAAATATAATTAAAATTAGTTAAAAATTTATACATTTTAAAATTATTTGATCTTTACATAGAAGAGGAAAAATAAGTGAAATGAGTTTAAAGTAATATTTAAAAATAATTTATTAAATTTAAATCAATTTTTTATTTTTCTTCACTTTTTCTTTCCTTTGTCTTTTCCCTTCTATTTTCCCTTCCTCGCATTTTCCCTCAATTTTTTTGAGAACCAAACACAACCTAAGAGTTTACATCATTTTTGGTAGAAAACATAATTATTGGGTCATGTTTAATTATAATCAAAGCAACTAATGCCAAAGAAATGAAGTGACTTGAAAGCCAAACAAAGAAATCTATTAAATGATTAAAATTAAAGAATCCTCTGATCTAGCTTTAATCTATTGGTTAAATATGTGGAAGAATTTTTTTTTCAGTCTCAAATTAATGTCTTGTAATTTGTAGTTAATGACTGGCGAGTTTGGTCATGTCATGTAGGAAAAAAACCATTATATATGAGCAGCACGTGAAATTTTAGGAAATATTCTGATTTTAAAGTGGACATGCCTTTAGACAAGTTGTAAGGCTTGCACATCAACCATTTTTTTTTTGAGATAAATCCATTAAACGTATGATATGGTTGACATGGCCGCTTTTAATTTGATATATTGGTTTGGCAGGTAGGTTGGTTATTTGGCTTATACAAGTATGGAAGGTGTCATTACTGGTGGATATATATTGCTTCATACTACTAGATATTTATATCAGACTTATCAGTTCTAAATTCTAATTATTACTTAGCATATTTTCACATGTAGATGTTGTTGTTTTATTTGCATAATCTTATTTATTCACATACCTGTAAATTTAGCTATACATGATCTAATGGGATCGATGACATGCTTCATTTTGGCAGGAGGAAAAATTTGGTAGCCATTAAGTGTTCATAACGTAAAGGTCTGAATTCAGGTGAGAAGCACTTACATCCTGGAGAGATAGCTTTCAGAGGATTTATGGTTTATGTGCAGTTTTTTTATGCTTGCATTAAGTTTTTGAAATACGTATCTGTTTGTATGTACCTAGTTGTATTACTTTCCATTGAAATCTATCCTTTCTGTTTTTAGCTGGCATGAGAAGCATCCAGTGATATTACTAGAATGGCTCTCAGCTATCAATATTGGGATGATTGTGTGGATCCACGAGATCTAGAGGCACTGTGGTTGGATCCTGATGTGAGCACTGAATGGCTTGACGTTGGAGAGACTAGAGGTCGGAAAGTTCACCTCTCAAGGGATCCTGATGGAGAGCCTTATCTCACTCAAATTGAGATGAAGGTAAAGCAACCTGAATAGTAACAGTCTACTTTGGATGCGTTCATGGTAACTCCAAGTTGCATATTCTAGATTTACTAAAGGTGTTTGACTTGTCTATGAACATCGCTTCACCAAATTGAAGTGCATATGAAGTTTTAGAAATAAGAAAATATGCCATAGTTACAAAAAGGTTAATGGTTTGATTAGGCAGTATGATAACACCATCTACTTTTAAGCCTTCGAAGTTCACAGAGATCAAAATATGTTGTTGTTGTTGAGCGTCATTTCATTTTCACGTGGCCATCCTCCAATAAATTCAGAAAGTGAACTGTCATATTTTCTGTTAACTTATCAATTCTGATTAGCATTTTTACAGATGGAGATTATTTGCTTCTGGTTCTGCAATTTAATTTTGTATTGGGTCATATGGTGTTTTTCAGGCAGTTGCTGCGATTGTTGTCAGCAGGCATTTTAATTCACAGATAGATCTGGTACATCTTCTTATAATTTAAATGTAGCTTTGCAGTTTCTTCCATGCAGTTTGTATTTCAACTTTCCAGGGATATTATGGAAGATTTTAGATGCTTTCCCCCTCCTTAAATGATGCTAATTGCTTTTTTCTTTAAACTAAGAGAAACACAGTATTTGCACTACCTTTATTGGTTATTAGAATTTTTGGCTAAAAGACTTAATTCACCCTAAAATCTAAAGCTGGAAGACATTTTATTATGTAGTAATATTTAATATTCCTGAAATTTGTTTTGATGTTCAATTGGTATCTTATTCGTTTCTTTTTGAGAAATAAATATATTGTAACCAAAAAGAATGAGATTGTAGCCAAGGCACTTTTCAACCATATAAGAGAAGTACTTAACTTAGGGAGCTTTTATCTCGGACAGATAGATTTTAGATATTGCCTTGGTAGCTAACGAGTTGGTGGATTAAAAGCTTTGTTTAAGTTAGGAGGAAGAAGGGGGTTGTTGGTGTAACTATGGATTGAGCTTTGGATCATGTGATGCTTTAGTTCTATTACTGGATGGTCACTGTGGGTTGGGGGATGCATGTTGTTAATTAGTATCACCATTCTCATTAATGATAGCAGGGATACCCCTGTCTCCTTTTCTGTTGACAATTGTGGTGGACTTCTTGAGTGGGTTATTGCTTAGGGCTGAATTTGAAGGTCTCAACAAGGATTTCAAGGTATTTAGAAATCGTATTAGGGTGTCCTGCCTCTGTTTTTTTTTTCTTTTTTTCTAGAGGGCTAAGGCTTTAAAAACATTCTCACCTTAACTTGAAACTCATTCTCTTGGTTTTTCATTTCATGTCAGGCTAGAAAATCAACTTGGAAGAAAGCACACTGTTTTACTTGAAATGAACAAGAGTCACTAGAAGGCTACAGTAAGAACAGGAAAGGTTATAAACAATCTGGGAGTGGTATGTCTTTGGGAGGCATGAAATTCGTAACAAAAGCCTCAAGGCTCCTCATTTGATCAGATGGTTCATAACTTAGCTGATTTAGGGGTCTAAGTAAAAGAGTGATCCAACCCCCTTAAAATGTTAATAATTTATGCATCTAACCATCCACTTCCTGAGGATCTGTTTTCTCCTCTAGCACCCAAGAAAGAATAATGGCCAAGTGTGTTTTCTTTACAAGATTGTCAAATCTCAACAACCTCAGTTCATACCACCCTTTTCAGCCAGGCTAAAATCTCGACCTCAGTGACTAACCTGAACCTCACTGGCTTGGAAAAGTCTCTCACCACACCACTGCATGATCTCTAAATGCACCATTGATCCCCATCTTCATAAATTTTCAAAAGATTATCTGTCAAAGTTCAACTAGAGGCAACCAAGTGGAGAAGGTTCTGACTACAAATCCTACTTTCCTTCTTATAGAACTTCAAGCCTTTATCCAGTCCAATATAGTTAGAGTCACACAATTTCTTAGAAATACGTAGGAAACTAATACCAAAAAGGAGGTGAATTAGTGGACCGTGTACTACAAAGACTCCATAAATCTCTGCTTATCCTTGATATCTTGGTTCTTTTCTAACCAAATCATCCAATGTATGGAAAACATAGCTCTTATAGTAAAGCACCTTGCCTTGACATTGGCTCCAATACCCATATATGCAATAGTCCATAGGCTTGTGACAGCTCTTGGAGGAACCTAGCTGGTGTCAACTATCCCAAAATAAACAATGCCATAATCCTATAGCATCCAGACAATGAAGGACAAGGTTGTTCATAGTTTTTTACCTACTACCTAAGCATAGGACACAACACTCAAGGCAAAGGGCCTTGAAAGACTTTCTTGCAATATGTCATTAGTAATATCCTTTTTATTGGTCATTATGTAAGATCCTTACTCTATGCTGACTTTAAACTTGTAAATACTGTTGAAGATTATTACAACTTGTTACAGCCGTATACACAGCTGCATGTAAAGATTATTACAGCTGTATACACAACGTTGTCTTCTGCAACTGTATATTACAGTTGTAATATATATTTGGGTATATTTGTTAATTCTTAATTTGTAGGGATCTTTAATAGGGTAGTTTCCAATTCTTTCCTTATTCTTTCTTTTTTCTGTTGTATATAATTGTAGGGTTGTATACTTTTAAGAGATGAATGAGATATACAATTTTTTCTCCACATGGTATCAAAGCTAAATTTGGCTCCTTGGGATATTTTCTTTTCAGCCTTCATTGCTAAATATTTTTTTTAAGTGTTTGTTGTTCACATGCTATCAGCGTTGTAGTACCCTTTTTCCTCCTTTTTTGAACCACAGTTTAACGACCTTCATTGCCATTTCAAAATTTTTCTCTACAATTATTTCCGAATTCTACCCACCATGTCTGAGATTGTTGAGAACTCCAACAGCATGAATCCTCCATCAACTGTAGATTTATTCAAAACAATGAACAAGAACACTATTTGGTGTACCTACTGCAAGAAGCCGAGACACACAAGGGACTAGTGCTGGAAACTCTATGGGAAGCCTCAAACTTTGAGTAAAGATAGGGGTTTCAAGAGTGGACAATAAGGTTTCAAAGGTGGACAGCAGAGAAATCAAGCACACTTCACCAACTTTCAGACCAATGAAAACCCTTTACAAGAGAGGGTGAATTTTGGTGGCAATGAACATACAAAGCTTAACAAGGAAGAGATTAAGAAACAACAAAGAAGAGATTGAGAAACCGAAGAATCTCCTAGGAACCATTGAGAGTCCTAGTGTTGCTTGCTCTCTCACTCAGTCAAATAAGTTTCCCCTTCTCTTTTAGTTTCTCAGATATGTCTTTCCTAGGTTCTTAGGTCATCGACTCAGGAGCTACAAATCATATGACTCATTCCTCACAAATGTTTAGTACCTATAGCCTATGTCCTAGTAATAAGAAAATAGCCACTGTTGATGGCTCTCTAACCACCATGGCTGGTTAAGGGGAAGTTCACTTCAATAAATCCATAGTTTTGAAGATTGTGCTACACGTGCCTAAGCTTTCCACCAATCTTGTTTCCATTCATTGACTTACCAAAGACTTGAATTGTCATATGATTTTTTATCCCTCTCATTGTGTATTTCAGGAACAGGGTATGGGGAAGACGATTGGACATGCTAGGGAAAAGGATGAACTTTAATATCTTGAGTTACCGTTTGGTTAAAATAGGACTGAGAACCAAGTACCCTTATCATTCCTTTTTGAAATCCCATCTACAACAAAAAATAAGATTTGGCTTCGTCATTATCGCCTTAGACATCCATCGTTTGGCGTTCTTAAAATTATGTTTCCTTTATTGTTCAAAGGAATTGATGTAGAAAAATTACATTGTGATGTTTGTGAACTTGTAAAGCACCATCGTACTTCTTATCCAATAAGTAACAAAAGAGTTTCAATTCCATTTACTATGGAAATTTAGAAAGTATAGCTATGCATACAACTGTACCGTCAACTGTTGTTTCCTATTCTAATTTTATTTCTTGATTTTTTGAGATACTTTCTCCTAAAATCAAGGATTAGATTTTTATTTTTTTATTTTTATCTATTTTATTTATTTATTTATTTTTTTAAGGTAGATGACCTTAGTCATTCATGTATAAATATCGATGCAATAATTAGTTTGAATAGTGTGAGAAAAATAAAAGAAGTTTTTTTTTCTTCTTTAAAGTTCTTCATGGTATCAGAGCTAATTTTGAATCATTCAATCTATCAATGACCAAATACAGAATGACTACTAAGAAAGACTCCTCAACCTTAGAAGTGCATTGAGAAGAAAGTAGAAAGAAAGTCATGTTGGGGGCACAAACCAACCAACCAATCATTGAGGATTCAGCCCTAGTGGCTTGGGGTCCTCCCAATCCTTTTAATGACAATTAACTAAGAAAAAGGAGACCTTAGAGCAATCATTGTTGAAAACCAGGTCATACCAAGGATATGTGTTGGAAAACCAATGGGAAACTAATGAATTGGAAGATGTCATGTCCTCAAAATGATAGAGAAAGCTGAGGACACCATGTCCCTATTGAGGACAACCTAATACCACTTAATTCCAGTCCATTCAGCAAAGAGCAATTGAAACTATTGCAAAAAATGTTCAACCATTCCCAAAAGGTGGCAAATTCTTCCAATTCTATCATCGGGTTTGGATCCTTAGCTCAAAAAGGTAATTTTCTTGTTGCCCTAAAAGTAAAAAATGGAAATTTGAGTCCTTAGATTGTTTACTTAGGAGCTTCTGATCACATGACTAGAGATGTCACAATTTTTCAAAATTATACACCTCGTTTTGGGGATTATACAATTTGTATAGCTGATGGTTCTCTCTCAAAGGTGGTTGGTACAGGTTCTGTTGTCATCTTTAAGGACCTAACTCTTGACTCTGTTCTTTTGGTTTCAAACTTGGATTGCAATTTGTTGTTTATTAGTAAACTCACTTAAGAAAAGAATTGTGTTACGAAATTTTTCCCAAACCATTGTGTTTTTTAGGATTTGAATTTGAGGTAGACAATTGACAATGTTGAGGTGTATTTGAGACTCTATATCTTCAAAGTGACTGATTATATTGAAAGAAAACCTCAATTGACAGTTGGTGAAAAAAGGTCTCTTTCTACCTTTAGTTCTAATAAAGATAGTGATGTTATGTTATGACACTATCATTTAAGACATCCTAATTTCTTGTATCTCAAAAAACTCTTTCCATCATTATTCACTAAAAGTCTAGATAGTTTTTAGTGTGAAATTTGTTAATTATCCAAGCATGTTCTCAAACCTTATCCAATTCAACCATACAAACCATCTCATACTTTCTCCATGATACATGGTGATGTTTGGGGGCCATCTAAGATAAAGAACATAATAGGAACTAGATGGTTTGTGTCATTTGTTGATAATCATACTAGAATTGCTTGGATATTCCTGATGAAAGAATAATCAGAAGTGGGTCAAATTTTCAAAAACTTTTATAACATGATCCAGACCCAGTTCCATGCCAAAATACAAGTGTTGAAAACTAACAATGTAAAAGATTATTTTAATTCTATCCTAGGGGTATTCTTATTAAAAGAAGGTGTAGTTTATCAAAATTTTTGCATTAATACTCCTCAACAAAATGGGATAGTTAAGAGAAAAAATAGACACTTATTAAAAGTTCTTATGCTCTCCTCCCATATCCCAAAGAATTTTTAGGGAGAAGCTGTACTTACTGCAACCTATGTCATCAATAGAATGCCTTCTCGTGTCTGGAGTTTCCAAACATCGTGCAAAGCCTTTCTCAAATCATACCTTAGGACTCGACTCATTTCCTCCATTCCATTGAAGGTATTTGGTTGCTCAGCTTTTGTTCACATTCCCCAACAACATCGAAATAAGCTTGATCCCAGGGCCACTAAGTGTATTTTCCTAGAATACTCTCTAAACCAGAAAGGCTATAAGTGTTACTTTCCTGTCTTAAAAAGGTTTTACACCTCCATGGATGTGACATTCCTTGAAAATAAATCTTATTACTCTAAAACCGATATTCAAGGGGAGAATAGAATTCAGGAATACTAGTTTTGGGAAACAGAAACTATGACTGAACCTTAAACACTTGAGTCTATTATTGTTCACAACTCTAACCCTATCTCTCCTGCTCTGTCCCACTCCAAACTACTGAATCTGTAGATACTAAACAAGCATTCCTCTTTGCCTAAACCAATCTCAAATTGTCAATAGCAATGAGTTTATTGTCTACTTAAGGAAAAAGAAGAAATCTCAAGAAGATATAGAATAGTGAACATATCTTGGACTAGTACATGAAATTGAACCGAATTCAATCCTAGAAAAGACACACTTAGGTAACATTGATTCTAATCTTGATGAGCTCCATTTACTAATTGCCAGAAGGAAAAGAGTAAGATCTTGCACAAATCATCTGATTTATAACTTCATCTCCTATAAGAGTTTGTCACTAGGTTATTAGATTTTTGTTACCAGTCTTATGGATATTTGGATTCCCAACAATATTCGGGAAGCCCTACAAATACTTGAATGGAAGGTAACCATTGAGGAAAAGATCTGAGCTCTTGAAAAGAATGGAACATGAGAGCTTGTTGAATTTCCAAAAGGAAAGAATCTAGTTGGGAGTAAGTGGATCTTCACATTTAAGTACAAAGCATATGAGAGTGTTGACAAGTACAAAGCTCGACTAGTTGCTACGGGATTTACGTAGTCCTACGGAATTGATTACTAAGAAACCTTTGCTCTAGTTGCAAAATTAAACATAATTCGTGTTCTGTTGTTGTTAGTTGTTTACCGAGATTGACCTTTTCATTAACTGGACATCAATAATGCCTTCCTCAATGGTGACTTAGAAGAAGAAGTGTATATGGAAATTCCTTCAGGTATTGAGATTGAGACAAACATTGGTAAAGTTTGTAGACTAAAAAAAAAATCTCTATATGGTCTCAAGCTTGGTTTGATTGTTTCACTAAGGCCATAAAGAGGTTTGGTTACTTCTAGTGTCAGTTTGATTGCACTCTATTTGTAAAACACACTACTAAGGGAAGAACTGTCATTATCATTATTTGTGTGAATAATATAATCCTGACTGGAGATCATGTAGAAGAAAATGGCAAGCTCAAGAGTTTTTTTTGCCCATTAGTTCAAAATTAAAGACCTAAGAAATCTTAAATATTTTCTTGAGATGGAATTGTTAGATCAAAAATGGGTATTATAGTCTCCCAACGCAAGTATGCCCTAGACTTGCTAAAGGAGACTAGGATGCTTGGTTGTAAACTTGCAGACACACCTATGGACTACACTACTACACTAGGAATGGTCAAAAGAAGTGCTCTAGTGGATAAATGGAGATATGAAAAACTTGTGGGGAAACTCATCTATCTTTCTCACACAAGACCAGAGATTGCTTTTTAATTAGCGTAGTTAGCCAATTCATGAACAATCCAACTGAGGAATATATGAAAGTTGTATATCGTATTCTAAGATATCTCAAAATGACTCCAGGAAAGAGACTTTATTTCAAAAGAACACAAAAGAGAAACAATGAAATTTTTTCAGATGTAGACTGGGTTGGCTCCATAATTGACTGAATATCAACCTTTGGATATTACACCTATGTTTGGGGGAATTTGGTCACTTAGCAAAGGAAGAAACAATTTGTTGTAGCTCAAAGTAGTGCAGAAGTAGAATTTATAGCTATGTGTCACAAGATGCTTCAAATGACCCTCCCCATGGGCTTATATAGGAGGTGGGAATCTTCTAGAGATCCTTAGAGACATCTGCGCTTAACTACAAAGTGGAAGAGTATGGAAGCCTCTAGAAAAAGTTAGAGATGTCCACACATCTCTACTCTTGGCTAAGAGACCATTGGAATAATGTGGGGTGTTCTGGAGTCTTCCAAAGTCATCTTGTACATTGCCTTGTACATAGACTAATGTAGGAGCTTTTAGATTATTCTTGATTTATAAGGAACTCTCTAAGGTTCTAGAGACTTTCTAAGGTGCTTATAAATAGGTGAGACCTTCATTTGGCCAATGCACCAAGTAAGTGAGCTTCCAAAGCATTGTAAGCATCTTTTAAGAGCAATAAAAGCTTCCATTCTTTAAATGTTGCCTATTACGCCTTCTAAAGCTTCCAAATTATGTGCATCCTAGCCTAGCAGGGAGTAAGGTTGATTTAGTAAGATCAAGTGTCTTGACTTGTTTAACTGCCGCACAAGCTTAGGGAAAGACTAAGTTTGTGACAATTGGCACATGGAATTTGTGAAGGAATGTGGTTAAAGAGACTCCTAAATGAATTGAAGATTCTAATTGAAGATTCTATGAAGATGTTCTGTGACAATCAAGTTGTTATAAGTATTGCTAAGAAGCTAATTCATCATGATCGGACAAAGCATGTAGAAATAGATTGTCATTTAATTAAGGAGAAGATAGAAGAAGGGACGATTTCATTGGCTTATACTCTAACAACTCTCTAGACAACAAACATTCTTACTAAGACGCTTTTTAGAACTAACTTTGAAGACTTGAGATCCAAGTTGGGCATGATCAACATTTACAATCCAGCTTGAAAGGAGTGTGAAAATTCAAAAAGTACATTTGTGCATATAGTTGTACCACATAGTTGTACCACCAGCGGTGTCACAAATTGTACTATCAGTTGTACCATATATAGTTGTTTCTTATTCTAATTTTATTTCTTGATGTTTTGAGATACTTTCTTCGAAAATCAATGATTGGATTTTTTTTTTCTTTTTTTTTTTTAAGGCAAATGATAGTCATTCATGTATAAATATCAATGCAATAATTAGTTTGAATATTGTGAGAAAAATAAAAGAAGTTTTTTTTTTTTTTTTTCCTTAAATTTCTTCATTTATGTTAGTTCACAATGATATTTGGGGTCCTGCCACAATTCCTAATATTTTAGGCTTTAGATGGTTTGTCTCATTTATAGATGATTGCACTTGAGTAACTTGGGTTTTTCTTCTCAAACAAAATCAGATGTGAATATTGTATTTCCTAATTTTCACAAAATGGTCAAAACTCAATTTGGAGTGGGAATCAAGAAGTTTAGGTTTGATAATGCAAAGGATTACTTCAATCAAGTCCTATCTCTTTATTTTCAAATTAGATATTATCTATGAATCCTCTTGCATTAGTACTCCCTAACAAAATGGGGTTGCTAAAAGAAAAAATGGTCATCTTCTTACTGTTATAAGAGCTTTTTTTGTTATAGAAAAATGTTCCTAAATCATATTGGGGGGAGTACTTACCATTGCTCATCTTATAAATCAGTTGCCATTTAGAGTTTTGGGGTTCAAAAGTCCAATGAGAATTTTTTCAAAATACTTCCCAAACTTTATAATGTCTATTGGTCTTGTTCCAAAGGTTTTTAGTTGTGTTTCTTTTGTCCATGTCCACGTTCAGAATAGAGGGAAACTAGATTCAAGAGCAATTAAGTGCATTTTTGTAAATGATCCATCTTATCCTAAGATTTCTCCTGATTTTGTTGATACTAGTGAACTAAATCTGCCCAAGGTGAGTGATCCATCCTCTCCTAAGATTTTTCCTCATTTTGTTGATACTAGTGATCTAAATCTGCTTATTGTAGTTAGAAAAGGCACAGGAACATGGAAAGATTGTCATCATCTCATAGAAATTTCCTCACCAGCTTGAACACCATAGCCATACCTATGACCTTGTTTGAGACACTAAATAGTAAGGAGTGGAAACAAGCCATAAGGGTTGAGATGGAAGCACTTGAAAAGAATGAGACATGGGATGTGGTTGAGTTACCAAGAGAGAAAAGTCTAGTAAAGTGCAAGTAGGTGTTCACAATAAAGTATAAGGTGGATGGTTCTCTTGAGAGATATAAAGCCAGACTCGTTGCCAAAGGCTATACTCAGATATATGGAGTAGATTACCATAAGACTTTCACACCAGTAGCCAAGATGAATACTATAAGAGTTTTACTTTCTTTGGCTGCCTAATTTGACTAGGAATTGCAACAATTTGATGTGAAAAATGAGTTCTTACATGGTGAGCTCAAAGAAGAAATTTATATGGATCTTTCACCTGGTTTTAATATGCACTTGAAAGGAAAAAAGGTATTTAAATTGAAGAAAGCTTTGTATGGGCTAAAACAAACTCCATGAGCTTGGTTTGGAAGATTTTCCAAAGTCATGATAACTATTGGCTACAAATAAAGTCATAGTGACCAACTTGATTTGTTAAACACTCTGCCTTAGGGGGAGTAACTGCCCTCTTGGTTTATGTGGATGATATAATAGTGACCGAAAATGATATTGAAGAAAGAGAAGCATTGAAACAGCGCTTAGCAAAAGAGTTCAAAATAAAGGAGCTTGGTAGACTAAAGTATTTCTTGGTAATTGAAGTGGTTCACTCAAAAAGGGAATTTTTGTCTCTTAATAGAAGTATGTTCTTGACTTATTGTAGGAGACAAGAAAAACTAGTAAACTAGTTGACACACTTATTGATCCGAATCACAAGCTTGGAGAAGCAAGTATGTAGTTGTGGAGAAAGGTATGTACCAAAGATTGATTGACAGACTCATCTATCTCTCACATACGTGGCAGACATAGCCTATGCGGTCAGCCTAGTGAGTAAATTTATGCATAACCCAAAGGAAGTTCATCTATAAGCTGTATACAGAATCCTACACTACTTAAAAGCAACTCCAAGGAAAAGAATTTTGTTAAAGAAAAGCACTGAGCTATCATTGGAGGCTTATACTGATGCAGATTATATAGGATTAGTTATTGATCAAAGGTCTACTATAGGATATTGCACTTTTCTTAGAGGGAACTTGGTAACTTGGAGGAGTAAGAAACCAAACGTTATTGTAAGATCTAGTGTAGAAGTAGAGTTTCGTGCAATGGCCCAAGGAATCTGTGAGTTGTTTTGGCTCAAGATTATCTTGGAGGACTTGAAGATTAAGTGGGAGACATCGATGAGACTTTATTGCGACAATAAGTTAACCATCAACATTACACATAACCTAATATAACATGACATAACCAAACATGTGAAAGTATATAGACATTTTATTAAGGAAAAGTTGGACAGTGGCTTAATCTGTACACCATATGTGTCCATTGGAAGTCAGTTAGCCAATGTCTTAACGAAAGGATTAGCCAATGCCTGGTTTCAAGAAATCATTATCAAGTTAGGAATAAATAATATCTATTCACCAACTTGAGAGGGAGTGTTGAAGATTATTACAACTTGTTATAGTCGTGTACATAGTTGTATGTAAAGATTATTACGTATACACAACGGCATATCTTCTACAACTATATATTACAAATATATTATATATTTGGGTATATTTGTGTATATAATCCCTAATTTGCAGGGATATTTAATAGGGTAGTTTCCAATTCTTTCCTTATTCTTTCTTTTTGCTGTTGTATATAATTGTAAGGTTTCTCCACAGATACAATTGATTAGAGAATTGATTAGAGAGGAGTTAAGGAGAAGGTCTCTAGGAACAAAGTTCTAACAGAGTTAAAAACAAAACCCCTTTATTAGGAAATGAAGACTGCAAACAAATATGTAGTAAAGAGGATCATAGAGAGGAGAGGTCATTCATTTTCAACTCAAGGTTATAATGGGAGGGGAGATCTTTGAAGCAAGAATAGTAATAAATGGACATGGAGATAGGAGAATGTTTAGTCTTAGAAACAAGAGAAACACTAGGTCTTAGTTAGAGAGGTTGATCTTTTCCTCAAAGATCCTCCCAAAAATGAATTTTTAGATCCATTCACAATTGAAAAACAAGTGAAACAAGAGAAATCAAGGGTACTTTTGAAACTGGCTTTCTATTAGCAATGGCGAGACCACCTAACCCTAATGTTAACAACTAATTCATTGGATTGGAAATTATATATGCCTTTAGTAACGTTGTTCCATAATCTATATTTTTCAAAATTGGACCGATCATTGAATTGGAAAAATTATTGGATTAATATTTAATAGTTGGACCAATGGTTGAATTACGATTGAACTATGATGTCAGTATAACATATAAATATATAATTTATATATTATCAAAATAAAAAATAATTATAATGTTAAAATATAAATGTAAATAATTACAAAGCTTAAAGATATATATATATTTTTATCTTTTTAAATTTGATAGATTAAATCTTGGTAAGGCTACATGTATTAATATATAAGTATCATAATTATGTATCTAAGAGTGAATAAAATTTTATTATTTAATCTACTTTTCAACATGTATATTCTGTCATTCTGTTATTTTAAAAATCACTTTGTTCTTTTACCTATATCATTTTGATGTTTAACATCTTATGCATGGATGTAGTTCAATATTTATATTTATCTTAAAATCTTTAAACTTTTTATATATATTTGTTTATTTCTTGTCAAGCTACTATATTTTATTAATTTAAATCCCTACATGGTAAAGGGTTCAATGTAACTTGGTGGTTGTAGCAAGTCTTCTTAACCAATATTTCAAACGTTGAGGAAAAAAATGAAGAAAAAATTAAAGAGGTAGCTAATTGGGAAAATCTGGCTGGTTCAACCGGCTGGCCCTCCAGTTCTTCATCTGTTTTAACTTTAAAATCGGTGAATCTGTCCACTGAACTGGAAAGAGGATCGACTGGTGGTCCAATAGGTTAGACTGCCCAGTTCGTTCCAGTCTTGAAAGCATTTGCCATAACAATGTTCGTCTCCCTAGACTACCTTCACAACCTCTTCTCTAGAAGAGCATAATTCCATCTTGAATCCATCCGAAGCCTTAAACCTTCTATATAATTTAGCTTATAAACTTGATTTCACCCCATCAACTGATCGCTCTTCCTTTCTCCTATTCTCAACTTCATAAAGTCACATTGGAATCTCTAAATCTAAGATGTAACCTGAATAAAGATCTTAAAATTTTAGAAAAAGTAAGTTGGAATATTGCTTAGACAAGCTAGAACAAGTGCATCCAGGGATAGAAAAAACCCCATTCTATCTACCTAACCTCTAGAACTTCTTCCAAAATGAGGTTCCAAAAATGAGGAGCTCTGTGATTTCCAACCAAGATAAGATCAAGTTAAGAAAGTGACCAACCCAAAAATGAGGAGCTCTATGATTGCCACCTAACAAGGGAGGCTAGCTTGAGGAGGTTGTCTTGATTTTTGTTGATATCATATAAGTTGCTTTTCTATAAGTTTATCTAGGGCATGAAATGTAACCAAAAATTTGGAGAATGAACTTGGTGTTAAGATATCTTCAACATTGGCTCTTGAGAAAAAAATGTTGTTATTAGCAAATTGTAAGTTGGACACCCTAATGCTATTACTTTTACAAATTCCTTAATGACCTCTCTCTTTTGCCCTAATCATCATTTTGCTCAAGGCATCCATGATCCACTACAATTGTGGGCAAAAATAAAGATAATGGATCTTCTTGCATTAGGTCTAGAGAAATCTCTACCAAACCCATTGCTTGTCTATTCACAAGAATGTTGATGATAACTAAGGACAACCATTCTTAAATCCATAGTCTCCATCTATGGCTAAAACTCTTCCAAACATGATGTGATCCAAAAAATTACAACCAAAGTGGTCATAAGCTTATATAGGCATCCCTTTGAGCCTCATTTTGCTAGATTGGAACCTGGTTTGCATAACTACAAGATTGACTAAGGAGTCACCTTGTGAATGGCTATCACCATTAGTAGGTTTTGTCAAGCTAAATTTTGATGGATGTTCTTTAGGAAACCTAGTGCAATTAGGGATTTGAGGGTTGATTAGAGATCATTATAGTAGAGTGTTAATAGCATTCTCTAAACCAATAGGTCAGGGTCTAGCCATTGAGGTAGAAATTCTAGCCCATCTAGAAGGGTGGTTGTTGACGAAAGCTTTGGGTTTTTTCAATTTTCTAGGAGAAGGTGATTCTGCTATTGTCATATCATGGGCAACTAAGAAAGAAAGAGGACCATGGAAGTTTGACGTGTGTTTGCACTAGATTATTGACATTTCTTCAGAGTTAGGATTGTCCTTCTCTTGGATTCCTTACTTAGGTAATGATGTGGTAGATGCATTAGGAAAACATGGAGTTAGACATATGGTTTCTTTGGTAGAAGATTTATATGTGAATTGTAGTTAGATTTATTTATTTTTTTGGATTAGTCTACACTCATGTAGAAAAGAAAAAAAAATGTTGTATATTAAATTGAATAAGGAAGGGAAGGAAACATGCTTCCTTTTATGGAAAAGTTACAACAAATCAAACTAAACCTACAACTGTACACCCAAATTTCTAGGAACAACATAAATTTAAAATATACACTTATCCCTAAAATATATCAACAGCTTATCCCTAAAAAACAACAACAAATTATCCCTAAAAAATAGGTAACAACCAAATCAGAAAAATTCTTATATGATTGAGATTCTCAACACTCCCCCTCAAGTTGGCTTGAAGATGTCATTCACGGCTAGCTTGCTTACTAAATCATCAAATTGCTTCTTTGGCAATCCCTTAGTGAGTATATCTACAACTTGATTAACTGTGGATATATAGGGCATAACAATCAGTCCATTTTCCAGTTTCTCCTTGATAAAATGTTTATCAACCTCGACATGTTTAGTTCTATCATGGAGTACTGGATTATGTGTAATGGCAATGACAACTTTATTATCACAAAAGACCTTCACTCTAAACTTAGCTTTAGCACTACTTCTAGCCACAACACTTTGCTTTTTACTTCGCCAAGTCACAAGATTGCCTCCAACAAAAGTATAATACCCCGAAGTTGATCTCGTATCAATCACACTTCTTGCCCAATCTGCATCAATAAACACATCCACTTGGAGATGTCCTTGGTTCTCATTTAGAAGTCCTTTTCTTGGAGTCCCCTTTAAGTACCTTAAAATTTTGTACATTGTAGCGAAGTGTTCCTAATTTGGTGAGTGCATGAATTGAGTCACCATGCTTACTACAAAAGCAATATTGGGATGAGTATGAGAGAGATAAATAAGTCTCCCAACTAGGCATTGATATTTCTCTTTATCAATCACCTCTACTGGACTTGCTGGTTGGAGTTTCAAATTCGGTTCTATAAGAGTTTCTATAGCCTTACATCTAAGTAAACTGGTTTCATTTAATAAGTCAAGTATATATTTTCTTTGAGAAATGAAAATACCTTTCTTGAATATAGCAAACTCCATACCAAGAAAGTATCTCAAGGGACCCAAATCTTTTATCTCAAATTCACAAGTTAAAGCTTTCTTCAATTTCTCAAGTTCTAGACTGTCATCGCTAGTTAGAATAATGTCATCCACATAAACTATCAACACAACAATCTTTCCTTCTCTTGAGTGTTTATAAAACATTGTATGGTCAGCTTGACTTTGAATATATCCTTGAAACTTGATAACTTTTCCAAATCTCTCAAACTAAGCCCTAGGAGACTGCTTAAGACCATACAAGGACTTCTTTAATCTACAAACCTTTTTTTTTTTTTTTTTTTTTTTTTTCTAGTTTTTCTTCAAAACCCAGTGGTAAATCCATAAACACTTTTTCCTCCAAATCGTCATTTAAGAAAACGTTTTTCACACCTAATTGGTGTAAAGGCCAATTAAAATGTACTGCAAGAGAAAGTAAAATCCGAAAGGAATTTGTAACACGTGCAAAGGTCTCTTGATAGTCAATTCCATAGGTTTGTGTGAAACCTTTGGCTACTAACCTTGCTTTTCAATGCTACCATCGGACTTACACTTGATTGTGAAAACCCACTTACATCCCATTGTCTTCTTCTCCTTAGGTAAATCAACAATTTCCTATGTTCTATTTTTCAAAAGAGCATTCATTTCTTCTTGAACTGCTAATCTCCACTCCTAGTGTCCTAGTGCTTCTTGTATAGTTCTAGGAATGAATAAGTGAGAGATATTTGAAGTGAAAGCTCTACATTTTTTTAAGAGTCTTTGATAAGACAGATATTTTGCAATGGGATATTTGGTACAATTCCTAACTCCTTTTCAGATTGCAATAGGGATATCAAGATCAGAAATAGGTAAAGGAGTGGAGTCCATAGGAAGATTACTTGGATTTTGAGAACTAGGAGCTAATGATTGACCATGCTCAAGATTGACTTGATTATTCTCAATATTAGAATTAAACCTGCGCTTAGTATAAACACAGAGCTCAGTGGACATAGGTTGTAGAGTTTCTCCCACTTGTTTGTAATACAATTTTATTTGGCATAGATAAATCAGTATTTCCCATTTTTTCACTAATTAAAACATCTGTTTTTTGATTTATTTCAATAAGAAAAATACTAGATTTTGGTTGTTCTTGTTGCCAAAACTGATCTTCATTAGAGCTCTCCCCCTGAAGAGTAGTTTTGTTATAAAAAGGAATATTCTCAATAAAGTTGACATCCATACTAACATGAATTTTTCTAGTGGCAGGATTAAAACACTTATACCCTTTTTTATTAGGAGTATAACCTAGAAAAATATATTTTTCGGTTCTTGGATCAAATTTGGATCGAAGATGAGTTGGCACACGGATGAACACTGTACAACCAAAAATTTTTAAGGGTAAATTTGAGTTGAGGCGTGTGTTTGGAAAAGTATTCTTAAGAGTTTGTAAAAGTGTTGCATAGTTAAGAACCCTTGTAGGCATTCTATTAATCAAATAACAACTTGTTAAAATTGCATCCCCACAAAGGTGTGTAGAAACATTCATATGAAACATAAGAGCTCTACCTACTTCAAGTAAATGTCTGTTTTTACATACTGCAATTCCATTTTGTTGAGGAGTGTCTCTACAAGTTGATTGATGTAAAATACCTTTCTCTAGCAAAAAATCACTTAAACAATCATTATAAAATTTTGTTCCATTGTCACTCCGAAGAATACTTTTTTTTGGTTTGAAATTGGTTTTCAACCATAGAGTAAAAATCCTAAAGGAGTTTTGCAACCTCAGATTCATTCGATAAAGCCAGCATAGGCGTGTGTGATCATCAATAAATGTCACAAACCATTTTTTCTTGGTTAAAGTAGTAATCCTCGAAGGACCCCAAACATCACTATGTATCAAATAAAAAGGCTTTGAGGCACAATACGGTTTTATTTTATAAGAATTGCAATGGCTTATGGCCAAAAAACAAGTTTCACAATTAAAAGAAGTACAATCCAATCCTTTAAATAAACCTGTAAACAAATATTTTAAATAGAAAAAACTAGGATGTCCTAATCTGTTATGCCATAGCATTATTTGATCATGCATAGAGATTGAATAAACACTAGTAATAAAACTCTGAGCTTGTTTATTCTCAAACCGGTTGTCATCAAAATAGTAGAGATTGTTGATCAATCTAGCACTACCAATCATCATCCCTGAGTTCAAATGCTAGAATTCAAAAAGAGAGGCACAAAAAACAACACAACAATTAGAATCCTTAGATAAACGACTTACGAATAAGAGATCACAAGAGAGTTTTGGGACATGTAAAAGGAATTGTAAAACAATCTTATCAGACAAACGAATAGAGCCTTGCCCAGCAATAGAAAATAAGCTTCCATCTGCAAGACGTACTTTTTATTTCCAAAACAAGGTGTATAAGAAATAAACAAATGAGATAAATTAGTCATGTGGGGTTAGAGGCACCTGAATCTATGATCCAAGGTGCAGATAATGAAAGAGAATATGCACACGAAAGACTACCTGATTGAGCTAGAGATGCTATAGGAGTACTAAGAGTTGGTGGAGTAGGTTTTAGCAGTTGTAGCAGTTGGTCTAATTGTTCTTTGCTCTATGAGGGTGTCTCGGCAGCATGTGCTTTAGCAGGGAAACAATTAGAGTCGCCTTGCTTATTAGTCTCCCATTCAACTAGCTTCCAATCAGCTGGCTTCCCATGTAATTTCCAATAGGTTTCATGAGTGTGGCGTGGTTTATTACAATGATCACACCAAACTCTTGGCTTGTGATTCAGATGACCTTGGTTATTAGGATTGCGAGAAGCTGCTACTGTAGTGCTCAATAAGGTTGAGTTTTCCACAGGTCCAAAGTGCTTCTTCTTAAGCATAACATTCCTCTAGTTTTCCTCACGACGCACTTCAGAGAACACTTCACCTAGAGAAGGAAGAGGTTGTCGACCAATGATTCTACCCCAAACTTCATCAAACTCAACATTAACCCCAGCTAAAAATTTGAATATCCATGAACTTTCTACCATCTTCTTAAAATAGTTACAATCATCCATATTTTTCCACTTATGGTCATTGAATAAGTCAAGATCCTGCCATAAACCCCTAAGCACATTAAAATATTTGGTAACCGAATTCTCACCTTGACAAATATCGCCCAGTTTGAGTTGTAACTCATAGATTTAGGACTGATTTCCAAGGTTTGAATATATTTGAATAATGTTGTCCTAAAGAGCTTTGGTAGTAGGGTAACACATATAATTCGAGCTAATCTCCTCTTCTATGGAATTTACCAACCATGCCATGATCATGGAGTTTTTTGCATCCCAAGTGGCATATCTAGGGTGCGTCTTCGCTAGTTCTTTGGTGTCACTAGTCAAATAACCAATTTTTCCTCATCCTTTAGTGTACATCCGAACAGATTGTGACCATCTGAGATAATTTTTCTTATTAAGGTGGATTGTGGTGATTTGGACAGAGTGGGAATGAGAATTGGATGTGGGTAATTTTGAGGAATTGGAACCAACAGTAATGGAAGGAGTAGATTCGGAAATTTCTGACATGGTAAAGAGATAACAACAGAAACGAAAAGGGAAGAAGAACAGAACTAGAAAGAATGAAAGGAAAAATAAAGGGAATAGCCAATTAACTTGGCTCTGATACCATGTAGAAAAGGGGAAAAAAAATTTCGTATATTAAATTGAATAAGGAAGGGAAATATGCTTCCTTTTGTAGAAAAGCTACAATAAATAAAACTAAATCTACAGCTGTACACCTAAATTTATAGGAACAGAATAAATTTAAAATATATAACTTATCCATAAAAAACAGTAACAACTTATCCCTAAAAAATAGTAACAACTTATCCCTAAAAAACAGTAACAAATTATCCTTAAAAAATAGGTAACAACCAGATTATCCCTAAGAAATAGGTAATAACCAGATCAGAAAAATTTTGATATGATTGAGATTCTCAATAACTCATCTATGTTTTTTATCCTTCTTTGTATAGAGGATTGGATACTTAGAAGGATCGCCCATCCTTCTTTGTACTTAATATTTTAATACAATGAAATCATTGTTTCTTATATAAAAAGAGGTGGCCATAAGCTTTCTCAAAATCAATTTTAAGAACCACCACTAGCTCCCCCGAACTTAAACTTTTGTCCATCAGCTCATTAGCAATCAACATTGTATCAAAGATCTATTTGTCCTTGAAAAAGGATCTTGTGGAAATGAAAGGTCTTATGCAACAATTCTCGAATTTTCCTCGAAAGGATCTTAGTAAGGTGGTTGAACTAATGAGCCAAAATTGTTAATATTGTTGAAACCGTCGGATTTTTATGAGTTTGAATTTAAAATAAAACTAGAAGATAAGGCTTGACTGAGTCCTATTATTCTAGGTTATTTAGTTTGGATAAGTCCTAGTGTATTTAAATTTGATTTTATTTTTGATTTGAATTAGAGAGAATATTAGATGATATTTTGTAGGTTGGTTAGTTACTAAATTTAGGGTTTGCTTCATTTATTTAAGTTCTAGATGTAAACCATTTTTTTTTTAATAAAGTATTATTTAGTTTCTCTTCCAAATTCAATAAATATCAACAATAAAGTCTTTCTTAGGGGCAAGAATGATAAAACTAGTGGTAATGCTTTTATTGAAGAACCTAGATTTATAAAATTCTCTAAAAACTTTGAGTAAGCCCTCTTTTAATTTAGATCAAGGGTGCTAATAAAAAGCTAAAGAGAAACATCTTGGAGCTTTCTCCCTATTCATTTAAAAGGCAACTTGCTCATTTCCTCCTTTGGAAAAGGATGCTTCAACCACCTAACACCTTCCTTGGAGATAGGAGGCCAATTTAAGCCATTGAGGTTCCAATTATCACCATTTAATGTTCCATAAAGTGAACAAAAAATGTCAATATCACCATAAAAATACATCCTAGGTCAAGTATCAACTTTCTATCCTTTGCCACAAGGGACTTATTTTAATGTTGTTTTTCTTTCCTTCTACCGCTTGTAATATTATTAAGAAGCCTTGAACTTGTAATTTTTGTTTTTCTTCCACTTCACTCTTGATTATTGTCTCTATTAAACTTCCTTGTTCACTAGTATTTGTTATAACTCCACTTTCTTGGAAAATGTGATGGTTGCATACATCTAACAAGGTCCCAAATTCTTCAGTAGATTTATGTAAACCAACATTCTAAGAATCGAGGCTTTTTTTTTGTCCCTAACATCCTTGAATGTGACATTACTCCAAACTTTGCTTTTTTAAAGGCCCAGCATTTTTTACATAATTTTGTCTCTCCCACTCCTTCATCTAACTATTTGCCCGCTAGGCTCTCACCAATGTCTAAAACCCATATGTAGGAACCACATATTCTCAAATCAGAAAGGAGAAGGATCCTAAGTAAAACGATTATAGTTTTCTACAATAAGATAGCGAATAGGCACTGATATAATTACAGCAGAGTTCCATCTCTAACTTTCTGAATTGATGAACTGTACTTTTGGAGTCAAACTTTTGATTCATGGAGTAGTTTCAGCACTACTGTAACCTAAATGGCTAATTGAGATGTTTCAATGCAATTTATCTTCGCCTTTCCAAATTTGTCATCCTTCCCTTATCCTGTAGGAGATGATATGTGCTATCTCTGAAATTGAAAGTGATAGACAGCCGCTTGCTGAACGGTATGACAAAAAGGCTAAAGACACTACTCTGGGGATCATGCAACTTCTACCAAAAACTGCTGATTGGCTGGTTAGGTATTAGCTAAATGTTCTCATGCCAATTGGAAAAGATCATCATTATTAAAAGGTGAATTTTTTTATTTGTTTTAAAATTATTTTGTGAAGTTAAAATTGGAATTTGTTTGTAGGGAGTTGGGCTACCAGACATATGAAGTAGAAGGGAATCCAATCCTTCTGTTCAGGCCTTTCATAAATGTATACCTAGGTGCTGCCTACCTTAAGTGGTTATCAAACTATGATGGAAAGTAAGTTATGAATATGGATTTTGTTTCATCCATCTTTTATTTATAACTTCTTGTGGAGCTTCCTACATATCCTTTTGACTGCAAGCAACATTATGTTTCCACACTGATTAAGACAACTATCTTTTTGGATTTCTTTGCTACTTAAGTAATGATATTCAGGATTACATCTGCAGAGAAAGAAGTGAAGAGTTTGTAGTTCGGGCATACAAAGGTGGCCCAAAGAAGGCAGCTCATAAGTCAACTTTGGAATATTGGAAGCGCTATCTTTCAGTTAAAGAAAGTCTTCCATTTAGGTAGTGGTTTCCACTCCATGATATTAACTTGGGAAATACATCCGTCCTATTATTTCCGGAAGGTTTCTCTAACATAACACACTAAATAGGTGGAAAGTCATACTATATCTGACCCTTTAAGTACTTGGTGTCTCTGATGAACGATTAATGAAGTTTCTATTTTTTTTGGATTTGTTTGAACATGTCTCTCTCTCTGTCTGTCTCTGTGTGTGTGTCAGGGAGTATCAATGATGAACTTTTTAAGTTGGATGAACATGTTAATAATCTTATCCCTGGTATTTTGAAAAATATAATGGTGAAATTTCTTATTTATTGTGGATAGAAGAGGAATTGCATTATTTCCACCCTATTGGTGGTAGAACCCAGGATTTTGCATTGCCTCTGATCTTGGAATTGCAGTATTTCCACCCTATTGGTGGTAGAACCCAGGATTTTGCATTGCCTCTGCTATGAAGTTGCATTGCCTCTGATCTTCATTATGTAATCCTATATGTTGTGCATATTAAGTTTCCACTATTACATATTCCTAGTACCATTTTTCTTTTTATATTTTATTGATTGAGAACTACATTATTCTGAACTGTTGGCTGTAATATCTCTCATATGGTAAGGGTTGTATAACTATTTGTTTAGTCACTGAGCAGTACTAATGTTGGCAAGAAGCAGGAGGCAATGTCTAATGGAAGAAAGATAAATTTCTGAAAATGATTACAAACTTTTGCATTTCTGCAGAAAATCTTTGTACGATGGCCCATGTCTAAATGATGCTTCTGGTTCTGGTGCACCTGTTTCAGTAATTAAAGGTATTATTGTTAGAGCTATATGAGGTTATTTGCATGACATTCTCATTGTGTTGCCATTGGCAACTACTCAAGCAGTAGTTGTTTGTGAGAAAAAGAGAACAGAAGACAAGGAAAAGAGAAAAAAGAGAACCAATGAAACCTAAAAGAGGGTCTGTCTTAATCTACAGTCATTACCTAGAAATAGTGTGTGTGCATTTATGTGTATAATCATATTTGTGTGTCATTTGTGAATTTTTGTTTGTTGTGCTTGTGTGTGTGAAGTAAGATTACAACTGAATTTCATAAATGGTCTCCACTCCTATCATGTTGGTGCATGTATGTCTGACATTTCAAACGTATCAAAGGTCTGAATAAACGTATGACTGACAACTCCTCTAGCAAGGATATTGGGAAGGTGATTGCCAATCTTTATCAACAAAGTGTAAATTTTCTTGGACTCAAGTATCTTTTCAATTTAGTTTTTGACAAACCTCTATATAATTATTCTTGTCATGTTTTTACCATAAGCTATGCCAAATGCAGCTTTCTATTACAATATGGACACTAGGGTAGCTAGGCTTCCACACTGAAATTTCTCTAGTGAATCTCCAATGGGTCCAACCATATGAAATTATGAATTCACGGACACCATAAGACATTTCCTTAATCTTGATGACCTTGGCACTGCATACTAACTTTGCTATGTTATGATATTATCAACAAGAAAGGTTTGGTGTTCTGAACTATAGTAGTATTGTGAATGACTGAACCGACCCAATTAGTATTTGTCAAGGCTTTAATCCTAAACATGCCTCATATTTGTATAGAATGTGTAGTGATCAGGAACAAAACACACCAGAAAACCAACAAGAACATTGCTGTAGAAATGTAACTTAAACAGAAAACAGAAAAGAAACATGGCACACAAGTTTACATGGTTCAGTTTTATAATCTACATCCATGGGAGCAGCATCTCAAGCTGAGACATTCTCATTAGATGCTTTCAATATTACAAAATACAATAGAGTTTAAGAGAAAAAAAAACTCTGTTTTGGAAACCCAAAAACCTGAACAAGTTTTCTTTCTTCTTTCATTGACTTTCTAGAATACAAAAGCCTCTCTTAATGAAAGAAACCCCAAAACATTCGTGAATATCTTCTCCTCAAAATCCGAAGAGACTATTGTTGTTGTCTTTTATATCAACTAGCTTCCCATAAAAGACTATCTCTCAGTCTGAAATAACTGTCAAAACAAAATATTGACAGATAGACCAAGATTTGTTCTCCAACTGAAATTTTTTTAAACTAACTTGACATTTCAGTATCTAACCAACTAATTAGAACCAACTCTAACATTTCTCCACCTTGGTTTTGCATTAGTCAAAGCTCAAATTTGGCAATAGGCAAGCTCTTTGTCAATGCATCAACAGGATTTTCTTCTGTAGCTATCTTATCAACCTTGATAGCTCCACTTAAGACCACTTCCCTTATAAAATGACGTTTAATATCAATGTGCTTCGAACGTTCATGAAACATTGGATTCCTCACAAGGTAGATAGCACTTTAATTATCACAAAACACAGTCATAGTTTCCTGCTTGTATCCCAATTTTGGCACAAAACCCTGCAACCAAAAGCCTCCTTGACTACTTCAGTGGCTGCTATAAACTCAGCCTCTGTTGTAGACAAAGCAACTACCTTTTGCAAACTTGCTTTCCAGCTAACCGAGCCTCCAAATACAGTAAAAATATAACCAGATAAAGACTTCCTTGTGTCAATGCTCCCTCCATAATCCGAGTCAACAAATCCTGTAATAACATCTCCAATTTCAGCTCCACCTTGATAGGAGAATCCTATACTTAGAGAACTCCTTAAGTGCCTCAAGAGCCACTTAAGAGCATGCCAATGTGTCTTCCTTGGGTTAGCCATAAACTGACAAACAACACTAACAGCATAGGCTATATCCGGCCTTGTGCAAACCATTGCATACATAATGCAACCCACCACATTAGCATAAGGAGTCTCCTCCATATAAAGCTTTTCTTCCTCATCACTTGGAGCTTGTGCAGTTGACAATCCATACCAAACTTAACCAACACCTTCTCAAGGTAGTTTTGCTCTCAGATAGAAACAACTTTCTTTTTCCTCTATCTCTTATTATCTCAATTCCCAAAATTTTGCTAGTTGCTCCCATGTCCTTCATGTCAAATTCACCTCTAAGACTCTTTCTGAGCTTGCTAATTTCCTGCTTATCCTTACTAGCTATCAACATGTCATCAACATATGGCAAAAGATGAACAAAACCAGCATCATTGACTCTTTAATAGTAAACACAAGAGTCATACTCACTTCTTTTAAAGCCAATTCTCAGCATGAATTCATCAAATCGTCTATACTACTGTCTAGGTGATTGTTTTAGATCATATAGAGATTTCTTTAGGAGGCATACCTGATTCTCACTTCTTGTACAAAGCCCTCAGGTTGCTTCATGTAGATGGTCTCTTCTAGATCTCCATGTAGAAAGGCGGTTTTGACATCCATTTGTTCCAATTCAAGGTCTTTCTTAGCAACTATTGACAAAATAGTTCTAATAGAGGTGTGCTTTACCACAGGGGAAAAAATCTCATTGTAATCAAACACCCAATTGTTGTGTAAACCCCTTAGCTACCAACCTTGCCTTATACCTTGGAGCTTATTTTCTTAGAATTCCTTCATTCCTTTTGAAAATCCATTTGCAGCCAACAAGTTTCTGGTTTTCTGGTTTCTTTACCAAAATCTATATCTGATTTTTCTCATGAGACTCCATTTCTTCATGCATTGCCTTGACCCAATGTTTGTTGTCCCTTGACTTTATTGCCTCTTTATAACTAAGAGGTTCCTGGTCATCTACTTCTTTTGCAGCAGACAAAGCGTATGCCATTATATCAGAATACTCGAACCTTTGTGGAGGTCTAGTAACCCTTCTTTGTCTATCTCTTATAAGTAAATAGGCATCTATATTAGCTTGAGTTCCCACTTGATCAGTTTGATCTTCTCCCGAACCTGGATCAGCTTCTAAAATTTCTTCTTGTGTTTGAGCATGATTTTGGGTAACACCATGCTCCAGCTCAAGCCTAATAGAATGTTCTTCCTCATTAACATGAGTATGATCAGTCTTGGGAGCCTTGGAGAGTGGCATGTTAGCTTCATTAAACACCACATCACGACTAATAACACACTTTTGGTTTCTTGGTTCAATACACCATAATTTGTACCCCTTAATACTATTCGGATACCCTAGAAAAATGCATTTTAATGCTCTAGGTTGAAGCTTGTCTTGCATTATATGAGCATACGCTGAACAACCAAAGATCCTCAAGTTTCCATAATCAGTTGGGTGTCCTGACCAAGCTTTTTGTGGGGTTTTAAATTGCAATGCAGTTGATGGGCATTGGTTTACAAGGTAGCAGCCTGTTTTCAAAGCTTCTCCCCAGAATTGTCTTCCCAAACCAGCATAGAAAAGCATACATCTCACACGTTCCAACAGTGTTCTATTCATTTTCTCTGCAACGCCATTCTATTGTGTTGTGCCTTTAACTGTCAAATGCCTTGCAATACCATGCTCTTGACAGTATTTAGTGAACTGATCTGAGCAAAACTCCCACCCATTATCAGTTGGCAGCTTCTTTACTTTTCTGTTGGTTTGATTTTCAATCAATGTCTTCCAATTCTTGAAGGCTTGTAGAGCTTGGTCCTTTGTTTTTAACACATAAACCCAAACCTTCGAGAAAAGTTATCAATAATCGAGATGAAATAGCTTGCTCCACCTAAAGTCTTGATTCTCAATGGACCCCACAGATCCGAGTGAATATAGTCTAGAATGTCTTTAGTTTTATGAATTGAATTTCCAAACTTGACTCTGTTACTTTTACCAAATATGCAATTCTCACAAAACTCTGTCATTCCCAAGTAAGCCTTGCTTGCATAACTCATTGAGACCCCTTTCACTCACATGTCCTAACCTTAGGTGCCATAACTTTGCTCTTTCATTCTCTTTATTTACTGCAGTAGCTACCAAACCAGTAATTAGAATTATTGTTCCAACTAAAGTGTAAAGTCCATTTTTTAGTTCTCCTTTCATAAGAGTTAAAGCCCCATTAGATATCTTCATAGAACCTTGACCAATCTTAATCGAGCAGCCAATACTATCCAGCATGCCAATGGACAAGAAATTCCTCTTTAGTTCAGGAACATAGCTCACATCCTTCAGCAATCTTTCTGATCCATTGAACATTTTAAATCTGATGGAACTGATCCCTAACACCTTGCATGATTTATCATTTCCAAGAAGCACCATGCCACCTTCAGTTTGTTGAAATTCCTGAAAGCAATTTCTGTTAAGGGTCATATGGAATGAACAGCCCGAATCTAGGACCCATTCTCCACCAGAATCATTGCTTGAAACCACCAAAACGTCAGCTAAGTCATAGCCGTCCGAAGCAACAACTGCATCACCCGAATCCTTCTGGTTTAACTTTTCACCCTTCTTCTTTTTCCTTTTAGGACACTCTTTCTTGTAATGCC
This sequence comes from Vitis rotundifolia, assembly GCA_030254885.1. Taxonomy (NCBI): domain Eukaryota; kingdom Viridiplantae; phylum Streptophyta; class Magnoliopsida; order Vitales; family Vitaceae; genus Vitis; species Vitis rotundifolia. The sequence goes on from CM058169.1 coordinate 17,938,467, forward strand.
CCTCCTTGTGACAATAGAAACATTTTTGCCCAACTTTAGACTTCGAGCGAGACTTTCCTTTGTTGTTTCTTGAATCCCTTTTCTCTGTTCTTCCTCATGCAGTCGGACCTTCACCATTGACAGCTTCTTTATTTTCTAATCTCATAGACAGTTCTTTTGAATTCAAAGATGCCTTGACTTTTGACATTGTCAAGGTTTGTTTTCCATAAGAGTAGAGTGTCAACAAAATGCTCGTACACTTTAGGTAAAGAACTCAATAGAAGAATAGCTTGATCCGCCTCTTCTATCTTAACGTCTATACTCTTGAGATCCAGAATTACCTTATTAAGTTCATCAATATGTTTCCTTAGCTCCTTTGTTTCATCCATGTGCAAAGAATATAATCTCTTCTTCAAGTATAGCCTGTTTGCTAGAGATTTTTTCAAATACAAGGTCTCTAATCTTTGCCAGACTTTGACTGCAGTAGTCTACTCGGAAACCTTTCTTAAGACTTCATCACCAAGGCACAAGAGAATTGCACTATGTGCCTTTTCTTGAATGCTTGCAGCCTTTGAAGTGTCGATCATGGCTGCTAACTCTTCTCTTGAAATTGCCGCTGCCAAACCTTGATGAACAAGTAGAGCTTTCATCTTAATTCTCCACAAACTGAAATCGTTCTCTCCCATGAACTTACCAACTTCAAATTTGGTACTAGCCATTGATAAGGTTCCTAAGAACTTGATCCACACTCACTGCACCAATTGTAGTGATCAGGAACAAAACACACTAGAAAACCAACAAGAACAATGCTACAGAAATGTAACTTGAACAGAAAACAAAAAATAAACATGGCACACAAGTTTGCGTGGTTTAGTTTTATAACCTACATCCATGGGAGCAACATCTCAAGCTGAGACATTCTCATTAGATGCTTTCAAGATTACAAAATACAATAGAGTTCAAAAAAAAAAAACTTTGTTTTGGAAACCCAGAAACCTAAACAAGTTTTCTTTCTTCTTTCATTGACTTTCTAGAATACAAAGCCTCTCTTAATGAAAGAAACCCCAAAACATTCGTGTATATCTTCTCCTCAAAATCTGAAGAGACTATTGTTGTAGTTGTTTATATCAGTTAGCTTCCCATAAAAGACTATCCCTTAGTCTGAAATAACTGTAAAAACAGGATATTGACAGATAGACCAAGATTTGTTCTCTAACTAAAATCTTTTAAACTAACTTGACATGTCAGCATCTAACCAACTAATCAGAACCAACTCTAACAAAATGTCTTTGTTTTATAGGTTTTTTTTTTTTTTTTTTTCACTTATTGGGACATAAACCTGGAATTTGGACATCCTTACTCCAAGTCTTTGCCACTTGAGCCAAGTCGAAGGACTACAAAATGCCTTTATTGGGACACTGAGTTGGTTTGCCAGATGCATCCCAGATTGTAAGCGTTTTCAATAAAGTGAAAAAAAAAAAAAGGGATAGAGAGAGAATAAGGAAGAATAATAAGAGATCTTAAGGTTTTTTTCACTATGTTTTTTTTTTTTAAAAAAAATAATAATAATAATCTCTCTCATTGATAATCGGTGAAGGAATATAGAACTTTATAAGGAAACTAATGGACATAGAAATCCTATACAATTGGGTAAACATAGAAAATTCTGGGTTACAAAAAATGTAGAAACTAACTAATGTATAAGAAATCTGTAATTGAAATAATTATAGGGAATCTTTCATTAATTGAGAGAGTTTAGTCACCTTTCCTTCAATGAAGGGACTAAGTCAAATCCCTTTTTCAAGACCCCCCCTTAAGCTAATGAGTAGATATTCATCATCCCCATGTGCTTGTAACTGTTTAAAATGAGTGACTAGTGAGCCCTTAAGTCAATATATGTACTAGATAACCTCTTGTAAAAATGTAGGGAGTAAAAATAAGTTCACTATCCAATTTTTTCATGTAATGTCGATCCATTTCATGTGTAGTCCCATCATGCTATATTAGATTGTGAGCTATATTAATAGGAGGTTTCTTATCATCATAAAGTCTCATTGGTCCTTCCCATTTCAAGATTAGCTTGATGTAGCCAACAATTACTTCTTACTCCTTTGAGTAGTAACAAGGTTTCCTCCAAAAGGGTACAATATCCTGATGTTGACATATGATACACAACCGATCCTACCCAATTAGTATCTTTATGAGCTTCTAAATCCTTTCTTGTCCCCCTTCTGTAAAAAAAACCCTTATTAGTATTTTTATAGACTATCTCCATGTGTTTTTCCTTGTGTGAGTGCATAAATTGGCTCACAACACTCACAACATAGGCTATATCTGGTGAGTATGTGAAAAGTAAATCAGCTTCTCCACTATAGGCTAGTATTTGCATCTGTCTAGTACTAAACCTTCATTTCCTTCATCAAGTCTGTGATTCAGTTCCATTGGAATTTCTATTGCAACCTATTGTTCTAGTTTCTTGAGAAGATATAGTTATATTTTACCATGAGATTAAAATTCCTTCTTTCAAATGTGCAAATTTGATTCCCAATAAATATTTAAGCCTTTGAGATCTTTATTTTCAAACTCTTTCATGAGATGCTTCTTTAATGCCTTTATTTTGTCCAAATTGTTTCCACTCATGATGATATCATCAACATAAACAACTAGAGCTGTCACCTTTCCAAATTGAGTGTTTTGCGAATGCTATGTGATCTCCTTAACTTTGATGATATCTCATATTTACCTTAGCTTTAGTCTTCCAAACCATTTTCTAATAGACTGTTTAAGGCTACATAATGCCTTCTTAAGTTTACAGACCTTGATTGTATCAACACTTTGATCTAAGCAAGGTGGTATCTCCATGTACACTTCCTTCAAATCTCCATGTAAGAAATCATTCTTTATTAGCTAAGTATAAAAGTCTCCTCGTAGCCTTGGCTACTAGCCTAGCCTTATATCTTTCAAGAGTCCTACCAATTCTATACTTCATGGTAGATACCCACTGACACCCAAGTGGTTTCTTTTCTTTATGAAAATCAATTGTCTAACATGTTTTGTTTCTTTCTAGTGCTCTCATACCCTCACTCATAGCCTTCTGTTAGTTTTTATCCCCAGGTGCCTCTTTTAATAGTTTTTGGTATTTCGATGGGGTTTGAGTAACAAAGGCTCGGTAGCTTATCAAAGGAGACAAAGTAGGAAATGGGATACTGAGTGCATTGTGTAGTACCTTTTCTACAAGTTGTGGGTAAATGAAGATCATAAAGAATGTTAGGACTCAAATAAGTTTGGCTTTGCTTACTTGATGATAAAACTTCAGTACCTGCCATGGATCCAACAGCGTGATCATTTGGGGTTTCTAGGACTGATTGCTTCTTTCTCATCTAGACCTTGAGTGGCAAATTATGATCCCCTCCCCCTCTTTCTCTTGTATGTTGTTCAGCAATGGCACATTTTCAGGTTCAGTTTCAAGTTTGGTTGCAGATATTGGTTTGATGGCAGAAATTTCTGGTGCAAATGGCAAGGTAAGGTCAAGAAAGACTTCCTTTTCTTCTGCCAAAGGCTCCCCTTGAAGATAAGATTGGGTAAAATAGGATTGACTTTCAATCAAAATATATCCATAGAGACAAAGTTATTTTGAGAGGGTAGATATAGTAATACTTGTACCTTATTGTTCGAATTTTGGCTTTAAATTGGGTACAAAATCATTTTGTGAAATATAGTAAAAATTGCGCTACCATCTGATTTTTGTTTCAATAGATAAACCCAAGTGACTATAGTATAGTCAATAAAATAAAAAACTACTTTGCATAAAAAATTATTTTGGGTTTGAGATGGATCCTAGACATCACTATGAATTAAATTGAATGGTCTTAAAGTTTTTCCATCACGCAGAAGGAAAAGATACATGATAAACAAAGGAAACATCTTTTTCAACAAGGAAAATGGTGGATGTTCAAGCCAAAAATGACAAAACCAGTTTGGTTTTTATTGGATGGAAGTTTTTCTAGAAGTTGTGAAAGAGTTCAATGATCACCAACACCATTCTTAGCTTTAAGGTAGTACACCCTTTCTTTCTCCCTGGCATGCTTATTCATCTTCCTTGTAGCAGTGTCCTGAAAACATAGTGAGATGGAATAAATGTAATAGAATGACTCGAGTGTTTTGTAATTTGATGAATTAATAACAAATTGACCTAGAGTTTGGGGATAATATACAAGGAATCTCTTACTACGTCAGAGATTTTAGTCAAATTTCCTTCTACAAGGTGATTTAATCAAATCCCTTTTCCAAAAGTTCTATTTTACATTATATGATACACAAAAATTTAACATGTTTGTAAACATTGATGTGCTCTTTCTATAGTGTTGAACTAGACAGTGACCTACAATGATTATCCATGTTGTCACTTACAATCTAATTGGTTCTTTGGTATCAAACTCTAAAGAGGCATTCAGTTTTCAGGCTAAGATTAACAAGTGTCCCCATAAAATGAACTGTTAGGAACCAGCAAAGGCAAAAATAAGGACTTCTCTTCCTAGGTACTCTTCAAGATTTTGATTTCAATTTAACTGCAATGAGAGCTGGTGAATATCCAAACACCTTTGGGGAGATAGGAAAGGATGGTTCAGTACATCATAGGGATATATAAGCCATAAATCCTACAGCATGATGTAGAAGCCAGTTTGATGGTTTATTACATTGATCTATAGTCCTCACCCTACTATAATGATTAGTCATAGAGTGTCTTTTGGAATGAGAAGTCACTCAAAGTACTAAAATGCCCCAGATATACTCACACTATTAGAATAACATAGACTCCTGCTAGCAATATCTATTCGATGTTATATTTTCGAGTTTCTCATGTTAGTTCTTTAATATTTTAAACTCCCAAGTTGGTAGTGAGCAGCACATCTAGATATCAGCCTCCTCCATAAAACCATACACTCTTGGACCATGATGAAGCTGGATTTTACCCTAGGTCTCTAATTTAAAATCCCTAGAGATTTGCCAACAAGTTGGTTGCAACTTTATTCTTGCATTAATTAAAAGAGGAGAATGAAAACTAATGAGAAAGAACATAGTGTTTATGGGATAATATTTTTTGGCTAGCTTTTCGACATATTATGCTTGTTTGCACTTTGTTTCCTTGCTTTACATTGATTTGTTAATTGGTATAACGTTTTATTTTTTATTTTTTGCCATGATAAGCTGGTCAATAGCATCGTTGCTTCATTTTCTCAAAGCTTGCAATTATTAAATTTGAACAGATGGTAACCTACTAGGACACAATTAAGATGAAGGCCTAACATAAAATATTGTTCTAGTGGATTTAATTTAGTGGCTATATGATACTGTTTTCTCTCTTTTTTAAAAAAAATAATTTTTATAACTGTGGTGCAAATAAATTTTAAAGGTGTTATCTCTACTGCTGGAGATGCTTACAATTTTTTTTTACAAATTTAATTTTCTTTGATCTTACTTGTGTTATATTCAAGAAAATTTCATGAAGTGATCAAGTAAATGCAGTTGACCTTATGAGACTTGTCCACTTCCCTTTTTAAGCTAGGTTTACAATCCAGTATTTGATGCTTGTTCCACTGCACTTCTCTTGTTCTCAATTCCAGATCATATGGATATTGCCATGAGCATTACCATGAATTCCTTCTACCTTATTTTCTAAAATAATTTCTTTTTCTTACATTACAACATAGGCTAGGATGGCTTGCCTTACTTTCTGTACTTGAGATAGCAGGTGTTAATCATACATTTTGGGACTCTAGAGCTTCTCCCGAAGACATGGACGAGATGTGGAATCACCCTGATGTCCTGAAAGAATGGAGCAAGTGCGGAGAGATACGGGGAAAGGTGCTATTTTCACATGATAAAGAGAAGAGACCTTATCTTTCTCGTGTGGAAGTGAAGGTAGACTAAATAAAATTATCCTGCCTAAAATTTTGCTAGTTGTGTATTTAACTTATGATTCACATGTTGAAGTTTCCCCCATCTTTTTACACCACTACCAAATTTTGCTATTGGAGAATGAATTTTAATCATTGATCACCAGATCCACCCCTTGGAAGATTTTCTAAAAGTTGTCCTTCTTTAGGCTAGTTTAGGATGGATAAATTTTCATTGCCTATTAATAATAATAAACTTCATTCATTCTTGAGATGTTTACCACAAGTATTGCTAATCTACTTTCAGGTCTAGATATACATTTTTTAAACTCTAAAGAAAATAAGAAAGTAGTGATAGATAAGCTAAATTTCCATGTAATGGGGACACAATTGATTAATATATGCTAATATGTCTTGTTTGCTAGAATATAATCATTTGATGTTTTCATATAATAACTTTTTTTTAGGCCAAAGAAATATATATATATATATATATATATATACATACTTGCTTGATCAATCCTTAAAGAAACCTATTACCTCATCTTTGACGAAATCCGAACTAAAAGCTAAAACATCATAGAGAACCTATCAGGGCTTGAAGCTTTGTCTTTGTTCAAATCTGACAAAGCAATAAACACTTCTTCCTTTGTGAATGACCTCTAAACCATCTGTCCTTTGCCTTTCCAAACCATTGAAAGATATGCCATTGATGTTAGGTTTCTAATCCCTTGTATCTGACAATAAATTGTGCAAAGCCTATGCCACACCTTCCTTGATCTTGTTTTCCTTGAAGAGCCAATCCTCATTCGCTTTTCACTCTTGGCTAAGAAATTCCTTCTACTTTGCGCATTAGCCATTTTATGAAAAATCATAGTGTTCCTATCATCCTCCTTAAACTAAAGTTCTTTGGATTTTTACCTCTAAGAGACTTCCACTAGCAAAGCCCACTAGCGAAAATATTCCTCTATTTCTCTTCTAGCTTTGACCTCCTCCAAAGAAAGGCTTGATTCCCTCTCTTTGGAATCTTGGAATCCCACCTGATTTAATGCTAACTTCTTCTAAAGTGCAACATTGCCAAAGACTTCTTTGTTTCACACCTTCAAATTTGCTTTTTGCTCTTTCAATTTGGATGTTAATATGAAACTTGAAGAACCTCTCAAATCACACCTCAACCTGTGCCTTGTTATTTGAAAAAAATATGCCTAAATCATATTAGGGGGAAGTAATATTAACCATTGCTTACTTAATCAGTTAGTTACCATATAAAGTGTTGGGAAGCAAAGTCCTAGTGTTATCTCCTCATGCTAAACCTGAGGCTAACTTGAGCTTACCCGATTTTCCAAATTCATCTCTTACAACCCCTATTCTAGATACCACTCCTTCAATAATCCTCAAATCTATTCCTACAGGGGCACTCTTGAACTTGAGGATGAGGGTGAGAGAAATGGTAGCATTATTTTCGTGCCACTATCATCTACTCAAGAAGAAGATTGCCAAACCCTGTTCCAAATGCTAACCCAAGAATCTGAACCCATTACATGTATGAAATCTAACCCTAGTCATTCTTCTTTGTGGCTAGTTCTTGGAGACCTAAATTTTCTAATAGCTCTTAGAAAAGGAGTTAGAAATATCCAACACCCTATGTCTAATTTTATATCTTTTGATAGACTATCCTCACAACAACAAACCTTCATTACCTAATTAAATCTTATTGAAATTCCACCAACTATCCAATAGGTACTTAGGAATGAGAATTGGAGAAAAGCTACGAGTGAAGAGATGGGTGTTGTTGAAAAGAAAAAAAAAAGACGTGAGAAATTGTTTAGTTATCTAAAGGGAAGACACTAGTGGGGTGTAAATGGGTGTTTACTATAAAATAAAAGGCCGATGGAACTTTGTGGAGATACAAAGCTAGACTTGTAGCTAAAGGCTATCTTATGATATGGAGTGGATTATCAAGAAACCATTGATCCGGTGGCAGCGATGAATACTATATTGTTATTATTATCCTTAGCAAGTAATCTTAGTTAGTCTTTGTAGCACTTTGACATTAAGAATGCCTTCTTTCATAGTGATCTCGAAGAAAAGATCTACATGGAAGCACCACCAGGGTTCAATGATTAATTTAAGACTAATAAAGCATGCAAACTACAAAAAAAATTATATGTCCTAAAACAATCTCTTAGAGCATGGTTTGGAAGATTTGCTAAAGTTATGAGAAATTGGAAATTTTGACAAAGCCAAGCTAATCATACTCTCTTTATCAAATGGTGAATAATTGGTAAGATCACACCCTTAATTGTTTCTGTGGATGATGTAATCATTACATGGGGTAATATTGAAGAAATGGACAAACTTAAGAAATGGTTTGTTTGAGAATCGGATATAAACACTTGGACATACAACAATATTTCTTGGGAATTGAAGTGGCTCATTCAAGAAACAATATTTTATTTCCTTACAAAATTTTATTCTTGATCTTCCCAAAGTAATTGAGATGGTTGGACATAAGCTTGTTAACACCCATATTGAACAAAATAATAAGCTTGGAGAAGCACCGGAAGATGCAACTGTAGACAGGGGGAGTTACTAGAGGCTAGTTGGAAGGCTCATTTACTTATGTCAAATAGAACATGATGTAGCTTATGCAATGAGTGTAGTATGCTAGTTCATGCACGCTCCTAAAGAGCCTCTCTTACAAGCTACACAGAATTTTGTTATACTCGAAATCTTCTTTAGGTAAGAGAATACTCTTTAAGAAAAATAAAGAGTTGAGTTTGGAAGTTTACATTGTAGACTGGGCTTAATTAGTAGTAGATCTCATATCAACCTTTGGGTATTGTACTATTCTTAGAAGAAATTTGGTGACATGGAGAAATAAGAAACAAGCTATAGTTGCTAGGTTCAGTGTAGAGGTAGAGCCATGGTGTAACGAATTTGTAAGCTATTTTAGTTAAGCAATTCTTGATGATCTAGGAGTTAAGAGGAAGGGGGCTATGAAGTTATACTACAATAATAAATCAACAATTAGTATTGCTTATAACTATTGATTTATTATTGCTCACAACCTAGTTTAACATGATTATATAAAACATGTTGAAGTGGACCAACACTTTATCAAAGTGAAGCTTGATGGTAGACTGATTTGTACTGATGTTTCAATAAATGGGCAATTTACTGATATCCTAGAAGAAAGGTCTACTAAGTTACCCATTTCAAAAGATAACTAGCAAGGTGGAAATGGATAAATATCTATTCACCAGCTTAAGGAGGAGTATTGACAAATCTGATTGAAGATATTAGGGAATTAACTCTCTAATTTCTAATTTTTGAGATTGCATAGCTGTATTTTTCTAGTTTTATTTGTAGAGTAGAGGATTTCTAGGAATTGGTCAACTTTATGATTTTGTGTAATTTGGTTTCCTAATTTCTTTTTAGGATGATATACTACGAATACTGTATTATTTTGTCAGAAAAATGCAATGAATAAAAATAATTTTTTTCCACATGGTGTTATGTAAAACCATGATCTTGCAACTAGAAAACAACTCTTCAGAAATCTGAACAAACTTTTCACAAAGATGGAATCATTTTATTGGATTCCAAGAAACCCTTATGTCACGGACTTAGTCGTTCACTAAGCTCGTGCGGCACTTAGGCAAGTCAAGACGCTTGATCTTGCTAAGTCAGCCTTGCTCCCCAATGCTTAGCTTGCTATGCTAAGACACTCGCGATTCGAAAGCTTAAGAAGCTTAGTAGGCAACCCTTTAAAGAATGAAAGCTCTTATTAACTCAAGGAAGCTTTTACAAGTGCTTGGATGCTCACTTGCTTGGTGCCTTGGCCAAATGAGGCCCTCACCTATTTATAGGCACAAATGGAACTCTTTGGAACCTAAGAGGGTTCCTTACAACTTAAGACTATTCTAGAATGTCCTACATCATTCTAGGTACAAGCCTATGTACAAGGATATACAAGAGACTTCTAGAATTCTCTAGAAAGCCCCGGACTCCTCTCGTGCCTTCCACCATAGTGTAGAATTGTGTGGATTCCTCTAGATTTTTCTAGAACCTTCCACACTCTTCCCTCTCTAGGAGTCTCCAGAAGCTTCCTGGCTTTATATAAGCCCATGGGGAGGCTCATTTGAATCAGCTTGTGACACTTAGCTCCTATAGCTGTCTTGGAAGAAAAGCAAATCTGGAAATGGTTCAAAACACTCCCACTCCATTTAGGTTGGTGAATAAGAAAATGCTAGCATTTTATTGGGAGACATTCTATAGTTCTCTAGAATGGATGAAACTAATTTCCCTTATTTGTTAGGACTTGCTTTCCTTTAAATAACCATTAATGTGTGTATTTCATCTTCACTGTCATAATTATAGGGGTGTCATTAAGTAACATTAATACATCTCTTTTGCTAATATTAAGCTTAATTGCCTTTGAGCTAGTATTTAAATCTTCTTGCAGGCAGTTGCAGAAATCATTCTTTCAAAACACTTCAGCACAAGACAAGTTAAACCTGTAAGTGCACACAGTTTTACTAATTAAGAATCACACATGTCATATCTCAGATCTTGCTTTATGGTCATCTTTTCACCTTTTTCCTTTTAGTTCAAAATTTTTTACACCCTAAGTTGTGAAACATTTAAGAGGGAGAGTGGTTGTGTCAGACACATGACAGACAGATGTGTTAAATTGAACATTTCTGATATGCATCAGATGCACACATGTAATTATAGCTACAGTGAAAATGATTAGTTTTCTGATATGCTCTACCAAATTGCTTGTCATGCACACTTAGTGACATACCATGTAATCTTGTGTAAAATGAAGGTCGGTCTTAGCCAAGTGTGGGAGAAGCGATTTTTTGTGAAAATCATGACAAAAAATAATAATAGGCAGAAAATAATAAGAAAAAAACCAAAACAAAAAACTCATCCAGGATTTACGTGGTTCGGCCTTAAGCCTACATCCACGGGTGAAGACGAAGAAGAACTTTCACTATTTTAAAAGAGATTACAACTCTTTAAGCTCTCAAATCCCAAAGCCCTAATTTATACCCAAAAAGAGACTTACTATTTTGGTCAAAAATCTCTTCCTATATTTTTTCCTAATTACAAAGGAAGTTTCTATATAGGAAACAAAGTGTATAATTGTCAAAGATACCTTTTCCTAAATAGAAGATCTCATAATAGGACATTTCCTATAATATTAAGAAACCCACTTTCAATAATATCTTCTATTAGGCAACTATCAATAACTTTTCAAACTGACTCAAAATACAATTTGAGACACCTTCCAACAATCTCCACCTTAGCTCAAATTCCCAAGATTCAAACAAACTTGAAAGTCTTCAAGTTACTTCGCTCCTGCACCTTATAGGGGGCCTTCAAATACCACTAACACCAATTAAGTCCAAGCAATGCTTGAACTTAATCATAGGAACAGACTTAGTCATCATATTTGTAGGATTGTCCACCTAAGGGTTTTTTTCACTATAATAGCACCTTATGCAATCACATCCCTAATAACATGCATTCTGACATCAATATGTTTGATCCTCTCATGAAACATTTGATTTTTACTCAAATGTATGGCACTTTGGCTATCACAATACACAACAATCAACTCTTGTTTTAAGTCTAAATCGCCAACCAAACCCTTAAACCAAATAGCTTCTTTCACTGCTTCTGTGGTTGTCATGTATTATGTTTCAATGGTTGACAAAGCAACTGTAGATTGCAAAGTTGCTTTCCAACTAATAACACTACCACATAAAGTAAATACATACCCTATTAAAGATCTTCTTTTGTCCAAATCTGTAGCATAATCAGAATCAACATAACCAACAATTTCCCTAAAGATGTCAATATTTTTATCATATACTAAGCCAACATGTGATGTTCCTCTCAAGTATCGAAGTATCCATTTCACTGCTTGCCAATAGATTTTTCCAAGGTGATCCATATATCTACTCACCACATTAACTGCATGTGAAATGTCTAGCCTAGTGCAAACCATGACATACGTAATGCTCCCAACTACACTAGCATAAGAAACATGTGACATGTACTCCCTCTATTCTTCAGTTTGTGGTGATAAAGCACTAGAAAGTTTTGAAGTGAGCTGCTACCGGAGTACTCACTAGTTTTGAACCTTGCATTCCAAAGCGTTCTAATACTTTCTCAATGTACTTTTTCTGTGATAAGTACAATTTCCCTACTTCTTGATCTCTATGAATCTCCATACCCAATATTTTCTTTGCAGCTCCAAGGTCTTTCATTTCAAACTCTCCTTGAAGTTGATTTTTCAAACTATTGATCTCAAACATATTCTTGCAAGCAATTAACATGTCATCAACATATAAAAATAAATAAATGAAAGAACCATCAACCAATTCCTTGTGATAAACACAATTATCATACTCACTCATATGGTAGCCATTACCAATCATAAAAGTATCAAACCTTTTATACCATTGCCTAGGAAATTGCTTTAAACCATAAAGAGATTTCTTCAATAAACAAACATGGTCTTCCTTTCTTGAAATAATGAATCTCTTGCATTGATGCATCTAAATATGTTCATGTAGAAAAGTAGCCTTGACATCAAGTTGTTCTAACTCTAAATCAAATAGAGAAATCGTAGCAAGTAACACCCTGATTAAGCCATGCTTCACAATTGGAGAAAACACTTCATTGAAGTCCACACCCTCCTTTTTTGTGTGGCCCTTTGCCACCAAGTGTGCTTTGAACCTAGCATCCTCCAATCCTGGAATTCTTTTATTTCTTTTAAAGACCCATTTGCAATCAACAATCTTTTGATTTTTAGGTTTCTCAACTAGTTGCCAAGTATGGTTCTTTTGAAGAGATTCTATCTCCTTATTCATAGCAACAATCTACTTTGTAGACTTTCTACTAGTGATGGCTTCATGATAAGTTTGAGGTTCCTTCCTCTCAATGCTCTTTGCCACACTAAGTGCATAAGCAACCAAATCTACATAAACATACCTTTGTAGTGGTTTAATCTACCTCCTCGTTCTATCCCTAGCCAAACAATATTGTTGCTCTTGTGGTGCAATTTCTTTATCATCAAGATATTGCACTTCTTCCTCCTTTGGCTTTATTGAAATCACTTTTTCTATTGTTTCTAGAGCTTTTGTCAGAAACTCCACGTTTTCTCTCACATTAGGATCGTTTTCTGTATGAAGTTGCTCCTTCCTAGGACTCAACATTGCAAACTCATTAAAAGTCACATCCCTACTAATAAGAAATTTGGAGAATTTTGAAGCTGGGCACCATAACCTGTACCCTTTCACTCCATCAGCATATCTTAAGAATATGCACTTCCTTGCCCTTGGTTCCAACTTACCTTCATTCACATGAGCATAAGTAGGACAATAAAAAATTCTTAAATTAGCATAATTAGAAGGGGAACCAGACTATACCTCTTCAAGAGTCCTACAATTAATAGGAATTGAAGGAGATCTATTCACAAGATAATAAGTTGAATTTACCGTTTCGGCCCAAAATTCCTTTGACAACCTTGTATTCGAAAGCATGCATCGAGCTTTCTCTAAAAGAGTTCTATTCATCCGTTCTGCAATAGCATTTTGCTTTGAAGTATGCCTAACTGTGCAGTGTCTCACAATACCTTCATTCTTGCAAAACTCATTGAACTCTTTCCCATAGAATTCCATGTCATTGTCAATCCTCAAGCGCTTGATCTATTTTCCAGTCCGTTTCTCGATCATGGCTTTTCATTACTTGAACTTCCCAAAGACATCATTCTTATGTTTCAAGATATATACCTAGACCTTTCTAGAGTAATCATCAATAAAGGTCAACATATATCTTCCACCACCATGTGATACAACCTGAGAAGGGCCCCAAAGATCTGAATGGATATAATCCAAAGTACCTTTAGATCTATGAACACCTGTATTGAATTTTACCTTTCATTGTTTCCCGAACACAATGCTCACAAAAATCTAGTTCTCTCGTTTTCCTGTCCATCAAGCAAACCTTGTTTACTTAGAATTGTCGACCCTCTCTCACTCATATGCCCAAGCCGCATATGCCACGATCTAGTAGTCTCTATAATTGATTCTGAAGTTGAAACTCCAGCTGCACTTGTAACCGTGCTACCCTGCAATGTATAAAGACCATTAATTTTCTTTCCTTTCATCACAGCGAGAGCATCCTTTGAAATCCTCAAAACTCCACCTCTAGCTTTGTATGTGCATCCATTGGAGTCAAGGTGTCCCTAAAGAAATCAAAATTTTCTTCAATTTTGGAACATGCCTTACATCAATTAATGTCCTAATAATGCCGTCATGCATCTTGATTCGAATTGTGCCTATCCTAATAACCTTACAGGCTACATCGTTTCCCATGAGAACTTTCCCATCATCTATGAGTTGGTAGGTATTGAACCAGTCCCTATTGGGAGACATATGACAGGAGCATCGTGAATCAAGAATCCACTCATCATCTGAGTTTGTAACAGTAACTGAAAGAACATCTGCAGTATCTAAATTTTCTTATGTAATTGCTGCATCACCAAAATTAGAAGTTCTCTCATTTTCTTTTCCTTTACGATCTGGACAATTTTTTACATAGTGCCATTCTTTCTTGCACTTGAAACATTTGTTGTTTCCCCTGGACTTTGATCTAGATCAACCTCTTCTGCCATTATTTTTCTTTCCTGTTCTCCCTTTAGCCACCAAACCTTCACTTGAGTCATCTTCTCTACTTTTGGACACCCTCTTCTCCAACTCCCTTGAGTTCAAGGCTTCTTTAACATCCTCTATGGAGAGAGTATCTCTACCATACATCATAGTATCTACGGAGTGCTCATAAGAATTTGGTAGGGAACACATCAAAATTATGGCTTGGTCTTCATCATCAATTCTAACGTCAATATTCCTCAAATTAATGATAGTTTTAATAAACTCATCAAGGTTGTCTTTAATGGACGTACCTTCTTTCATCTAGAGAGTATACAATCGCTTCTTTAAATACAAGTGATTTGTAAGAGACTTCGTCATGTACAGACTTTCCAACCTTAACCATAACTTGGCAATCGTATCTTCTTCTGCAACCTCATGAAGCACCTCATTACCTAAGCACAATAGAATAGGACTATGCGCTTTCTCCATAAGTTCATCATTTTCTTCATCAAACATCATTGTTGGTAGAGCCTCTCTACCCTTTAGTGCTTTGGACAACCCTTGTTGAACCAATATGGCATGCATCTTAACACGCCACAAACTAAAATTGTTTCTTCCATCAAATTTCTCAACCTCAAACTTTGTTGTCATTCCAGGTCTAATAACCTTAGCTCTGATACCAATTTGTTGTGCAAATCACGACAAAGAATAATAATAAAGAGAAAATAATAAGAAAAAAACGAAAACAAAAAACTCATCAAGGATTTACGTGGTTCGACCTTAAGCCTACATCCACGGGTGAAGACGAAGAAGAACTTTCACTATTTTAAAAGAGATTACAACTCTTTTAAGTTCTCAAATCCCAAAGGCCTAATTTATACCCAAAAAGAGACTTACCATTTTGGTCAAAAATCTCTTCCTATATTTTTTCCTAATTACAAAGGAAGTTTCTATATTAGAAACAAACTGTATAATTGTCAAAGATACTTTTTTATCAATAGAAGATCTCATAATAGGATATTTCCTATAATAATAGGAAACCCACTTTCAATAATATCTTCTATTAGGAAACTATCAATAACTTTCCAAATTGACTCAAAATATAATTTGAGACACTTTCCAACAATGACATGATTTATTATAGCATTTCAGAGTTTATAACACCATTCTGTCTATAGAATTGGAACAACATAGAGCCAACATGGGGTGGATATGGCAACATATTGGACAACCTTTTATGGAAACTTTAGTCAAAGGTATCATTGAACTGGAAGTGAATTAAAATCAT
This sequence comes from Vitis rotundifolia, assembly GCA_030254885.1. Lineage (NCBI taxonomy): Eukaryota > Viridiplantae > Streptophyta > Magnoliopsida > Vitales > Vitaceae > Vitis > Vitis rotundifolia. The sequence goes on from CM058169.1 coordinate 17,954,303, forward strand.
ATGGGTTCTTCCAGTTGTATTGGTACTTCTTGAGATTAATATTTCTTTCTATTCAAAATGTCAGAAGAAATTTTTGGATGGGGAATAAACTAGAATTTCCAATGCAATTTTATTAATGTTTATCATATATGATAACATACACACGCAGACATGTATCATACACACAGCCCTGTACATATACTTGTTTACACATAGTACACTAGTCCATACTTGTATAACCTATATAATTGTATTCATATCACACCTTGGGGTGGGAGCCTTAGGTTACATAAGCATTAAGTTTGTCCCTTGATGCACTGGTAAACATCAAGGTTGTTTATTGATGCACTGGTAAACATCAAGGTTGTTCCTTTATGCACTGATGAGCATCAAGGCCTAAGCCTCGGCCTTTTACCTTTAGATTTGACTTTTTCTGGGTTGAGGAAGGCAAGGGGATGAAAAACTTTGTGACAGTTTAACATTGGGTTATATCCTGTCTCTTTTCTGTGCTCACCTAAATTTCTGTGTGTTTTAAATCTTTTACTGCTCTATACCTCTTCCCTTTTTTTCTACTAAAGCTCTTTTGGTGCAGACAATTCTATGTGCTCTTGCAGAGATTGTTAGCATGCGCTTTGTGAATGGCGTCGGTGCACGAACTGGAATAATGGGAATAGATTACCCAACAGCTATGTGGCTTTACAGGTATGTAAATAACATAATTTGAGGAATTTACAGAAAAGGATTCAACATCCTTTTGTAAAATCAATTTGGTTACTTTGAATCTTCATGGGGTGTTGGGACGCTCAGCAGATTGAACTGACTTAAATTTCAATTTCTATTATATTTGAAAGCCCAAGTATTTTTTCATGCAAGATTCATCTGAAATCAGATAATTTATTACAAGCCTAATATGGCCATATTTAGCTGAAAGAAAAAGTGATACATTCATATCGATCGTATAAAAGAACTCAGATCACTATCAAAGCTTGAAAAACCTTGAAGTACATTACTTCGTAATGACGATAAAAAAAAGAACTCTTTTCAAATGCAATGGAAAATACAAATAGTGGAATGACTTCACTTGCATGTCCTCAATTCCCTGTTTGCATTCTATACCTTTGCTGAGATGTGCTTAAAACTTGTCCTTGCATCCAGAGATTTGGGCTACAAGGCTTACAGAGTTGAAGCTGTGGATGATCTAACCAAGCCATTCGTCTCCATGTACTTTGGTGCAGCTTATTTAGCTTGGTTATCTGAATATGAAGGGCGGTAAGTTTGTTCATCAATGCAACTTTTCCTGAGTACATATCCCTTACAGAATCATTGATCATCTGATGGGTGAAAACCAGGCAAAGAACTCCTCAATTTATTGTTCAGGCTTATCTAGCTGGACCAAAGAATGTGAATCTTCAGGAAACGGGTCATCATTGGCTTAACTTTGAGAAGGCGATAACCTATTATGAGCCAAAAAAGAAGTAGGTCCTCTTTCACCCTTTCCGATTATAAATCAACTCATAGAATGTTTTTGCTTTGTCTTTGGACCAATCAGTTGCCCTTGTCTCCACAGGGAAGATGGAGGTTGCTCGATATTATAAACCGTTCAGAGCTACTACTACTCCCTTGTTACATAAAGTGCTACATAGAGCCTTTTCTTCCTAGTTACACTGTATTGTTTTATAAGGATGAATTGCCTGAATATTTATTACTATATAGAAATGTTGTGAATATTTTGTACAGCTTTTGAACCAATACATATGTTGAGTTTTACTACTTCCTTTGAACAATGCTATTTCAATATTTACTTGAGAGACTTGAGGCAATATGTTGAATGGCTGATCCAATTCAGGCTTCTCTAAGTAAAAGTTGTCTTCTTATGTGGCATGAATTTGACTTCTAACAAGGAGCTTATATTTATAGAGTCTCAGTTCTACAAGGGAAAAAATATGGGATGTATTTTAACTTAGGATTTCCATTTTATGGAAAGAAAGATGATGGATTTCATTCTTAGGTTTTCCTTAGATTTTCTAAATATTGTAGAAAAGAAGAAATTGGGAGTAATAGGGATAGGAAAAGACAAAGGAAGAAACTTTGACTTCTCTTGTTTAGATGAGAAAGAAGACAAAAAAGAAAATGAAAATCAGATATGATGAAAATTATTTAGAGATTTATAATTTTTCACGGTGTTTATTCTTCTTCAAGTGTACGGTGTCCATTGCAAGTATATTATTAGATGAGTTGGTGTCACATGAACATTGAAGTGCTAAAAGTTGATTGAAAGGAAATTTAGAAACGTGTGAAGAGGTGGTGGTATGGTTGTGAAGTTGTGGAGATTTGAGTAGGGGTGTAAATAACTTCAATTTGGTCCCTTTTTTAGTGAAAAATCAAATGAACTATGTAGTAGGTTTATGTAGTAAAACCCAATGAAACCAATTTTGTTCAATTTTTCAAATAGATTCTAGTCGAATAACGAAGCTCATTTTAGGCCTTAGGCCCAATTAAATTTTAAAAGTGAATTTATTTTATTTTGAGCTCAATCTATCTGTGGACTCATATTTTTCACATGTGACTTTACTTGATAGCAAGATTCGTTTTTTATCGTGAAAAACTAAGTTTTTTAAAAATTTATATTTGAAAAAAGTTGGAGTTACCACTTTTTTTTTTAATTTATTTTTAAAAGAGAAAACAAAAATTTAAAAATAAAACCCTAAGAGTGATTCCTTATGAAAGGAAAAACATGTCTATAAAAATCGAGTTCAAATATGGGGATCATGTTATTTATTAGAAAGATACCTTAGGGTAGCATCCTTTTATGCCTTAGAGATCTTTACAAAACAAATGTAGAGCAGTAAGAGAATTGACTAATAGATCAATTGATACCAAGGGATAACAATAAGAAAATATAAGGCAATGATGATAACAAATAGAGCATAGAATAACCAAAACAAGACATGTATATCAAATGAATAAATCAAGAAAGGGAGGAAGCATACCTCAATTAGTGTCCAAAATGGGGCTAAATGCTTATATAAAAAGGAAGGTTACTCCACAAGCAAGATAAGAGACATAATATGATATTAGAAGCCTCCCAACATATACAACATATATGCAATCAAAATAAAAAGTCAAAGATAAATAATCTACGAAATAAGCTAATACTTGCTAATCAAGCACAAGGTTTAAGATTGGTAGTAAGTATACAATCACAAAATAATATATATAATTATTATAATAAATCAATTTTAATTATTTTACTATATCTTTTATATAATAATTAAATATAAAACAAATATAAATTTTTAAATAAAATCATCAATACATTAAAATAAAAAACTTATTCGAAACTAAATATATTATAATTTTAGATTTAATATATCTTTAAATTTTGTATATTATTATAGAATATAACAAAATATATGATATCTTATATCGGATATGAGATAAAGTTAATGAGACTATATATATATACTCCTCTTAACCATGTGACCACATTTTAAAGCCATGAGAGCCATTTTGGGTCTAAAATAAATAATATCTACACAGTTGAATACGGATCATTACAAAATAATATCAGAATTGATCTTTAACCCTGGTGTGGGGGGTTTATTTGGCCTTATGAGGAATGTCTATTTATTTGACCTCATAATCTTATGAGACATGACGAGAACATTGTGTTTGCATGAATGAGTGTTTGTAATATTCCACACCGGATAAGGAAGAAAGTTATTAGAGTTATATATGTATGAGCTTCTTTTAACCATGTAGAAGTGTTTTAAAGCAATGAGGGCCCATTTGGTTTCAAAGTGAATAATATCACATAATTGGGTATAAGCTATTACAAAATATGTTATATAAATATATAACAAAGTTTTCACATCTCATTTCACATGTTAATATAATTATGGAGTTCCATTTGCTAGGTTCTAGACAATATCTTCTACTTTTGTAGGCCTAGACATGCATTTATGGATTTTCCACATGTCAGTCCACATGCTGGGATTGTAGGTCCATTCTTGGAAAAAAAAAGAAAAAAAAGGAGAATTGTGTTTTCAACATACCTAAGTTGGGTAATTGAGGTAAGGTCCTTTCATCACTCATAATTAAATTCAAAACTCAATGAAAGAGTAGAAATTGAGCTGAAGGATATTGTCTTTAAAAAATCCCTAAAATACCCTTGACTATTAAATGAAAAAACTAACCAATCACATCACTTTTCTCATTATCTCTTTGACTCTTTTGCCCTTCTTTCACCTATTTAATGGTGGAACCAACTTGAATTATTTTTCTTCATCAAATTGAATATGAAAGATGGTTAAAAATTATCATTGCCAAATGTATTTTTGAAGTGAATAACTTTTAAATACCTCATCAAATATTTTTTTTTTCAAACTTACATAATATATAATAAATATTATTCTTTATTTCAAACTTATATTATTTCTCATATATATTAAATAATTTTTAAACACCTAATAAAATATTAGTATTATTTATTTGTTCTAACTTGTAAATTAGGTATCATCAAATATTATATTTTTTCAAATTTATAGAACATATAATAAATACTTTTTAAATACCTCATAAAATATTATTATTATTATTATTATTTTCTAACTTGCAAATTAGACACATGGTGATTATTATTTCGAAAATAATTTAAACACTCACATGCATATATATATATATATATATAATATTAATCAAGAAAACAATATTTTTAAGACTAATTTACCAACCTTCCAATAATTTTGAAAGTGTAAATAAGGTAATTGGCCGAATTAAAGTCTTCAAAATATTAAAAAATTTTCCATTCCAAAATTACCTAATTGCTCTCCACACTAATCCTAAATATTTTTTAATAAAGATTCAAATATTTAAAACAATTAAAATAAATACTTTCTTATTAAAGCAATTTTTTCAAAGTAATAAGATAAAAATCATGAAATCTTCAAAACTATAATTACAACAAATAATATTAATTTTAAAACTAATTTCATAATTTAAATTAATGATTTTAAAAAATAAAAATGTTATAAAAATAATTTTTTTATTTTTAATTCCAATTTAAATATGATTTTTTTAATCTCTATTGAAAACAATGAAATTATGTTTATAAAGGTAAAATAGTAAAAATATATATTTCATTTAGTTTACTTATAATGAACAATTTAAACATGATTGATTTTAATTTTATTTCTTATATCTTAATTTTTGTAGGGAATATCTTAATGACATAGTTTGTTAAAAAAAAAAAAAAAAACAATCAATAATCGTCTTAATGTCAAATTCAAGTTGTTTAAAAATCGTACAAAACCTATTAGGAGCCTTGTACACCCTTGTATACTTAGTACATTTCTCTTGTACAGTTAGTGTAATACCCTTGTACAATGACACAAATTTCATATCTCTCATAAGTTATATGTTCATATAGGTGTATTAATCATATTTTCAATAGTTTAGTTAAGAAAATGGTGGATGACTTAAGGTCAATTTTTTTTCCCCAAATATCATTATTGGGAAAAATATTAGAATTTTCATGTGAGAGTTAAATAAAATGCATGACATAGGTGTACAATTCTTGAGTGACAAGAAAAATAAAAAAGTGGTTTAGAATTGATTAAAATAATTCACAAAGGGTAATTTTGTACACCTTTGTACAATTAGTACATTTCCCTTGTACAGTTAGGTGGTGTGTTTTTTTTGCTAAATAGAAGAAGCTAAAATATTTAGCTTTTTCTATTTAGTCAAAAAACAAACACCACTTTAGTGTAATACCCTTGTACAATGGCACAAATTTCATATCCCTCCTAAATTATGTATCCACATGGGAGTGTTTAACCATATTTCCAATAGTTTAGTTGAGAAGATGGTGGATAACTGAAAGTCAAAAAAATTTTCCCCAAATATCATTATTGGGGAACGTATTGGAATTTTCATGCAAAAATTAAATAAAGTGCATGACATATGTGTACAATTTGTGAGTGATAAGAAAAATAAAGGAATGACTCATAATCTATTATTATCTTTCACAAAGGGTAGCCTTGTACACCTTTGTACACTTAATACGTTTTCCCTATACAGTTAGTGTAATACAATTGTACAGTAGCGCAATAAATGAATAAATAATTTTTTTTATTTTTATATAAAAAAATAGTACTAAATAAGGTTTTCAATTTTTATTTTTAAAAATATTTTTTATTTTTTAATTAAACGTATGTTCAAAAAGAGACAATATAGAAAATAAAAATTATTTTTAAAAATAAAAAAAATAAAAAATAAAAACTAGAAAAATATTTTAAAACCAAACTCAAATATAATTTATATAATTTTTAACTACTTGTTTTCATCTAAAATAAGTAAATATACCTTTCAACCCTTTTATATAAGAAAAATTCAATCTCTACTATGTATTGATAAAATCAACTTCTAAAATTAGGTCATATAAAAACATTTTAATTGAGTACTTAAAAAAAACTCTCCATCCATCCTCTTTCTTTCTTTTTCTTTTTCTTATTTTAATAAATTTTCAATTAATTCAAATCATTAAAAAAAATCATTAATAAAAAAATTTGTAACATTTCATATAACTTATTACTAAAAGTCATGTTTAAAAAGTTATTAAAATAAGGAAGGAAGAAGATTAAAAAATAATTAAAATTTTTATTTTATAATGGTAAAAAAAAAAAAGAAAAAACTTTAAAATACTTTTTAGTATAAAAAAATTAAAATAGTGAATATATTTATTTTAAACGGTATTTTAATCATTAAATTATTTACTTCTAAAATGTAAAAGATAAAAATAAATGTAAAAGATAATTTTTATTTATTTAAATTAATATTTTTTTAGAAAGTATTTTCCAAAATAGTCTTTGAATAATTAATATAATTTTTATTTATTTATAATTTAAAAATAAAAAATAATGTTGATTTTTCAATTATTTATAAAAGAGTTTAAAAAAATAATGAAAAATCTAAAAATAATTAAATAAGAAAGAATAGTGGCAAGTAGTAGAATAAAGATAAAAAATGAGTCATATTTTTGTCAATTACTATCTTATATCCTTATAATCAATTATGGGTGATTGGAGGATTGAAATATCAGATTTTACGGATATATCGGTGGATATTTTTTCACAAATATCAATGGAGTGAAAATTATTTAAAATTCATAAGAATGCTTGGAAAAACTCAAAAAAATGATAAAATAAGTAAGAATACACATTTAAAAGTTATCTTGTAAGTATAATTGACATATATATGATCAAGAAGAAAAATATGGTAAATAGAGATATATCGGTAGATTCGATATTTGAATTTTAAAAATAATACATATGAATTTTGAAAGTGTATAAAATTAGAATTGAGTTAAAAAATATTTGATTTTATTGAATAAAAATAATTTATACATAAATATAATACATATCACATTGCAATAGTCCTTGGTATCAAAAGGAAGATCGATATGGTTTCATTATATTATTAGATGAAAGGAGCCCATCTTGTTGAAAATAATATTTAATTTAAAAATTTTAAAATACTTTTATTAAAACATGTTTTATTATATTTTAAATGAAAAATTAAATTAATTTATATAAAATATTTTATTTCAGATTTAATTTTTAAAATTTTATTAAAAATATGTAGTAATAATTTTTTCAATTAATATTTATTTATTTAATAATCAAAATAAAGGTCGATAATTAATAATTATTTATATAGAGTGAGGAAAATTGTTCACATGATTTGTTTATTTTTTTTTATCTCTACTAAATCAAAATATCATAAGGGCCACCCACTTCTCTCACTCAGGCGTCAAGAAGCCCTTTTCTGAAGTTGCCCTCCAGACGAGAGAATCCCTGAAAAAGCCCTATTTTTCGCAAAACCAAAAAAAATTGCTTTTTTTTTTTGTTGCTCCCTGTGTTTTCTGGATCTGTTCTAGGGGTCGCTTTGCTTTTGTGCCATTGGATTTAAATTTCACGGACCCTAAATCCACGATTTTTGAGCAAGGCTGAAAAACACAACCTTTGCCTGCAAATCATGATCAGATTACCAAATAGCATCTTATTCTCCTCCGGTTGCTCCGCGCGTCAGCTCCACTCGCGATTTATCTACGATTTATCAGTCCTCCACCGATATTGCGGCGAAACATCGGCGATTTTGCCGATTTTTTGACGATATTCCTGGAAATCGATAATCTTGGTCGAATATGGTTGCGAGCCCGACTGATATCCGATATTTCGGCGAAATATCTCCGAGAAATTCCGATTTTTCAATCCATGATCTCACTTATCAACCCTATATCGGGGAAAACACAATTGTCCCGTGATGTACTAGGGGCAGCAATTCTAGTTGAAATATTGACCACGGGTTTGACCTGTTGAAATCCCTATTCTCATCTCCGCCTCTCCCTCTGCAGCCCCATCAACAATTTTCTGATCCCGACCCTTCTTTGCTTATCCCAACTCTTGATTTCACCATGGAACATGTGGTCACAACCTATAAGTTTCTCAAATGGTTATGCCAATGCATCCAGGATCCTACTGCTTACATCTGTGACCTAGAAGAAACTCTCGTCTCTTTGGAAACTCAAATGGAATCACTAATGGCTACCTGTAGAGATGAGACGGAAAACGTGGAACATGAAGAGAAACGTCAGAAGAAGCGTACTCATGGAGTGGATGACTGGATCAAGAGAGTGAATTCCATGGCCGACGAAGTTGCCAATTTAGTTGCCGAAGGGAAAGAAATCGGGAACGGATGTCCCGAAACCTCTTGTCCCAAAAACTGCCTAGCTAGCTATAAGCTTGGGAAGATGGCACGTGAAAAGATGGATGTTGTGGAAAGAATGAGGCAGGAAGGCTTAGGTTTCCGTGAGGTAGCTCAACCTTCGCCAAGTCCACTGGCGATTAAGAAACCTTTGAGCAAGACAGAGGGCTTAGATTTGTTGTTTGAGGAGGTCTGGAGATGTCTCCAAGATGACAATTTAACAACGATAGGAATATTTGGAATGGGGGGAATTGGGAAAACCACCGTTTTGAGAATGGTCAATAACAAGTTCCTCGAAATGAATCTTGGATTGAGAGGGCAACAGAAATATTTATAGTCTTGGAAACAAAGAAATTTTTGCTTTTGTTAGATGATATATGGGAGCAGCTTGATCTCTTAGATATACTGGGAATTCCTAGTGTAGACTGTCAAGAAAAGTCCAAAGTAATATTAACAACCCGCTTTAAAGGAGTGTGCAGAGGTATGAGTGCAGTGCTTGGCAGGGGAGAAAGCCTCAACTTTGTTTAGAACCACTGTAGGAGAAGCTGCTTTAAATTCTCATCCAAGTATATTGGAGCTTGCTGAGCTTTTTGTCCAAGAATGCAGTGGCCTGCCCTGTGCCCTCATGCCCTCATTAACACTGGAAAAGCAATGGCTGGGAGTACAGATCTCAACCAATGGGAGCAAAAACTAAAAATCTTGAGGCATTGTCCATCAGAATTTCCAGGTATGGGGATAAATTGTTTCCACTTTTAGCTGAAAGTTGTGGAACGTTATATGATCATAACGTCAAATCATGCTTTCTGTACTGCTCTATGTTCCCATCAGATAAGGAAATCTTCTGTGATGAACTTATACAACTGTGGATGGGAGAGGGGTTTCTGGATGAATATGATGAACCACGTACTAAGGGAGAAGATATTATTGAGAACTTAAAGCAAGCATGCCTGTTGGAGATTGGTAGCTTCAAGAAACATGTGCAAATGCACTGCATCATCTGGGGCATGGCTTTGTGGTTAGCTTGTGAAAAAGGGGAGAAAAAGAACAAATGTGTAGTAAGAGAGCATGGAGAATTAATTGCAGCTGGCCAAGTTGCAAAATGGAATAAGGCACAAAGGATTGCATTATGGCATAGTGCAATGGAAGAAGTCAGGATGCCGCCTTCTTTCCCTAATCTTGAGACTTTCTTTGTTTCAAATAACTTGATATAATCATTTCCAAATGGTTTCCTGGGAGGTATGCAGGTCATAAAAGTTTTGGACTTGTCAAATTCTAAATTGATTACCTGTGGAGATTGGTGAATTAGTTACTTTGCAGTATCTTAATTTGTCACATACAGAGATAAAAGAGTTGCCAATAAACTTGAAGAATTTGGTAAATTTGAGGTTTTCGATATTCAATGGAACAAATTTTCTTCGAAGAATCCCATCTAAAATTTTATCAAATCTTTTGTCTTTGCAATTATTCAGTATTTTTCGTTCAAAAGTATCTGAAGGAGATTGTACTTGGCTACTAGTGGAGTTAGAGTGCTTTACTCACGACTCTAAACTTGTATAGTCTACCAAATCTGCCAAGTATATGCGGACAAGCCTTGCCCTTTCCTTCCCTAACAAATATCTTGGTGGCGTTTTGTCCAAGTCTAAGGAAGCTAGCCTTTGATTCCAAAATCGGCGATAAAAAGGGTTTATAGAAAATCAATGGAGAACAACAATGGTGGGATGCGTTGGTATGGGAGGATGATGACATTAACTGAATTCTCACTTCATATTTCATGCCCTGTGGCAATAAGGCTCCTTCAGAATGTGCAACCCAAGGGGCCGGATGCAGCAGCTCCACAATTCCCATCTTTGGGCAATAAGGTTATTATTGGGGTTGTAGTAATTTTGTGTTTTCAGATGAGTCTTTGGTGAAAATTTCTTTCCATGTTTCATACCATGCAATGTTTGTTGAATACTTCTTGAATCTTGGGTGTGGATGCCTAGTGCATCGGTACATGTACATGTTGATACTTGACTCTGTTGAACATTTACTTCCCTCCTCGTCCTATAGAATATGTGCAAAAAGCATTTTTTTGCAAAAAAACATCTAAGTTAGTTCTTCTGATAACGAATTTTAGAAAGTTGTACTATCAATGTAATGAATGAGATTTATTCTATTTTAAAACAAATGGATCTTCAAATCCCAAAGCTCAATGATATTGAATCCTTGTTGTAAGGATTTATTCTATATCTCTTCCCAAATTAATAATTCTTTTGTTGGTCAAAATTCCCTATATAAAATGGAGTGGATTTACTTGTTTATTTCTTGTGATTGAACTCAAGGGGAATGCTGCTGTGGAAATTTTTTAGGTAATATTGTCTATTTTCAAATGTTCCATGAATTTATGATTTAATGTGAAAGGCAGGGATTATTCTTCATAGGAGTATCAGAAGGTTGAACCATTGTATCACTTATTTTAACTTTTAAATTCATAAATCTAAGCTTTTTATATCTAGCATATTATTTTTAGGCTGCCACTATTCATAAGCAGCTGCATCAGCCACAGAGTGCTGGCACAAGGTCAGCTGGTTTGCTTAGGCTACAATAAGGACACTTAGTTAGCACAGCTGCACGTGTTGATGATCTCCACCCCCTAGGAAGCAACCAAATTGCTGCCCATTTCCACTGTAAAAACAGGCTGGAACATGATCTTGGGGCTGGTCTTCCTGGCACTTTTGTGAAAGAAAAGAAAAGCAGACAGGGGAAGAAATTCCTTGTTTTCTCTTCTGCTATGGAGTTTCAAAGGTCTGCTCACTTTTGCCACAGTTTTGTTGGTTTGTTTCATTCTAGGTAGGCAAGGCTCTATTGTGGATTTAAGTATCATAAATTTTTCTAATAAGAACCAGGTTATTCCATTAGTTTTTATGTTTTTTGATTGTGCTATTAATTGGTGGATAATTATGCTAGTTCAAGTTGATGTGTTAGAATTTCCCGGTTTGATGGCTGTTTGATGAAATTGAAAGAATACGATTTGGCTGCATTTTGAATTGTGATTTTGTGGAGGTATTATTGCTCATATATTGCCTTCTAAGTGTGTTTGTAACTTAGAATACATGGATTCTAAACAATGAAAGCATGAAAGATTCTAGTTGTGATTAGCTATTGATTTCTGCGTGGACTCTGGTACGAGGCACTAAAATGGTGAATGTAGTGTGGATGATGGAGATGTGATTTTGTGAAATAAATAAAGGTGATGAACTTGGTAAGATTGAGATTTTTGAAATTTATGTCACAAAATATAGAGTAATAATGGGGGGCAATGGGTCCTGACTGAGAGGTCCCCAAAGAAAAAAGGATATGCTATTCCTAATCATGAAAGACCCCAAACTTACTCTGAGAAGATCCTATTGGCTTTGGATGTAATAGGAGTGTAAACATATATATCCATGGTTTGTGGTGGTCTCCAATACTATATATGGTAAGATTGGTAAATTGTGTATCTTATTTTATGATGTTTATGGTTCTAGTTGATATTAAGATGCAGTGATATATTTTAGTATTGAATATGATTGTTTAGGAGTTAATCAAATATTCTTTTTAACTTAATCGTTAAAATAGAATCATTGATTCTTTGTTGAGCTTTTGTTAACTCACCTTATTAATCTTCTTTCAGATTCAGATGCTAGGCTCTTCATGAAGAAGTACATGGTACATGGTGTTTGATTGAATGCTTGAAAGAGCTTTTTGAAGACTTTTATGGCAGCACTTGAAAGCTATTCTGATGTTTGTATCCTATTGTGAGAAAATCTGGTGTGACCATTGTACTTGTAAGCTGAGAAAATGTATTTGGGTTATCCAAGAACACTTGGTGATAATGTTGTGCTAAAATGAGCACATTATCATCCTAGTAACTAAACTCTTTTGTTAGTGGTCTTGCCGGATTGAAAAACCTAAAGCAGGTTTCTGGGTTCGATTCCCAAAAGAGTTGCCATCAGGTAGAAACACATGTTAAAAATGTAGGTCCATAGACGTGCATTTTTTAAATCTTTTCAGTAGGTTAAAGGGTTTTTGGATTTTGTGCCAAACATAAAAATTCTAGTATTTTCTGATATTTTTTAAATGAGACCGGTCCCAGCTTGATTCATTAATGGATTATTTTTATTTACTTATTAAAAATTAAATAATTTAAAAATATATAAAATTTTAATTAAATTCAACTATATTTGATATTTTATTATAATTTTTCACTAATTAATTAAATAAAAGAAATTTGTTCTAAATATGTTTTTCTTATTTCAGTAATTCCTTGAAACCAAGCGCTATTAGAATAGTGGGTTAACTAAAAAAAATATTTTAGAAATAGGCTCATAGTGGAAGAATTGTTAACTGATTATCGAATATCAATCGTATGATAGGCAGCTCCATTTAATTCGTCTCTCTTTTCCTTCACTTTCATAATTTCATTCTTACTTACATCACTATATATACATATTGAACAATTTTATTACGATGTCTTATGTTCAATCTAGTTGAAGCTAAGTTCCATTTATATGAAAGTTAATTGGTTAGAGTGAAATCCTGGTTCTAAAAAATGTCAATCATAGGGATTAACTGAAAAAAAAAAAAAAAAAAAAAAAAAAAATCTATTTGCATTCCTCAATTAGAGTATGTGATCATTTTTAATAAGTGTTTCTATAAAAAAAATTTAAAATAAGGTGAGATATTAAGAGGTTGTTTGACAGAGATTTTAAAAATAATTTTCTGTTTTTAAAAACAGAAAATAGTTTTTAAAAATCTATAATTGTTTTTTATCTCTAGTTTTTAAAAACAAAATGAAATAGAGAAAAACTTTTAGAGAACAAATGCAAGTTGTTTTCACTAGTTTTTAAAAATAATAGAAAAATACAAACACTCTATTATTTCTCTTCTACATCAAATTATTATTTTTTGATCTATTTTTTCACTAAACAAATTAATTTCAAATTAAACAAGACTTAATGTATTGAATTTATTAATGAGTCTATTAATTTTTAAAAATAATTTAAAACTTAAACAATAAAGTCATTAATACAAAAAAATTTTGAACAAAAATTGGTTTAAAACAACTCTATTGTTTTTCTTCTACATAAAATTATTATGTCCTAATTTTTTTTTTCACTAGGCAAATGAACTCTAAATTAAATAAGACTTAATATATTGAATCCATGAACAAGTCTAATAATTTTTAAAAATAATTTAAGACTCAAATAAGAAACTTATTAATACTATACATTTATATATAAAATTTGGTTTATAATGACTCTATTATTTATTTTTATTTTTTTTTGCACATAATTATATTTTTATAATTTTTTTTACATCTATATATATATAACTATTTATCCTATACATATAACTATTTTTTTAAAAAATTCTCACTAGGTAAATAGATTATAAATTAAGTAAGACATAATCAATAATTTAAATTCTATAATAAATCCTTTAATTTTTAAGAATAATTTACAATTAAAAAAATGGATCCAATTAATTATAAATTAAATCAAAACATTTTAAAATATTATATTCAAAATTGAGTACTAACTGTGTGAATATGTAATAAAAAAACTTTGCTCTTTTATATGTTAAAAAAGTAAAACTTTATTCATTATTCATTTTAAATAAAATATTATTGATAATTAGTATTATTTATTTTTAATAAAAAATACAAAAATGTTAATATCCTTATGTTTCCAACATATAATAAAATAATATATTTTCTACTAAAAATATAATTTATGATTGTATTATAATTACTATTTATGTTTTACTAAAAATTATTTGTTTTTTTAATTTACTTGTAATTAAAAAATTATTTTCATTTTTAATAAGACTTCAATTAAATTTAATTATTTAATATTATATAAATTGAATTTAAAATGTTTTTATAAAATGAATTTTTAAAAAAAAAAAATTATCCCAACAAGTCTTTTTCTTTTTTATTTTTAAAATCTTTTTATAAAAACAACTTGCCAAATATCCTTATTTTTATAAAACATTAAAAAAAAAATTGGTTCTTTAACTTAAAAACAATTTCTAAAACAAAGTCAAACAAGAAATTTAAAATTTTAATTAAAGTACATATATATATATATATATATATATATATATATATATATATATATATATTAAAAATGAATATTAAAATTATTTTTATCTTATAATAATTTTTGTTTCACTAGAATAAAAAAATTAATAAAAAATGTATCATAATTGAAAGAAATAATTATCTTTAACTCATACATAATTGTAGATTTAATTTTTTTTTTTAATAAGACTTAACTTGAATTTGATTTCATACTATTATAAATTAAATTTATAAAATAAAAGTAAGACATTGTTTTCAAAACAATACAAATTCTTTTATGCAAACAAGTTTTTTGTTTTTTGTTTTAAAAAACTTTTTTTAAAACATCTTGCCAAACACTCTTGTTTTTTTTTTTTTTTTTTTTAATGAAAAAAAAACTGTTTTTTGTTCTCTATTTTGAAGACAATTTTTAAAAACAAATTTTAAAAAACACCACCAAACAAGCCCTAAACTTTGACAAGAAAACAATTTAGATTTTAAAATTTCTCTTGGAAAGTTCTACAGAGAATGAACCTATCTTATTCTTAGTTTTCAGAGTTTTTAATCCTCAATTAAGTTTTTCTCACTTTGACAATATAAACATACAAAATTAGTTAATTTATAAACATATATAGTCTAAACATTTGCTCCTCTTACTTTTTTATTTAAATTGCCATGACATTTGATCCTTCTCTTACTTTATAATTAAACTTGATTACAAGTCATGCCAGGTTAAATGAAGGGTTGTTTGCTTTACTTTGCTATAAATAGAAAAAAGTTATATTCTTTTTAAGATCCTTAGAGGTTCCTTGAGAGGTTTTTGGAGAGTTTGGAGGATTCCCCTTTTTCTCTATATACTTTTAGTTTTTATCTCCTATTAGGACATTGAATCTTAGGCCCTTGGTGCGATTAGGTTAACCTTGTTGAAATAAGCTACTTTTAACATAAAAAACAAGAACACAACAACGTCTCTCATGGTTTCCCCAACTAGTATGTATGAACAACCCTTTATAGCAAATAAGGTACACTTGATTAAAAAGTTGTTTAATTTAAAGATGTCTAGAAATGGAAAAGACTAGTAGAAAAAACCTTATTCATGTAAATTATAATAAAATCATAGATTTTTTGATTAAAAAACCCTTTGTAGCAAAATTCCCATGTGCATAATTTCTAGCCCCTTATTGCTCATGTGACCAAGCCTTTGATGCCACAAATTCAATTTTGTTTTTGTTTTTTTTGCTCTTAGCAACTACAATAGACCCATAACCATCTGCTGTCATGTATAGAGTACCACTCTTCTTGCCACAAGTAACAATCATCTCTCTCCTTGAGATTTTCCACGTGTCACCTACAAAAGTTGTCACATAGCAGTCTTTCACCAACTGCCCAATATCCTCAAGTTTGGAACATGCCTCACGTTGTTTAGATTCCATACACACCCATTTAGTTTGATCTACCACTTCACCTTTGCCAATAACATCACACACTTGGGCATCACCCAAATACACCTTCCCCAGATTACTTGAGGCATAATTCTAAAATAATTCTCTACTTGAGGTAGCATGTAATGATGCCCCTGAATCAACACCCACAATTTTGTCTTGCTCTCCGAATAGCAAATAAGAGCATCATATGATTCTTTTGACATAACATTTGTACTATTCTTACTGTCACCATTCTTATTTTTCTTGGGAGCCCTGCACCCATTCTTATAGTGTCTATTTTTTCCACAATTCTAACATTCAATATATTTTTTTCTTGATCTGATGTTGGGAATTTTTGGAATTTCTAGATTTAGACCTATCATTCCTTGATTTGGATTTACTGTTCTCATTACCTCTATTTTGGTTTATGCCTATGCTCTCCATGTTTAATGTTGATCCTAAATTGGGAAAACCTTCTTCATGCTTCTTGATTTCCTCTATCATAATCATGTCCACTATCTTAAAAAACACAAGTTTTGATTTCCCGGATGAACTACTAATTGACATGATTATGCCTTTCCAATTCTCAAGTAATTGATCGAGAATCAATAGGGTTTGAATCTCACCATCAAATTTAATGTCAACCAAATTTAATTAATCAGTGATCTCATTAAATTAATTCAAGTGTTGCTTGAAATTCCCATTCTCAAGCATCTTCAAATTAAAGAACTTTTTAATCAAGTGTATCTTATTTGCTACAGAGGGTTGTTTGTACATGCTAATTAGGACAACCATGAGAGATGTCATTGTGTTCTTGTCTTTTATGTTGAAAGCAATCGATTTCGATAAGGTTAACCTAATCGCACCAAGGGCCTTATGATCCAACAAATTTCATTCCTTTTCATCCATCGAATCTAGCTTCTCTCCCAATGGTAGATATAAATCTTCTTGGTACAGATAATAATCCTTTATTAGAATCTTCCAGAAACCGAAATTCATACCATCAAATTTCTTGATTTTGTATGCATCCTTATTTGATCCCATTACTTCTACTCAAACGATGATTGGTCGAATGTGCCAAGCCGAGGATTTGAACTTGGATGTTTTGATACTAGTTTTAACCAAACCACACACGCACATGAGCCAAAAAAAAAAAAAACATGGTTCAGCAATCAATGTGATCCATACGTCCATGGAATACACCAACACTCAATAATCCACTAATAAAAATGAATGAAAAGAGTTAAAATGGTGAAACTCTCAAGAAAAAGCCTCTTAGTTGCAGTCGCATGCTCTAAAAACAAAACCCTAAACATAAAAGGGTTAAATATATAATATAAGTAAACTCGTCAATCATCACATAAAAAAAAGGTATTCCCACAAGCTAATCAGACAACTCAACCCTCAATATTCTGAGCTAAATGCAACAATACTAATTTAGGCTTCACAATCCAATAGAAGTTGAGCGTGCCCAGGTCAATGTTTCCCCTTCGTACAAGCAGTAGGCTCTTCCTTGAGGTGATATTTTAGAGCAGTTTCACCTTCAGATTATTCAATATGAGGGTTTTAGGAGGAGCATAATTGAGATGAAGTTGAGAAATGTCCTACAATTATATATATATATATATATATATATATATATATATATATATATATATAGTTAAATAAAAAATAATTTAATTTATATTGAATCTAATTTTTGGAGATTATTAACAAAAATATTAAGAGAAAGAAAATGGGAGAAAAGAAAAATTGAAAAAAAATTAAAGATAATCAATTATTTTTATATGTTTTTTTATATTTGTTTAAGTTAATTTTTTTTATATATAAAGATCAAATAATTTGAAAATATATGTATTACTAATCAGATTTAATTATATTTGATTTTTTTAAAAGTTATGTTTGGTTTGAAGAAAATATGGAAGAAAGAAATGATTTTTTTCATATCTAATTTTACTACAAGAAAAAAATATCAAACTAGTTAAAATTAGTTAAAAACTTATGTATTTTTAAATTATTTAATTTGTATATAGAAAATTACAATAATTAAAATTAGTTACAAAATATATATTTTAAATTGTTTAATTAAAATAAGTAAAATGTTTTCCTATATCCTTCATTTTTTTCTTTTAGTTTCCCCCTCTGATTTCCATTTCTAGTGCTTTCTTGTAAACATTAGCCAACATATTTTAAATGCATCATTTACAATGAACTCAATATAAGAAAATGGTTCAGTAATTTCGGGGCCAAATTTAAAAAGTTAAAAAATAATGTTAATAAATTATGGATAGGGAACACTTAGAGATGATAAAATTTAATATGATTCATCTCATTATTTACATTTATTATGTACAAATTAATGGGTAATTGTGGGTTATGAACTTGAATGCACGATGAAATTTTTATTTTTTATTTATATTATAATAAATCATGCATTCATATGGAACCATCAATACACAATGCTCAATATCTCTTCTATTTATCTTTTTAAAATGCTAAACCTAGAACACGACACGAACTCAACACATTTTTTTGGGTTTGAGTTGAGCATAAATAAATTTGGGATCAAATTTGTATTGACCCACATAACCTTTTTAATAAATAAGTAATTTTTGTATCAACCTCCATAACATGAATTTAACTTGAATTGACCATTTAATAATTTTGTTATTAAAACTAATTAATTCATATTTTGACTTATTTTAAATATTTTTTTAAAAAAATAGGTTAATTGATTTATAAACAGACATATACAAAATCTAACTCAACCTAATTATTAAATAGAAAAACTTATTTATTAAATGTGTTAAATAGATTACATAACTTACTATTATAATAATTACATAGTATTTGAGTTAATATTTCAGACACAATTATTATAGGAAGAATTGTGTTTTCAACCCAGCTAAGTTGGGTAATTGAGGTAAGGTCTTTTCATCACTCACAATTAAATTCAAAACCCAACGAAAGAGTAAAAATTGAGATGAAGGTCTTTAAAAAATCCTTAAAATACCCTTGAATATTAAATGAAAAAACTAACCAATCACCTCACCTTTCTCATTCTCTCTTTGACTCTTTTACCCTTCTCTCACCTATTTAATGTTAGAACCAACTTGAATCATTTTTCTTCATCAAATTGAATATGAAAGATGGTTAAAAATTATCATTGCCAAATGTATTTTTGAAGTGAATAACTTTTGAATACCTCATCAAATAATTTTTTTTTTTCAAACTTACATAATATATAATAAATATTTTTTAAATATGTTGAAAACTTACATAATATATAATAAATATTATTCTTTATTTCAAACTTATATTATTTCTCATATATATTAAATAATTTTTAAACACCTCATAAAATATTAGTATTATTTGTTTGTTCGAACTTGTAAATTAGGTATCATCAAATATTATATTTTTTCAAATTTATAGATCATAAAATAAATACTTTTTAAATACCTCATAAAATATTATTAATTTTTTTTTTCTAACTTGCAAATTAGACACATGGTGTTTATTATTTCGAAAATAATGTAAACACTCACATGCATATATATAAATGTACATATATATAATATTAATCAAGAAGACAATATTTTTAAGACTAATTTACCAACCTTCCAATAATTTTGAAAGTGTAGATAAGGTAATTGGCCGAATTAAAGTCTTCAAAATATTCAAAATTTCTCCATTCCAAAATTACCTAATTGCTCTCCACACTAATCCTAAATATTTTTTAATAAAGATTTAAATATTTAAAACCATTAAAATAAATACTTTCTTATTAAAGCAATTTTTTCAAAGTAATAAAATAAAAATCATGAAATCTTCAAAACTATAATTACAACAAATATTATTAATTTTAAAACTAATTTCATAATTTAAATTAATGATTAAAAAAAATAAAAATGTTATAAATAATTTTTGTTATTTTTAATTCCATTGAAATATGATTTTTTTAATCTCTATTGATAACAATAAAATTATGTTTATAAATGCAAAATAGTAAAAATATGTATTTCATTTAGTTTACTTATAATGAACAATTCAAACATGATTGATTTTAATTTTATTTTCTATGTGTTAATTTTTGTAAGGAATGTCTTAATGACATAGTTTGGTTAAAAAAGAAAAAGAAAACCTATCAATAATCGTCTTAATGTCAAACTCAAGTTGTTTAAAAATCGTACAAAACCTATTAGGAGTCTTGTACACCCTTGTACATTTAGCATATTTCCCTTGTACAGTTAGTGTAATACCATTGTATAATGACATAAATTTCATATATCTCATAAGTTATATGTTCATGTAAGTGTATTAATCATATTTTTAATGGTTTGGTTAAGAAAATGGTGGATGACTTAGGGTGGATAAATACAAACAATGCACAACAGATTTTATCCCCTCTTGTGAGAACCTAATAGGAATCAATCAAATAGAGAAGCAAAAATTCACCCAATCAACAAGTATATGAATACCAATAATTTTAGTGTGGAAAACCTTCTCCAATATGAGAAGTAAAAACCACAAGACTCTTAGGTCACTTAAAAACTCCACTAATATAATTAATGAGTTACACAATTCTCTCTAGATAAAACTAGAGGCATACATCAACCATATCTCAAGACAAATTGATCTTGACAATTTCAACAACTTTGCATAAAAACAATGGAGAGATCTCACCAAACATACCACTGTTCTCGGACTAAAATATAAATTTTCAGAACTCCAAATCCAATTCCACCATTCAGAATGAAGATCAATGAGTTCTAAACGTGCTTTCCAAAAATCGGTTCAATCGAATCACGGATTAACATTGATCGGAGTTCATGATCAAAACTGTCTGGATAGAAAACGCATCAAAACGAAGGCTCTGTTCTCGGACTGAAAGACAACCGTCCAGATCTCCAAATCCGATCTTCACCGTCCATATTGAAGATCAATGAGTCACGAACCTCTCCTCCAAATTTCAAATCGATCGGCCCACAGAAGAAGTGAGATCGGACCTTTGATGAATCTGGGCAGTGAAGAAAAAATTGAATTTTTTTCTCTCTAACTTCAAAAATGATGGTTCTCCCCTTTCTCTCTCTTTTCTCCTACCTCCGGTGGTTGGAAAAAATTAGAAGAAGAAGTAGAAGGAGGATTCATCTTCTAACCCTTTTATATAAAGGCTTAAGAGGCCTTAAATTTTGGACTCTTAATTTGGGCCTTCCACATGAGGAAAAACCCAACAATATCATTATTGGGGAAAATATTAGAATTTTCATGTGAGAGTTAAATAAAATGCATGACATAGGCGTACAATCCTTGGGTGACAAGGAAAATAAAAAAGTGGTTTAAAATTGATTAAAATAATTCACAAAGGGTAATCTTGTACACCTTTGTACAATTAGTACATTTCCCTTGTACAATTAGTGTAATACCCTTGTACAATGACACAAATTTCATATCCCTCCTAAGTTATGTGTACATGTAGGAGTGTTTAACCATATTTCCAATGGTTTAGTTGAGAAGATGGTGGATGACTTAAGGTCAAATTTTTTTTCCCAAATATCATTATTGGGGAAAGTATTGGAATTTTCATGCGGGAATTAAATAAAGTGCATGACATATGTGTACAATTCGTGAGTGATAAGAAAAATAAAGGAATGACTCATAATCTATTATAATTTTTCACAAAGGGTAGCCTTGTACACCTTTGTACACTTAATACATTTTCCTTGTACAGTTAATGTAATACAATTGTATAGTGGCATAATAAATAAATAAATAATTTTTTTTTCATATAAAAAAATAATACTAAACACGGTTTTTAATTTTCATTTTTAAAAATAGTTTTCATTTTTTAATTAAACGTATTTTCAAAGAGAGACAATATAGAAAAAAAAAATTATTTTTAAAAATAAAAAAAATAAAAAATAAAAACTAGAAAAATATTTCAAAACCAAATTCAAATATAATCTATATAATTTTTAACTACTTGTTTTCATCTAAAATAAGTAAATATACCTTTCAACCCTTTTATATAAAAAAAATTCAATCTCTACTATGTATTGATATAATCCACTTTTAAAATTAGGTCATATGAAAACATTTTAATTGAGTATTTAAAATAAGAACTCTCCATCCATCATCTTTCTTTCTTTTTCTTTTTCTTATTTTAATAAATTTTCAATTAATTCAAATCATTAAAAAAAAAATCCTTAATAAACAAATTTGTAACATTTCATATAACTTATTATTAAAAGTCATGTTCAAAAAGTTATTAAAATAAGGAAGGAAGAAGATTAAAAAAAAATTAAACTTTTTATTTTATAATAGTAAAAAAAAATAAAAATTTAAAATACTTTTTAGTATAAAAAAAATTAAAATAGTGAATATATTTATTTTAAACGGTATTTTAATCATTAAATTATTGACTTCTAAAATGTTAAAGATAAAAATAAATGTAAAAGATAATTTTTATTTATTTAAATTAATATTTTTTTAGAAAACATTTTCCAAAATAGTCTTTGAATCATTAATATAATTTTTGTTTATTTATAATTTAAAAATAAAAAATAATTTTGATTTTTCAATTATTTAGAATTAGGTATATTGAAAATTTTTATGTGAATGTGTTAATAGAATTAATGTTTTAAAGTGTATGTATGAATAAGGTACATGTGTAGAGTGATTAGCTGGATGTAAATATAAATTCTCATGACATTATTTCATCACCTTGGGCACTTGTTATGAAAAGGAAATCTTGGACTTAAATTTTTTTTTTTTTTTTTCTTTCAAACAATATATGCTTGCCAAATCCCCCAAAATCTAAATATTTGGTAAGGACTCTACCTATTGTAATGATAATTTAAATCAAATAAAATATATTCTAAAAATGTTACCCTTAATTTTTTTGCAACTAAAAATTCTAATCATTTTCATTTCATTAATTTGCATGTGATTATTAGTTTTGCATATAATCCAAACAAACATGAAGAATATTCATAAGAACATCCAAAATAATAAAATGAAATAAATAGAGCACATGAATAGTTTTTTCTAGTTTTGAATAATTTTTAAAAAGAATTATGAACAACAACAAATGTTTACAAATCACCTTAATTTTTTTTTCCCAAATAACTATCATATATGTGTCTACCAACCCCATAATTAATTCAATTTGTGGTTCAAATTAGGCATGGGAATCCTTGATGCATACTTGTGGTACTATGTTTCTTTTTCTCAAATATATAACAATTATACTTAATAGTTTGTAAATTACTAAGTAATGCTATATTTGGTTCTCGAAAAGTATTAAAGAAAAAAAGAAATATTAAAAAAAAATAATTTTCTCATGTTTGGTTTCATTATGGAAATTATGAAAGAAAATCTAATATAATTAAAATTAATTATAAATTTATGAATTTTAAAATTATTTAATCTTTATATAATAGAGAAAAATAAGTGAAATGAATTTGAAAAAGAAAATAAAAATAATTTATTGATTTTGAATCTCTTTTTTATTTTCCTTTGCTTTTTTCTTTTTTTTTTTTATTTTCTTTCCTTCACATTTTTCTCTCAAAATTTTCAGTAACCAAACATAAGCTAAAACAAGTTAAAATTAATATTACTATAACACTACTTGAAACTACAATTTTCTCACATACTCAAGGAGTATCATTTATTTTTAAATAGAAAATATTTGAATTGTTTTCCATTTTTGGTTCATTTATTGAATTTTTATTTTTGAAAAACAAATTTTCTATTTTTAAAATTAAGATAAATTTGGTAAAAACTGAAAAAAATGTTGTCAAAGGAAAATATTGATAAAGAACATCACATTTTAACTCAAATAATGAACCAAAAATTTGAGATTAACTTATAAATAACATGACATGTTGGATTTCCCATGTGAAAGAGTATAAGCTATTAATTTCATTAATGGGATACCCACTAGATTTCAAGACTTTTTCCTAAGGCCAACCACTCATTTAACACTTACAAAGGAAACAAATTATGGTTTATGTTGAGGAACAATGTTTTCATTCTACAATCAAATAGATAAGAAAATAATGGATAGAATTAATTTATATTAATTTTAAAAATAATATTATAAATCTAATGTAGGTATAAGTAATATTGGTCCTAATTTGAGTGAATGCCTTCATTGTGATCTAGAGGTGACTAGCAATTGTTCTTGAGTCAAAGTTTAATTAAGGCTAACAAAAGTTTACTCTCAAATAAATTTGTAAAGAAGTTTATTTTCTCAAAAAAAAAAAAAAAAAAAAAAAAAAGAGTAAAGAAAACTTTTCTTGATCTTGAGATTAAAAGATGGATGAGCAACACTTTTCATATTGTGTTGTCCTTTTTTGACAAGTTTATCGGAGAATGTTTGAAGTTTGGCTTGGACTTTAAGCCTTTTTGCTTGATGAGATTTGTAAGACTATTTTTTCCATTCATTTGCTTCCCAATTCAAGAAATGTGGCCCTTTACTCCAATAACATTTTTTCTATTTTTTTTAAGAAGTTTCTAATGAAACATTCTCTTCTATTTTATATCTTTTAATACTAATTTAATTGATTTTAATTTTTAAGAATTGATTTATGGTTTCATAGTTGCTTGTTGAATCTTGTATTGTTCATGTCATCTATTTCATTCAACTTAGCTCCATTAACTTGTATCTTTTCAAAAACTTGTTGATTGTCAATCAATTTGATGATAGCTTGAACTAATCAAAATTTTCTTGTCCACAAATGCCCATTTTATATATGAGTACGTAAAATGAGGATTCAAGTCATTTTTTTTAAAGGACTTCTATTTTCCTTTTTTTCCCCTTTTATGGGGTCTATGTTCATGTATGCTTAATATTAAAACAAAACCTCATATTAATAAGAAAATTTCCTATTTCAAACACTTCTATTTCATCAAAGGAAAATCTCACTGGTCAAAATTTTCCCATTTTGTTCTTCTAGTTTTTCTTTTCTTTTCTTTTCCAAGCAATTCTCTTTCATACAAACATTTGTTATTCATACAAGATGAATTTGAAGATGTAATTGTTTTCAAAACTAAATATTTCCTTTGCATTTGGGTGTATTAGTGCTAAAAAAAGAAACCATTTTGATAGGAAAATTTCCTATTTCTTAGTCCCACTTTTTATTTCTTTGAACACGTCCTCTTTCCCCTAATGAAAAAATGAGTTGAGTTTTTTTTTTCTTTTTGGTACATGCTCCCTCTTATTGCTAATAGAATCAGATGAGTTAGGGTAATGTCTTGTCCTATCTTATATTTAAAATTACCCTATTTTTTATTTTTTTTATTTTCTCCTTCTTCGTACATAAAATAAGAAAATATAATTTTAAATAAAATATATTATAAAATTTTGAAATATTTAATTTTAGGAAATATATTTATTTTAGTATAATTTAAATTTATAAAATAAATAAATATTAAAAATAATAATTAACAAAGTGCAGCAAGACAATTATAGGAAATTCTCAAATAAGCTTTACCCTACTCATGTCTTCTACCTACTTGCCTACTTATGTTTTTATTGGGACAAGAATAAGAACAGTTTTAATACTTGTTCTTAGCTTATCACAGGCTTTATTAGAGAAGGAAAGGGAAATCTCTACTAGAATTCTTTATCGTGACCTTTTTGGTACAAAGGCTTGAGGATATACTAAGCCACCAAAGAGAAGTACAATAAAAGCAAAAGGAAACTTACAATCACCCATGTTGAGAGATGGAGGTGCTTGATAACCTAGGCTAGGCGTAGAAAAAGAGTATGCAGATGAGACTCACATGGTTGCTTTCCTTGTATGTTGGCTTCCTGAGAGAGATTCACCTAAAATTCAATCTTGGGTCTCTAAGGTTGAGTAAAATGGCCCCGGGCTCCACTCATTCTATCACACCATCCCTAAGCCATCCAACACTTTAATGGGTTGAACGAGATTGAGGACTCTTTTTGGAATCTAAAGCTAGTGCACCTTCCTTCCCTACCCTACTATATGTATAGAAATTACAATGAACTATTCTTTAGGAGCACACCATGGTAAGCATATGATCTTGATTAATGACTGTCTATTTGTGATAAGAAGTTTGAGTACCTAAGGTGAGATAATTATCAGGTAATCCAACCATAAAATCTTCATTGTTTTAGACTAAAATTTATTTAATTCTAAATAGAACTTAAAACTAAATAGTATTTAATAATATTAAGTATTAAGTTGTTTATTTGTTTTCTATTAAGTATTAAGTAAAAAAAAAAAAAAATCTAACAGCAAATATTTTACTTTTTTGTATTCAATCAAAAATTTAAAAATCAAGTAATAAGTTAACAAAAAGCAAATAAACAAACTATATGTTTAACAATCTAAAATCTGAAAGGAAATTACTTTTTAGCAAAAAGTTAAAAAAACCAAATGCCACCTAAGATATAAAAACTAAACCAAAAAGGACAGTTCATAGTTTCATCACCTTACAACTTGAATCTTCTACTACAAATCTTCGAAGAATTGAAAGGACAAACGAATGAGAAATTGCTGGATGAAAGACAATATAAACCGTTCTACTCTAACTATGACTACACCCTTATGTGGATATGAGGTGGTTGTTTAATCCTGTGAATATTATTAAAATTTGTAGGCACTTCTAGCTCCTTGATGCAGTCCTGGACTGCAATCAGCCCAGGAGTGAGGAGCTACAATGGCAGCTATTTTTTTATCAGATACAATGGTAGTTGTTATCTCAACACAATTTATTGGATTTGAATCTGCAAAAGAAATAAAATCAATGCTCTTCTGGAACTTCCCATTCCAATATACTATCCTGTTCAAACATTTATATAAAACCCGTTTACCCAACTGAAATTTCAAACCAAGCGCCCTCCCCTTTTGCAAGGGAAATAAATAATGAAGAAAAGAATATATTTTCTGTTGAGGTAATGGTGAAGCAGACTTATCCTGTTGGTCAAGCCATTACAAAGTTCACAGATCAGAGTTGAAATGTTCTACTTTACCTTCTTCAGGAGGTTAGCAGTCTGGAACTCAGCATCATCCTTGATGAAACTCCACCAGATATAGGAGAGGGGGATAGTGGTAGCGTGCCAAAGAGCATGAGCATCAACAAATCCTTCATATGGAGGGAAATCATAGATCTCCAGGAGCATTGCAAGACCACCTCCCACAACCACTGTCCACAACTTCCAGCGAGAAGGATGACGAGTGACACCAGCCCATATCGCCCAAATGAGAAGTTGAGCAACACCCATGACAACACATACTTTCATGTTCCACCCTGTCCGATTTTCAAAAAGTTGGTCAGATAATCATAAAAAATACAAGGAAAGTAAAACTAATGTCCAGTGGCTACAGTCCTAAAGGAGATAAGCAGCTGCTCAAACCCTTAAAGTGAGATTTCCTTCCAGTGTTAGAAACATGGGAAGAGGCAGTGACACATAAAGGTTTTCAGGCTCTAACTGATGATCAGGAAGAAGTA
The DNA here is from genome assembly GCA_030254885.1 of Vitis rotundifolia. Classification (NCBI taxonomy): domain Eukaryota; kingdom Viridiplantae; phylum Streptophyta; class Magnoliopsida; order Vitales; family Vitaceae; genus Vitis; species Vitis rotundifolia. The sequence goes on from CM058169.1 coordinate 17,982,035, forward strand.
AATAGAATCTACCAAGCATTTGAAATATCACTATGAATTTACATATGGCTGATGATCTAGATACACGAGTACTTTTCAGCAGTAAATAGAAGAAATATAGGTTGTATGCTAATGCATAGCTTGTGGATCACACAGGAGGGTATGAAAGAAGGTGATGATACCATAGTCAAATTTATAGAAGTTGAGGTACAATATATGGGTGGTCACAAAAGCTAGCAGTGGAGCAGAAACCATGACTCTGGCAGCCTCAACCCTAACATTGAAGCTTCTTAGTATGGCAAGAATGAGTGAGAAACCAAGTAACGCCACTGCAGATGAGTAGTCCAGCTTTTCAGTCAAATCCACATCTCTGTAGTTCCATGAGACAACTCAATAAGAAATAAGAAAAACATTGTACTATAACATAAGACTGAACCAGCTGAACTGATGAGCACATAAATATAGTTCATATGGTTTGCAAATTCTGTTCAACTGAAATGTGGACAGATACATGACCAAAACTTATCCAACAATAGTCTTTCATATTTCTACTTCTCTTTATTTTACCCAAAAACAAAAAAATGATAGACCCATAAAAGGAAAGAAATTAACAAAAAAATTATTTAATTGATTGCATCATATAAAACGAATAAACAACACTAGCATCTATTAGCAAATGTACAAGTATATACCCATCTATCAAGAAGAGACTTGCTTTACCTTTCTCATGGCTCACCTTAACCATGTTGGCTGGACTAACAACCATGCCTGTTGTCCATGTTTCATCAAAATTCATGGTTTTTTTAAAAAACATTTCAGGTCACCTTGGCAGACATGACAACCATGTTTCTATCCTGATCACATTATCCTACAGTAGGTATATTGCACCAAAAGGTAAGTGCAAACCATCCTAGCTGAAGCAAACCCATTTAACAAATTAAGAACCCCAATCTAATGACAGAAAAATATAGACAGGTTGGTAAGTTCTTTCTTTGGTTGCATACCCTGTTTTTAAGGTTAATGATAAATCACTTACCAATCTGAAAACAAAAATAGAAATAGGTGGTAGCCAAATCTTTTCCTCATGGCAATGGTGAGGGAAAAACACAATATAACAAACTCTGTCCCTTGCTTCTGCCTTCTATCTTTAATCAGATACAAGAACTCAAGGAAATAACATTAAAAATGGTGAAAAATAAAATAAAAGCCTACCGACTATGGAATACAGCACTCCAGAACCAGGAGTTCATTGATAAGAGTCCATATATATGCCACAAACAGGTATATTCATAGTACGCCTTCTTATTTGGCTTCAGTGGCAACTTGTAGTTCAGAAGAATGAAGAAGGACAGCCAACCATGGAACTGCATTGCAAGGTTGAGAGCAGAGAGGGCTACAGAAGCAGGCTCCTGAGTAAATGATTGACATCACTCAAAATGCATCAAACTGGAAATTATAATAGCACTTCCTGCTAAATCAAAAGAAATTCATAATGAGGAATGACATACCTGAATCCCATACACGCGTTTGAAGGGCCATTTACCGTGATACTTGACAGGCCCGTTACCAAGTGCTTCTCTTTCTTTCTCTCTGTCAAGCATGCAATAGTAACGGCAATCACTCTGACAATCCCATTGTTTCCACCGCAAATAAAGAGGTTCTTGCAGATACCATGGACTATCAACAACTGCACCATCTGAAGGGAATTTGCAGTGTGGAAAGCATCTTTCCCCAACACATCCAGTCTTTTCACATTGTTCTACACAAGCCCTAGAATCCAAAGATTAAACAAGATTGTAAAACTTAAATCTTTTATATAAAAATAAAAAATAAATCAATTAAGAGGGAGGGGGAGAGAGAGAGAGAGAGAGAGAGAGAGAGAGAGAGAGAGAAGGAGAAGGGGGGCAACATTAAAATATAAATCAAGAACAAGTGCCCATATTCAAAGCACCTGTAACAATTGAAATATAAATCAAGGACAAGAAAGCATTAAAATATAAATCAAGAACAGCCCATACTCAAAACACCTGCAACAATTAAATGCTCAGCCATTACAATCAAACAAGTCAAAGAATGAAATCCAGTTATTCTAATTGTTTGATTATATTCCCCTTGGGAAATCCTTCCATGCAAAATATGCAATTGAGAAGAGTCTATTTTTAAGAAATATGAAAATTGGCTCTAGAGGAATGCAATAAAGGATGCAAGATTGGCAAGAAGAAGATGGAAAAAGGAAGGATCGATATTCAAGAACAATGGCTTAAGTTTGCACAACTTTTTATTCCCAGATACCATTCTTTAAGAAGTTCCTGAGAGATAGAATAACCCAAGGCATGTCATATCAATACTAACAAGTAGCAATCTAGATCATCAATAAGTTGAATTATATATACCACAAGAGATATTCGTAACCTAGCTTTTATAAGGCATGTAACACTAACTCCTACAGGGCTGCCTCAAGACACTGCCTGTGAAAGACCAAATGAGGGTGTAGATTTTGACACTGTTTATGCTCCATACTTCGAAGTATGAGGTCATGGTTAACAAACTACTGTGCATATATTATGTCTTCAAGGCATAATTGACATGATACTCAACCTCAACTCCAATACTACTCCAAGAATTAGAATCTTTACGTAAAACTGTTTTTCCTTTTTCATCTTTTTAACTAGCATCTGCTTTAGTTTCCATACTCAAACCACATTTGGTTTTTGGAGGTCCTTGTGTCAAGTAACTAGTATTTGCGTTTGGCAGAACTAGCTAGTTTATGGTCCTTTGTGTATATCCTCTTGGCATGGGTCAGGGTGCATTTATGTTTTAGCTTACTGTCTTTATTTGATTTCATTGATTAGCTGAGGTGCACGTGAGGGAGGGTGTTGTTTTTGTGTACCCCTCTTTCTTTTTTGGCCTTAGGTGCCTTGTATACATTATGTATACTTTTTTGTGCCCTTTTTTAGGCACTTTTAATACAAGTGTTCTTACCTATCAAAAAAAATAAAAAATGTAACCAGTATTTCTGTTGTAAATCAATCTCTTTTAGCTTCCATGCTAAATACAAGATAGAAAAATAAGTTTCCTCAATTCCACTCCTCAAACAAACAACAATTTTGGATGCAACTTTATCTATGTGTGTGAGTTATGTATGATGTGTATGTGTGTTCGCATGTCTGAGAGCAATAGAGACCTCTCACCTACAACATTCCAGCAGCATGGCATGATGAGCTCATGTAGTAGTGCCACAATGTGCAGCCTCATGTGACAATATGCAGCATTGTGTGGTAATGGGCAGCATTGTGGTGCATGAATGTGGAGCATGACGGCCTAGGGCAAGCCTACATGTACAAAAAATGTGGTGCAAAGGTTGGAATGGCATCTCTATAACTAGCCCATTATAACCGCTTAGATATACTTGAAATCTCCTGCTCAAGGTTTAGAATGCTTTTCAGGTAGTGAGTAGTGCTTTACGTGGTAGCAAGCATACAAAGTAGCAAGGTATATGTTTGTGGGAACCTGCTGTCCTTGAAGTTTTATGGATCATATGCATGGAAGAGATGCTAGGTTATTGGAATACAAAGATCAGGGCATAAATACCATGTGGAACAGAGTTTGTTATCTCATCTTTACAGACATCAGTTTGCAAAAGAGTTTAAATATATCCCTTTCATTCGTATTCATGTAAATTGAGAAGGTCTAATTTTCAACACAGAATGCCCCACTGAGAGGCAGTATGGAAGTTCACCTATGAAGTTTATGAAGCTTAACTTTGATGGTTATTCCCCTAGAAAACAAGATCAGATAGGTCAGCCAGGTCCTTTAGAGACAATGTGGTGAAGGTGATTTTAATTTCTTGAAGCCAGCAAGTAGGGATGCAACCATGGCAAAATTGTTTTTTGTGCTTGGTCTCAAGGAAGTAATGACCCATGGGATCAACCAGTTGATTGTGGAAGGAGACAGCCAGGTTCTACTAGAGACTATGAGTTGGAGAGTGAATTCAATTTACTTGAAGCCAGCCAGGAGGGATGTAACCATGACAGGATTTTTTTGTGCTAGGTCTCAAGAAGTAATCTTGAGATACATTTTTATTTTGATGAGTAATAAAAAGTCTAATTGAGAAATCGTGGAAAGAGATACATTAGTGATTATCAGTTGGAGAAGATACACAAGTTACAGAAATTTGATCATGCCATTCAGTGGATTATTTATAAGGTTGGTTCCATGCATGATGAAACTGAAAGCACAATACACTCATAGATCAGGGAACACAGAAATGCATAGCTTGGACAAAGAGGGGCTTGTGCATGGAAGAGTTTGAGGGTTACCTTTATCTGCACTAACTTCTGGGATGGGCTGCATCTCTTATTTTTGTTGTTTTCTATTAGGTTCAGAATTCTTAGGAAAGGATGCCTTTTGCACTTCAAAGCTTTCTATTGTACTTAAAAAATTATTGTTTCTAATTAAAAAGAAAAGAAAAAAAAAGGTAGAATTTTTCCTGGCCAGATCACAGGTCACCAACCGTACTGATGGAGCTTAGGCAGATATTCAGAAGCTACAAGCCAATAGCAGACTCCAGAAAACTCAGATCTAATGACAAACTTTATAATATCTCATTCTAGATGACATTTCTACAATGCCAACAAGAACAGCTCAAAATCCATGAGATTTAGGCCAAATTACAAGCCTTTAAGAAGAAAGACAAGAAAAATAGATAATACATGAATAAAAAATCTCATTCCCACATTGTAAAAGGAGAAAAAGGAACATAAGAGATACACAAATCAAGATAGAAGAAATAACAAGATATAATGGCCACAAAACCAGAGAGGCATTACCAGAGCCCCACTAAACAAATCTACCAAAACAGGAAATGCACAAAATGCTTTCAAAAATGCTGAATAATGTTTCTGATACTTGCAGGGCTCTAAAACTTAAATTTGAAGGAAACTTATCCATGTGGATTCTGCCCCCTAAGGGCAGACACTCTTCAAAATATAGTTTAGTTGATGCCAAGTTGCCAACTTCTTTATTCCAGCACTACAGTGAAATTGGTACTTTGACAAAAAAGTTAACAAGTGGGATTCACGTGTTAGCCCATTTTAAGCTTGCTTTAATCACTAAATCTTTTACCTGAGTTCTTTTACATAAATGCAATTCAAGCTTAAAACCATTTAAATAAGGATATATAGAAAGAGATTTCCACCTTATCACAATATAATTAGATGGTCCCTACTTAATACAGTTCGACCACCTTCCAACCAATATAACAAGAGATCAATATAAAAAATGAAAACCTCTCTGTACTTGTGTCCCTCCTATATAGTTTTGAGCATACTCCACTATTACGATGTTATTTTAAATGAAAACCTTTTCTTTTCCTTTTGAAATAGAAATACTACAGAAAACATTTAAAATAAATGGCCCAAATTTGTTGCATTTTGCATCCAATAAACATGACCACATTTCCTATTATGATTGTTCAAAATTGTGTGTAAAAGTAAGGCTAATCTGCAATTTACTTTCCCCAAGAACTTAGATTGCATTTCATGTTTACCAAGTCACAAGTGTAAGATTGTATGAATGAGCATCTGACACTGGATGAGGAACTGAATTTTACCTGTAAAGTGGATCTGCATCACCGACACTAGCTTCAAAAACTCTAACAAGATACACAAAGACAGCAAAGAAGGCAATCCAATAGCGATCTACCATCTTATAAAAAAATACAAGCAAAAGGCAGAAGTTAGAAATTTATCAGCAAAAAGCTTTGAGGTTTCTAACAAGACAAAAAAATATAGAGGTGCAATTTCATGTCATGAATCATGACAATTAAATCCAATGCATCAGGAGAGCATCAAGAGAAACATCTCAAGCCGATCAAAATTCTTTGTAATGAGCAGAAAAAATAAGAACAGAATTTAGGGACATAAAGATACCATGATCTGTAAAACTGAAGCATGAAAATGCAAGGGTTCTCGGAAAATGTTGTCAGAACATCTCAGAGGGCCACCATAATTGACCTGGTGAAATTGGTAAACAGAGTACATCCATCATCATCCAAAGGTTTTGATTCTTAATTTTGAAGCCAACTATTCTTGATACAAGGTACTTATAAACGCCATCTATACCATACAAGATGGTTAATTAGGGGAGAAATAACAGTGAAAAAACAATGAAATTTTCATTGTATCAATAGAAAACTGAAAATATATCAAAAAAAAAAAAAAAGGCAATAATAAAGTACAAGGAGGGGCAATCATTCAAAAAGAAATGAGAATGTAAGCAAAAATCCAAAAAGACAATGCAATGGCAGTGGTAAACCAATAAAGAACCCCAAGAGGGATAAGCTATTTTTCCCAAATGAACCAAAAACGTGGATCCAGTGCGTTATCGAAGCACAAAATCACGGAGGCACATCATATCACAACCAGTTTTGTCCATTTACAACCCTAAACTAGCACAACAGAATATGAAAAAGCAGTCAAAACATGTCCACTACAACACATCAAAACCTTCTTCTAATATCCAGAAGGACAAATCAGAACCAAAGGGAAGTTGTAACCAAATCACAAAAAAAAAAAATCCACCAAAATTCAGAGCTTCAAACACTGAAACCAAAGTCATGACCACGGATTTTCACCAAATCAAGGCAACCCATTAATCAAAACAATCAAACAACACAAAATCATCAATAAATGACACAAAATCTGACATTTTGACTTCGTTTTCAGGACCAAACATGGGTCCCGAAAGAGGAAAGCCACGAATCTGAAACTGCGACATGAGAAGAAGGAGATGAAAAGGGGATGAAGCTAAATCTAAGTTCCTAAGAATAAATGATTGACCAGTACACATAGAAATCCAAGTGCAAAATTGAAAAAAAAATGTATATATACAAAAGTGTTTTTGAATCTAGAAATGTAAGAATAACGAAGAAATCAAAGAGAAGATGGGCATACAATTAACTGATATCTAGGGTTTTGGAAGCCCACGGTCCTCCTTCATAGTCAGTCAGATAGAAAGAGGTTGGGGCAAGACGAGAAGTTGAAAATATAGGTGGTTAATTTCAAGCGGTTCACGTGGTTAATTTCAATTTTCGCATTTTAAAATATTTTCTTTTTTGTTTGGGCCACGTTGTATGGCCCAAACCCAAGACTTGAGAGAGGCATTTGGGCCCGGCTCCTCTCCCATATCTGAGGCCCAGATCCTGGCGGTCCTACGGGCCATCAAATTTAAAATGAAAATAATAATTGAGAAGAAGAAAATCTTTAATCAAAACCCCTGACAAGAAAAATGTGATGAGGATTATAAAAACCGTAATTATGGGACTACGGTGGTGTTTGTTTTTTTACTTAATTTTAAATAGAACCTTAATACTTAATAGTATTAAATATTAGGTTGTTTGTTTTTGTAGTATTTTATTTCTATTAAGTATTAAAAAGTAAAAAAAAAACCAATATGTTATTTTTTCTATTTAGAAAAGCTACATATTTTGGCTTTTTCTGTTTAATAAAAATTTTATAATAAATCATGAAAAAGTAGAAAAACAAACAACCTAAATTCTAAAACTAAATTACTTTAAGCAAAAAATCAAAAAAACAAACACCACCTAAGTACTTGTTTGGGTGTCATTTGAATTCAACTGTATGTCCTCATTTGGGCTAATTTTCTTTCTACATGTGCTTTATCATAATCCTTTTTATTAATATTGTGCGGTTTGACTTACTCTTGCCCATTGTAGCAATTTTATCCTTGTCTTCAGTTATCACTTCCCAACCATCACTAATTATCATTGCTCTATCGTTACTATTGGATAGGTAGATGTGTGATGCACATTCTTTTATGATTTCATATACCTCCAGATGCTTTCTTTTCTAGTCCAATTCTCTTAACTTTTCTTCCTTTAATCGAATCACATACAAAAATTCAGGTCTTCTCTTTTTTATTACCTTCTTATTTGTCAAGCTTCCGTTTTCTCTTCTAAAGCTTCAATAGGTCTTTGAAGATGCTGAAATTCTTCAAGGAGTAACTGAATTTTTATTCATCTGTTTGATAGATATATAGAGAGAGATTTGGTAGGAAGGAGGACTTGGCCGTTTCTTAGTTGGAGAGAAGTTATTTAGAAGCTCCTTGATCATGAAGCTTCTAAGAAGTTGCTTCCTTTATTTATTTATTTTTTCTTTCTTTTACAAGCTTTGTAGGCTTTAGCACAAAGCAATAGTTGAATGGAATGTCACTTCTCAATATTGTTATTGCTTGCAATAGTTTACACTTTATGCAGACCTTTTAGGTGTTAATTTTTCCTTAAGATGCTTGAAGGTAGTTCTATTTGAAGGTTGAGCTCTCTCTCCCAACTTAAGAGGATTTGAAGGCTTTTTATAGGCTTCTTGCCTCATGGGTTTTTTGTCGTTTAGCTACAAAGACTTTTCAAAGACTATCAGCTTTTGTAAGGGACTTTTTCCAAATGTTACTGGCTTTATAGTAGACTTGTGATATTCATCAAAAAATAGGTATCTTAGTCAAATTGAGTGAACGATATTACCTCTTTCCCTAAGATGGCCCTGAGGTTGGATGGTTGAAGGTAGCTTTTTGGGATGGTTTACTTTTTTTCCCCCTTCATTACCCCAACCCCAACCCCAACCCTCCCACTCAACCTTTGCTCCTTTAGACAAAGGGCTTAAAGAGTGGAGGCTATTTGTTGGGAAAATAATGTTAAGAGATGTTGCTTCATATGTTGGTTCTCCTTCTAAAGGAGTAAGTTTGAAAAGTTAAGTTGTTTGTTTTTAATGAATTGTCTCTAGACAAGTATTTTTTTTAAAGATGTTGAGCTTGCTTGAGTCTATTTTGAGGAGTCATATTGGAGTAAGAAGTTTGTTTGAGCTTGATTGAAAGTTGGCATGGAGACCTTTGCTTTGAGTTTGGTTCTTATAGTCGTGCAACAAGTTCTATTGGATAGTTCCTTGTGGATTTAGCTTAGGTTAAAGATGACAACTTGTCTAGATCTAATCTTGAAGTAGTTTATTTTCTTGTCATTAGCCTTCTTTAGCTTTTTGATTTGTAATTAGTTGTTTAATGTTTCACTTAAGTGCTAAGCATTAGTCTAATGAAGATGCCAAAGAGCTAAGTTGGTGCTGAAGTGATTCAAGTGTTGTAGTTGAACTTGCTTGGGAACTACCTAACATAGTTGTTAGAGGCCTTAGAGGTAACTCTCTTTGGATCATTTGTTTGTGATGGAGCTAAGCCTTTGGTATGTTAGTAAATCTATTTAAAGATTAACGCGTACCATCTCAAGAACAGTTCTATGACTTAGCTAGATTTTACGAAATGAGATCGAGAGTGAAGGTCTAGGTTTTATGTCTTTTAAAGGATCATAATGTGTTACCTAAATCTAAAGTGGTTCCTCTTACAAGTCTCCTTAACAAGAAAAAGCTTATCTTCTCTTTATTTGATTCTTTCCTTATCTTTGGAGTACATTGAATAATTATTACCTTTATTGGACATTTTTGTTTCAATTGATTATTTGTGTTCATCACAGGGCTTTTACTTGTTGCCTTTGCAAGGCTTTTACTATAGTGTCTTTTGCTACATTCTAGAATGGAGGCTTTTGATGGCATTTTAATGCCTTATAACTATTGCTTATTTGTTGAGGTTAGGGGTGGGTGGTGGTAGCCTCTCTTTGGCCAGGGGAGGAGACATAAGCTATAACTGAGCCCTCATAGGAAGGGTAAATAGTTGTAATGCACTAAAGGTCCCCATATTGGGATTGATTACAACTTTGTGATTGATAAACCAAGGCAACCTTTTGTCCTTTGTGAAAGATTTTAAGGTTGCTCATTCTATCAATGTTTGAAAAATCAGAAAATATCATTGAAATATTTGCAAAAAATCAATTATTGGTGGTAGACAAAATGAAATCGGCCACTGATTATCAAGTAGGCAAAAAATCGCCCAAAAGTTAGAAAAATTGTCGATATTTCGATAGAAAATCGAAAAATCGACGATAAAATCAAGTGTGGGGACAACATGCGTGTGGGGAGGTCCAACAACAAAAAATCAACGATATATCATTGAAAAGTGTGCGCTTTTTTGAAAACTTGCTTGATTTTTTGGCTACTTTTCTAAAAATCGCAATTTTTTTTATATATTTATTATGTTTTTTTTTTGTTTTTTTAATTATTCATTTTTAATTTATCTTTTATTTTAAATTTATATTATCATTTTATTTTATATTATCTATTTATTTTTAACTACTTTTTATATTTATCTCATTAATCCTATTTTTTAAAAAATATTATCACTTCACTCTTAATTTTTTTTTTTTTTATATTTATCCTTTTAATTTTAAATGGTTTTATTTTAAAATATTAAAACTATAATTTTACTAAAAACTTACAATATAAAAAAAATTAATGAAGTTCTAATATTTTATAAATTAAAATTAATTTAATAAGATAAATTATTAATAATTTTAATTATTTAAATAAATTAATGTTAATTGAAAATGTTGTTACCATAGATTTGTGATAAAATTTTAGAAATTAAATCTCAAATAAAATATTTTATATAAATCAATTCAAATTTTTATTTAAAATGTAATAAAACATGTTTTAATAAAAATATTTTTAAAATTTTAAAATAAATTAATACAAATATATTAGAGAAATTTAAGACAATTTTTTTTTTAATAAAAATTTGATAAATATTATCTTTAATTATACTTATGTCAATTAAACTTACAAAATAACTTTAATATTTGTATTTTTACTTATTCTATCATATATTTTTTTTAAGTTTTCTAAACATTTTCATGAATTTTAAACCATTTATGTTTGATTGATATTTTTGTCAAAATATTCACTAACATTTCTCCGATATTTCCATAAAATTCAAATACCGATATATCTGTATTTACCAATATTTCATACCTTGCCTTTTATTAGGGCTTATTCAACTAAGGTTCTTACTTAGACTTGTTTCATGAAAGGTTTTACCCAAATAGTCAGTCATTTTCCTTATGGAAGATGTTAGGACTATCATTTCTAGCGTAATTTCTCAATAAAGATTTGAATATAAATGTATTGTTGGGATTGAACCCCTAAAAGCAAGATATGATATAACAAAGTCAGATTTGACTGTCTCTTTTCTATCCCTTATATGTATTGACATTGATTTGAACATTTAGCTCATATCTCTTACATTGTACATAACTTTGGTGCATTAAGAGTTGCATAGACGATACAAGTCATGTGTTCTTAATAAGTAGATAAATTATTCATAGTTAATTCATGAAAAAAAGAAGGAAAAAAAAAAGTATTAAAAAAAAAGTTATTTTCTTATATTTAATTTATCAAGAAAAATATAATAAAAACAATTAAAATCAGTTAAAAATTTATATATATATATATATTTAAATTCTTTAGTCTTTTATATAGAATATGAAATAAAATAAATCATAATAAGTAAATAAAAATAATCTATTAACTTTAAATCTATTTTCCTTTTACTAATATATATATATATTATTTCTTATTTCTTATATTTCATTTGATATTTTTCAAGAGCCAAATATGTGGTAAACATTTTGATTGTAGCTTTATCATTGGTCTTTAAATAAGTAAAACTATTTTTTATGGTTTAATAACATGGTCGGAGCTTTTTCATATTGAGATGATTAAGTCAACTGAAAAAATGAATGTAAAGAAAAAATAATTAAACAATTTATATGCAATAATTCTAAAACGTGAGGAGCACGCAAGGGTGCTTACCACGTGCCACCTAATGCTATAGAATTCACATTATTATATTATGCATGTGATGAGCACGCCCGTGCAACTTCCCCTATGCTTACAAATGCTCTACAACCTTAAATTGCCCGGTATTGTCTCTTTCGATCCTCTCAACTTCTCTTTCTTTGCCCTATTTTCTTGGCTTTGTGCAGCTTCAATCATTCAAAGAATGGCTGAACAAATTTATTTCGGTGTTTTGGATCGCATTTTGATGAGGCTAGGGTCCTTGGATGTTCAAAAAATTGGATCCATGTATGGTGTTCTAAAGGAGCTAAGAAAGCTTGAGGAGCAACTGGCCACCATCAAAGTTGTGCTTGTTGATGTTGAGGAGAAGTTTGAGAAAAGCAGTGCGGTAGAAGCTTGGGTGGGAGGGTCAATCGCGTTGTGTATGTTGCTGATGACTTGTTGGCTTACTTTGCAACCCATCAGACGCAATATGAAGGAGTAGTAAGGCAAGTTCGTGGCTTGTTCACTTTCAAATCATGTTAATTTTCGTTTTAAGATGCGCAATATAATAAACATGGTTGATAAAGTTGTAAAAAAATCTGAATGCTAAACCTTGTTCAAGGAAACATAACTCACAGGGAGGCAGAAAGTAGTTGGAGAGAGACTCACTCATTTGTGTTGACCTTTGAAATTGTGGGAAGGGAAGAAAACAAAGAAGAGATAATAAAGTCGTTGGTGTCATCTACAAATCAAGAAAATCTTTCCATGGTTGCCATTGTTGGTGATGGGGGGTTGGGTAAAACCACCGTTGCCCTATTGGTGTACAATGATGAGAAAGTGGTGCAATATTTTTAGCCTACAATATGGGTTTGTGTTTCTGATCATTTTGATGTGAAGTGGCTGGTAAAAAAAAAATTTAGGATTCATAAATACTCAAAATAGGAAAGGTTTTGAGTGGGATGATTTGAAAGATAGGCTTCGGGAAGAATTGAGTCAAAAGAAGTACTTGCTAGTATTGGACGATGTTTGTAATAAATATTTTGAGAAGTAGGATCAACTGAAAGTTTTGTGGATTCACATTAAATCATAAATTCATGGAACATTTGAAAATAAACAATATTACCTAAAAAAATTTCCATAGTAGCATTCCCCTTGAGTTAAATCAGAAGAAATAAACGGGTAAATCCACTCAATTTTATGTAAGGAATTTTGACCAACAAAAGAATTATTAATTTGGGAAGAGATATAGTACCAATTGGAAGGAATTTTATGATAATATGACATTAACTAATGGCTTTGAATAATTATATCATTTTACTACAAAACCCTTACGACAAGGATTCAATATAATTGACCTTTGGGATTTGAAGATCCTTTTGTTTTAAAATAAAATAAATCTCATTCATTACATTGATAGTTCAACTTTCTAAAATTTGTTATTAGAAGGACTAACTTAGATGTTTTTTTTTAGGAAAATATTTGTTGCACGTATTCTATAGGACGAGGAGGGAAGTAATTGTTCAATAGAGTCAAGCATCAACATGTACATGCATCGATGCACTATGCATCCACACCCAAGATTTAAGAAGTATTCAACAAACATTGCATGGTATGAAACATGGAAATAAATTTTCGCCAAAGACTTATTTGAAAACACAAAATTACTACAACCCCAATAATAGCCTTATTGCCCAAAGATGGGAATTGTGGAGCTACTGCATCCGGTCCCTTGGGTTGCACATTTTTAAGGAGCCTTATTGCCACGGGGCACGAAATATGGAGTAAGAATTCGGTTAATGTTGTCATCCTCTCACACCAACGCATCTTACCATTGTTGTTTTCCATTGATTTTCCATGAACTCTTTTTATCGTCGATTTTGGAATCAAAGGACAGCTTTCTTAGACTTGGACTGAACGCCATTGAGATATTTGTCAGGGAAGGAAAGAGCAAAGTCTGTCCGCATATACTTCACAGATTTGGTAGACTATACAAGTTTAGAGTCGTGAGTCTAAAGAACAGGCCTAACTCTTGTTCCATTTTTGAAACTTTGCTCTCGTCATCTTTTATCACTTTTTTCATTGAGTGGCAGGCTCCCACATCTAGGGACAGAAGATATGGAATGTGAATAAGCCAGGTCAAGTTGAGCAAGTTTGAACACATAAATATACGCGATTCACAAAAGGTGTAGAGGTATTGTTGCAAGGGAAATTTTGAGGGAACCATATTTTGTGGCATAAAGCCTTGCCTTCCATTATTTTCCACATCCAGTATCACACCTTCCAAATGTAGACAATCGTTTATTTTAAGAATCTGCAGTGAAGGAGATAGTTTCACTGAGGTCATGCATGTGCACTTTTGTAGGCATAGCTGTTTTGTGGCCATTTTTAACTTGTGGGAGTTGAGTAACTTCTCAGTGGGAGGGACACTTGTAAGCTTGAGCGAGATATCACTCATTTCTTATTTCTTATATTTTGTTTGGTGTTTTTTAAGAGTCAAATGTGTGGTAAACATTTTGATTGTAGCTTTATCATTGATCTTTAAATAAGTAAAATTGAATCTTATGGTTTAATAACATGGTCGAGGGCTTTTCATATTGAGATGATTAAGTCAACCGAAAAAATGAATGTAAAGAAAAAATAAATAAACAATTTATATGCAATAATTCTAAAACGTGATGAGCACGAAAGGGTGTTTCCCACGTGACACCTAATGTTATAGAATTCACATTATTATATTATGCACGTGATGAGCACACCCATGCGACTTCCCCTATGCTTACAAACGCTCTACAATCCTAAGTTGCCTGGTATTGTCTCTTTCGATTCTCTCAACTTCTCTTTTTTTACACTATTTTCTTAGTCTTATGCAACTTCAGTTGTGGGAAGAAAAGAAAACAAAGAAGAGATAATAATCAAGAAAATCTTTCCATGGTTGCCATTGTTGGTGATGAGGGGTTGGGTAAGACCACCATTGCCCTATTAGTGTACAATGATTAGAAAGTAGTGCAATATTTTGAGTCTACAATATGGGTTTGTGTTTCTAATCATTTTGATGTGAAGTGGCTGGTAAAAAAAAAAAATTAGGATCCGTAAATATTCAAAATAGGAAAGGTTTTGAGTGAGATGATTTGAAAGATAGGCTTCGGGAAGAACTGAGTCAAAAGAAGTACTTGTTAGTATTGGACGATGTTTGTGATGAATATTTTGTTGATGGTTGGTACTGAAGGGATCCTTGGCTTTCACATTAAATTATAAATTTACGGAACATTTGAAAATAGACAATATTACCTAAAAAAATTTCCACAGCAACAATCCCCTTGAGTTCAATCAGAAGAAGTAAACAGGTAAATCCACACCATTTTATGTAGGGAATTTTGACCAACAAAAGAATTATTAATTTGGGAAGAGATATAGTACCAATTGGAAGGAATTTTATGATAATATGACATTAACTAATGACTTTGAATAATTATATTATTTTACTACAAAACCCTTACGATAAGGATTCAATACAACTGACCTTTGGGATTTGAAGATCCATTTGTTTAAAATAGAATAAATCTCATTCATTACATTGATAGTCCAACTTTCTAAAATTTGTTATTAGAAGGACTAACTTAGATGTTTTGTTGCAAAAAAATGTTTTTTGCACGTATTTTATAGGACGAAAAAGGAAGTAATTGTTTGACAAAGTCGAGCATCAACATGTACATGCACCGATGCACTATGCATCCACACCCAAGATTCAAGAAGTATTCAACAAACATTGCATGATATGAAGCATGAAAAGAAATTTTCACCAAAGACTTATTTGAAAACACAAAATTTCAATAACCCCAATAATAGCCTTATTACCCAGAGATGGGAATTGTGGAGTTGCTGCATCCGGTCCCTTGGGTTGCACATTTAGAAGGAGCCTTATTGCCACAGGGCACGAAATATGGAGTAAGAATTCGATTAATGTTGACATCCTCCCACACCAATGCATCCCGCCATTGTTGTTCTCCATTGATTTTTAGTAAACTCTTTTTATCTCCGATTTTGGAATCAAAGGGCAGCTTCCTTAGACTTGGACAGAACGTCACCGAGATATTTGTCAGGGAAGGAAAGGGTAAGGCCTGTCAGCACATACTTCACAAATTTGGTAGACTATACAAGTTGAGTTTAGAGAGTAGACCCAACTTTTGTTCAATTTCTAAAACTTTACTTTCATCATCTTTTATCATTTTTTTCATTGAGTGGCAGGCTCCCACATCCAGGGACAGAAGACGCAGAGTGTGAATAAGCCAGGTTAAGTTGAACAAGTTTGAACATATAAGTATACGCAATTCACAAAGGGTGTAGAAGTATTGTTGTAGAGGGAATTTTGAGGGAACCATATTTTATGGCATAAAGCTCTGCCTTCCATTATTTTCCACTTCCACTAGCACACCTTCCAAATGTAGACAATCATTTATTTCAAGCATCTGCGGTGAAGGAGATAGTTTCATTGAGGTCATGCCTGTGCACCTTTGTAGGCATAGCTATTTTGTGGCCATTCTTAACTTGTGGGAGTTGAGTAACTTCTTAGTGGTAGGACACTTGTAAGCTTGAGCGATATATCATTCATTTCTTATTTCTTATATTTTGTTTGGTGTTTTTTAAGAGCCAAATATGTGGTAAACATTTTGATTGTAACTTTATCATTGATTTCTAAATAAGTAAAACCGTTTCTTATGGTTTAATAACATGGTCGGGGTTTTTTCATATTGAGATGATTAAGTCAATCGAAAAAATGAATGTAAAGAAAAAAATAAATAAACAATTTATATGCAATAATTCTAAAACGTGATGAGCACGCAAGGGTGCTTCTCACAAGCCACCTAATGCTGTAAAATTCACATTATTATATTATTCATGTAATGAGCATGCCCGTGTGACTTCCCCAATGCTTACAAACACTCTACAACCTTAAATTGCCCGATATTGTCTCTTTCGATTTTCTCAACTTCTTTTTCTTTGCCCTATTTTCTTGGTCTTGTGCAGCTTCAGTTGTGGGAATGGAAGAAAACAAAGAAGAGATTTTGATGTGAAGTGGCTGGTAAAAAAAAATTTAGGATCCATAAATATTCAAAACAGGAAAGGTGTTGAGTGGGATGATTTGAAAGATAGGCTTCAGGAAGAACTGAGTCAAAAGAAGTACTTGCTAGTATTGGACGATGTTTGTGATGAATATTTTGAGAAGTAAGATCAGCTAAAAGTTTTGTGGATGGTTGGTGCTGAAGGGATCCCTGTCTTTCACATTAAATCATAAATTCACAGAACATTAAAATAGACAATATTACCTAAAAAAAATTCCACAATAGCATTCTCCTTGAGTTAAATCAGAAGAAATAAACGGGTAAATCCACTCCATTTCATGTAGGGAATTTTGACCAACAAAAGAATTATTAATTTGGGAAGAGATATAGTACCAATTGGAAGGAATTTTATGATAATAGGACATTAACTATTGACTTTGAATAATTATATCCTTTTATTACAAAACCCTTACGACAAAGATTCAATATAATTGACCTTTGGGATTTGAAGATCCATTTGTTTTAAAATAGAATAAATCTCATTCATTACATTGATAGTCCAACTGTCTAAATTTTGTTATTAGAAGGACTAACTTAGATGTTTTTTTGCAGAAATTTTTTTTTTTGCACGTATTCTATAGGACGAGGAGGGAAGTAATTGTTCAATAGAGTTGAGCATCAACATATACATGCATCGATGCACTATGCATCCACACCTAAGATTTAAGAAGTATTCAACAAACATTGCATTGTATGAACATGGAAAGAAATTTTCACCAAAGACTTATCTGAAAACACAAAATTACTACAACCCCAATAATAGCCTTATTGCCTATAGATGGGAATTGTGGAGCTGCTGCATCCGGTCCCTTGGGTTGCACATTTTTAAGGAGCCTTATTGCCACAGGGCATGAAATATGGAGTAAGAATTCGGTTAATGTTGTCATCATCCCACACCAACACATCCCACCATTGTTGTTCTCCACTGATTTTCCGTAAACTCTTTTTATCGCCGATTTTGGAATCAAAAGGCAACTTCCTTAGACTTGGACAGAACGCCACTGAGATATTTGTCAGGGAAGGAAAGAGCAAGGCCTGTTCGCATATACTTCACAGATTTGGTAGATTATACAAGTTTAGAGTCGTGACTCTGGAGAATAGGCCCAACTTTTGTTCAATTTTTGAAACTTTGCTCTCATCATCTTTTATGACTTCTTTCATTGAGTGGCAGGCTCACACATCCATGGATAGAAGACGCGGAGCATGAATAAGCCAGGTCAAGTTGAGCAAGTTTAGACACATAAATATACGCAATTCACAAAGGGTGTAGAGGTATTGTTGTAGGGGGAATTTTGAGGGAGCCATATTCTGTGGCATAAAGCCCTGTCTTCCATTATTTTCCATATCCATTATCACACCTTCCAAATATAGACAATCGTTCATTTCAAGCATCTACGGTGAAGGAAATAGTTTCACTGAGGTCATGCTTGTGCACCTTTGTAGGCATAGCTGTTTTGTGGTCGTTCTTAACTTGTAGGAGTTGAGTAACTTCTCAGTGTGAGGGAAACTTGTAAGCTTGAGCGATATATCACTCATTTGTTCCAAGCACTCTAGCTCCTCTAGTAGCCAAGTACAATCTTCTTCAGATACTTTTGAACGAAAAATACTAAATAATTGTAAAGATAAGATTTGATAATATTTAAAATGGGATTCTTGAAAGAAAATTTGTTCCATCGAATATCAGAAACCTCAAATTTACCAAATTCTTCAAGTTTATTGGCAACTCTTTTATCTCTGTATGTGACAAATTAAGATACTGCAAAGTAACTAATTCTCCAATCTCCATTGGTAACTCAGTCAATTTAGAATTTGACAAGTCCAAAACTTTGATGACCTGCATGCCTCCCAGGAAACCATTTGGAAATGATTTCATCGAGTTATTTGAAACAAACAAAGTCTCAAGATTAAGGAAATAAGACGGCATCCTAACTTCTTCAATTGCACTATGCCACAATGCAATCCTTTGTGCCTTATGTAATTTTGCAACTTGGCCAGCTGCAATTATTTCTCCATGTTTTCTTACTACACATCTGTTCTTTTTCTCCCATTTTTCATAAGTTAACCACAAAGCCATACCCCCGGTGATGTGGTGCATTTTCACATGTTTCTTAAAGCTACCAATCTCCAACAAGCATGCTTGCTTTAAGTTCTCAATAATATCTTCTCTTTTAGTATGTGGTTTATCATTTTCATAAAACATAACCTTAAATGTTTTAAAAACCAAACATAACCCAAGGAAGCAAATTTTAGAGGTAAGATTTAAGAAATATTGCTTATTAATTTTTTTAATAAAAGTTATTAGAACTAATAGTATATTACTTAGTGGGGTTTAGTTATAGGATGACACATGTACAAATGAGATAGTTCTCTTTGTCTTGTAGTGCAAGATATATCTCTCTTTGTAATAGCTTTATGTATAATTAACATAATACAAATACTACAACTTCTCATCCTTTGTTTCTTCTTTTTGAAATTTATCTTGGTATCAAAGCTTCCTCCATTTGATCCAAATGGCCACCACCAGAAATATTTCTTAGAATACTTCCTCTGTCAACCCTACAAATATTTCCACTACTGAAATTCCTCAAATATCAATTCAAGAAAACCCCCAAAATCAACTCATCGGAGCTTAAGCTTTACCTTTTGTTCAAGCCTCTTGCTCAAATCAGCCACTTACTATTAAGCTTGATAAAGACAACTATTTGATATGGAAAAATCAACTACTCAATGTTGTGATTGCAAATGGGTTAGAAAGTTTTCTCGATATCACCCTCCCATGTTCTCAAAAGTTTCTTGATCTATAGTAGCTCATAATCAATCTAGAATACTCTTTATGGCAAATGTACAACAGACTTTTCATGAGTTGGTTTTATGTCTTTTTATTTAAGAATGTCATCACTCAAATAGTTGGATATAATACTGCCAATGAAATATGGTTAGCATTGGGTCAAATCTATGCCTCAACTTTAATGGCTAGACTTGTTGAGTTGTGTACCCAACTTCAGTCTTTAAAAAAGAAAGCTATGTCTACCTTGGATTATATTCAAAAGATTAAGGGACTTTGTAATAGCTTAGTTGCCATTGAAAAACTAGTTTCTAGAAATAATCAATTGATTTACATGTTTAATGGTCTTTACCCTAAGTGTAATGCCTTTGTCACCTTTGTAAATAATTGATTTGACCTGCCCAGTTTGGAGAAGATACATAGTTCATTTTTGAGCTACGAGTTTAGACTTGAGTAACAACATACAATTATGCAAGCCAACAATGTTTAGATTCATGCTCATGTTGCTTAGACTTAGTTGACTGCCTCTCATCATAACAAGAAACACTTCAAACACCCATCGCACTTCTCCAATTCAACACCTCATTTCTTTGTTCCTCCTACTCTTGCTACAAATTCATTTCACCCATCCATTTTTCTATTGTATCACCATTGTGTTATTCTGATCTGTCCATTTCTCCACAATGTCCCATCATCTATCGGTATCCTACTTCCTCCAACATTCATCTCATGGTCACCATGTCTAAACATGGTATTCATAAGCTCAAATTATATAACCTTTCCACTTCAATTACCTTCAATTCCATTATGACCAAGCCTACCACTTACCAATAGGCTTCTTAACATTCTGTGGGGCAACAGGAAATGCAAGCTAAGTTTGATGTCTTGTAGGCTAATGACACTTGGTTTCTTGTACCTGTTCCACCTAATTTCAAACCTTTTGGTTATACATAGGTATACAAGGTTAAGCTCAAACCAGATGGTAATCTTGAGAGACATAAGGCTCATTTGGTTGCTAAGGGTTATTCTCAAACTACTGGATTGGATTATTTAGAGACCTTTAGTCCAATGGTTAAACCTACTACCATTTGAATTGTTTTTACTTTGGCCGTGTCTAAGAATTGGCATGTTAAGCAATTAGATATGCATAATTCTTTTCTACATGGTGAATTAGGAGAATACATGTTTATGGTGCAACCTCCCAACTTAGTTGACTTCAATAATCCATTTTATGTGTATAAGTTGTAAAAAGCTCTTTATGGTCTTAAGTAAGCACCACAAGCTTAGTATACTAAACTCAATTCCTCATTGACTAGTTGGGGTTTCAAACAGTCTCAAGTTGATTCCTCCATGTTTATTTTTTAGTCTGTTGCTAATATGTTGATTATTTTGATTTATGTGGATGACATACTGCTCACAGGAATCGATTCACAGTTAATAACTCATTTGATTTCCACTCTTCATTCTCAATTTGCACTCAAAGATCTTGGAGATCTCCATTTTTTTCTTGGTATTGGAGCTTATCAAACATAAATTTTTTTGCATCTTAGCCAGACGAAGTACATATCAAATCTTTTGGTTAAAGCTTATATGGTATACTTCAAGCCTTTTCTTACTCCAATGGCTTGTGATTATACATTGTCCCTTCATGAAAGCCAACCTCTTGAGGATCTTACTCTTTATTGTAGTGTGGTTGGAGCTCTTCAATATAACACCCTTACTCGTCCAGATATTTGTTTTGTAGTAAACAAGGTTTGTTAATTTATGCATTGTCCTACCGATATGCATTAACAAGTAGTGAAACAGATTCTTTGGTATTTACATGGCATTGTTTCTCATGGCATCTCCATTGTTGCTGCATTAGATTTCTCTTTAACATGTTATACAGATTTTGATTAGGCCTCATGCCCTAATGATAGGAGTACTAGTGGCTACTACACATTACTTGGTTCAAGCTTGATCTCTTGGAGTTCTTCCAAATAGAAAGTGGTTTCTCGTTCAAGCATAGAATCTGAGTATGGAGGATTAGCTAATGTTGTTGGTGAATTAACTTGGGTGGAGTCTCTTCTTCATGAATTGCACGTTTCATTTTTTCCTTCACCACTGTTGTTCTATGACAATATTAGTGCCACTTACCTTACTGCTAATCCCATTCTACATTCTCGGACAAAACATGTGGAGATTGACTATCATTTTGTTCTTGAAAAGGTCTCCGATGGTTCCTTGTGTTCACTTCACTCTTTTAGAATCCCAACTTGCTGATATAATGACTAAAGCATTACCTACTTAGAGGTTTCCTGCATTGCACAACAAGCTCACAATTCTCCCGAAGCCCATGATCTTAAGGGGGGATGTTAGAACTAATAATATGTTACCTAGCGAGGATTAGTTACTTAGTGGGTAGGGATTAGTTACAGGATGACACCTATGCAAATGAGATAACTCTCTTTGTCTTGTAGGAAAAAATATATCTCTCATTGTAATAGTTTTCTGTACGATTAACGGAATACAAATACTGTAGCTTCTTCTCATCCTCTGTTTTCTTCTTCTCCTTTGTTTCTTCTTTTTGAAATTTATCTAAAGTGAATTAGTTATGCCGATGCATAAAAATCTAGTTTGAGGTGTTTGTCTAATTAGATGGAATGTCAATTTATCAAGTTTGATGGTAATGAAGTTATTTTCTAAATGAGAAGTCAAGACCATAAATTTCAAACCAGAACTCCACAAAATTATAGTCTCAATGCGGTGAATGTATGGATATAATTATATACCTATATTATATTTTAAAGCGTTATTTTAATTAAGAACAATTTCTAACTAGATTCAACACATGGCAACCACCAAATGGTCACATAATTATATCCATATTCCTATATCTATATTTATATTCTTTATAAAATTTTACATAATCCTCTTTTTTCTAAAATACCTTATATATATTGAAGATTTTGTTATAAACATAAAAATTAAAAGAAAAGAAGAAAACAAAATAGGATGAGAGAATAACTTAGGGTTGGTTTGACGATGTTTTTAAAACTTGTTTTTAAAAATTATTTTTAAAATAGAGAATAAAGTAATAGAGAAAATAAATAATGTAGATTCTTATCCTTAATTTTACTATTAGTATTTATCTATTTATTATTGGTTTGAATTAGAGTAGAATATAGAGTTTGAATCAGAGTAGATGTCTACTATTAGTTTGAATTAAAGTAGACAATAGAGTTTGAATTATGATAGAACTCAATTGTATTTGTATATAAATATTCGTCATCATTGATGAAAATAATATGTCATATTTTCTTTCTCTATATGGTATTAGAGCTTTATTTTTTATGGGCTTATCTTTCATTCCCCACTGCATCATGGTTGAACACATTCAAATGACCATACCAAATGCCTAATAACCCAATAAAGCTTTCACCCTCATTCATATCTCCAATCAAAACACCATCAAACTTATCTTCACCAATTATCTTTCATGGAAACTCCAAATTGAAACACTTCTCATTGGTTATGATCTCCAAAAATTTATTAATGGATCTCATCCATGCCCACCAACCACTATCACAAAAAATAATACTACTGCACCTAATCCCAAATACCACACTTGGATGCGTCAAGATAAATTAATTTTTGGTGCCTTAGTTGGCTCTTTCACTCCTATTATTCCACTCATTCAACAAGCCAAAACATCTCATAAAGCTTGAACCATTCTTACCAATACTTATGCACATCTTTCTCGAGGCCACATTAAGCAGATTAAGGAACAACTCAAGCACGCTACCAAAGGTTCTCAGACGATCACCAAATACATGCAATTTATAAAGACACATATTGACGGATTTGCTCTTCTAAGCAAACCCATGGATGACAAAGACCTTATCAAAAAAATTCTCGATAGACTTTACGATGAATGCAAATCTATTATTGATGTTATTGAAAGATGTGAGACTTTAATATCCTTTGATGAACTTCATGGAAAATTGATTAATAAAAAGCTTTTGCTACACACTAATCAGTCCATTATTTTCCATTACATGTTTTTGCAAACCCAACACATGCCCGCCCTAATTTCAAAAACAACAAATTAAGTCCTCTTCTGTCGTCGTGGGCGTCATCCACTTCACCACATGTTTTTGTGCCTCACGACTCCTCTCCTACTCTTCAAGGGGATCACCCTCCTCGTCGTCCTTATTTGGGTAAATGTCAAAATTGTAGAGCATGAGAACATATTGCTCAACAATGTCCTTTTTGTGGTTTATTGCCATTAACTCCAACTTTCACTCTAACTTCTTGACCACAACAATGACAACCTCGTTCTCCTCAACAATGGCCGCCTCGACCCCCACAACATTGGCAACCATGAGCAAATCTTGCCACTATCACTGCGTTTGAAAACTCTAATTAGCTTCTCAATAGTGATGTATCACACCATGTCACCACTGACTTGAGTAATCTGTCTATTCATACTTTGTATGATAGTTCTGATGACATTGTGATTGGCGATGGCTCGGGTTTTCCTATCACCCATACCAATTCCACTTCTCTCTTTACTCCTTCTCATACTTTCTCTTTACAAAATGTACCGTGTCCCTAACATGCAGAGGAGTTTTATTTTTATCTCTCAATTTTGTAAATTGAATAATATCTCCATTGAATTTTTACCCTCTTCTTTTTCTATGCAAGATCTACGCACGGGGGCAATGTATTGCAGGAGTAGGCTAAAAATGGTGTGTATGAGTGGCCGGTTTCTTCTAAGTCATCTATTTTAGTTGCATTTTCTAGTGTCAAGACCATTTTATCTTAATGACATCATAGATTAGGATATTTGTCATATTTTATCCTTCAATATCTTGTTTTCAATTTCAATTTAGAATTATCGAGTCCATTATCTTTATCTTTCAATTGTAATGCATGTCAATGTAATAAGAGTCATTAACCCCTTTTCAATTTCTACTCTTACATTTTCTTTTCATGTTCATGTGAAATCAATTTAGACATCCTCCTTAACCTACAACATGATTTTCCTCTTTTGGTTGAATTCGCACAATCATGCAAAATTTTTGCATGATCATGCAAATTTGCAATATATGGTTTTTGAACTCCTCTTTGTCATTTCCTCCATTTTCTTTTCTTGACTTTAAGTTAACTACCTCCAATTGGCCCAAAATCCCAATCCAAACTAATTACATTACTTATTTCTTATCATCCACATTATTTGCCTTTTAAAATTCTATTTATCACTCAATACATCAAAATTACACCTTGAAATGGCTCCAAAACTTCAAAAAAATCATCAGTAACTCTTGCAAAGGCAATAGTGTATTAATTGAGCATGTTAGACATAATTACTGCTAAAAAAATATGAAATTCATGAGAATTATTATTTAAAATGTACTTTTTTTTAGTAGTAATCATTGGTGCAACTTTGAGTGCTCAAGCAATTTAGCCTATGACTCAATTGTTGAGATTGCTCAAGTGCCCTTAAGTTGCTTCTAGCATCATTTCGTGTGATAAGAGCACTTGAACACTCCTTAATTCATATCTAGTGTCACTTTCAATGCTCACACCATTAGAGCACTAATCATGCATTCAGTAGCTCGAGCGCCTATTTAATCCTTTTCAATGTGTGTTTTGGTTCATTTCCTCTCCTTTAGTTGTTTCACATGCTCTAGGTCTCTATTTATTGCTTTCTAGCCTATTTATTCATTCATTTTTTGAGTTTTAGAGTTCATAGTATTATTCAGGATTGTTTTCTAAGTTTTTCCAATGGTTCAGTTTCTCCAAGTATTTTTTCTTAGTTTTCATGTTTCTTTACATTCTTATTCTTTCTAGTATGGTTGGACGTAGACATCCTAGGGGGGCACCTCATTGTTATCTAAGGCCTATTCGACCTAGATAATCTACTTGTGGAGTGTTTTTGCATTTTAATGTGTCACTTGACCCATATTACTTATTTTTTATGGGACGTTGGGTTGAGATTAAGCGTCCTATTAATCTAAGAGCTTTTTAAGATACTCCTCTTCTCATTATCTTTTGAACATGGGGTTGGAAGCCCTTTGTGACTCTTCATGGGACATTGTATCCCCATTATGTTCAGATGTTGTATGCAAACATCTATTTTGTAGTGAGTGGTCTTATGTTTCGTGTCACAATGTATGATCGAACTTTCGTAACCTTGACTAGGTCCATCCAGCATGTCTTGGGCATTTACCTTATTTTTGATCAACTTCTCGTTTTTTCTCCCAAGGTTTAGATACTTACTTGAGGTGAGCTTGTCTTTTTTTTTTTTTTTTTTTTTCTCTCTATGATGAACTTTGCCCTCTGCCTACCTATGTAGTCGATGACTTCACCAAGTCAGATTGGTGTCACGGACTTAGTATTTTCCTAAGCTCGTGCGACACTTAGACAAGTTAAGACACTTGATCTTGCTAAGTCAGCCTTACTCCCAATGCTTAGCTTACTAGGCTAAGATGATCAAGACTTGGAAGCTTTAGAGGGCATAGTAGGCAACTCTTAAAGAATGGAAACTTTTATTGCTCAAAAAAATCTTTACAAGGGCTTTGGGAAAAAACTTGCTTGGTTAGGAAGTGGTTTTGGGATGTGTCTTAGCCAAATGAGGCCTTAACCTATTTATAGGCACCTTAGGAAGTCTCTAGAACCTTGAAGGGTTCCTTAAAAATCAAGAATAATCTATAAGCTCCTACAATAGTCTATGTACAAAGGTATGTACAAGATGACTTTGGAATATTCTAGAACACCTCACACTATTCTAATGCTCACTCAGCCAAGTGTAGAGATGTGTGGACATCTATAGCCTTTTCTAGAAGCTTCCATACTCTTCCACTTTGTAGCTAAGTGTAAATGTCTTGATGGGTCTCTAGAAGCTTCTCATCTCCTATATAAGCCCATAAGGAGGGTCCTTTGAAGCATTTTGTGACACTCTCCCCCACCTATGTCGTCGACGTCCCCATCATTGCCTACTCTTGAAACCTCTTGATGTGTTTCCAAAACTTTCTCAAGGCATCCGCATGTTCCTAGCTTACTTGCCTCTTAGGTAGTCTTTTCCACCAGACTAGATACTCTATCACATGAGGGACCCCTTGTCTCCTAGTGACCCGTTCAGCCAGGATATTTTTCACCTCCTTCTCTCGTGAGGCCTCGAATGGATGCAGACCTATGCACTTTTGATGCTTAGAGTGTTGCTTCCTTTTGCTCATCGAGTTCACCTTTCCTTTGGTTGCCTTGTCTATGTGTGTGTAGGCTACCTCAGTTCGCTCACTTTTTGCCTCTTTTACTTGCACCCCTGATAGTAAAGAGATCTTAGGCGTACTAGGCTTTGGGTTGACTTGGAGGGCACCTAGTAGCTGCATCGAGCTCATATGTGTTTCGTCTTCCTATTTCCTCTCTTCGATCATGGCTTTGAGCGTCTTCCTCTTTGGACAATCTCGTGGCCAATGTGGACTGTCACACAAGAAGCATTTGATTTTAGGCGTAAACTATTTCCTTTCCTCCTTACCCCTTCCTTCCCGGATGTTAGACATGTTGCTTGATCCCATTTTAAGAGTATTGTGATCTTTTGAAACCTCGTTTTCCCCACCCATAATGTGGCTATCCTCCAAAGACTCAACCTTGGAGGAGTCTCCCCTCTTGTAATCCGTTAAAGACTCTGCTACTACCATAACAGTGGCTAAGTCTTGAACGCCTCGGCGGCTTAATTCCTACTTAGTCCATCCTTGCAGGTTATCCATGAAGTTGAATAGCAACTCCTCCTCAGTCATGTTAGGAATCTTAAGCATGAGCGAAGAGAATTCCTTGACATAGTCGCATATCAAGCATGTGTGCTTGAGACGCCTCATGTTTTTCTTAGCCAGGTAAGCCACTTCATCGGGGTAAAACTGCCTCTTAATCTCCCTTTTGAAGTTCTCTCACGTCTCTATAGTGCAAATACCTTTCTCCATATCGATAAACCTTTGACGCCATCATAGAGTAGTTGTGTCAGTAGGGTAGAGGGTTGTAGTCCTTACCTTAGCCATCTCACCAGTCAATGTGATAGCCTCGAAGTATCGCTCTATATGCTATAAGAAGTTGTCTAACTTCTTCGCGTCTCGTTTGCCATTAAACCCTTGTGGCTTCGACATCTCCACCCTAGACGTCTTTTGTGTGGCCATGACCCATGCCGACACAACAACCTTGTAGATGGTCAACTCCTGCCTAACCTCCTGGTCTCGGGACTCCATTCGAGTGGTCAAGGCCTCTATCTTTGACTTCATGCTAGCAAACATGCTCAAGATCTTTTCTTGGAAGGACACAAACTCCTTGTGCGACACTAGCTGAACCTGTGAGACTAGCATCCTCTCGCGAAGGTCTTAGATTAGTTCCCTAAAATCCTTCATACCTTTCTCCATGCCTTACTCGATCAAGTCCAACCTCTCCCGAGTGTTTGCCATGGCTAGCTCTATTTTGGTTAGCCTTGCCTCCACGTTGGCTATGGCATCACGAGATTTATCTTACCTGTCCTTGCTCTTGCCCAGTGCAATAAGCTCGATCTCTCTCTCATGGGTTTGCTCACTAGTCTCCTCCACGTTGGAGCCTGACATGCTTCTTTTACTATGTCTGCTTCGTAGCCGCGCTCTAATACCAACTATCATGGACTTAGTCTTTTCTTAAGCTCGTGCAGCACTTAGACAAGTCAAGACACTTTATATTGCTGAGTCAGCCTTACTCACAATGCTTAGCTTGCTAGGCTAAGATGCTCAAGACTTGCAAGCTTTAAAGGGGGTGGTAAGCAACTCTTGAGGAATGAAAGCTTTTATTGCTCAAATGAAGCTTTACGAGTGCTTTGAGAACTCAATTGCTTGGTTATGGGTGGTTTTTGAGAGGTGTCTTGGCCAAATGAGGCTTTAACCTATTTATAGGCACCTTAGGAAGTCTCTAGAACCTTGAAGGGTTCCTTACAAATCAAGAACAATTTAGAAGCTCCTACACTAGTCTATGTATAAGGTTATGTACAAGATGACTTTGGAAGATTCTAGAACACCCCACACTATTCCAATGCTCTCTTAGCCAAGTGTAGAGATGTGTGGACATCTTTAGCCTTTTCTAGAAGCTTCCATACTCTTCCACTTTACAGCTAAGTGTAGATGTCTCCAGGGGTCTCTAGAAGCTTCTCACCTCCTATATAAGCCTATGGGAAGAGTCCTTTGAAGCATCTTGTGACATTGGGGCTCTCGCTACTTACATATCGCACTCTTTCTAGCCCTTATCCCATCATATTGAGATATGGCACGGTGTTGCTAGTTTCATCTACGTTATCCTTTTCGAATAGCAGATGCCTTGATCATCACTTGACTTCTCGAGGACGTTGGTTTTGAGTTAGATCTTTCTTTAGCTACTTGGGTTCCTTGTGCTCTCATTGACGAGAGTTCTTGGGCTAAGCACAATAACCATGTTTATGGCTTGATAGTGCCCTAGCTTTAGTTTAATGGGTCATCGCTCCTTACAGCCCCACTCAATTGGTCATGGCTACACAGGTGGCTGCTATTAAAGAGTAGGAGACTCAAGCTATAAAGTAGATTCTTCCCATTTAAAAGGTAGACTTTACCAAGCTCGCTCCCCATGGGTGTCATAATCAGGGTTGTGGGGGCTTTTCTTGATCATCTGCTCGACCTACTCCTGCTTAGGATGCCTTCTAGGTTAGTATGTGATGGACTCACTTGATTAGCTTTGCTTCCATGTTGATATGCTCGGCACATGTATCGATAATCACCAATGTGAGGTGAACTCTCGTCTTCAGTGAGTTAAGGGCAATTATCTTCTATCACTTCTTGGATTTAGTCCCAGTTTGCCTCTAGCTTTACCCCATCATCGTTGCTTTCGAATCCATATTATTAAACCTTGTTTTTTTTTTTTTGATCCGTTTTTGTATATTGAAGTTGGTTTAGCTGAATCCCTAGCTATTATTTTTGCTATGTTCTTGGTCTAAATATTTACTATTATTATCATTCTTCTTGTTGTATCGAAAACATATATATCTCATGTTTCTTTCTCATTGCGCATTCTTGCTCTATTGTTACTATTTGTCTATTTTGAGACAAAAAAAAAAAAAAAAAAAAGACATAAGGAGACATGTTTGATGGATTGGATTGATAGGATAACATTATTTTTCCATGGATTGATTTATACACTTGATACATGCATGGGTTGCATTCCTATTACCTTATTTGGATTGCAAGTTTATATATTTTCTCACACACACTAGTTTACCCTTGTTTTTGTGTTTTAGTGTGTGCATATTATAGGTTTTGGGATATTTTACTGGATCTTGATGCTACTTTCGGTTCCCAACATGTGATTAGATGATTAGGTTTGGACGAGCATGACTAAGAGTTATATAAACTTCATTTGAGAGTTTTGAGGGGTTTATGTAATGATGTTTTATCACAAAATTGCCAAAAGGGGAGATTATTGGGACATTGGATTCTTGTACTATGTCTAATGGTAAATTTGTTTCATTTCATTTTTGTATAGGAAACTTTTTAGATAGTGACTTACTCTATATTGAAGATTCGAGGTTACGGTCAATTCAACTAAAAAATCTCAAGTCTAAAAAGATTTGTGTTATGGCAACTTAGGTGTTAAAATGGTTTAGTTTGGATCGATAATTCATTTTAGAGCTAAAATAGTTTACACTTTTTGTTTTGGAAAAATAAGAGGGCTTACGCATTAGAATCAACACTCAAGTGCTTATCTAAGCACTCAAGTGCTCAAGACACTCGAGCGGTGGATAAGTATGCTCGAGTAGTCCCTCTGAATATGTTAGAATATGGTAGATTGCATTATTTGAAAATGATTTATTCTTCTTGGAAAATTCTAGTTAACGATCTTCTAGGTTTGAGGCCCTATATAAACTTTTCTCAAACAAGTTTATGATTAGATGCTATGAGAGAATCAATCTTAACTTGCCCTACCATTCCTAAAAACTCTTTGGAATTCATCGATAGAATTTTGGGTTGTTGGAAGGATCGACATCCCTTTAGAAGTTGAGGTGAAATAATTGGAGCATTGGAAGTGTTGTGTCGTTGACATGAATCATGATGTAGGTACTAAAGAGTAAATTTTTACAATAAATAGCCAAGTAAATTTGTGTATCTTGATCTCACATAGTGAATTTCTAATTAAAGGTCTTAGACCTTGTGGTTTTTTTTATCTCCATAGTTAGTATAAGGGTTTTCCACATAAAATTATTTGTCTCATGTGTGATTGTGTATTTCATTGATTGGGTGATTGGGTGTCACCTTATTAAGACAAAGGTTTTTTAGATTCCAAACTAGTTATCTTGACATGATTGAATATAATAATATGTTTTAATTTTGAAATTATGATAAAATATTTACAAAACACATGTTTTAGTAGTTATTGTGCACTATAAGCAAGATTGCTCTAGCTATTAAGCAAAAAGAAAATAATAATAATAATAATAATAAAAATAATGGGTTTAATGTTCAAACGTCTAATTGATGATGCTTAAGTATCACTTAGAGGGTACTCAAGCAACTCACATATTTTTGTCCATTTTTAAAAAGTTTATTAAAAAAAAATTATATTTTCTATGTTTTCAGTCTAATTGGATTTAAGACCCATGATTTTAGAGGTTTAAAAGACTCATTTAGTGTGCATAAAAGAAAATTCGTAAAATGGACAAACATGAGGGTATGCTATGTTACAAACTTGAGAAGATTGAATTGAACCAAAATATGTGTTTCAATAGCACATATATGATATGATTTATGTAATATAAAAAAACTCAAATCATCTAACTTAAATCCATGCTAATACCCTAGTTGTGGATCAAATTTTTATTTTGAGCCTAATTCCATTTTTAAGGGATGAAAAGAGTACTAAATGCAAAATTCATTCTCAACCAAGGAAATAGAATGAGTTAAATATGTATAAATGAGAGACTTGAAACTTGTGAATCATGAAGAGTCCAAGCAAGGGCATAATAAGCAAGTCATGGACATGAAACACTAACAACGGATGTTATGGACTGAGATAGAGGACAAACAACGATAATGGACTATGTTTGAAACAAATACCATCAACTTAAAATAGAACTTGGAATTCAAACTTAGTAGTAACACATATCTTGACTCTGACATGAATTTTGAAGCACTTTTCATGATTTTTTTTGGGGGCAACCTACATATGGTTTCAAAGCTTAAGAAGTCAACAATCTAGAGCTTCAAATGATTTGCAAAATAGAGTTGAAATGAGGAATATATAAACAATTGAAGTGAACTATGCAGAGCTAAAACGAGAATGAGTAACAATTTTCACATGATGCAAATTTTTGCATGAATATGTGAAATGGACTAGAAAGCTAAATTTTGTAGCAGCTCAGATAACCTATAGGAATTACTTTCGCATTAACATGCGAATTTTTGGATGATTGTGCTAAAACCACCAAAATTATGTTGAAGTGCTACCAAGTTGGAGATTATGAAGAATCCAAAAGAGGAGCAGCAAGAAAAGGTAATATATTGAACGATTTGATTTTGCTTTCAAGATTTAATTAATAGGAATAAATCCTCTTTGTGAGCTCACCCTAACAATTCTTATTAAGGTACTAGTGACTCTCACAAAGATCTTGATTATTAGTTACCTCAATTTGCTCATATTGTTAACGAATTTAAGGGCCGAGTTTATAAGATGGATATAGGCTTTTGATTAAATAAAATTGAAAATCAAAACTAACCATCATATTTAATTATTTTAAGATATTTGTATTTCAAAAATAAAAATTTAAGTTCAGATGCAATATTGGTCATAAGATTCAATTTGGTTGTGGATTGACTTTGATCTTAAACTCTGTATTTTATATTACTTTCTCTTTAAGGATTTGGACACGAGATTTTGAAAGACATTTTTCATTATTTAATTTATTTCGTTAAACATTATAGGAAATTTCTATTCATATTTTATCCATATTTATTTAATTTAGAATTTCATTAATTTCAGCATATAATTATTTTTTCTAACCTAAAAATAATTAAAAACATTAAAGTTAATCCCAGATTATTACAAAAGAAAATTCAACATTCCTTTAACTATTAGGGAATGAGATCTTATTTAATCTTCTTTTTAAGTATTTGATTGAAGAATAATAGTTGATTAAAAAAATAACAGTTTGCATTGAAGTTTTGTGATAAAAATTAATATTGTTATTTTAATATTTACCATGTTGACCGATTGTTAGTACTAATTTGAGATTAAAGTCCGGGAAATTAATTTTTTAATTTTTAAAATAGACAAAGTTTGACAAACTTGTAATAGAAAATTATTTTATGAAAATTTATTCGGAAAGTAGGTTATTTTTTAGAATAAATTGTAAGTATTTTCAATTATTTTTTATGTGAAGAATATGATAAATATTTGAGAAACTTTTACATTATATATAGTCTATGTTTGATTTTTGGAAAGTTTGATTGAAAATGTAAAGAAAGGAAAATACAAAGGAAAGATAGAAAGGAAGAAAATAAAAAATAGATTAAAAATTGATAAATTATTTATATTTACTACTTCAAATTCATTTTACTTATTTTAACTCATCGATATAAAGATTAAATAATTTAAAAATATATAAGTTTCTAACTAGTTTTAATTATATTTGATATTTTTTTTATATTTTCATAGGACAATTCAACATGAAAAAAAAAATTTCCTTTATAATTTTTTTCTTTCTTTAATATTTTCGAGGAAACAAACATAACCTAATTACTTTCACCAGAAACAAGGTCAAGAAAATAATTTTTCATCACTTATTTCAAAAAATATATGAGTCCAAAATTCAAGATTCCTCTCACCAAAAATAACATAGACTATAATATACTTAACATTTTTAAAGTTTTCATTTTCACTTTTCGATTTTTTCTATGATTGGAACAACTTTCACATGCATTGACGAAGTCATGAAA
Source organism: Vitis rotundifolia (assembly GCA_030254885.1). Taxonomy (NCBI): domain Eukaryota; kingdom Viridiplantae; phylum Streptophyta; class Magnoliopsida; order Vitales; family Vitaceae; genus Vitis; species Vitis rotundifolia. Next base: position 18,015,621 of record CM058169.1, read on the forward strand.
GGTTTTAGGCATGGATTAAAAAATAGGATTTTATGGATATATGAGTACTTCAATTTTACAGATATATCACAAATATCGGTGGAATGAAAAATTATTTAAAATTCATAGGAATGGTTGGAAAAACTAAAAAAAAAATGATAAAATAAGTAATAATACACATTTTTAAATTATCTTGTAAGTGTAATTGACATAGATATGATTAAGAAAAAAAACATCGTAGACAAAAATATATCGGTAGATTCGATATTTAAATTTTAAGAATAATAAATATGAATTTTGGAAGTGTATAAAGTTAGAATTAAGGTAAGAAATATTTGATTTTATTGAATAAAAACAAGTTATACATAAATATAATATATATGACATTGCAATAGTCCTTAATATAAAAATGAAGATTAACGTGGTTCCATTATATTGTTAAATGAAGAAAACCCATCTTTTTAAATACAATATTTATTTTAAAAATTTTAAAATACTTTTATTAAAACATGTTTTATTTAAGATTTAATTTCTTAAATTTTATTAAAAATATATGGTAACAACTTTTTCTATTAACATTAATTTATTTAAATAATTAAAATTATTAATAATTTATCTTATTAAATTAATTTTAATTTATAAAATACCGATAAAAATGGAAATTTCAATCGTGATAGTAATTTAGTCAAAATAAAGGTCGATATTTTTAATAATTATTTATATAGACTCAGGAAAATTGTTCTCATGGTTTGTTTCCTTTTTTTTTTTTTTTTTTTTTTTTATCTTTACCAAATCTAAAAATAAAAAGGGCCACCCACTTCTCTGACTCGGGCATCAAGAAGCTCTTTTCTGAAGTTGCCCTCCAGACGAGAGAATCCCTAAAATGGCCCTATTTTCCTCTGCCACTCTCAATCCTCGCAGGTACTAATCTAATCATGTTATTATTATTATTATTTTTTGCAACCCCCGTTTGATTCCCAAGAAAATCCATTCCCCATTCGATTTCCGGGAAAATTCATCCGAGAAAATCCATGCAAAACCCCCAAAGAAAACCACAAAAAATTGCTTTTTTTTTTTTGCTCCCTGTGTTTTCTGGATCAGTTCTAGGGGTCTCTTTGATTTTGTGCCATTGGATTTCAATTTCACGAACCTAAATCCACGATTTTTGAGCCAGGCTGAAAAACACAACCTTTGCCTGCAAATCATGATCAGATTACCAAATAGCATCTTGTGCTTGTTTTAAAAAAAAATTTGACAGATTTTGTATCCTGTGCGCGGGCTGGACTGGTAGGAAATATCGGGAAATTTCCCGAAAAATCGGTAAAAATACCGATAAATACCGAAATATCGGCGATATTTTCGAAAATTACCGAAATTTCCGTCGACCGATAATCGGTGACGAATATTGTGTAGGAGCCGGCCAGCGATATTTCAGAATAGCCGAAATTTTTCGACATTTCAATCATGATTAAGTAAACCGAAAAACTGAATGTGAAGAAAAAATAATAGACAGTAGCATTATGCATTTTATATTCAATAATTCATAAACGTGACGGGCACGCAAGGGTGCTTCCCTCTTGCCACCGGGTCATTCTAAGGTACCGAAAAGTGCTTTTGAGTGCCATACCTCTCTATATATATATATTTTATAATAATCATGGATTTCCGGGCCAGTTTACGCGTATCTCAACTCTGAAGTTAATGATCGGGTAAATCTCCAGTGTCCTGAGAGGACTCGAACCGGTGACCGATGGGGAGCACCATACCTCTATTTTTTAACCGATAAGAATAAGACACATGTAAGGTATAGATGAATAAAAAAAATTAAAAAAAAGTTAATTATAATAATCTTATCTTAATTCATCCTTAATAGATCAAGTGTAACTAATCAATATATAAAATAATGTCATAATGTAATGTAAAAATACATGCCTAGAAAATCATAAATTTGAAGAGGATGTGCCTCCTGACTATATGAATATTTATAATGATTATACATTGAAATCTCATTTTAGAAAGTTTAAATTTAATATTCATAAAATTACAAAGAAACCCATTAGCAGTGCCCTACTTCAATATCAAACATATGACGAGTTCACACTGCTTTTTGACTAATCGAAGTATATCATATTAGGCCCACTGCATCTGACTTCTTCTATTATCCTCTCACTAGCTGGGTGTATATCATCACTACTTGTCTGGTGGTATTCTCTCTTACAATTCTCTCAACTTCTCCTTCTCTTACCATACTTTCTTGGTCTTCTGCAGTTTCAGCTCTTCAAAAAATGGCTGAACAAATCCCATTCAATATTATAGATGGCGTTTTAACCAGGCTAGGCTCCTCGGCTATTCAACAAATTGGATCTGCGTTTGGTGTGGCAAAGGAGTTGACGATCAGTAAAAGCACCATCAAAGGTTTACTGGTTGATGCTGAGAAGAGGCAGGAGGAGAGTGATGCAGTAAAAGCATGGGTGAGGAGGCTCAAAGATGTTGTGAATGATGCTGATGACTTGTTGGACTTTGCAACCCATCAGCCGCAGCGTGGAGGAGTAGCAAGGCTGGTCAGTGACATCTTCTCATCTCCAAATCAACTCGTATTTCATCCTAATAGGAGTAGTAGGTTCAAGAGTATCAAAGAAAAGGTTGATGAAATTGTAAAAGAAATCAATCTGCTAGAACTATGTTCAAGGGAACATAGTTCAGAGGGAGGTAGAGAGTAGTTGGAGAGAGACTCACTCATTTGTGTTGACCTCTGAAATTGTGGGAAGAGAAGAAAACAAAGAGGAGATAATAAAGTCGTTGGTGTCATCTGATAATCAAGAAATTCTTTCCATAGTTGCCATTGTTGGGATTGGGGGGTTGGGTAAGACCACCCTTGCCCGGTTGGTGTACAATGATGAGAAAGTGGTGCAATATTTTAAGCCTAGAATATGGGTTTGTGTTTCTGATCATTTTGATGTGAAGTGATTGGTAAAAAAAATTTTAGGATTCATAAATATTCAAAACATGAAAGGTTTTGATTGGGATGATTTGAAAGATAGGCTTCGGGAAGAACTGAGTCAAAAGAAGTACTTGCTAGTATTAGACGATGTTTGTGATGAATATTTGAGAAGTGGGATCAACTGAAAGCTTTGTTGGTGGTTGGTGCTGAAGGGAGTAAAATTGTAGTCACCACTCAGAGTCATGCTGCTGAAAGTGTTATGCAAAGTGCTTCCACCATTAATTTGCAACCTCTGGGAATGGATGAGTCTTTGTATTTATTTTCAAAAATTGCACCTAGAAGAGAACAAGAGAAAGTGCATCCCAACCATGAGGCAATTTGAAGAGAAATTGTTGAAATGTGCAAGGGATTTCCTCTTCCCATTAAGACTTTAGGAGCAATGTTGCACTTTAAAACTGAAGAAAGTCTATTGATGTATATTAAGGGAACTTTACATGAAGATATAAATCATGGTATTCTTCCACTTTTGAAGTTAAGCGATGATAATCTGCCACTTTCTTTGAAGCAATGTTTTGCTTATTATGCATTATTTCCGAAAGATTATGAAATTGAGAAAAAGTTGTTGGTGCAATTATGGATGGCACAAGGCTATATTGAATCTTCATATGGAAATGAGCGTTTAGAAGATATTGGCAATCAATACTTTGAAGATTTATTATCAAGGTCATTGTTTGAGGAGGCTATAGAGGGTGTCAATGATAATATAAAAAGGTACAAAATGCATGACCTTATCCATGATCTTGCACAATCAGTTATGGGATTCAACATTGGCATTTTAACAGATGATAAGAAGAATATTTTTGGAGGAGTTAACCATGTGTCATTGTTTGGAGTCTCTGGGCCGTTATGTCTTGTAATCAACTATTTAGAGGCAAAATCCTTAAAGTCCTTTCTTGTGTTCTCTTGCCATGGTTGTAAATATGAACCAATGGTGGATACGTGGATTTCAAGTTGCAAGTCTTTATGTGCCTTGGAATTAAAAATGTTGGAAGTTAACATGGTGCCTGTGTGTTTAGGCCAATTACACCATCTAAGGTGTCTTGATCTTTCCGACAATGATTTTATGGTGCTCCCAGAGGCCATTACAAGTTTAACGAATTTGCAGACGCTAAAACATGTTCATTGTAGAAATCTAAAAGAATTTCCAAAAAATACACAAGAATTGACCAATCTTAGGCACTTGGAGAATGATGGGTGTATAAACTTGACTTCTATGCCATTTGGAATAGGATATTTGACTTTGCTTCAAAGCCTGTCCATCTTTGTTGTTGGGAATGGAAGAGGGCATTCAAGGGATAATAAAATTGGTAGCTTGATTGAATTGAAAAGGCTTAACAACCTAAGAGGAGAGCTATACATCAAAAATCTTGAAATTGTGAGGGATGGTGCATTAGAAACCAAGGAAGAAAATTTGAAGGGAAAAAAATACCTGCAGTCTCTGAGATTAGAATGGGGGCCAAGTGAACAAGAAGCTGAGGATGGTGAGTTAGTGATGGAAAGCCTCCAGCCACACCCATGCCTGGAGAAGCTCTATGTAAAAGGCTATGAAGGTGGGAGGTTTCCAAGTTGGATGATGGATGAGTTGCATTTGCGGCTCCCTAACCTACTTCATATTCATTTAGAAGGATGTAAAAGAAGCCAAATTCTGCCATCCTTTGCTCAACTCCCTTTTCTCCAGTGTCTGGATCTTAATGGTCTTGATGAGGTGGAATACATGATGGAGTGTTCATCAAAAGTGCCATTCTTCCCATCTCTTCAAAGACTCCAGCTCAGTTATTTGTGTAAATTGAATAGATTGTGGAGGACGGACTTACCAGCAGAGCAACTTCCTTTGTTTCCTTGTCTTTCTCAATTAGTTATTGAATATTGTGATAATTTGACATCATTGACACTCCCTTCATCTCCTCATCTTTGCCATTTGTGTATCAAAAGTTGCCCTTACTTGACATCCTTGAAAGTGCCTTCATTACCACGTCTTGAGGTACTAGACCTGTATAGAGTCAGAAGGGAGGTATGGCAACAGTTGATGTTTGTCTCTTCTTCGTTGAAGTCTCTGTCTATTTGGCAACTTTATGAGACCGTATAGGCAACTCCACATCACTTTATAGAACTTGAAATTGATGACTGCCCTCAATGATGGAGAGTGAACTGATTCAGAAAGCGATTTCAGGTTAAATTCCAATCTTTCTTCTCATTTTTTTTTGGTTTTATTTTTACAATCAAAATGCTCTTTTTTCATTTTATTTGATAAAGTACTTAGATCAAAAACTTTGTAAAGTTTGCATTGTCAAACGAATTGCTAATGCTGTGTGCCAAAATAATCATGTCTCTTTGAATTCTGCAGTCTAGGAGTTTGAAAATAGTGAGGTTTGAATTTTCTCAGGGCTTTCAACTTGATTGGGAGAGGAATAGTGGATTTAAAATTCGTTGAAGCTTTGTTCATGCCCAAACAACTTACAGAAGCACTTATGTCTCCCGAAGTGCTTTTTCCTTCTAAATAGAAGCAGCTGACTTTCAGTCGCTATAGCTCATCTATGGCAGATTTTTCCTCCAAATTGTTCTTAAGCTCATTCTGAACTATAGTGTTGGGTTCTTCCAATTACAGTTGTTTTAGTCCTTTGCTAACCTGTTGTTATGTGATCTTTCAATGGGTTCATTCTGGGACTGATTTTTCTTCCTGGATTCTGATCTTGAATCCCACACATGAAGAGGCAGTTTTTGAATTTTATAATCTTTTATGTATTTTATTTCTCATTTTTTCTGTTGGTTGTGGTTCAGTTGTAATCATCAAGTTCACCTATACAAATTCCATTCACTTGCATATATACCTTGAATTTTGTTACTCTAAAGGATTTAATTTAAATCCTTGCATATATGCCATGATTTTGTACCTTAATGTTGGTTTGAATTTTTATTTTTGTTCTTTTTACTTTGTCATACCCCATAAGATGTCTCAAGAAACCTGGTGGAATGCATGTACACAAAGTGAAGCCCTTGTCAAAAATGAAAAATATGGATCCTGCCTGAAGTTGTTGACAATTTTATTTCTTCCATTTTAGTTTAGGACTCAAATTCAAGGTCATTGTGTAATCAATCTAGATCGAAACAAGTAAGGATGATTGTAGAAAGAATTTTAAATTGAGAATTTTTAAAAATCTTTCTAAATATTAAAATCTATTTGGAAAAAAATTTTAAATTGAAAGTTTAAGAAGAAAAATCTTTCCAAATTTCTGTGTTTTAAAAACTGGACCCGAACCCGAACCCGGTGTCAAGATCACTACCTTTTCGTTGTTTCTTTTTTGTTTTGGTAAAATGGGCCAAATTTCCCCTCACGGCCCAATAGTCCATGCCCACTCCTATTATTGCAAAATGGACTATTAGGGCCTACACTGGCCCACATTGAGCCCCATGGCCCAACAACCATTTGGTTTTTGTTAAGAGGGAAAGAGGTTTATAAAGCTCTTCATTTTTTTGTTAGATGGTAGGAGGTTTACAAAGCTCTTCATTTATAAATTTGAAGGGCTTTAAAGAAAAAACCAGCTTTGCTATTGCAACAAGGGAGCTTGAACCACCTCAAGTTTACAATAGAATAATCTCTCCACTGTGCTATGCCTTTGCTTGTGTAGAAACCTAACAGGGAACATTACATAGGCTATTTCAAAAAATAATATATATATATATATTCATTTTCAATATGTTTTCATATTTTAATACAATTTTTTTTTTTTCATTTTCATTATATTTTCATATTTAAATATTTTATATATTTTGTTTAATAAATTTAAAATATTAATACATTTATATAAAAATGAATAAATAATATTACAAATATTATTAATTTTTAATTATATATATTTTAAAATTATTTTTAATTTTAATAAAATATAAATTATATATTTATGACGTCATCGGTTCGATCGCAGTTCGATCATTGGTCCAACCAGTGAAATATGAATCGGTAATTTTTTTGATTTAATATCTGATCCGATTACGAGAACATTGCAAATCTTTGAAGAAATTTGAAAAAGAATTTAATGTAAGGATTTAAAAATGAAAATGTTTCTAAAAATATTTCCTAAATTATTTTTTTTGGGTAAAATATGGTTTCCTAAATTGATTTCAAATCCATTAGGGTTTCTTTAATACATGCCTATGGAAGGGAGTTTTTGCATGAACTTGTACACCAAAAATTTTTAAGTCATTATTATTTACGCTTAACACAAAACTCTAAAAGAGTTTGTAATTCATTTTCTTAGGTTTGTGAAGAGGACATATTATTGAATCCTATGACAATTTTAGCTGTTTTGGCAATTTAGTTGTGGAGTTTTTACACTGAAGATGCTGATTTATTTGGACATTCTTGGATAATCATGCCATATGAATCCAGTGTTTGTCAAGCTTCAGTGATATTCTCAGTACTTATGAATGATTTTTGTCTAGGTTTCGACTCCATTGGTTGTCCATTCAAAATCTTCCATTCCTGTTCATTTCAATCACTTACTAGATTCATCTCTGCAACTTCCCATTTTCTTTCAAGGTTACCATTCCAATATCTCTTGCCAGATTGGGATACCATTCCAGAGAATGGTTGCAACTGAAAGACATAGGAATGAGAAATTTTGGATCAGTGAAAGAACTCAACAATCCTTTTTATCATTATGATTAGAAAAAAATTCTTTTATGTATTATAGGGAAGTATGCTAAACCATAGTGTTTCAAGAATTTAAACTTGTGCATTGATGTGTTTCAAGAATATAAACTTGCACAATATGAACTGAGTATGCTAAACCACAGTGTTTCAAGAATGTAACTTGTACAGCGCGGTGTTTCAAGAATGTAAACTTGCAAAGTGTGAATTGTGAGCCTCATGAGTCAATGCGCATGCATGGATGATTGGGGCATTACTTCAAGAATATGTTTCGATGATTTGATAGACAAATGGATGGTAGAAAAGTTCTCTTGTCAATAATTGTCTTACTCATCCAAAAATTGAAGGATTGAAAAATGTGGAATTTCTTTTTTTTTGGTCACCTAATACAAGATCAAAGACTCAATCTTGTGAAGCGGGGATTATATAAGTTTTCAAGCTTCAATAATCTTTTAGAGATAAATTTGATATTTATCATAATCTGTAAGAGAGTTATGAAGTAGGCAACCATATCCATAAATACATAAATGTTTTAGATGCAATGAATTTTGATATTTTGGCTTACAATGTAGATGTTTAGAGAAATACAATTGCAAATTGCTTTCGACATTCTAAAATCAAGTTCACAGATGACATGACTTTAGAGAATTTGGATAAAACCTTAGATGATGAAGACATTCAAGGATCTAGAAATTGCATCAAAGAGTTGTAATGCCTTATAAATGGAATGTCTGTCGAGTACCCCTTGATCTACGCTAGAGGAAACATACAATTCCAAAGATTTTGAGTAACGAGCAAATTATTAAGAGCATCATAGGAATGATGGAGAGGACGATGTTGAAAATAACATTTCTATTATGGAGCCTGTCTCATGCAAAGAAGCATTCAAAGTGGTTGAATACTTTCTTGTTGCAATATTAGAACACCACACCAAAACTTCTTTTCACATTATAAAAAGTTAAAGATGAGATCCAAGTCAATATCATTTTCAAGAAGAAACAACAACATTGGATACATATTTTATAAAGATATCGTAGACAAATCATAATGATTTAATTTCATATTATGAAATTATTAATTTATATATATAAGTTGAACCTATATTAAACTACATAGATTTTTCTATAATGAATTATCTTATAAATTTGTCAAATTATTAATGTAGCGCATTGGTCCTAAGTTGAGACCGGTAAAAAATATCATTTAATTAAGATTATCAATTTATTGATTATTAATTTATTGAGATTTTACCTAATTTTTATTATTAAATTGATAAAGATAAATGAAAAGGATGATATTTTTTAATATATTATTTTTGACCTTTCTACACCCTCTCTTAAATTTCCACAACCCTTTGGTCAACAGCAGGAACACCATCACCAAAAATTCGTATTAATGAATGGCTTGAAGATGTCAAATTGTGAAACAAACCGTGTCAGGCTCACGACCTTAGATGCCACCCTTTCTTTTTTCCTTTTCTTTTTATGCTTGTTCTTTCAACACCTATGAAAAGGTACTTCCAGCTGCTTCTAGATCATTGGTCCACTCTTTGATTTGCAGCATTAAAAGTCCAAGCTTCACCAATTTTCAAAGGCATAGAATTTCAAACTTGTTACCGTATTAACTGCATCTGCACCATAAATTCATACACCTTTGAAATTTGGTTCCCTATATATATATAAATGTATATAACTTCAATTACTTAAGGGAACCTTCACATTCTTTTCGTCTATTAGTCCAAGAATGCGCACCTTCTGAAAGGCTTTCGATCCTCATAGCACAAAAAGCCAAAAATAAAAAATAAAAAATTAAAGATGAAAAAGGAGGAAGAGGAAAATTAATCAACTTGGACTTGGTTTGGATGTGGTTGAGGTCCTAGAAGAAAGCATGGGTTTACTTTGCCTTCAGGATTGTTTTGGTTAGATGTTCTTTTCCGCATAATATTAAAAAAGCATGAAAAATATCATCATAGGGAAAACAGAGATATAAAATAAGTTACATTAATCTGAGGCTCAAAAGTAGACAAGTGATCTCAAAGTAATTGTAGCATGATTTTATGAGTCTTTAAATTAATTTAAAATATTTTTCTATTAGTTATTTTACTATTGAAATTATATAGATATTTAAAATAAAATAAGATAATTCAAATCAAACAACTCTCATATTTCCCTTACAAATGCAATAAATATAAATGAAGGAAGATCACTAAATGGGTGTTTAGTAAATTAACTTAATAACTTAATTTAAGTCATTAAGTATGTTTGGTAAAATAACTTATTTTTAAACCCACATCTTCATTTTACTTTTATCTTTATTTGCCCTAGTTACCTCCTCGATATCCTTTGTTATTTCACGATCTCTATTATTACTCGACCTTATTTGCCTTAATTATAATTTATAAGGATAAATATGTTAATTTGATTATTTAGAACAAGTTTTAGATGAATTTTATTAAACAATCTTAATATTCAAAGTAATAAGTTTTAAATTAATAATTTAAGTATAATTTAATTTAAAATCAATTTAAATAATTAAGTAATAAATATTAAGTTTTATCGAACAGACCTTAAGTTTTTCTATTTCATGATAAGAAAATATATTTTTAACTAAGCCACAACCAATGTTGTATTAATCTATATAAAAATAAAAATTCTTGAGGCATTCACACCTTAAACTAAATAAAATCTACTTAATATCTTTATAACAACTAATAAAGAAGGTAGACGATAATCATATATTATGGTTGACAAAATTAACCCTTTTTCTCAATTCTAGGGCAAGTGTTTAGTCTACATATGCTATAATTATGTCTCGTAGTGAGTGTTCAACTAGCATACACCATCCTTGTCATCTTTTATCATTTTATAGTTATATATAAAGGAGAGCTTAATCAAATGGTAGTGCAGTATTGGTGATCGGGAAAAGTTTTTGACTTTGGGAAAACTCAATTATAAGTTTGAATCTTTGATAAAAACCAACATAAATATTCTTATAATGCAATTTTTCATCATTCACATTTTTAAGTATTTGTAGGGTGTAAATAAGGTCCATTCGATTGTGTTTTGAGTAAAAAATGAATCGAACTAATATAGTCGATTTTATATATAAAAGAACCCAAACCAACCAAATTTGAAGTGAAAAATCAAACAAAACCAAGTTTTTTAAGGTCGTCTTAGTTTGGTTTTTGTGGATCAGTTTCGACCTAACTTAATGAGCTTTTTTAGTTCTCAATTCAATTGTAAATTTGGGTTTGCTTTGAATTTAAAAATTATTAATTTTGTGTTTATATTAGGCCTTTGTTTTTAAAATTAATTAAAATCAACTTGGATTTAATGTTAAAAATATATTGAATGCATTTTGAATTAATTTGATTATAATATAAAAACAATGAATTACTTTAATAGAATTTAATATAAAAAAGCTTATCAAATATCAAACAATTATATATAAATTTTAAAATATTGGTTTGATTCGATTTTTATCAGTTAGAAGACAAGAAAATCGAAAACCAAATCAACAATGTCGATTTTCAAAATTCTTAAATCGAATCAACCTTTTTTATTATTGAAAACGAACCAATATGATCGATTGTGATTGGTTTGGATTAGTTTGTCGGTTTTTTTAGTTTTCCTTACACCCCTAAGTATTGGAATGTAAATAAATATATGTATATTTTTAACATTTAAAACAAATTAGATTTCCTGCATTGCGTTGTAAATATTTAAACCAAGAATTTTATTGAAAATGTCAAAATGCATGGCATTTTTTATTTTGTTTTTATATTTAATTTTTTTGCTTTTGCCACCTGAAGATGATATTGGCATAGAATGACTAGTAAGGAGAAGTCCACCACACAAAATCAACTTCTTTATCTTCCTCTATCTTCAATGATTTACATACATGGTGAGGTAAGCCAGGGAAGACTCCTTCTAATTCATTAGGAGAAAGTCAAAATTCATGATTTGACCAGCACATCATCTCTCAAATACCCTTCCCATTATAAGAAGGTTTCAGGTTCAGAGGGTGAGAGACCTAGAGAAACAAAGAGGTACAGCAGAATAATGATCAAGAGTAGCATGGATGCTACAAAGGATGATGATCAAGTTGTGCTTCCGGGATTTCGGTTTCATCCCACAGATGAAGAACTTGTTTCGTTTTATCTTCAGAGAAAGATCGAGAAGAAGCTGATCAGTATTGAATTCATCAAGCAGATCGACATCTACAAATACGAACCCTGGGATCTTGCGAGTACGCTATTCCATACCCAGTTTGATTTCTGTCTTCTTTTGATTTTTATGATAGTGTTTTACTTGCTTAGGTTCTCTTTCAATTACGGTTTGGAGGGTTCACCAACATCTGAAGAAACTGTCTGAACTATCTTTCATGTCTCATGAGATTGTTGCTTTCGCATGGTAACAAACAATAATAGAAGCAGCTACAGGTTTATAATTCTAGGGCATGCATATTGTGAAAATATATCCTCCATATCTATATAACACACTAGGGCTTCCATTAAAAGAGCTTTTTCAGTCCTTTTACTTCTTTACTTTTTCCTTGACAGAAAACAAGTTAAAATAGGATTTCCATATGGATCCAGAGGCCATGCATGCATGGGGTTCCTCTGATTTAGCTAGCCTTAATATTCATTTGATTTGAGGCCCTTCTTCTTGCAAACTATTGACACAAAGAAAATTGATTAACAGGGACAACTGCACTGACATGAGATTTATAGAGAAAAAATGAAAACCCTTTTTCATAGGGGGAAAGCAATATATATATATATACTTCACGCCCACTTTTATTCAGTACAACAACCCATTTTGTGTCCCAAATCTTTGTATATATGCTTGAGAAATCTTCTTCCTCTGATATGTCTTGTAAATATGCAGAAAATATTAATACTCTTACAGACAAGGAATGGTACTTCTTTTGCAAAAGAGGGAGAAAATACAGGAATAGCATAAGACCCAACAGAGTCACGAGATCCGGATTTTGGAAAGCAACAGGCATAGACAAGCCAATATATTCTAACAATGGAGAAGGCCATGACTGTATTGGGCTGAAGAAATCCTTAGTATACTACCGTGGAAGCGCAGGAAAAGGCACCAAAACTGATTGGATGATGCATGAGTTTCGCCTCCCCGCAAGCCAGAAAAATACCATCTTCTTCAATGCCAAGGCTGCTGACCAAGAAGCTGTAAGAAAAAAAATAAACAACTCATGATCAGAAATATATACACACATGAATTAATTGTTTATTTGACAATTAAATGTTTTTCTTTGTGAGGTTGCAGGAAATATGGACAGTATGTCGAATTTTCAAGCGAGATGTGTCATACAGAAAGTACACACCAGATTGGAGAGAATCATCTGCTAAACGCAATCCAGTGAATGCAAGACCTAAAACATGCGATGTGGATTCGGAAAACTTGGAATATTACAATATTAGTTTTGGAGCTTCAGCTGCTCTTGATGATGAGAAGAAGCCCGTTGTCGGTCACAGTATGGATGGAAGGAACCAGTTGCATGTAGGTTCAGAGCCGGAGTCATGGTCAACTGTTTTGAGTGAGGAAGCTAGGGAGTTCTTTACAAATGGGAATTGGGATGAGATTGTATCAGCCATGGATTTTGCTTTTGATCCATATCATCTGTGAATAACTATGGAATTTTGCTTGTAGCTGAATTCACCTTCTAAACTATTGCACTTTATTTTTGAAATTAAGGCTATATTTGGTTTATGAAATATTAGAGGAAAAATATGAAGGAAAGAAAATAGAGAGTAAAAGTTGAAGAAAAGAAAAAGTTCAAAAAAACTAAAAAATAAGATTCAAAGTCATTAAATTATTTCTAAGTGTTTCTTCAAATTCATTTCACTTATTTTCCTCTATTATATAAAGATTAAATAATTTTAAAATGTATAAATTTTTAATTAATTTTAAGTATATTTTATTTTCTTTCATATTTTTCATAATAAAACAAAATATTATAAAATTTTTCGTAATAGTTTTTTCTTTCTTTAGTACTTTTCGGAAACGAACATAACCTAAAAGATAATACTAATTATTAGGAAACTTTACTAGACCAAATAGATCTATAATACTTTATCAGAAATTATCAGGGAATAAATATAATGACCTGCATCCAATTGTGTAGATATTATTCGTTCTGAGCCTAAAGGGATCCATACAGTTTTAAACATGTCTATAAGGTTAAGAAGAGTTCATATTTATGTAGTGGCAAGAACTTTTTCTCCTATTTGATATGAGACATCACAAATATCCTCCATGTAGACACAATATCCTTGTTGTGTCTCATGAAATTATGAGACTAAATAAACTAACACCCTTCATGGGGCCAAACAAATTCTCACACTGGGAATAAAGAATCGACTTTGATATCATTTGTAACGAATCGTATCTAATCGTGTAGATATTATTTGTTTTGAGTCCAAATGGGCTATTATGACTTTAAAATACGTTTATAAGGTTAAGAGGAGTCTATATATATATATATATATATATATATATATATATATATATATATATATATATATAGTATTAGAAACTTTCTCCTCTATTCGACATGAGACATCACAATAAAGGTATATTTGTAATAAAATATTGACTTATTTATTTTTATTACGTTCTATTCATTTTTTTTTTTAAATTTTGTTCAATTCACTCTGATTTAAGATTACGTTACTGTGATTTACAATTCCTATGAAGACTTTTGGTTAAAACAAAATCTTTGAGAATTATATCGATAAGCATGGTTGAATTAATTGGAAATAATGATATAAAAGATACAAAATACACTTATATGGAAATTGGAAATGAAGTGAACTTGGAAAACAATTTTAGTTGAATGTTGTACATTAAGAAAAAGGAGATTGGGTGTTTAAAATTTGAGAAAAATAGAAATCTTAATTAGAGCACTAAAGCGCCCTCAAGGGTGCTCTCATCGCTTAAGTGGCCTTAGCAGGTGCTTAGTGCTTGAGATAGGATTGCCTAAATTTACCAAGTTTCCAAAATTTCTCCGAGATCCTAATTTCTATTTGGGTAAAATTTGACTTCTATTTTAACCTCCATTCCACTACGGTTTATCTTGTACATATGTCTAATGTAGAGCAATTTTTCTCTATGCTAAGTCTTACCTCATTATCTTTGCACTTAACCCGACTATCTGAACAAGTATCCTTTTGTTCATGAGATTCAACTGATAAAATCATACCTGTTGAATAATCCACTAAGGAGCACAGGGGTGCTATGTTGCAAGCAAAAAAATAGGTAAAGTTGGTGACAATGTATTTATGAGGGAGTAACAATTACGAAATAAATTTGTGTATTTACTTCTTCAAAATTAATGAATTATAGTTTTACGGTTTGTTAATCCTGTGGTTTTTATATCCACAAGGTTTCCAAGAGACTTTGTGAATGATTTTTCCACATAAATCACTTATGTACTTGTGTGATTAAAATTCTTGGATTAATAATTCAAGAACCCATTTAAGTAATTTTAATCTTTGGGTTAAATGGAGAAATACTAATTATTTTATATGTATAATACAATAATAAATAATTAACTTTTTATAAATTAATATTAATATTTTTTTATCTAAAATTTATTTCAATTTAATAATGCCTAAACTGTGTCAAATTGAAAAACAAGCAAAACATAATTTCAAGAAGGTGATTCGAACTTTGTCAAATTTATTTCGGAATTATTTATGATGATCATAAGGAAAAGAAACTGGAATTTCATAATTTATAACATCTTCACCATAGATACATTTTACTATTTTTTTTTCAATAAAATGTACTATTTTTCTCATATATATTTTATAAGTATTTTGTTTATTTGTTACGGTATTGATTATTATAAATGGATATATTTTTTATATTTGAACAATTTAGTTGATTAATCATAACTATATTAAAATATTTTAATAAATCACTTTAAAATAAAAATAAAACAAAATTTAAAAAATGATAAACAAATGTAATATAATAATTAAACCATATACAATGTATAAAAAGTATTTTATTATTTTTTATTATTACTAGCGGTGATATACAATATCATAATGGTTATATCCATATATCTCATAAAATTTGTATTATATAAAAATTTAATCATATATATTTTTATAATTATTTTATATTAAGTAAAACTTAAAACCAAACAAGGTTTCATAAAACTTTATTTTTTAATCAAACACACTAAAAAATAAATATAGGAAGTATGAATTTTGAATTTGGAAATTGATGAGAACAGACCAAGCTAAAAAAAAAATGGTTATTCAATTAAAAATTTGTTAAAAACTTAATTTTAGAAATCTAACCGTTCATTATTTTATGGTCTCATTTATATATTTATTATAAAAATAATATTTCTTTTAAAACATATGTAAATGTTTAAAATAATTAAAAATATTTATATAAAAAATGGACTACTCTTCCAACAAAAACATAAAAAAAAAAGTTGAATTGATATAAAGGATGATAGTTTGTACCTTTTAACACAATAGAATATAGGAAGCATAAGCATCACTACATGGAAGGGCCCGGTCTAAAACCCTAGATGAGGACCTCATCCGCTAGTGGCCAACTCAACATAGCTTGAACAATCCACGGCACGAAGAAGGCCCAGTCCATTTGGACCTGGTCGATCCCATTTGCTGAGGGTAGGAGCCCGGCTAATAAATCGAGTTGACCGATTAGTTCGCCTCAAAGACAGGGTCGGTTATCGTTTGCCAGACACGCTGCATGAGAGCAATTGCGGTCCTAGTTCGAAGTTTCAAACGCCGTGCTTAAAATGATACCCTTCAGCTATTTATCGTGTCACCGGGACCTTCAAAAAGCTATTGAATGTCATAACTTCATTGGTCAAAAGAAGCTCTTGCGTGTCACAATCATGAATGCTAGGTGTCATAATATCATACGTCCGCAGAACCGGCCGGTTGAGTGTAATAATCTAATTGCCCTCGAAGGAAGTTGTGTGGAACAATATGATTGGCTTGCGGAAGCTGTTAGTGTGCCCGTGATTAAGATTGTCCACGTGTCAATTTATGATTGGTAAAAAAAGGCGGTGCACTTGGTTGGTCAGTTTGGGGGTGAAGTATGATTGGTCGGTTTGTTGGCAACCATTTATTGATTCGTGCATTTTGTTACTATTGCTAGCACTGTCTGATTGGTCGGTTGAGGGAGTTTACTCCAAGGAGGTGTCAATGCATCGTTCGCTAACAAAGGAGTTGCGAAAGTCCATAAATAATGTTCTAGGCTCCTCTTTAACAACCATGGAAGAAACCTGAGAGTTCTAGAAAATGGTAAAATTTGAAAAGAAGATTTTTTATTTTTTATTTTTTTTAACCAAAAGTTAAAAAAATAAGTAATAAACTTAATTTAACTTATTAAATAAATTAAGTATATATGTTTGATAAAATAACTTAATCGTACGATTTAAAACAAAAAAATAATTTTAAATAGTAAGTATAAATAATTAATTTATTCTTAAATGCATATTTTTATTTTATATTTTTATTCTTATTTATTCTAATTACCTCTATGATCTCTTTTACTACTTCACGACCTTTGTTAGTTAACTTCTTTTATCTTAATTATAATTTATAAAGATAAATATGTCAATTTGATAATTTAAAATAAGTTTCTTCAAACCATCTTAATATCTAAAACAAAAATTAATTAATAAATTTTAAATTAATAATTTAAGTATAATTTAACTTAAAATCAACTTAATCCATTAAATAAAAAATATTAAGTTTTATTAAACACTTCTTTAGTCTTTCAAGGATGTCTCGAGAGTGAATAAAGGCTACATAAAAGTTTGAAGTTTTTAATGTACATGACACCGTGGTGTAGGACCACGGATTGTCACCTACCATGGACAAACCCACATCGGTATCAAAGATTATTATTTGTCTTCATGCCCTTCTTCTATAACATGCATTTAATTATAATCTAGCTATATTTCTTACACATCTTACACCAAATCCTTTAATAAATATTTTAAAAACATTGAAGACAAAATATAGAACTAGAGAAGTTGTATCCTTATAACCATAAAAATGTTGGAAGTAATCTATTTGTGTGTGCTTCTAAACATTGAAGCTCTTTTAGGATAGCTTCTCAAATGCTAAAAACAATTTTTCTAAAAGCAGTTTTGAAGTTCAAATGTAATTTGTAATAGTGTTTGATTATAATTTTAAGAGGACAATCATTTATTGATGTGATTTTTTCGTCTTTTCAAGGATTAAATAGACATGTTTTTCCTCAACTACATTATGGAAATTAAATAGATTTTTAATTAATTAATTAATTTGAAAAAATTACCTTATCTTTAAGAAAAATATTTTTAAGATATAATTTTTAAATATTAAATTTAATCGTATTGCAATAATAAAAATTCCGTGGATAGTGATTGTGCATGGAATTACATTCATTCCAATATTATTTCAAAATTGATTTAGAATGTTGTGGACTTGTGTTTTTCATGTGTGTATCCACTCGATTAGCAATACTCACTTTTTATTTGGTGAAAAATATGATTTTTTTTTTTTTTTTTTTTTTTTTTTTTTTTTTAAAGTTTGAGTTGTCACTTATTTTTTTTTAAAGGAAAAATAAAATAAGAAAGAAAATTTTGTGTAACTTCTTATTTGAAAAAGACATGTATGCAAAAACTAAATTTGGATTTGAGAATCAAATTACCTATTGGGAAGATACGGTGGTGAGCTGTAATACCCCTTTAAGTCCATGCACATACGGTCTCTACTAAACAAGTGAAGGAAATTGTGACAATTAATTAATTAATCATGAATACTAAGATTAAGGACATAAATCAATATACACAAAAATGACAATAAAATCAAATTATAAGAATTCACATAATAAATGACAAGGGGATTATGTAAATTGATTTATCAAACTAATTAAAAAAAAGTTATTTTAAAAAATTATTTTTTTAAGAAATTCCAAAGAAGTTTATTAAAAACAATTTTGAATAAATGATTTCAATTTATTTATTTTTAAAAAAGTCTCAATTTATTTATTTTTTTTAAAAAGTTTCAATTTATTTCCAACATTGATTTGATTCAATTTTATTTATATTCATTTTTTTTATTTTTATGAAAATTATTTACAATTATTGTTATTAAAGGAATTTATTAAAAATAATTTCATTAAAAAAAGAATTTGATTTACAAAAGTGTTTCAATTTAATTTCTATATAGAAAAGTGTTTTTTTACAAATTAATTAGAAAAATATTTTTTTAAAACAAAAGATTGTTTCTTACAAAAGAATATTTCAATTTGACATTATTTACTAAAGAAATGATTTTTTTTTTTTACAAATTTCATTTACAAAAACAACTTTTAATCCAATTTTATTAAGAAAATGATTTTTACAACTTTAATTTGAAAAATGACTCTCATTCTATTCTCTTTAAAAGGTTATTTAAGACTTTCATTTACAAAAATTACTTTTAATCCCATTCTAATTAAGGAAATAAAAATGAGAATGTGACTTGGGACCTTAACCTTATAAAAGAGATTGATAACTCTTAGACTATATGAAAGTTATACTCAATTATTTATAAACCGTATGTATAAATTAATAAATAATAGTAGGTTATTAACTTGAATGCATTTATATAATTGTATAAATTATATTTTTCCATCTTCCTCTATTACCTATAAATATTATATACAAATTAAATCTCATAGTGATGGGGTTACAAAAGTTGTAACACCATATTAATATAAATGAAAATTTTCTAACTCCGTGTTTATAATCTTAGTATTCTATACATAAGACTTTTAGATGTTCAATCAATTGATTCACTTACTTATCAATTGATACTTTTAAATAATATATATCAATCTATTATGCAAATATAATTATAAATGTGTGGACCCCGCATTTCTGCTCATGCGCTTCCACTCGATAGTGAGCTCGCTTTTTATTTGAAAATGATTTGTTGATTAAGAAAAATGACTTGGAGTCGCCATTTATTTTTGTTTTATTTTTAAAGGGTAAACAAAATAAGAAAGAAAAACTCTAAGTGTGACTCCTTATTTGGAAAAGGTGGTTTGTGGAAAATAAAAAATGGGTTCGGGGGTCAGGTTACTTATTGGGAAGGTACGGTAAAGACCGTAGCACCCCTCTAAGTCCTTAAAAACGGGTCTCTACTAATGAAATGAAGCAATCATGACAATTGATAGATAAATTAATGAATACATAGAGCTATCATGCACATATGAGAGTCAAAACACGCATAAAGAAAGGCCAGACTGAGAGTAGGTGTGTACCTTGGTAGCAATCGACAATGCGCTATCAAGAAATAGAGTTAGTGCATAATAAAGATCATGAAATATGCCACATATGCTACTAAACAGAGTGAGAAACCATCAAACATCACAATGCACTCCACTCAAATTCACTTTTATTTTAAATAGAATTCTTCGATGTTGGGCTCCCACCAAAGCCCATTTATTTTTGCATGAATCATCTTCATAAATTCCATCACTTGGAATTACGAAATTGAAATTATGCTTATTTTAAAACATTTAAAAAATAGGGGAGGTGTGAAAATTACTTGCCAAAAAGAAAAATGGCAACAAAGTCTTATTAAAAATGGGACGCTTGTGTGGTCCTAAAAGTTCTATGGATGAAAGATGGGAGAGTTGGAATTATTTAAAGAGCTAAAATCCTGAAAATTATTTGAAGAAAAAAAGGTTGGAAAATGATTTTCAAAATCAAAGAGGATGAACTGGGGTGAGGACATGTGGCTCAAAGGTGGCCCTGCAAACCATGCAACAGGAATGGGAGAGATGTATATATATGATGCCCAACGAATCACTGATTCAGTCACCACTAAATCAAGCTGGTCAAATGCACCAAGGCCAATGGTCCTGTCCCTCTTGTTGTGAGTGTCTGACATTCTGTACCCAGATACTCCTATGGCTTTCTGCACTTCAGCTGTCCTGTACTGAGTGTCTTTTGCTCTAAGCCCAAGACAATCAGAAGAATCCGACAACATAAACCCTTTCCCAAGCTTACTTCTTTCTAAATTACACTTGCAGTGGATATGTTGGCTGAAAGATTCAATGTATAACTCTCTCACACAGTGATGGGTCAAGGGCTGGAGAATGGGGAGCTTGGCATTGAGAGAGCGAGAGACGAGAATTCCAAAGGCACTAGAATCATCAATGCTGCCAAGAGAAAAAACCACCAAATGCAAAGCAAAGTGTTGATGATCCCAACTCAAATAAAGCAAAAGATGATCTGCATGCGAGTTGAGATGACTGGGCATCACCAATAGCACATGGCTCATCAGTACTCTACCTTCCACTGCCCTCGTAAATCCAACAACCACCAAGCGATGCACCCTGACCATCTCGTGCAAATTATTCCAATCAACAGCTTGACGATCAGGTATGCTTCTAATGCGAACCTTAGCATCAAGGGATTTGGTAATGAAGTATTTATCATTGACATGACGAAACTGGATGCAAGTTACATAATCACTGTGTGAGAATATTTTCAAGCAGGACTAACTGGACAAGCGCCACAACCGAACTGTTTCGTCCATTGAAGATGAGAGCAGTTGTTTTCTTAAGGCCTCTGAAAATATCAGTGCGTCCCTTGAGGTTTGAATCATCTGAGGCTTGGACCATGAAAGGTCAAACACGTTTTGACTAGTTAGAAACCAGTCCAGAAATGGGCCAGAGATGAACAACATCAGTGCTTGATAGAGACAAGATTGATACAGGAGTTGTGATGAAGAAACCTTGAAATTCTTCTGGATGGTATTCATCATAATCTGAGCAATGCATGTTGTAATAATGAATCTCTTCCTGAAGAAAAGGGTCTCCAAGAGTACAGTACAGGGAATGATTGCCAGCTTTGCCATTTGATAGGAACCAACAGAATTGAAACCAAGACTCAGATTCAGGAGTCCAATCGAGATTCCATTTAGAATGCCAGAACCCATAACAGCTTTTGCATCAAATGATTTGTGTTCAAACAATTTCATCCATAGAGCCACATGGAGAGACGGAAAGTGACCCCAACCCGCAGCCATAATGTCGAGACTCCATGCATGAGGACTGATGTGTATGGAGGGGTGGATATCATTAGTGAGATGGGTGATGGAGGAGTGGATTAAATGGGTATGGAAAGTAGGTGGTGAGGAGGATTAGTGGGTGTCGGAGGCATGGGTTAGTATAGGTGGAATGGGGGTGAAGGGTAATAAGAAATGGGTAGTGGACATGAGGATACTAGAAATACATGAGGGAGGGTATTATGGAGAACAGGATGGGCTCATTGTGAAATATGACGGATACGTGGTGTAGAGAGAAGGGTATGGTGGGTGCCATGCATGGGGATGAATAATATAAGTGGATATGAGTATGGGATTAGTGGGATGGGTGGCAGGGTTTAGTGAGAGAGACGGTGAAGGGAGTGGGTTTGATGAAGGGTAGGATGGGTGAAGGATAGAAAAGGATGCAGGCATAGGGTTAGTGGTATGGGTGCTGTATGAGGTTGAAGGAGAGATCATAGTGATTCGGTTTGGGGATTCAGATATAATGGAGAGGGGACTGTGATGGATGACTATTGCATGGCATAGAGAATAGGTAGCTGTAGCAGGGTGCCATGGAGGGTATCAATCAGACCTGAGATCCATTGGCAGCAGCGAACAAAACCTCCAAGTGTCCAAACTTCTGTGTCCTTTTGCTCAATACAGGCATCAATTACATTCCTTGTTCCTTGCACATTGACTGAATGATGGAGCCGGTGATTATTAGTGGATGAATCTGGAGCAACAATGTGGGGAAACAGCCTCATCTCGAAGGCCAGCCGATACATATTCAACATAGCCAGACTGCAGAGCGTCACCAAGTGGCCTATTCTCCTCGCTTGGCTCTGATTCGGTAGAGGGTCCCAAGCCAGTAATTCGAATTGAAAATTCCTAAAGCGAGTGAGCATTTCCAACAAGCGTCGTGTAGCAAACACTTGGAGCAGGCTGTCGTCTCACTGACATATAGCTCCTTAGATAATCCGTTCACAATAGACTCATGCATCATGGCACCATACAATTAGTAAAACATGACTTCATCACCATACAAATCAACGAGGTGTTCAAGGAGTGGCCCTCTTAAATCTTTCCTCTTGAATTCAGTCATTGATGAGCTATAAAACTAGGATTCGCAACAGCAAAAGCACCCTGAGGTTGAATAACTCGGAATACCCTACTGAAAACTCTCATACAGCCTCCAGAAAAGGTCACCCCGATCCAGATTTCCTCTTCAGGCAGAGATGGGAAATCGGATACTTACCATGGCCCAGCACCAAGAACAGGGGAAAATAACAAACAGGACAGAGTGGAACAATAAGGACCCATAAAAGCTGCGTTTCATGTTGCTATCAACGAGCTTAAATGCAGGGGTGGGCCAAAATGGGTTTCAGATAGGTTTCAAAGAGAGATCAAATCATGATGGCCAACAACTCATAAAAAAAATCTCAAAAACAGAGTCCAGAAGCCAGGTTAGGAATCAAACACAGAATGAGGGTGAGCAAACTCAAATAATGTAAATAACATGATGTAAGAATCTCTCATGCTCACATTCAAATGTCAAGATGGAATCTCATGATAGTCAGGAAACACAATAAAAATGCCACGAACACAAAAGAATACACAGCTTACAGAAATGTTACCTGTGTCGCCTTCTTTCAAGATGGTTCTCCTGCGTGTTTTTCCTCCCCTCTCCAGAATACGTTTACCTCTCTCTGGTTTCTTTCAAGTTATCTCAGGAAAATCTCCCTCGGTAACTCACTCCCCCAAAAGAACTCCCTCTCTTCACAAGCTCTCTCTCTCAAAGTGTCTCTCTCATCTCCCACTAATCCTCTTTGCTCTCCCTAAACATACAGGTGTCAACCTCTCATAGCTCCTCTAAAACCACTACCTGACGACCAGTCTTCAAGCTGCACGTGGCTCCTCGAAATCTGGACACCTGGCAAAACAAAAATGCATAAAAGACACCCGAAAATGGGGGTCTACAAAATGACAACACATTATGAAAAAAATACTAACATGACGGTTGTTTTCCTAACTCTAATATTAAAAATACTTTTATGAACATCTAGTATATGCTTGTGCATAAAAAACTACTTTTCATAATAATAATTATAATGTTCTATATAAAAAGAAAAAGTTAGTTTTAAAGTACATAATACATCATGGTTAAAGGATTATTTTAATTGATTATTTAAATTCTTGAAAGTGATGTTTAAATCTTTATGAAACAAAGATGATCTTAATTTCTAACTTTATAATGTATTTTTCCGCATACCAAATCAACGAATATCTCATAGACCATACCATGATCATGCACCATGTGAGTGAAGGAAATCCAAATCACTTTTAGTTGATTTGATTTTTCCATCTTTACTTTTAGTCTCTTTTATTGGGCGGGGTTTTGTTCACACTAAAGTTTCATCTATTGGTACATTTTAATTAATTAGTATGCAATCTCCTCATCTTTGTTGTCTTTTATCATTTTTAATGATACTTGAAAGTTATGTTTGGCTCCGAAAAATACTAGAAAAAGAAAATTTAATATTAAAAAAAATAATTATTTTTATATATTTGATTTCACGATGAAGAATGCAAAAAGGAAAAAAAAGTTCAACTATAATTAAAATTCATAAAAAATTATATATTTTAATATTTATATAATAATAATAAATAAATGAAATGAGCTTGAGAAAATATAAACAAAAAATTAATTTATTGAGTTTAAACTTATTTTTTATTTTTACCTTCATTATAATTTTTTCTTTATATACTTATCTAGAACAAGACTGAGTGACTTGGCAAAGTTTGACTTTACAAAGTCACTAAGCAATGGTCAGTTTTTTTAAGTAAATAATGTCATTAAATTAATTTAGGCTTATAAAACATGAAACCATGTATAAGTCCCAATTTATTACTTTGTGGACACATCATGACTATACTTAATTTTATTAATTCAATCAAGAATACTGGTATTGAAAGGTTCATGGAGTTCAACATATTAGGTGTTGAAAACACAAATCTTGCAGAAAGAGAAGGTCATGTCATGAAGTTCATTGATTCAAGGAGGCTTTGGGCTTGAGTGAGGACTTTGACCGTTTCTCTTCATCCTTTATGGCTATTCTGGCTTTGTTGAGTGTGGTGCTCTTTAGCCAAAAGTCGGGATTTTAAAAAATAAAAATAAAATTACAGTAATTTTAAATAATCTTTGGCCAAAAGTGTGCATGATATATTTTTTCTTCTATTATTCTTCTGTAAGAAAGAGTTTTTTTTTTTTTTGGTTGTTCAAGTAAGGTATCAAACTCTAACGATTAGAGAAGCAACCAACCCAACATAATATGATCCAACTTTAGTTTCCAAAGTTTGATGAGAAAAATAATTTTGAATTTTAGAGGATGTAGATGCAATCATTATTGATTATCAAGATATTTTGAGAGTAGTGGATCAAGGATTTATGATCGCAAAAGATTAAACACAACTCCCACAAGTATAAAAAGACAATTTAATGGATTCTAGAAAGAAAGATTTGGTGACTCATTTTCAAGTCCATCAATCAATAGAACCTCCTATTTTTGAGATGACTGCAAATACAATTATGGAAAAAAGTGTATGGAACATCTTGATGAACACTTATAAGGGTTAGAAAAGGTTTTATCTAATACCATGACATTAGATGAATTGATGGGCTTTGTGCAAGCTCAAGAACAACAATTAAATGTAAGGTCTTAAATTGAGGTGGAAAAGGTATTACAAAGCCAACTAAAGTTTAAATAAGGAAAATAGAAGTCTCATAATAATTCTGAATTAAGTAAGAAATGTTTAAAATTTGTAGAGTGGAAGATAAGAAAATTCTAGATTAGGCCAAAAAGGAGGAAGAGGTAAAACTTCAACTCAAAAAAATAATAAAATTTATATTTAATCTTATAATTATAAAAAAATATAGTCATTACAAGTCAGAATGTAAGTCTAGAAAATCGAATGGGAGAAACTTTAAACCAATGCTATAGAAAATAAATGTAAAAATTAGAGACTTTATTATTGACATGTAGTGTTGCAAAGGAATAAAATAAAATAAAGTAGATGATTTTAGATTCAGGTTGTATAGTCCTATATGTGGTGAGAGAGAGATTTTCTGAGCTAGATGAGACTTTTAATTTTAAAGTAAAGTTTGAGAATGACACAATAGTACTAATTAAGAGTAGAGCTAAGATTTCCATTAAATTTAAGGATGAATCCATAAGTTTATCTCCAATGTATTATATGTCTCAAGTTTTCATCAAAATCCATTAAGTATGGGACAACATTTATAAAAAGAGTAATGATATATAAATCTATAAGGGCATTTGTACTATTAATAATAATAAAATGGACTGATATCAAAGGAAAAATGACACAAAATCATTTATTTTCATTAGATATTAACTATGGAAATTTGCCTTACTTTAATTCTATAATTGTCGACAAGAATTAGTTTCAAGACTCGCTTTTTTGACATCTAATTTTGAAAGTCTAAAATTATCTTCTACTAAGAATATGGTTTTTGGATTATTTTTTATTAATCCTTTAAATGAAGTTTGTGAAATATGTGTTTTTAAGAAAGAAGTATAGAGACTTTATTCTACAGAAAAAGTCTTATATTAGGTGTTTGTATATACCTACATATTTGACCTAAAAAAAAAAAAATTCTGAGTTAATGTTTAGATGTTGGTTAACGAATGATATATTTTATGTTTCTTCCTGAAGTCTAGTAGAGGAATAAGTTGATCTCATGAGAGGGATTGGTTGAAAATGGAGGTATTCGTATGCAATGGGCATGAACACAAACCCTAAGGATTGTTAGGGACAAAATTGACTGGTCCAGTCGACCATGTTATAAAATCAGACAACCAGAGAAGCGGCAATCAAATTAATGACCCATAACCATAAATTACGTCAGGCAAATGCAAGTACCAAATTATCCTCGTGATTCGGTGGCTCTGCCTTGAGCCATTTGGGATCACGTAGTTATGTGAGAAAGAATCTTAAGAACTTTATGACTCAGCTTTATTTTATACCAATTAATTTTTTCCACATCAAATTTGGGTAAGTCACCCAATTGGACACTTATGAATTATGACAACACATACTCGTCACTTTCTTCTTTATTGATTATTTTAATCAGCAGGCTTGAGTTTTACTTTTTAAAACAAAAAAGAAAAAGAAAAATGCATGTACTAATTTCAAACTGTTTGAAGTTTATATGGAAAGAGAAACAAGACATACCATTAAAATTTTGAAAACAAATAGGAAGGAGTAATGATTATAGTCTACTCAACTCCTTGGTTACTCACACGCAGATAATCATTTAAGAGTACCAAAATTTCTACCTCTTTGGTTCCCTTTTCAAAAATGATAGTTCTTTTCCATATGCCCTTCATTACCACAATAAAATCATTGAATCTTATTTTTGGACTTAGGCCTTCCCTTGGACTTTTCAAAACTTTTATGTCTTCTATTCTTGCTTCTTCTACTTTCTTGTGTATTTTTATTTTATTTTATTTTTTGTGTTAAAAGTTTTTCTTCTTGTCTTTTTGTTTTTAATTTTCTTTTCACAAGTTCCGTAGATGATAGACCATTCAAAAGAAAGTTGTTGATAATTATAATAGAGGTTCTCCAACTATTTAGCAAAGAACATAGTAACAAGGAAGCTTGCATCTTATCATCCATTACTATTTTTATGGCAACCAACTGGTGTGCTATTCTTTAAAAACCATTCAAGTGATAGACCATTAGATTTCCTTCCTTTAGCTTCATGTTTACTAACTTCCTCAACATTTTTTATTTATTTATTTATTGTAGTAGTTTATTGTTTAAACATTGATTCCATCTTCTTCCATAAATCATGGGAATTGGTTTCATTTTCCACATGATGGTTTGAAGTTGCATCAATCCATTGCCTAATGTAAGCAATTGTCGTTTTGTTCATATTCTTACTTTCTAGGTAAGATATATCCTTGGTTTTGGCCTCTTTACGTATAAGAGTGGTGAGAAAATTCTCCATCACGGTCTTCCACATATCATAATTTAAGTTGAGTTTTACCATGGAGGTTAAGCTCCCTTCCATTTCCATTTTTTTTTCAAAAATAAGTATTCCCACTACAACCAAGCTCGGATACCACTTATCAAGGTTGGAGAATGGTAATAGTTGTTAAGGATGACATGATGAGATGGAGGATGGTTAACACTTGTTAAGGGATAGTGAACATTATGGACATAACAACCATGTTTCACCGCACAAGTTCAAAAATATTCCATAATAAAAACATTCCAACAAGAAAAGGCAACAATCATAATTTTAAAATATAAGAACAAGATGACACCATATATAACATGGAAAAACCTTGCTAAAGGAGGAAGAAAACCATGAAAAAGATTTCTTCAGTTTTTATAAACATGGAAACACACCTCTTGTGTCATCTAATGGAGACTAACAAAAATACATCAATATTTAAGATGAAAATTCATAAGAAGAGAAATAGAGCGGAGCTGAGATTATACAATAAGAGATTGATTGATGTCATATCTTACATGATAGTGAAGGCAAAAATCACATCTTAGCTTATATTTTAGCCCTAAACTCATCTATCAACTAGTTAATTGTATTTAACTTTGCATATGCTCAGTTTTCTCATATTTTCCTTTTAGTTGTTGAGGTTTGCAACTACTTTCATGAACAATAATGGTCTTGAAATCCTCTTGGGACATCTTGCAAGCAAGAGTAGAGTATGAGTAAAGCTAAAGGGTTAAGTCGCATGAAGATCAATGACACATTCCTATTTTAACCAATCCAAAGTTTTAAGGATAGTTAAGGGAGCTAGAGATGCCCAAATGAGTGTTAGATAGAGCTCTTAAAAGCACAACATGATGTAATAAATTTGGAATCGGTTATTTATTTAATGATGTTCCAATTTCACTTTTATCTATCCTTATTCCATGTATTATACTTTTTGAGCATTCTTGTCTATATCTTTTGCATTGTACATGACTTGAGTACATTAAAAGTTGCATAGAAGATCTAAGTCATGGATTCTTTACAAATAGATGACTTGCTCACAATCGGTTCATGGGTCTAGACAACCCATTAAAGGTTGTAGTGCATTACCTCCTAATTGTAGGGATAACTAGTCTTGACTATTGGGATGGATTTCCCATGGTGAGTGCATTAGCGTGTATGGTTACACATTGGATAGGACTTACGGTAAGTCATGACTTAAGGCTATTAAGTAGTGTGTTGTCTCTCAATTTTAAAGAATATTGAGCTTATGCTAAAGTTAGTAGTGACTTTGACCTACGAGTGAGATCGTAAGCTAATCATATATTCCCGATGGATTTGATCACTATTAATGGAAGTCGATAGCAATAGGTATTCTCAATAAATAAGGAGGTGTGTTCCTTGGGTGATCTTAAGGAGGTGTGTTTATGAAAACTATGGCCATAATAGTTCCTTAAGTGGAACTTGACATAGACTCTTTGAGAGCTAAGACATATGAGTTAAATACACAATAGGAGGATCTGTAACTCAAGGATAATAAAGGTAGTCTTAAAAGGCCGATAGCTTTCACCTTATTAGACTATGGGCACTAGTTTATGGGAAGATTGAATGCAATGAATAGTCGGTCACAAACATGAATATGTAGTATCTCGTTGTTATTTACATAGGATACTGAAGTTTAGTTGATTCTTTGTAGTGGGATATTAAATCAACTTCAGAATTGAATTCTGAGGGAGGCAGTACTCCTATGGACCCCAATGGTCTCCACTCTGAGCTCATATACCTTGTTAGCATGGATTGACTATAAGTTTACTTTTGTGCATAAGGGCATTTAGGTAATTACGTAAGGTTGCACAGGGGTAAGTGAACAATGTCTTTGGATCGAGCTAATTGATTAATTAGTAGGCCCTATTGGATTAATTGATCAATTAGGACCCAGTTTGGATTAGATTAAGTGACCCAAGTCTATGAGGGTTCAAGTCACTTAAACTTGCCTAGTTAGGAACTCTATAAATACCTCATAGGGGTTAGAGTTTTCATAACTTTTGTCTTTCACCATCTAGAGAGATGAGAGCCATAGCCTATACTTTCTTTTCGTTCCCATTGAAAGTGTGCCAAGAACAAGGTTGCATCATTGGATAGAAGATCGTAGGTTTACAAGACTTCTAACAACTTCAAGGTCATCTTCAACACTTGGAATTTAAGGGTTTGAGAATATCCAAACCTAAAAGGTTAGTAATTTAACCCTAAAAGATCAATTTTTTTTAAAAAATGGTATTGATTTCATTGCTTAGATCTAAGATGCCAACAATTAGATCAAATGTTTTTTCTTTTAAAAAATCTAGACTCTTTTAAGATTAATCTCACCAATTTTTAGAAGACCTAAATATCATTTACCTATGTGAAAAAATCAGGAAAGAGTAGTGAAAAATAGGTAAAGTTTTTAAAGAGCTAAGGAGCTTTTTGAAAAAAAATAGTGCCACAATGGCGCCACCATAAGTCATGGCACCATTTTCTCCCTACCCTAGTGCTATTTTAAGTAGAAAAAGGCTACCTACTAGAAAAAATGGTGTCAATTAGATGGCACCACCTTATAACTTGACACTATTTTCTCTATAATTGCCTTATTTTGTTCTAGAACGTAAGTCATGGCGCCATCTCCTCCACATCTTGCCATCATTTTGAGTAGAGAAAAGCCTACCTACTAGAAAAAATGGTGCCAAGATGGCACCACCTTATAACCTAGTGCCATTTTCTCTAGAATTGTCTCATTTTGTTCTAAAACTTTGAGAACACACGAGAACCACATTTTTGAACTTATCCCAAATCACCATTGAATCTTGCACCTTGTTTTTTATGCCTCCACTTCGTGTACCACTTAGGGCAATATGGGATCATAGCACATTTTTGAAATTTTCCTAAGCTATGCCTTGATGCTTGGAAATTGGAGTTTAGGGTCCTCTTCAAGGGTATCTCAAATAGTTAGTCGTGAGAGCTATTTTGAATTGAGATGATCATTATTGAGCCATTAATGTTATGATTTAGCAAGTAATCAGGTTGTATGGAGGCTTCAAGGACATCACAAGTAGTTCATTTTTAATTAGAATATCATGCCTTGATGTTTGAAAATTGAAATTTATGAGCCCCTTTGAGCATATCTCAAGCACTTAATGATGAGAGTCATCTTGACTTGAGACAACCATTAATAAGCCCTTAATGCTATAATTCGATAAGTAAAAGCGTAGTTAAGGCTTTAAGGATTTCATGAGGAGGTTTTGAAGCATTGGGTATAAATAAATTGTTTCTATGTTGAAAATTCTCCAACTGAGAGCATCTATAAATAGTCACAATTATGTTAGCTTAATTGAGGAACTTCTCATAGAAAGAAGGGAGCCAAGGAACCCCCTATAATTGGTATTTTGTAAATCTTGTTATTTCAAATTTCAATTTAACTTTACTTGGTTCTCCTCTATTTTAAAAAATTTATCAACCATTTTTTTTTCTTTTTATTTATTTTTTTATTTTATCAATTGAGTGAAAGAGTTTGCCTTCAAATATTTTATTTATCTTCCAAACCTTTCTATTTCGCCCCCCCTAAGTTCATCTCCTTAAGGTTCAACACCTGTCTCATCAGGATTTTAAAACTACAACGTACAATACCCGAGTAATCACATTTGACATACACATATGGAAGCGGTCAAGGCTTTCACAAAATGTTGAAAACAGAATTTCCACACACAAAGTTGAAAGAATTACCTATAGAAGCTTCACACCTTGATTTGCAGCCTTCAACATAGAATAGTACCTAGAAAAATAATCCCTATTTACTTTTCCTTTTTTTTTCTCTCTCTCTTCCACGGCCTCTTCATTTTGATTCTTCAACTTTCCAAACAGAAGCCGCAAATGTTGCCTATATCCATAACACCTAAAAGAACAGCCTAGGATATGGGTTTAAAAAAACTTTTCATGGGTTAGAAACCATGTGCGGCTAGCCCAATAGGAGGAGGGGATCCTTAACTTATGCCTTTTGACTTGGTGGCTGGGTTGAGGAAATAAATAAATGAGTAATGCAGAATTAGTATTTTACCTCTTCGTAAGTTTACCAATTCATCTAATTAAATTTTAATTACTTTGATTTGATCCCTATTTCTAGCCCTTTACTCACTGATCCACTTGATTTGGCATGTCCTTCAAAGTCAAATTGTGTTTTTGTCTTTTCTTCTTTTTTGCCGGACTTTGCATTTGTACTCTAGCTATATTTCAAACACATATCTTGCACCAAATATTTCAATGACTAGAAAAACAGACTTCAAATCTTACGATGAAGAAATAGAAGACAAGACGACAAAAGTTGTGACCTTATAACAATATTAAAAAGAAAGTAGTTGGAAGTGATCAACATGCATGTGCTTGTTCAAATTGGATATTCCAACATGGAAGTTTCCTTATGCGGATAGTGATTGTGCGGGCCTTATGCATGCTACTTTGACGTTGATTTGTTCTTCTCAAACTTTTGTTTTGTTTTGTTTTTTCATGACCTATTATTTTTGAGACATAAGTATGGAACATTAATGCATAAATATTATTGATTAAAAGAGTAGTGAAATTAATAGAACTTGATGACAAATACATAGCATAACTTAGCATGCATTTGACAATGTTTTTACTTGAAATGTTTTTAGTAAAAATATTTTTAGGAGAAGTATCTATAAAGTGTTTCTCAAACAATATATATATATATTATAAGTAATTTTTCAACACTACATTTAGAACTATTTGACATTGATTTTAGGAAACGTTTCCAACATTTTTAATACTTAAAAAGTTTATTATTCAAGTATTACAAAGATTAAGAACATTTTCTAGAATCATTGCTAAACACATGCTTAATTTTTATTATAAAATAAAATATAGAAAAATAATTTTTCTTAATATTTTTTTTTCTTTAATACTTTCTAACAAGCAAAGGGAATATTTTGCTTGAATGGAGTTAATGAACTGCTTTGAAAGGTTTGATTGTGTTGACAATTTTAACATAACTCGAAACAAGATGAATTCTAATGAGTTCGATGTATATATAATCTTATTCATGTCATAACGGTATTAATCTCTATAACCTAGTTGATAAATATGAGTTATGATTGGGTTTGACTATTTAACTTGTTTAACTCATTTACTTAATTGGGTTTAACTTTGTCATTAATTTTATATTTTTTTAAATGATAAAAATTAAAAATACTACTATAATTCTAAATATAAACAATTAAATAAAATTTTATAAATATAATTGTAATGATTAAAAACATTCTATCATTAAAACATTAAATAAATTAATAAACAAGTGTAAGATCAAGATTTTATTTTACTTTCTATAGTCTACATATATTATAATTAATTAATCAATTAAAATAATAAAGATTTTAAAAACATGGAATTTAAATGTTAAAGCAACTATTTTTTTTAAATAATATATTTATAAATTAAATTCTTAAATAGGTTAAATATATTAAATTGTGTTAGCAAGTTAATTTAATGAGTTTTAATCATGTTAAAGGATTGGAAAGTTGTTAATGAGTTTAATGGGTTAAAATTATATTAATGGATCATTGGTGTGAATCCGTACATCACTCAACTTAACTCATTTATTAAATGGGTAAAATAAGTCGTGTTGTATTTTTTGTATAGTAAATGGATATGTTTGGGTGTTCTCTAATACAATTAATTATTAAACAAAACGTAGTTAGATTGAGTAAATTTTCGGTTTTTTTCTTACCTCAATAAGACATTAACCCAAAATAATATGATTCATTCTCAGCTCTATAATAAAGTACATGCTTCATATATCACATTATAATGAAAGAACAATTGACTTCACATTTAAGCAAAATTCCTTCTCAAATTCTTTAGGGAATTGTATTCCTTTCTATCTTCCAAAGATCTCTACCTATGCTTTGACGTGTGCCAATAAAAACTATGATACCACTTATACTAGAAAAAATAAAATTTCGATCCCATTTACCGTACAAACAAAAACTTTAATATATATTAATACAATGAGAAAAAAAAAAAAAGTAATTTATACATAAAGACATATAAGATCTTAATATGGTTTAATCGACCATATCTATATGCATATTAAATCAACAGATACATGATACAATTAATGATTTATTAAATTTTCTATATTTCTCTAATTCTTGTAGATACCTACATTCTGAATCATAAGTTATTATTGCATTCTTGCTTTCTCATTTTCCTTACATATTTATTTATTACAAACAATCTTCACAAATCAATTTCCTGTTCATAAATTATTTATTTATCATAAATTAAAATATTTATAAAACTATTCCTAATAATTCTATAAGACAATAAAAATAAAAATAACATCTTTAAAATAGAAAATACTATATACAACATTCATTTACACAAAAGGTCAAGAGCCAAACAATATTGTCCAAATATCAAGGATAAATGCAAAATGACTCAACATGTCTATCAGAAAAACATGCCTCGTCTGAGCAATGCCCTTAGATTATGCTTATTATTTATTCAATTACTTTGCTTTCTCAACGCCTACAATAAGCATGCCTGTCAACTTCTTCTAGATTCTTGAACTACCATTCTTAGTGTACATTGTCAAACTTGATAGACGGTCAACTATGTAGCACATGTATGATCAGATGCCATTTGAATGGTCTCCCTTAAGTACTTGGACGCATAGAGACCCTAGTTTTTTCATATACTTGCCAAATAAGAAGCTCCTTCTCGAAAGCATTTGACCTTCATTACTATACAATATAATAAAAAATTTGCCGGCTGGATGGTAGAGTTGCCTGGACGAAGGTCATAGCTGGGCTCTAGGGTTGATTTGTTTGGTTGTTCATTTTATATTTTATAGAACAAAAAACATAACTTACATATTTTAATAAAGAAAAGCAAATTGTAATAAATTTTATTACTTTGGGATTGGGATTTGGAGGTCAATTAACGGCAAGTACGAAGTCTTGAAGCTTATCTTACATTCTTTTTATCTAAAACATTGTATTTTTTTTTAGTATTAAAATTATATAATCTTTTTAAAAAAGTCATAAAAAAACATTTTTATTTAGTTAATTAATCTCATGAATTTTTTTATTTTCATTTCAAAATATATTTCTTCATTTAAAATTGAAAGTTTCAATATAAGAAAATACTTCTTCTAATCTCCATTAGCATAACAATCAATATTCAACGAAGATTACTATATCAAATTCTATCATTTTCTAATTTAAAAATACCCAATTCTTTAATCCTTTATAAATATGTTTAAATATAAAAAGCTTAAAAACTGAAATAACATGTATTTAAATAAACTAAGAGTATGTTTAGGATTAATGTTTCTATTTGAAGTAATTTTAGTAAAATTATTTTCTTAAGAAATGTTTTTAGGAGAATCACCTATCAATGTTTCTAAAAAAAACACTATAATTGATTTTTTTAATATCATTGGTGATTTTTTAAAATTTTAACTTAAATTTTATCAAACACCTAATATTATTTCAAAAAATATTTTTAGGATAAAAACGTTTCCTAAAATAACTAACCATCAAATGTGTTCTAAATCAACAAAAAAATTGATCTTAATATTACTGATGAAAGTTAAAAATGGAAACAAAATATACTTAAATACTAAGTGCCAATCACTAGTGGAGAAACAATTAACCCCTTTCATTCTTATTTACATCCAGTTGACACAATTAATTCTTGGGCAACGTGAATACTTTTCTAATAGCAAGTACTAATTAATTAGCACATATTCTCCGCATCCTATCATCTCATATTATTTTGGTAATACGTCAAGGGAGTTTAATCAAACATGGTCATTTAAGTGACTTGGTGAAGTTTGACTCAAAATTCAAAGTTGGAATATGGAGTCAACATTCTAACCCCTTTTAAGAAAAGTATTCTTGGAAATAATGTTGTCATTCAACATTGTCCACAAAATCAGGAGAGAACATAATGTCAAATGAAATCTTATGAGTCATTTTGTTTTAGTACCTTGAATATAAATAAATTAGATTATTCTCTTAATTTAAAAAAATATAATTTTATACCATTTTTCCCAAAATTTTCTTAATTTTGCCATCTGAATTTGATGTCCTATTCTAATTAGCATTGAATGGATTGGGAAGAAGTCCACCACACAATGACCTCTGCTTTGCTTTCATCTATCTTCAATGAATTTTATTTAAGGTCAGATAAGCCAAAGAAGACTCATTCTAAGGTTTGGCCTTCATTAACTGAGAGTCAAAGTTACGACTTGACCAGCATATCATATCTCGAATATCCTTCCCACTATAAGAAGGTTTTCCCAAGTTCAAAGGATGAGAGAGCTAGAGAACCAAAGAGGTGAAACATGGATGCTACTATGGATGATGAACAAGTTGTGCTTCCAGGGTTTCGGTTTCATCCCACAGATGAAGAACTCGTTTCATTTTATCTTCGGAGAAAGATAGAGAAAAAGCCCATTAGTTTTGAACTCATCAAACAGATGGATATCTACAAATACGATCCCTGGGATCTTCCAAGTAAGTTTTTCTAGTTTGATTTTTCTTTTCTTTTCATACTTTCTTATGCTTTTTAAGACAGTTCTTTACTAGCATAGGCTCTCTTTTGACTAGGGTTTGGGAGATCTAGTACAGTCTGAAGCAACTAGCTCCATATTCATAAAAATTTCATGGGTTTGTTCCTTTAATTTGAATGGTAAAAGAGTTAAGAATACAGCTGCCACTATTTCATAATTCTAGGCCATGCATGTTGAAAGAAATCCTTGCATATTTTTATAATCGACTTGTAAACAGTCCATTTTAGGCTTCGAGAGGAGTTGATTAAGAGTTCCATTTTAAGAGGGCTTCATAAGAAGAGGTTACTCTGTTGGATGATGAACGGGAATACATGGGGTTTGTCTTATTTGGCTTTAAATTATTTGTCGGTTTTTCCCAAACAATATTGGTGATTAACAGATCAGAACTATGCGGATATATACCAATTAGATCCTCTTTTATGAGATTTAGAAAGAGAAGATTACAATTTTGGATCTTGCAATTGGACTCATTTTGTGGTCAATCCTCTATATTATGTTCAGTTCCTTGTATACCGATGAGAAATCATGTCTCATATGAAACTTTTGTAAATATGCAGCGAATAGTAGCGTTACAGACAAGGAGTGGTATTTCTTTTGCAAAAGAGGGAGAAAGTATAGGAATAGCATACGACCCAATAGAGTTACGGGGTCCGGATTTTGGAAAGCAACAGGCATAGACAAGCCGATATATTCTGTTGAAGGACGAGGACATGACTGCGTTGGACTCAAGAAATCATTAGTATACTACCGTGGAAGTTCAGGAAAAGGCACTAAAACTGATTGGATGATGCATGAGTTTCGTCTCCCTGCAGACCAGAAAAATACTACTCCTCACAATGCCACGACTGCTGATGAAGAAGTTGTAAGCAAAAACAATTCAAAATACATACACGCATTGTGTCTAACCAAAACTTTTATTATATTGGTTATTGACGTGTTTTCTTTTGTGGGATTGCAGGAAATATGGACGCTTTGTCGGATTTTTAAGCAAAATGTGTCACATAGAAAGTCTACATCAGATTGGAGAGAAGCATCTGCAAAAAGCAAGCCAACAAAATCAAGGCCTAAAACAGGCAATATGGATTCAGAAAATTGGGAAGGTTACATAAGTTTTGGAGCTCCGGAGGCTCTTGATGACGAGAAGAAGCTTCTTGTTGGTCACAATGTGAATGAAAGAAACCAGTTCCATGTGGTGTCAGAGCCAGAGTCATGCTTAAGTGTTTTGAGTGAGGAAGCTAGGGAGTTCTTTACAAATAGGAATTGGGATGAGATCTTATCAGCCATGGACTATGATTTTGATCCATATCATTTTTAATTAACCATGCAAGTATGCATTAATTTGCATGAATTCACCATCTAAAGTCTGCAAGTAATTTAATTTATGTTTTAAAATTGAAGTTGATGCTTGTTGCTTCGCTATGCGCCCACAACCCTTATTCATGGTGGTTTGAGTGCTCTTTCATGTTAGGTCAGAAAGGCCGGATGATGAAGAAGAAAGGCAGTGAAGATGACTCTAATCTATGCAAAAATATATCATAGAATTTTATTATGTTCAAAATACAATAAATAATTGACTTCTCTCTGAAAGAATACTAATATCTTCTTAATTTAATAAAACTGACCAGCTATGAAAAATAACAAGACATATCATCTACAAGTGGCCCATAATAGTTTGACACGTAGCAGTCTAACTAGTTAACATTTATAATCACACACTCCATCTTATTATTAAATCAATCATAATTGGATTGAGTAATTTTTTTTTATTTCTTACCTCAACACAACATGAACCCAAAATGATAAATTTCATCATCAACCATATAATGAAGTATATGCTTTGTACATTACATTTTGATGAGAAAACAATTGACTTCATATTCAAGTAAAATTCCTTTTCAAATTCTATACTGTATCATGTCCCTTTTGTTCTTCCAAAGATCTCTACCTATGCTTTGATGCTGCTTGTTGTGCCAACAGAAACTATCATACCACGTATGCTAGGAAAAAATTCTCATCCCACTTAAAACAAAAACTTTAATATATATATATATGTATTAATAGCATGACAAAAAGATAAAAACAATCTAGGCATAAAGACGCACAAAGTTTTAATATGGTTTAGTCAATTATATGGATCATTTATTATATAATAGAGAATATTAAGTGAACAGACATTAGATACAATTAATGACCTCTCAAATCTTCTATATTTCCTTGTATTACACTTTGAATGAATCATAAGTTATTGTTTGATATTTGTTTTTCCATTTTCTTTACATCCTTGATTGTTATGCATAGTCTTCACAAATCAATTTCCATTTCATAATTTTTTTTCTCATTAATTTAAAATATTTATAAAAATATCCATAGTAATTTTATAAAAAAATATAAATTACAAAATAGGAATATAATATACAATATTCTTTCACACAAACACCAAGTTTGATCAAGAGCCAAATAACATTGACCAAATATCAAGGATAAATGGAAAATGACTCAAAATGTCTATCAGAAAAACATACCACCTCTGAGCAATGACCATGGATTATGCTTAGTATTTATTTAATTATGTCGCTATCTCAACACCTACAATAAGTGCGCCTTTCAACTTCTTCTAGATTCTTGCACTACTATTCTGAATTTACATTGTCAAACTTGATAGACGGTCAACTATGTAGCACATGTATGATCAGATGCCTTTTGAATGGTCCCCCTTAAGTAATTGGAGATTATATATATATACCTTAGGGCACATGGAGACCTTAGTTTTCTCGGATTGGATGCAAAAGAAAGGAGTAATAGGAAAATTAATGAATCATACTTGGACTTGGCGTGGATGGTAGAGTTCTTAGACGAAGGTCATAGTTGGGCTGTAGGGTTGATTTGTTTGGTTGTTCATTTTATATTTTATAGAACAAAAAGCATAACTTATTTTAATAAAGAAAAGTAAATTACACTAAGTTGTATTACTTTGGGATTGGGATTTGGAGGTCAATTAATGACAAGTACGAAGTCTTGAAGCTTATCTTACATTCTTTTGATCTAAAACATTTTATATTATTTTAATATTAAAATTATATAATCTTTAAAAAAAGTTATATAAATAAACATTTTTATTTAGTTAATTAAGGTCATAGTTTTTTTTTTTTTTGTTTCATTTCAAAATATATTTCTTTATTTAAAATTGAAAGTTTCAATATGAGAAAACACCTCTTCTAATCTCCATTAACATAACAATCAATATCCGATAGAAGATTAATATATCAAATTCGATCATTTTCTAGCTAAAACACACCCAATTCATTAATCCTTTATAAATATGCTCAAATATAAAAACTTAAAAATCAAAATAAAATGTATTTAAATAAATTAAAAGTGCATTTGAGAGTATTTATTCCATTCAAAGTGATTTTAGTAGAGGTATTTTCTCAAGAAATGTTTTTAGAAGAATCATCTATCTAATGTTTCTCCAGCAAACATTATAATTGATTTTTTAATACTATAAGTGATTTTTCAAAATTTTAACCTAAATTTTATCAAATGCCCAATATTTTTTCAAAAACATTTTTTGATTAAAAACGTTTTCTATAATTACTATGAAACAAGCTCTAAATCAATAAGAAAATACTCCAAAAATTGGTGTTAATGTTACTAATAAAAGATGAAAATGGACATAAAATATGTTTAAATACTAAATCCAATCCCCGTCAAGATACAATTACCCCTTTCATCTTTACTTATTAGTACCAAATTACATCTAGTTGATACAATTAATTCCAAGGCAAGGTGAGTAGTTTCCGAATAGCAAGTACTAATTAATTAGCACATGTTCTCCACATCCTATCATCTTATATTATTTTAGTAATACCTCAAGGGAGTTTAATCAAACATGGTCATATAAGTGACTTGGTAAAGTTTGACTCAAAATTCGAAGTTAGAATCTGGAGCTAACATTCTAACCCCTTTTAAGAAAAATATTCTTAGAAATAATGTTGTAATTAAAGATTGTCCACAAAATCAAGAGAGAACATAATGTCAAATGAAATCTTATGAGTCATTTTGTTTTAGTACCTTGAATATAAATAAATTATATTATTTTCTTAATTTAAAAAAATATAATTTTATACCATTTTTCCCAAAATTTTCATAATTTTGCCATCTGAATTTGATGTCCTATTCTAATTAGCATTGAATGGATTGGGAAGAAGTCCACCACACAATGACCTCTGCTTTGCTTTCATCTATCTTCAATGAATTTTATTTAAGGTCAGATAAGCCAAAGAAGACTCATTCTAAGGTTTGGCCTACATTAACTGAGAGTCAAAGTTACGACTTGACCAGCATATCATATCTCGAATATCCTTCCCACTATAAGAAGGTTTTCCCAAGTTCAAAGGATGAGAGAGCTAGAGAACCAAAGAGGTGAAACATGGATGCTACTCTGGATGATGAACAAGTTGTGCTTCCAGGGTTTCGGTTTCATCCCACAGATGAAGAACTCGTTTCATTTTATCTTCGGAGAAAGATAGAGAAAAAGCCCATTAGTTTTGAACTCATCAAACAGATGGATATCTACAAATACGATCCCTGGGATCTTCCAAGTAAGTTTTTCTAGTTTGATTTTTCTTTTCTTTTCATACTTTCTTATGCTTTTTAAGACAGTTCTTTACTAGCATAGGCTCTCTTTTGACTTAGAGTTTGGGAGATCTAGTAGAGTCTGAAGCAACTAGCTCCATATTCATAAAAATTTCATGGGTTTGTTCCTTTAATTTGAGTGGTAAAACAGTTAAGAATACAGCTGCCACTATTTCATAATTCTAGGCCATGCATGTTGAAAGAAATCCTTGCATATTTTTATAATCTACTGGCAAAACAGTCCATTTTAGGCTTCGAGAGGAGTTGATTAAGAGTTCCATTTTAAGAGGGCTTC
The DNA here is from genome assembly GCA_030254885.1 of Vitis rotundifolia. Taxonomy (NCBI): domain Eukaryota; kingdom Viridiplantae; phylum Streptophyta; class Magnoliopsida; order Vitales; family Vitaceae; genus Vitis; species Vitis rotundifolia. The sequence continues at coordinate 18,056,925 of CM058169.1, forward strand.
ATAAGAAGAGGTTACTCTGTTGTATGATGAACGGGAATACATGGGGATTGTCTTATTTGGCTTTAAATTATTTGTCGGTTTTTCCCAAACAATATTGGTGATTAACAGATCAGAACTATGCGGATATATACCAATTAGATCCTCTTTTATGAGATCTAGAAAGAGAAAATTACAATTTTGGATCTTGCAATTGGACTCATTTTGTGGTCAATCGTCTATTTTATGTTCAGTTCCTTGTATACCGATGAGAAATCATGTCTCATATGAAACTTTTGTAAATATGCAGCGAATAGTAGTGTTACAGACAAGGAGTGGTATTTCTTTTGCAAAAGAGGGAGAAAGTACAGGAATAGCATACGACCCAATAGAGTTACGGGGTCCGGATTTTGGAAAGCAACAGGCATAGACAAGCCGATATATTCTGCTGAAGGACGAGGACATGGCTGCGTTGGACTCAAGAAATCATTAGTATACTACCGTGGAAGTGCAGGAAAAGGCACCAAAACTGATTGGATGATGCACGAGTTTCGTCTCCCTGCAGACCAGAAAAATACTACTCCTCACAATGCCACAACTGCTGATGAAGAAGTTGTAAGAAAAAACAATTCAAAATACATACATACATTATGTCTAACCAAATCTTTTATTATATTGGTTATTGACGTGTTTTCTTTTGTGGGATTGCAGGAAATATGGACGCTTTGTCGGATTTTTAAGCGAAATGTGTCATACAGAAAGTCGACACCAGATTGGAGAGAAACATCTGCAAAACGCAAGCAAACAAATTCAAGGCCTAAAACAGGCAATATGGATTCAGAAAATTGGGAAGGTTACATAAGTTTTGGAGCTCCGGAGGCTCTTGATGACGAGAAGAAGCTTTTTGTTGGTCACAATATGAATGAAAGAAACCAGTTCCATGTGGTTTCAGAGCCAGAGTCATGCTCAAGTGTTTTGAGTGAGGAAGCTAGGGAGCTCTTTACAAAAAGGAATTGGGATGAGATCTTATCAGCCATGGACTATGCTTTTGATCCTTATTATTTTTAAACAGCTAGCTAGTATGAATTTGGTTGAATTCACCATCCAAAATCTGCAACTTTTATGTTTGAAAATAGAATTTGTTGCTTGTTGCTTAGCTATGTTAGGAGCTCGCCACCCTTGTTCATGGCGGTTTGAGTGCTCTTTCATGTTAGGTCAAAAAGGATGATGAAGAAGAAAGGCAGTGAAGATGACTCTAATCTATGCCGAACTATATTATAGATTTTTATTATGTTCAAAATACAAGAAATAATTAACTTCTCTCTAAAAGAATACCAATATTCTTCTTTTACCTACCATTTCCTTTTCCAATTTAATAAGGCTGACCAGCTATGAAAAATAACAGGACCCATCATCTACAAGTGGTCCATAATAGTTTGATGACGTGTAGCATTCTAAGTAGTTAACATTTATAATCAAACACACCATCTTATTTTCTCTTACTATTATAAAATTAAATAAAAACTCCATATATTATGGTTAAAAAATTAAAAATAAAATATTCATTTGACCCTATAAATTTTATGACTTTCTCGATATTTATAATTTCTCAATATTCATTTGATCCTTTAATTATGGATGCATTTTGCTTTAGCTAGACTTTATGTATGGTTCATTGCCTTATGTTTTATGTTATGGTTTAGAATTCTTCACATGGACCACTAGATTATTGTTAACATGGGTCATTCGATTATTATTGGATGATTAGATTGTTATTGATTGGACTATGAAATGTGCTATGTTGGATTACTTTATGGGATTATTTTTCATCCACATGGTAATAATTTTCATAAGTATTATTATTTTAGTGTGGTTTTTTTTTTTAATTGTAGTGTATTTTTAAAATAATCATAACATATAAAATAATTCTAAAATTACGACATTTTCAAATTTCGAGTAGAACTCATTTGAACACGTTTTTTTTTTAAAAAGACGAGTTCAGTATAAAAAGTGAATTCATCTTTTGAAAAAATGAGTTTAGTATAAAAATAAAAGAAGTGTTGAAGAATATTATATTTTTGTATTTATTTTTTAAATAACTGTATTTTAATAATATTTTTTAAAAAGAACATTTTTATATATAAAAAATAAATCATTTTTAAGTGTGTAGAATCTAGGATCCAAACTTCAAGAATTTTTAAGAACTTTTAGGAAAAATTAAAAATTTTATCTTAAGAATGTTTGATTGAGACATGAGCAAAATATGAGTGATAGGTAAACTCCATTCTACTACATTTTTCGACATTGTGTTCATGTATTTTTATAAATAACAAAAGCAAATTACCAATTCATACCTATACAAAATCACTAAACAATGGTCAATTCTATTACATATTATAGTGCTCAAATTAGCTAATTTGTAGAACATGACACCATAAGTCCCCCCTGCAATACCTTTCTTTTGTTATAAAGATCCAAAATCATAGGGTATGGAGCACTCAACATCATGAGTGTACATAATTTTAATCAATCAAGCAATGAAGTTACTACTATATTAAAAGGCTCATATGTATACATACAGTTCCTCACTTTCTATCTTACTTTTGTTACGATGTTGGGTAAACACACGAAATAATTCATTTGATAAATACGAATATTAAGTTTTGAATACAAGGTCATATAAGTTCTTAGTTCAACAGTCTTTGCTTCTTTATGAGGACTTTGACCTTCTCCCTCCTTCGTTTTTTGTCTCCGGTCTTCCTGCTATGGTGGTCTTTGGTCAAAGTCTTGCTGATAGAGACTCATAAGTTTGAACCACACTGTTTGCACTTCTGTTGAACGAAAGCAACCCATTAAATACATTTGAAATTCAACAAAGTAGACTTAATAAAATTGGATTTTATTTTTCTGAATTGCATTTTAAAAATAAAAATAATTATAATATTTTTAGAAGTTTTAATTAAATAAAAATCTATTTCTTTCATCACTTTTGAGGAAAAACATGGGTCTTCCTAATTTTTCAAAATGTTAATAAATCTTTTAAAATTTTATTTTTGTGAATTGCATTTTAGAAATATTTTTTGTTACGAATAAATATAATTTTAATACTTTTAAAAGTGTGAATTAAAATAAAAATCTGTTTCTTACATTATTTATTAGGAAAAGCCTAGTCTTCTAATTTTTTTCAAAATGTTGATAAATTATATTAAAAAAATATAAGCTTATTTTTAAAATTATATTTAAATTCCTTTACAAGTGGTGTAGACGTCACCTTCAAATATTGCTTTTAATAGTTGAGAAGCTTTCCCAAAGAGAATGTTTGGGGCTCGAGGAAGACTAACGAAGGGGAGAAAAAAAAACAATAGACTAAAATATAGGAAGAATGAGTAAAGTTTAGAACTGCCTCTTTAAAAAAAGCCAGCCCCATACAAATAAAAAAATAAAATAAATAATAATAATAATAATAATAATAATTTATGTCCCTATGGTTGGAAGCATAGTGGAGCCTATACATAATTAATCCTATTTTTTTCCTTCAAAAAAGAAAAAGAAAGGAGAAAAAATAAATAAATAAATAAAAAATGAAGAATCAGTCTTTATCTTTCCTTATCATATCAGTTTATTAAATTCATCTCATTAAATTTCAATACGTTGATTTGATCCCTATTTCCATCCCTTTAGTCAGTGGTCCACTTGTCTTTGTCATCATGTCCTTCAAATTCAAACTGTGTTAACGATTTTCCATCCTCCTCCAGAATATGTATTTGTAGTCTAGCCATATTTCTAACACATCTCTTACACCAAAACTTGAAGATAAGACGACAAAAGTTGTGACCTTGTAGCGGTTAAAAAAGAAAAATGAAGTTGGAAATGGTCAACCTGTGCGTGCTTCTTGACATTGAATATTCCAACATGAAGGTTCTCCTTCTGTTGATTGAGATTGTTCAGGACCTCATACTTCATATTTTAATTGGCTTTAGGTGGAACTTTGACGTTCATTTAACATTCTCTTTGAGCTTTTGTTTGGTATGCCCAAATGACCCACCTACTTTTGAGACATAATTTCAAGTATGGAACAATGCATAAGGGAGTGGTGAAGTTAAAAGAGGTTGATGACAAGCAAAAGAAAACTTAAATATGTTACTTAATTGACCATTTTTAGGAGAGCTTTGAAGCTTTGAAAACCATTCACTAAGGGTAAGATTGATGCATGCTTTGTGGAAGAACTTTCAAAAGTTTAATTTTCTTTCATGTAATAATTAAATGGTTTGGATGAGAAAATGATTTCCATGGTCAATCCACGAGGCTAAGAAGCTTGAATGTATATTTTAATTTTAAAGATAATTAGAACTAAGTTTCGAGTAGAACACGACATTATGACCAAAACATTTGAATAAAATTAACGTAAGTGAACGAGAAATTAGAGCAATAAATCAGATCAAGAAAAAAAGAGAAGAAATTAATGACGCTATCTTAACAAAGTTAGAACTTCATATTAATAATAATTATACTATGCATCTACTAAAATATAGTTTGAATCAGCTTCTAAGATCGAAGTAATAACTATAATTACAATCACACACCAGGGTAGTAAGGTGTTGTTTGAATCCTAATCCTTCTAGGGTATAACCAAACTCAATTTAAAAGGTATCAAAAACCAATGGACAAACCTAAATGGGTCGGTCCATCAGCTTCACAACAACAAAGTTCATGCAATATTTGATGTTGAATAACAATCATGACTTACTTTTCGAAAGTTCGTGACTAATGAGGGGTACAATAATTTATATATAATTCCTTTTTTCTAAGGAGATATAATTAAGCAAAGTTTGGTTATGGGTAGCGTGTTTATTACTTGTTTGCGTAGGAGTCAAAGTGAGAATTACTTTCTATTTCTAAGGTTATAAAAGTAAATTAACTTTCTTTACATTTTAAAGGATGGACATGCCCAACAAAGATAAATGATCCAAAAATTCTGAACATGAAAGATGCAAACATGATAAGTCTAAATCATGACTTTAGATGCTGCTTAATATACATATAAATTTTTTTTTTCCTTTTCAACACCTAATACATGGGACCTTTCAGCTTGTTCTAGATTCTGGCTCTCCAATTCTAAATTCAAAGTGTCAAACTTGTTAAAATATCAAGTCTGCAGCACATATATTCACATGCCTCCTGAAACTCGGCTCCATTAGGTAATTGGATATTAATTTATACTATTTTACGGCACATCATGACCTTTGTCTTCCAGCCAATAGTCAAATAACAACTCCTTCTCGAAGGCTTTTGATCTTCATTAGTTGAAATGCAAAAAAGTAATATGAAAATAAATCAACTTGGACTTGGTGTGGATGGTAAAGATCGTATTGGAAGGGTTGCTTAGTATTTATAGAATAAGAGGCATCACTTATTCTAGAAAAAGAAAATAAATTGTAATAAGTTGTAATATTATTTTGAGAATTGGAGTTTGGAGGTCAATTGGACAGTGGGCAAGGACCATAATATAAGTCGGAAATTGTATGTTATTTTACTATTAAAATTACATAACATTTTTAAACAAAATAGATAGTATCAATTATGTTTCCTTTAATTCATTTTAGCTATTAAAAAAAAAAAAAAAAACACTTTACACTCTTTTTTCATCCTAAAAAATATTTGGAGGAAAATTATTATGACAGCAATTCTCAAAATTACAAATAATAAAAGCGAAATTAATTAGATTTACAATCCATGAGAGCAAATAAAAAATATAAAATAAATAAATAAATAAATAAAAGTAGGAATTTGTTGGTAATTTGTCCTTTCAAGATCTTATGTTCTTGCATCGATGAAAACATATAGACTTCTTGTTGACTAGAAACCCTTAACCGTTTGAAATTTTAACATAGTATTTTCTCATTTCATCTTCCAGTAAAGAATATAAAATAAATATTTTAGATAGATAATTATAACACCAAAAGACATGTCCCCACAACTGTAGATGGGTAATTACAACACCAAAAGGTGTGTTCGCATTTTTTAGAAAAATTAATATTTTAGTGGGTTTTAATTTTAAAGTTAAATGGACTATAAAACTTAAAACATTTATTTTATTTTATTTGAAATAAAAAATCGTTTCCAACATATCATAGTAAATTCTTTCATTCCCTAAATAATGTCGTTTTAAATGACACACAACCAATTTATTAGTCTTTGTAAATATGCTTAAATGTAAAAAACCTAACACCTAAATTAAAATATACTCAACATACAAAGTCAATACATATGGAATACTGAAAAGGGTTAGTCTTAATATTACTAAAAGTAAAAACCGAAACAAAATGTAATGCTAAATCAACAAGAAAATGATATCAAAGATTTGGTCTAAGTATTACATAACTTTGCCATGATGATACACCTCCAGTTCCATGTTTCTAAGCCATATATTCAATCTGTAATACATAACTTTGCCATGATGATACACCTAGTGCTTAAAGAAAAGCCATATCACATCTAGTTGATACAATTAGCCCCTTTCATTCTTATTTTTGACTCTTTTGTTTTTCCTTTTTTGGGCAATAATGTTATGTAAGTGCTATTTATACTTTCCTCTGATGATAAGTATTAATTAATTTGCTGACATTCTCCACACATCTTTATCATCTTATATTATTTTAGTTATACCTCCATAGAGTTAATCAAACATGTTGATATATTTTAGTGACTTGGTCAAGTTTGACTCACAATTCTAAGTTAGAATCTTTTGAGTTACCATTATACCCTTATAAAAATAAGTATTCTTATAGATATTGTTGTCATTTAACTTCTCCACAAAATGAGGAGACCAAATAATGCCAAATCTTATGAATCATTTTGTTTGAGTACTTGAATGTAAATAAATGATATTTTTTTAAAAATAATATTCAATCAATTGGAGGATTGGATTGAAAATTTGCATCATCAATTTCGCCAAAATTAATTTTGACAACTTTGCCACCTGAATTTGATGTCAAGCTATAATTGGCGTTGAATGGATGAGGGAGGAAAGTCTCCCATAGGAAGTCCTCTCCTTTAGTTTCTTCTATGTTCAATAATTTTGATGTAAGGTGAGATAAGCCGAAGAAGACTTATTCTATTACGTTTGGCCTTCAGTAGCTGAGAGTCAATCCTCATGACTTGATCAGCACATCATCTCTCAGATACAAAAAGAAAAGAAGTTCTCCCAACTCCAAAGCCTAAGAGAGCTAGAGAAACGCAGAGGCGCAACAGGTGATCATGAGTAGTATGGATACTGTCAAGGATGATGATCTTCCCGGATTTCGGTTTCATCCCACAGATGAAGAACTTGTTTCCTTTTATCTTCGTCGGAAGATCGAGAAGCGGCTAATCAGTCTTGAATTCATCAAGCAGATTGACATCTACAAATATGACCCCTGGGATCTTGCAAGTATGCAATATTCTTCAGTTTGGTTTTTTATCTTTATTTTCTGCTGCAAATTTTTGCTTGCTTAGGTTTTCTTCTGTTCGGGTCCAAACTGGCTTTTTATATTGATTGGAAAAAAAGTAGAGTTTATTGATTCTAGGGCATGTATGTTGTAGAAATGAATGGAATATATAGTTTCAATTAAAGGTTTCCTAAGTAGAGGTTGTTCCATCTCATAAACTTTTGTTGGATGAGTTTTTTGCCCTTATAGAACACCACTGAATTTCCCTATTGCTCATGAGAACATGCATGCCCTTAGTTATGGATTGGATTTCAAACCTATTTTCTTGCAAACAATACAAAGAAACTATAGAGCCCCTTGGGGAAAAATTCTGAGAGGGTTAGAAGGTCTTCTTAATGTTTGAAACCTATTCTTTACGGAAATTAGGTTTTGACAAACTTTTGAAATTCACTTTTAAAAATCTCGAGAATCACCTAATTGAAGCGATTTCAATATGATCATTTGGTTAATGATTCTTCCAATTTGTTTATTTATTTTAAATCATATAACATATTACCAAAAACACTATCAAGATTATTTTTAAATATAGACCCAAATATTAAGTGATTTTTTTCCGAAAGTTTTTCTAATGAAAGTCTTACTATCAAAAGAGCTACAATTTGAAAGCACTTTTACTGAAATTACTCCCAAATATAGTTGCTATTGGTCTTTCTTTTTCTTTTCTTTCTTTGAAAGATTTAGAAAGAGCAAAAGAAACCGTTATCCTTTATATGTATCTAACATCAAAAGATTTTGGATTTGGCGCCCTACCTTCTTTTACCTCTTCCTAACTTTAAAAGAGAATATGATGCTGGTGAGGGTTGTGGAAGAGGTAGTAGACCAACTTTTGTTTAGTGTAGCTCTCCATTTCGTGTTCAACTTCATTGTCTGTGAGAAATCATCTCTCTAGTAGCCTCAAATAGATCTTTTGTAAATTTGCAGAAAACTGTGTCTCTGTCTATTAGACTCATCCATATTTTGGAAATATGCAGAAAATAACAATACTGCTACAGACAACGAGTGGTACTTCTTTTGCAAAAGAGGGAGAAAGTATAGGAATAGCGTAAGACCGAATAGAGTCACGGGGTCTGGATTTTGGAAGGCAACAGGCATAGACAAGCCAATATATTCAGCTGAAGGACAAGGCCATGGCTGCATTGGACTCAAGAAATCACTAGTATACTACCGCGGAAGTGCAGGAAGAGGAACCAAAACTGAATGGATGATGCATGAATTTCGCCTCCCAGCAGACCAAAAAAATGCCCAGGCTGCTGATGAAGAAGTTGTAAGAAAGAGCAATTCGAAATATATATAGGACACTGAATCTTCTACTATATTGCTTATTTACTTGTTTTCCTTTGTGGGATTGCAGGAAATATGGACACTATGTAGAATTTTTAAGAGAAACATGTCAAGTAGGAGTGCGAGACCGGGTTGGAGAGATGCATCTGCAAAACGCAATCCAACGAATACCAGACCTAAAACATGCCATGTGGATTCAGAAAACCAGGAAGGTTACACTGGTTTTGGAGCTCCGGTGGGTGCTCATAATGAGAAGAAGCCTGTTCATGGTCACAATGTAGAAGAAAGGAATCAGTTGCATGTAGGTTCAGAGCCAGAGTCATGCTCAAGTGTTTTGGGTAATGAGGCTAGGGAATTCTTCACACATGGAAACTGGGATGAGATAGTATCAGCCATGGAGCATGCTTTCAATCCAAATCATCAGTAAAGAAAACTATGCAGTTATGCATTTAGTTGAATTTGGTATCAAGATATACAACTTGTATGTTTCAAAGTAGGGGCCAACGCAGGCGTGTTGCTGCGCTATGTTGGTTCTCACCCTTACTCATTTAGGTCTTTTTCCCTTTTGGATGGAGCACCTACTGATATTCGAAGACCTAAAACCCTAAATATTCTTCCGATGTATTTAGTCCAATGGAATTCATAAAAGAAGCCCTATCAAATAGGAAGTTTTCTTTACACTTTATTTTGACTGTTTATACAACAACATTAAATGATGTTTTCCCTTCATCTTCAAATATTAGTTCAAATATGTCTTAGTCTTTAATACAAATTATTTTCCTTGGTTAACAATAATTGTAATTTTACCATATCCGCAAGTTCTTTAATTTTCTTTCCTCTCATAGAAGAAATAAGATAATTAGATGATATACTATATTTATATTTGTTGAATTGCTTAAAATAGATAGGAGAGGAAAAATGAGGAAGAAAGTAAAAAAAATCATCTACGTATATCTATATTTCCTGTCATTTTTAGTTGGGAATTTTTTATTTATTTATTCTTTCTGCTTAATTAGAGTCATTTCCCTTCAAAATCAGTTTCCAAAGACTCCAATTATAATTCTTCTTCTTTTATGAATATTTTATATATATATATTCTGATTTTTTTATTCATTTTTTTATTTGTACTTTTTCAATTTTTTTTATTCATTTAAATTAGAATTTGAAAGGAAATTATTCACAAAAAGTAATTGGGAGGGTATTTATTAACATTTGAAAGCAAACATATTTATATTTGTTAGAAGGGTATTTCAACAATTCTTTAAAAAAAAAAAAAAAATTATTCTTTTGCTTTGAGGATTTCCAAGAAAATTAATATTTATTTATTCAAAAAACATTTAATATATGTTTATTGGAAGAGAATAATTCTTTGCTAAATAATATTTAACAAAAAGGATTTTTTTTTTTTTGAAGAAAAAAGATGATAAACATATTCTACTTTTATAAATATGCATAATTACAATACCTACCACAAACTTCTGTTTGACTGAGATTTTCATAAGAAAATAAATAGCCAATTCTATGAAATATTGTGGTCAAATTAACTTAAGCTTTATAACCCGTGAAACCAAGTCCCACTTTCTTATGTCGGGGAGCACTCATGAAGGTTGAAGACTTTGATCTCCCCTTTTGTAATCATGTTAGGTGTTGAAAACACAAAATATCGTATGCCCATTTATTCAAATCTGTCACTATTGCTTGCATCATGAAAGCAAAACTGATTGAGAATATTGAGTCATGGAGTCTTGAGTGAGGACTTTGAACTTTCCTCTCTTTCCTTTTTCGCCATTCCAATCTTCTTTTTATGGAGGAGTAGCCATTCCAATCTTCTTGGTGTTGTGGTCCTTGGTCCAAGTCTTGCTGATGGAGACTCCACGTATATATTACACCACATATTTTTATTTATTTTTATATATGGAATGATTTTTTTGGTTTATTTGCGTATATTATTTGAGTATGCTAAATTTATGGAATACACATCATTGGATAAATAACCTCAATATATTTTTTTTATTTAAAAAAGCTTATTTACGATGGGTTTTTTTTTTTTTTTTTTTTTTTTGGGATTTAATTTTCTATTGATTTATTATTTTTTATGAAGTACCCTTCATAAAGTTATGGTTCAACTGAAGGAAACTTTCATCATAATTCTGAACCATGTGATTTGCATGGGTTGAATGAAAGCAACCCCATTCAAATACATTTGAAATTTGTACATAAAACAAAAAAGGCTTAATCATCTTTTTCCACATCTAGGTGGAGCGTCCAAATCGTATTTTACTAGTTCAGAATTTGAGAGTAAAAAAGGGCTACATGGAAGATGGTCAAACAAAAAAGAAAAAGAAATAAACACATAATAATTCAACCTTTAATTGCAAGAAATATGGATAGTTTAGAGATCTAATTCCATTTATGTATTTATTTATTCATAAATATAATTTTATTTTAAATACAAGAGATTAATAGTCTCTTTGCCTAGTCTCTTTGTAAATTAGGCAAAGAGATACGAAGAATTACAACAAAAACATAGAGAACATGACACAATAGAATTTGTGATCTCAATTAACCATAAAAAATTGGAGTTGGATGGATGTAGTCAACTTGTGCGTGCTTAATTGCTTATGTTAAATATTTCAACATTAGAATTTTTCTTGATGGATGTAGTCAACTTGTGTGTGCTTCATTGCTTATGTTAAATATTTCAACATTAGAATTTTTCTTATGTGGATGGAGATTGTGTCAAACTGCGTGCGAATTTACATTGAGGATTTATTTTAACATTGAATTATTCTTCCGTAGAACTTCTATCAGGAGAATGATTTGCTCTTATTTAGAACTTGTGTTATTTTAATGGCCTCTTACATACAAGTGTGTGATGGTAGGACCAGCATGTATAAGAATTACCAAATGAAAAATGTGGTGTATTTTGTCTAGTTGATAATTTAATTCTATTTCTTTTTTATTAGACATTACTTACTTCCTTGAGTCTTATCGATCTCTATTTAACTTTAGACCTTTTCATAGTTGACTTCAACTATTTTAGAATTGCCAAATTTCAGTTAAGTATGCATATAGGGATTGGTAAAGATTTTGAAATAACTACCACGCGATTTGAGTTGAAAACAACATGAAAATAGAGCTTGGAAAATCACAAAATTGGACAGTGCCATTGAGCGTTGAAACATTCCAAGGAAACAACATGAAAATAGAGCTTGGAAAATCACAAAATTGGACAGTGCCATCGAGCATTGAAACATTCCAAGGGGCATTCAAACGCCCATCTAATCTTTTTGTTTCCTAATTCAATTCTAGTTCAAAAAACCTCCCTTTAGAAATGTTTTAAAACTTGGAAACTCCCTATATTTCCATGTTAGGTTTTTCAAGTAGAAATAGACATGTTTATTGGAAAGTAATAGGACTTTCATAAACCCTAAAACAACATAACTATTCACAAAAAGTTTGAATCTTGATCTCTCAAATCTTCCAAAAATTATAATGAAAGTACATTTGGCTTCAGTAAAGGTTATAGATCTCACAATGAAATTTGATAAAGTTTGTGAGCGATCCACTAATAAACATAAGAGAGTGTTGTGTCAAGAACACAGAAAAAAATATGTGTTAATGGTATAAGACCCTATGAAGTAGGAACATTTAATAAAATAATAAAACTGTATATCATTTTTCTCACAGTTATTGGATTATTTAATAATCAAGAGACCATCCATGTTTTTTACATTTAAGGTTACTAAATGATTTTTCCACATTGTGTCCTATGCATCGTTTACGATCGAATTATTTACTTTTTGCTTGAGATTGTTTACTCTCATGGAATAACTAATGTAAAATGAAAAAAACTAGACATTGGTAATAAAGTATTAATTTGGGATTAATACAAGGACTACCTATTCACACCCACCTCCCTCTAGGTAGTTTTATATATATATATATTAAAAAAAAAAAAAAAAACTACAAAAATTTCTTTCAAGTCGTATCTGAGAAGGTTGACTTCTCTATAATCATATTTTTATGATCCTTGAGTCTTTGTCAATGGAACTATGAGTAAGCACTTCAATTAAATGTTCATGATTTTTTTTATGAGAAAAGCTATCCTCATTGGAAATTTTGCGTGAAGTTCATGAAAATGCAAGTAAAACGTGTTTGGGTGGTTACCCCCAATCAAGAACGGTAGTCCTGTAGGAGAATTAAAATCAAAACAAGAATGAGACAAATTGGATAAGGAAAAAAGGGAGGCGAATGCCAAAACTCTTTTTTGTATTTTCAAAGGCATCAATCCTAATGAGTTTCACGAGATTGCAATTTGTAAATATGCTAAAAAAGGCTTGAGACATTCTTGCGGTACCACATGAGAGCACATTCCACTATGAAGTTGTCAAAATAAAAAAATGTTAACTACAAAGTTTGGAAGCAATAAGATGAAAGATGATGAAAGCTTCTCTAAGTTCTATATTATACTTCGTGATATTATTAATTCATTTTTCAATCTAGGAGAAAGAATCTATGAGTCTAAAGTGGCAACAAAATATTAAGATGTCTTCATAAAAGATTTAGACCTAAGGTGGCTACAATAGAGGAAAAACAAAATGTGGGCATGATGAAAACAGATGAACATATAGATTCTCTTGAGGTTTATGAGATTACCATACCATTACCTAAGACACCTAAAAGGATAGCTCTAAAGGCTTTCTCTAAAGAAAAAATTGAGTATGAAGATAAGAGTGAGCCAATTCTCCTTTAGCATAAAATTTTGAAGTTTATTAAAAAAAACATTCAAATATTTATGAAAATACAGAAGGAAGTGAACTTGAAATATGACTTAACAAAAGGAAATAATTTTTTCTTCAGGAGAAATAAAGAAGAAAGTTCATTTAAATCATCACAAGTTAGAATGTTACATTCTATGAAGTAAAGAGGCACTTTGCTCTAGACTACCCTACTCCCAACACGGATAAGAAGGTGATATAAGTGACTTGTAGTGATTCGAAGTTTGATGATAAAGAATCCATAGTTTCAACTAAGAATGGGGAAATTAATAATCTTGTTACTTTCATTATCTCATGATCCTACTTGCCTAAAGCTAAATAACAAATTCTACTTGAATATAGGGATAAGGAAGATAGGGAATTTGGAAAGCATATAATGTTTTGAACCACAAAAGCTATGAGACAATTAATAAAATCTTAAAGAAAAAGAATTCTCATGTTGAATCTATAAAGTCTAATAATTTATGATTAAAATAAAAAATTTAAAATGTTTTATTCTTAGAAAAAAGACATACATGATAGGATCAAGGAACTCAAGTTTCTTGAATTTCAACACCATGATGTGTGACTGTTAAAAATAATTCACTCACCTTAGAGTTAGATCAACTTAGAAAAAATATAGGAAGTCAAAATGAAATCATTCACCCTAGTTCTAAAATTTTAAGTGAAATGATTTTAAAATAGATGCTAATGCTACATAAGTACGCCTAAAACTCCCATGAAGATCTAAGGAAGGGTCCTCTTTTAGGGAATCTACCTCTAAACATGCCCTTTAGTGTGCAACTTGCAATAAAATCTGGGCATTTGACTAATAAATGTTTTAGTAGATTTTTTGAAAAATACCAATCTCATGTAAATAAACTAGTGAGTGAGTCTAAATCCCTTTAAAAATAAAAAATAAAAAATCATGTTTTTGGATATCAAGGAAAATAATAAGTCTCACACTAGGCCTAATAAATAATATAAGATGAATGGATGAATGGTCAGAAGTATTGTATTCATGATAATACATTACAACCTTTAAATATATACATGACCTTCCAAAAGACACATGAACTATCCAAGGTATAGTATATCACTCCTAAACATAAGAATTGGCCATTGATTGTGCTCGAGTTGGGGATGAGATTGGTTCCCTCCTAATATGCTCCCATAAAATGGTGCTTCCATCAGAAACACCAATCTTGGACCGAAAGAATGTAAAGCGAGAAACACCAATCTTGGATTGAAAGAATGTAAAGCAAGATCTAGGAAGTGGTTTGATAAGTATATCAACAATTTGATTGTGAGTAGACACGTGCAACCTAAAGGGAGCCTGTTACTACCTTTTCCTAAACAAAATGGTAGTCAAGAGCGATGTGCTTCATTTTTTAATGGAAGACAAGATTTGCACATAGATACATAACATCAATGTTTTCACAAAGTAGACACAACGGTTTAGGTAGGGGACTGCATAACTCAAGAAGAATACTGACCCAAGCTATTTTAGTCATTCTTAAGGCAAGCTTTAGCAGATGAGCGGACAACTATTGGCTGCTTTTTAGAGCACATTGGGTTATCATCTAGAGAGGGTACACATGCGGAAATGGAAGCGCAATCATACCGATTGCTACCTAATCAGCATTTGAGTAGGTAGTAAATGTAATGAGTGTGAACGACCGTATATAGTCTAAGGTGTGTTTGAGGTACTGCAATAGACATTTGGCAGCAGTCCAATGAGTTTGAGTTGGTGTATGCGTGTACTGGGCCAATTTGTTGATGACATAAGCCACATCAGGTTTGGAGATGGACAGGTATAGCAAGTTGCCGATGAGATTGCAATACTAAGAGGTATCAACTGCTGGAGATCCATAATTCTAAGTAAGTCGAGTAGTGCAACTGAGTGGGGTGATAGAGGATTTGATACCCTCCATATGAAATCTTTCAAGTAGCTCAAGAACATATTTTTGTTGAGATAGGAAAAATCCATTTGGTGAGGAAATGGCCTCCACAACCCAAGGAAAAAAATGAAGAAGCCCAAGGTCTTTGAATAGGTTGGAGAGGGGTTGTAATGACATGGCGAATAACTAATGAGTTCCCTATAATTAGTAAGTCATCCACATAGACTAAAAAATAAACAAGGATAGAGTTGTGAGAATGAATAAATAAAGAAGAATCAGAGCAAGAGGCCTGAAAGCCTAAGGACATAATAAAGGTCTTATGGATTTGCACAAATGGTAGACATGATGAGGCCAAGACTGATGCATAAGGACGAGGGGCAGAAAGACATGAAAACTTCTTCATGGGGATGTCCATGAAGGAATGCGTTGTTAGCATCTAGTTGATGTACTTGCCATCCACGAGAAAGAGAGTAAGAGCAATAGAAACCACAGTCTGAATGGTTGTAGGCTTGATCACAAGACCGAATATCTCCTGATAGTCAAGACCAAGGCGTTGGTGAAATCTCTTGGCCACGAGAAGACCCTTGTATCAGGTTATTCTGCCATTAGGATTACATTTGATCCAAAAGACCTACTTACGACCGATGATATTTTGTCAAGGTTCGCGAGGGACCAACTACCATGTATGATTTGAGATAAGAGCCTAAAGTTCTTCACTCATTGTCTCTCCTTTTAAGGTTTGGATTATACTGGTGGGTTCAGGACCTATACGGATGGGGTGCTTGGTGGTATTGAGGGCAAAGAATTTCTTAGATTTAAGAATGTTGTTTTTGGACTGAGTTTGCATGCGATGGTGGGGAGATGGGTTGAGGATAGAGGGAATGGCACTGTTGGGGAGTTCAGGGCGAAGATGGGCTTGGTAGGGCATCAGTGATGTGCGATGGATGAGGTAGGTCGACCACAAGGGGAAGGGAGGGTAGTTGCATGGAAACATGAGGAAGATAAGGTTGGATAAAGTGAGTCGAACTGGTAGAGGTGGCACTGCTAGAGATGGAACTTGTTATTACGCCATACGTAGTCCGTGGCAAGGTGAAATCAACCACAAGAGGAATGGCTTGCTATTGCATGGATGCACAATGGACTTGAGATATACATGAATGGAAGACTGTGCTGAGAGTGCAAGAATTGCAGGGATGGCGGGAGAGATTCATGGGATGAAGATGCAGAATGGATAAATTGATGCAGTAAGGGAGAATGAGGCAGATGGAGTGGCAGAACGGTAAACCGGGAAGTGGAATAAGGATCACAAGAATCCCAGGTAGTGGTTTGGAAAAGCTAGACAATGCATGGAAACAGTTTGGTGAGAGAAATTAAGAATTATTGGTGGAGGTTCCAAAATGGACCGGATTAGGTGGATTGGTGGAGGTTCCAAAATGGACCGGATTAGGTGGATTGGTGGAGGTTGGAAGATGGAAACATGTGATAAGGAGGAAGAAGCGAGGTCGACAGGTTATGGTGACAGAAAAGGAGAGTTGGTTGGAGGTGGTTGAGAGAAATTAGAAAGTAGGGGAAGTGGTGGAGAAAAATTTGGAGTCAAGAGTTGGGTGTTGAAAAATGTGGAGCGATTTATGGGAAGAATAGGTGGCAATAGCACGTGTAAAGGGGATGAGACATTGATCCAAGCGAAGTGAGGTGGACTGAATATGGATGTTCCCATTATGGGTGGAACAAATGATGTGGGTGGAGGGTGCTAAGATGGTATATCATTGGACACTAAGAAAGAAAGAGAAGTGGTGGCCGAAGAAGGGGAGATATTTTCCGAGGAAGAATGCGTGGAAGTAGGAAGGGAATAGGAAAGGGAGTTTGAGGCAAGAGGTGGTGAGTTGAAATACCAACGATGGAGAATGTGTGAGTTAATTTTGTCATGCTTGGTAAAAGTAGGTAGAGATGGAAATGAGGCCTCGTCAAATTGAACTCGTCTAAAAAAATAAAACTTGTGATATGTATAGGCTCAAAACAAATGTAAGAGTTATGAATATTGGAGTAGCCTAAGAATAGACAAGCTTCCAAATATTGTTCAAGTTTGTCAGAGGTATATGACCAGAGAAAGGGTAACACAAATACCCAAAGATTTTCAGTTTGGAATAGTTGGGCTTAGAGTTGAAAAAACATTCAAATGGGGATTTGTTCTCAAGAACAGGCGTTGGGAGTCTATTGATAAGACAAATGGAAGTTTTAAAGGCAAAGAGCCACAGGGATAAAGACAAGGAAGCTTGATGTAGGAGGGTGATTGGTTCAAAGCATTGTATTCATGGTATACATTACAACCTTTAAATATATCCATGATTTTCTTTAGACGCGTGAACTATACAAGGCAAATGTATGATACTCCTAAACATAAGAATTGACCGTTGATTGTGCTTGAGTTGTGGATGAGATTGGTTCTCTTCTAATAATCAAGAAAAAAAAAGTCTAACTAGCACCGTCCCTAAACCTGGATGCGTCATATTCATCCTATTTTTGATCAACCCATATGTCAAAAATTTTCCAGCAATCAAAATGAAAATAAACAAGCATCCTGACTTCTCCAAATTTATGCTAATAAAACAAAATTTACCAAAAGTACCAAAAAATAGAAAACACAAACACAAGCTGTAGATCTCAATGAATCAAAATTAATTCCATGCTCAAATCTAAATCCCTTTTAGCAATTCAACTCATTTAACCCCCATGCAATTCTCAACAATTTTAGAACTTCATCCACAAGAATTCACTCACAGTGGCTACAAAATCAACATATAAAGATTTAAAGGAGAGAGTAGCAAAAATATACCAGGACGATTGTGCATTCTGCCAGATAAGGCCCGCACGATATTGATCGCGTTCCTCTTTTTCTGCTGCGAAGGACTCTGCCTTTCTTTTTCTTTAATCTCCTGTTAGAAAGAAAGAACGCTCCCCACCAGAATGAGAAAGACCCTTCAACTTTCTGAATTTTTTTTCGCCAAAATCTCCTCTCTCTGCCTTCTGTCATCTTTTCCCTTTTTTGTTTAGCCCTTTTAGAACATAAGATGAAAGAACCCTCTTCCAGAAAGTCTTCTTACTGTATTTCCTTTCTCAGGAATCTCCTTGGCCGGCTCACTTTCAACCAAAACCCATTCAGCCTTCTACCTTTCTGTCTCCGTTTTAGCAGCCATTATTCCCAAAAAAACAAAGACATCACCACCTTGTGCCCTGTCTCCTCCTTTCCTATCACAGTACTCTTTTCCGCATAGCCTTCTTTCTCAAAACAATCTTCCCTCCCTCCCCTCAGTATTCGCTAGAGCCTTCACCCTCCTCTGTAAACCCCCACTCCCCCACTTCAAAAACACCCTCGGCAGCGAGAAAGAGAATAGTGCTGCTGAAAATAAAAAACTAGAAAGAGAGATCATCCCAAAACACTATCCAGTAAATCTTCACACAGCCGCCAGGAGAAAAATCCCAGAAATCCCTCTCCGTGTCCCACTTTTCCTTCACCCAAAACCACCCAGAGTTCCATCCTTCTCATCTGAAAAACTTTCCCGCTCCAAAATACCCAGCAGAGCAGAACCCTTCAAAAACCCCTACTGCTGCTTAAAACTCCATAGAAGAGCACCCAAAAACCACCTTAAAACCCTGACAGAAAAGATTTTCCAACCTATAATAACCCTTTAGAAAGACTTTTGGAAAGTTAAACTTGGATTTAGAAAGTTCTTAATATTATAATTAGATTTAGCGTCTAAAAGTCAAGAAGAATATTATATTTGAAGTAGTTTCTTTAGTTTTTATATTTGAATGGTCAAGTTCTTGAAGGTTTCCTACAAACTACACACAAGGAAGTTGTTGATAAGATACAAAAAGTTATGAGTTTGAATATGAAAATAATCGGAATCAATCTCCAATTATTTTTCTAGAGTATTGGCTATTGTGGATTTACCAAAAAGAAATGGTGGAAGTTTAAATGATATTGTAAATATTTAAATATTTTATCAATAATTCCTCTTGGATTTGACAATTAAGATATGAATATCTTAATTTTGGAGGACTGAAATTACTAAGAAAAATATAGTGAGAGGATTGCCTTCTATAGGTGACCTAGATCAATTACATGAAGAGTGCTTGGAAAATATGTTCAGAAGATTTTTCCAAAAGAAGTAGAGACAAAAGCAAAGAAGGCTCTACCACTTATTCATGCGAATGTATGCCACTTAGTCCATCCAAACTCTTTTGGTAAGAATAGATATTTTTAGTATTTAGTGCTTCTAAGAATTTAAAACACTAGTTGGAAAGGAAAGTGACCACAAAATAAAACGACAAGATTCAATAGAGGAGGCAAATTCATATCAAAACAATTTGAAGAATATTGATAAAATCATGGGATTCACTAACATTTAACAGTTTCATTTCTCCATAATAAAATGATGTAGTTGAAAGAAAAAAATAGAACTAATTTTTACGTGACTCTAAGTATGTTTAAAAGTAAAAAGATGTCTAAAGAATTTTGGATCAAAGTGGTTGATTATGCTATTTATTTGTCAAATCGTTCCCATAATCAAAGTGAATGAAGTAAAACACCACAATGAGCTTAATATGGAAGAAAGCGAGATATTTCATATTTGGAAGTATTTAGAAGTATTGTATATGCTTATGTGTCATATCATAAAAAGCAATCAAAGTTACATGAAAAAGTGGAAAATATATTTTCATTGGTTGTGACCCTAACTCAAAAGCTACAAGTTATAGAATCCAAAAAATTGAAATATTATCCTAATAGAGATGCCAAGTTTAATGAAGAAGAAACTAGAATTAGAGTACTCAAGAAGAAAACTATGATACTCCTCTTCATGAAGAAAAAGAACAAACAAAAGTATGCAATTGCAAGAGATTGCTACTCCACTTTCATCACCACCTCCATCAACTCGTGTGGTTCTAACAACATCATCTTCATTAGAAAACTCAAATGAAAGAACATCATGTTTTAGAAGTCTATAAGAGATATATAAGGTAATATAAAATCTAAATGATCTAAACTTTTTTAAAAAAAAAAAAAAATATGAAACAATAGGTTTTGAAGAAAGAGTTCAAGACAAAAAATGGAAAGATGCTATGGATGAGAAAAAATAAAAACAATAAAGAAGAATGAAACATGAGAACTAAAATCATTTTCAAAAGGGATAAATGAAATCGAAGTAAGATGGGTATACAAGACAAAAAAGAATGCAAAAGGAGAAGTAGAGAGACACAAAGCAAGATTGATGGCTAAGAGTAACAAACAACAAGGCATTGACTATGATAAGATATTTACTCCTATTACTCATTTAGAAACTATAAGATTAATCATCTCTTTATCAGCTCAAAATAATTGAAAGATTTTTCAAATGGATGTGAAACTTGCCT
This sequence comes from Vitis rotundifolia, assembly GCA_030254885.1. Classification (NCBI taxonomy): domain Eukaryota; kingdom Viridiplantae; phylum Streptophyta; class Magnoliopsida; order Vitales; family Vitaceae; genus Vitis; species Vitis rotundifolia. Next base: position 18,077,742 of record CM058169.1, read on the forward strand.
TTTTGAATGGTCATCTTGAAGAAGAGGTATATATGGAACAACCCTTGTGTTATGTCATGAAAAGGCATGAGAAAAAGGTTCCAAATTTGGAAAAAAAAAAAGGCTGAAACAAGCACCAAGAGCATAGAATAGTATAATTGACAAACATTTTCAAGATAATAATTTTATTAAATGTCTTCATGAACATGCTCTTTACATAAAAGTGAATGAAAAAAATGATCTATTACTTATTCTGTTGTGTGTGGATGATTTAATCTTCATTGGGAATAATTCAATTATGTTTGATGAGTTCAAGGAAGTAATGACTTGAAAGTTTGAGATGGTCGACATTGGTTTCATGTCATATTATCTTGACATAAAAGTGAAACAAATAAAAAAAAATGGTATTTTTATTTCTTAAGAAGTATGCAAAAAAAAACTCTCAAAAAGTTTGACATTGATATGCATGTGTAATCTAATAAACACAACAATAGAACTTGGAGTTAAATTGTTAAGACATAAAGAAGGAGAAAAAGTGGATCCAACATAATACAAAAGCGTAGTAGGAAACCTTTTCTATTTGACTAGTACAAGATAAGATATTCGTTTAAGAGTTAGACTTATTAGTTGTTACATGGAAACACCAAGGTAACTATTGGGCTATGTTTGCCTAGCCCATGAGCACATATATTTGGTTATTTTATATTTGGGTATTCCCTATGCCCAAATATGGATATATAAATAGCATTAAGCTTTTGGTATTATGAGAGAAGGGAATTTTGATTAAGAGAAGGAAATAAGATCAGGGTTGTTTTTTTGGGCACTATTCTAGGCCTTAAGGGTGAAGTTACAGGTTTCTTTCATCAACCTTTTTGGGAATTCCTGTGGTATGTTTTCTTCCTGATTTCTTTCTATTCATGTTTCCTAGGGTGATGGATTCCCACCTCAAGTGAGAACTTAATTATTGTATTCCCATTTATTGAAGTGGAAGAAAGTTTTTTCGTGGTTTTTTTTTACCTCTATTCAGAGGGTTTTTTCACGTTATATTTGGTGTCCTCTTTTGTGGTTGAATGTTCTCGATTGCCATTGTTGATTCTTGTTAAGTTATTATTATTCGTAAGAGGTGATTATTATTGTTGAGTGGTTGTTATTCTTGTGGAGGAATCTTTTAATCTTGACAGGTTAATACTCTAGATCTCTCCTTTTGTCTTCCCAACAGTAACTCACTTTAAGACAATTCACTACATTAAAGGTACATTTGATTATGATTTATATTATTTACCTTCTAACAATTTTAAGCTTATTGGATATAATGATAGTGATTGGGACATAAACTTGGATGATCGAAAGAGCATCGATGGATTTGGTTTTTTTATGGAAGATACTGCATTCACTTGGACCTTAAAGTAGCAACCTATTGTGACACTTTCAACTAGTGAAGTAGAATTTGTTTTGATAATATCATGTGTATGTTAGGCTTCGGAATTTATTGAAAATTTTTAATTTATCACAAAACCAACCAAATGGAGATCTATATGGAAAATAAATCATCAATTGCATTATAAAAAAAATCTAGTTTTTCATTATCAAAGCAAACACAATGATACATGATATCATTTTATTAGTAACTGCATTATGAAAAAAGAAGTGTAATTATAACTTGGAAAATCTGAAAATCAAATTGCTGATATTTTTACTAAGCCTCTCAAGCTTGAAAATTTTAGAAGGTTAAAAATTCTACTTGGAGTTACAAATCAAGTTAAAAGGGGCATCTTTGAAAACTTAAACTTGATTTAGAAAGTTTAATTTTAAATATTAGAATTAGATTTAGTCTTTAAAAACCAAGGAAAATATTTTATTTTGAGCTATTTTTTAGTTTCTATACATTGTGTGACTCATGTTTGGTCAAACTAAAAGGGTGGTTACCAATACCCACATTTACCAAGAGTTACAACATTTTCTCTATCGATTTAGGGAACCATGCATAGTGGGACAAGATGCTGATATATGGAGTCTAAACCTAGAATATATGAGCCTGAGGGAAATTATTTGTTCCAAGGGTACGTGTGAGAATAGCCATAAGTGAAAAGAGTGCTAAGGGAGACAATGTCAAATGTTTTTTCTTAAGAAGATCACTATTGTTGCATTATAAGGTGCGTGCATAAAAGTTTAGTTCGTATAAGAGCTTTAAGGGTGTAATCTTTCAGTGATAGTACATCATCCAAGTCTCTTTCCCCCTGTGTCAAATTAATCGAGCCACAATGATTGTCTGTTTTACTTGTTTTACTTATATTACACTGCAAATTGAATTCTTGTGTTAATTTCCGCACATCATATTTTTTTGTTTGGTTTTTTCAATAGTTTAAGATTTAATATTGTATTTGAGTAGTCAAGTCCTATAAGGTTTCTATATTTTATTATTATGAATTTTTATTTAGTTAAATGTGAATAATTATAAATAAGAGATCATGTAATATTGGAAAAAGATAGATGGATATAAATTTTTAATTTTTTTTCCAATTTTTTTCTTGTTTTGTAATTATTTGTGTTCCACTTTCAACTTTGTTAATCCAATAAAGAAGCCCGTGCAACCTCCTCAATGTTTTCTGCAAGGGAAAACTTCACTACCAAATTCCCTTTGGAAGAAATGCTAGTAATCTACGTGTATCCCTTTCTCCTCTCTGAAAAAAGAAGAGAAAAAAAAAAGAAAGAGAACTTTCATAGACCAAAACCCGAGAGCCTCATCACCAGATCTATATTTCTCCTTTTTATTGGTCCATGCAACTTCCCTTTCACGTTACCCCTCTCACAGCTCCATATCTTCTCCTCATCAACCCTCATCATGCATCATATTCTCCACCCAGTGGTCACCACGGTGTAACTCTCCTCTTCTTCGTCTTCATGAGACGTAAACTTGCATGTTGCCATGAGTACTCCTCCATTTGATTTCCATCTCAAAATTAATCGATCATTATCTCATGTTGCTTCCATGTGTACACAGCAATGGTGAACCAATCTAGATCGTCCTCATCATCCTTCAACCTTAGATGATCGAACACCTGAAATGGATCATACAGGTTTGGTCCTTGGCTTGGTTTACTCCTGGCAGTTTCTCAAACAGGAGGAAAAATAAATAGCTCCCAACCACAGAAGAATCACTCGAATATGTTAGATGCCTCCAACTGTACATAGAACTTATTCTTAAACATGTGTTGCATTCTTCCAAAGTGTGTTGATGCATGAGAGATGAAATTGTTTTCTTTTTGGGTTTTTTTTTTTTTTTAATTATAATAGTAGCTACAATGAACTATGGGAATAATAAAAAAATGGAAAATGCATGGAGATACGTGAAGAAGAGATGTTTTATTTAAACAAAAAAAGGGTTTAGGTTCAATGTGCAGATTTGCCTCGGCGAAAATAGATGTAATGCATGAATGCTTTGATGGCAACAGTATTATCAAGAGAAGAATAAAAGTGAGTGGTGGGGTAGAGGACATAGAAATCATAGAGAAAAAAAATATGAGAATTGAAATAAAGGAAATGGTCAAGAGTATAACTTTTGCTATAATAACCTTCTTTCCACAATTAACTAAATCATTATCACTAAGTAATCAACTCCCATTTATTTGAGTGAGTCTACATTAATTCTGCTAATTATTTCTCATCTGAGCAACCCTTGTCTCTCTATTTTCGCTATGTTTGTAGTCTAGGTTACTAAAAATTTCAATACCCTCGGGTTGTCACTTACAATTTGCCACTGTCTATCTTTTCTCACACGTCACTGCGAACTCCCTCTGCCATGTGTATTCCAAACAAAGCTCCCCATCATTTTTTTTTTTTGGAATTTTGAAAGGTAGTACAATATGAACTCAACTATCAAATCAGGTGTATTTTTCACTTCTTGAAGACTCCTTTCCTGAAATTACTTCCCCCATTTTATGGCTTTCTTCATATTTTTAACCTTAATTTTACTGCCTTACTATTCCGTTGTGTGATCTTAATCACTTTTTGTAATCAAATATTAATGATTCAACCTCTAAGAAGGTAATTCCTCCTTCCTTAACTTTTGGCATAGCTTATTTTTCTAGACCAAGGTTGGAATGTGTTAGAGCCTCACTTTACTCCAAAGATTCATCTTTCTCTACTTTCAACTTTTCCCTTACACCGTGCCAAGTCCCCTCCCTTTTTTGAGAGTTTCCTTTTTTTTTTTTTTTTGGTGTGTTTTTAAGAGTTGAACCAACTCTCTAGGTGAGTGTTCAACATGGGTCTATCAAGTTTTAGTCTCTAAAGATAGTGTTGGAGAAAAAAAAAAAAAAACTAGGTATCTACATGTCATCATCTTCTATAAGAGAGATTTCCTAGGAAATGATAATTTTATCTATTCTGCGTTGAGTTTTTAGTCTCCTACCATGAATGCCTTCGTTTTTTGGTGTGGTACACTATTACCCCTGATTTTTTTAGATGTTAGTGTATTCCTGGCCTCTTAAACTTGGATGACCATGTTAATGTCATCTCTACAGACCATCTACCTATCCATGTTCCTATTGATATTTCAAAGAAGGCTAAATTATCATATTCCAACTTGGTTTTGGCTCTACAAAGGCACTAGTATTGTTGCCTCTAAACTTTTCATTGCCCATGAGTAAACGTTTGGCCCTTACTTTCTCTCTTTCTTATATTGATTTGATGTATCTTGCCTTTCGTTATAAAGACCTAAACTTAGCACTTCAATGGGACCAAATAAGCTCATTTGTGTTTTTTGTTGTAAAGTTAAATTTGGTTTAGAAACTTCTTATATGTTAGTATCAAATTTAGTCTCTAAAAGTCAAAGAAAATATTTTATTTTAAACGGTTATTTTAGTTTCTATTTTTGAGTAGTCAAGTCTTGCCTAGAAGGTTTTTATATTTTACTATTAGATGTTTTTATTTTATTGAGTGTGAGTATATATAAGTAAGAGATTATGTAATATTAAAATAAGAGAAAGTGGTGGAATATGACATATTTTTAATTCTTCCAATTTTATATTCTTTTTTTAATTGTTTGTGTTCCTCCTTCAACCCTATTACTCTACAAATTGCTATTAGAGCCATAAGAAAAAATGCCAACTGGGATGTATCCATTTCAAGCCCTCCAACTCAATAAAGACAATTATGACAATTGGAGTATCAAGATGAAGGCTTTGCTTGATTCACACGATGCATGACAGGTTGTAGAGAAAAGTTATAAAGAGCCATAATATGAAACCACTTTATCCCCAAATCAAAAGGATTTTTTGAAAGATATGAAGAAGAGAGACAAGAAATGTCTCACCATAGTCTATTAAGAGAAATGGATGAAGATACTTTTGAGAAGATTTCAAGTACAACCACCTTAAGGAAGTATGAAAGATAATACAAAGTACATACCAAGGAGTTGATAAGGTACAAAAAGTTTGTCTTCAAACTATTAGAGGACAATTCAACACTTTAAATATGGAAGAATCAAAATCAATCTCTAATTATTTTTCTAAATTATTGGCTATTGTGAATTTATTAAAAAGAAACAGTGAGAGTTTAAAGGACACTTGTGTGATTGAAAAAAAAACTTCAATATTTATATTTGAAGTTTGATTATATTGTTGTAGTCATCAAAGAATCTAAAGATTTAGATTCCATAACTATTGATCAACTTAAGGGATCATTGCAAGCCCATGAAAAGAGATTAAAAAGGAAGAACCAATAACAATTAGAACAAATTCTTCAAAAAAAAACTTCCACTAAAAGAAAATGAAGAAAATTTTACTAGAAGCTAAAATAATCATAGGTGAGATTGTGGATATGGCTAAGGCAATAAAGGAAGAGATAGTTTCAATTCATCAAACAATGAAGGAATAAGCCAAAACTCATATTGCTCAAGAGGGTATGAAGATGGCACAACTTAGGGCTACAACTTGGGTGGGTTAGTCTGATATAACCCAAACCCAACTTGATGTTTGGGTGGGCTTGGACACCCTTTTATGTGACTCGAGTTGGGCTTGGGTTCATTTCTATCAACCCAATTGAAATTCAGGTTGGGCTTAGTCCATTGGCTTAGGCAACTCAAACTATATATATATATATATATATAGACACACACACACACACACACACACACACCCACCTTTACGACTTTACCTATTTGCTTCTTTTCATACTCTTCTTCAACATTTGCTCCCAAAATTGAAAATATCTATATCACAAGCCTTAATTCTCGATTGGCGTTTAGTATTGTTATTGTCATTAAGAGTTGCCACCACCATTCAACGTTGATGTTATTCAACTCTTCAACTATTGATGTGGGTACGTATGCTTTTAGTTTTAATCTCAAAAACTTGCATTTGATTTTTGGTTGTGGTGAATAGATCTTTTGGTCTTGTGGAAATATTGGTGGTGGGACTTGGGGAACACCTAAATAGAAGCTAGCTTTGGTGAATGGGAACTAGATGGGGAAGATGGGTAAGGTGGCAATAAGGGAGAAAAAACTGACAAAGCTTTCATATGGGTTTTCAAGCCCACCTAACTTAGATCGCATGGATTATAAATTTTAATAGTCAACTACTACAAATCCCTTCTCCATTGGTTTGAAGGGTCTTTGCCTTTGTTTGGACCTTGGCTTAGAACCTATTTTGGGAAATAGGGGATTTTCCTCCTTTGGTTTTACAAGCTTGGTTCTCGGAGCATTTTAGTCTTGCTTAAAATTCTATTATGGAAGAAGTTTGTCATTACTTTAAAGTGGGATTTTCTTAAACTCCATGGCCTTGTGAAAAATGCAAGTTTATATGACTTATTTTGTTCTTAGTTTCAAAGCATGAATCTGATGGTAGGGTTATTTTGGCTAGATTTTGTTCACAACATTAGCCCAACCCAACCTAACCCGACCGTCATATAATCAACCCAAATTTAAACCCGAGTTTAATAATTTTAGTTCAAGTTAGGTACATTGGGTTGTAACTTGGGTTGGGTCATACTTTGGGTAAATGCATTTCATGTTTGATGGTCTTGGGTTGGCTATCAATCCGACCTAACTCACCGAGTTGTAGCCCTAGCACAACTCAAGGAAATGAAAAGAGAAGACATGATAAATCTCAAATTCAATGTTTCATTTATAACAAATATGGTCATTATGCTTATGAATGTAAAAGTTCCACTAACAATATGGAAGGACAAGACAACCATGTTGAAAAGAAATATCTCATGATATCCTATGAGATATCATAGTGCCTCTTTTGAGAGTATCTATTGCCACTAGTTTTCATCAATAGTGACCCAATCCATAAAAATATATGATCACATTAGGGTCTTACCTATAGATCAAAGCCTTTTGTTGATTTCAGCACAAACTCAATATCCTCTCAAGGTTGAAAGTCCATTCAACATAGTAGCTTAGTGAATCATGAAAACCCAATAGCCTTATGTCATGATTCACCATAGGTCATATCCATTATGTAACCATATATACTAGTGCACTCACCATGAAAACTCTATTTGAACCACCAAGACAAGTCATATCTCAAGTTTGGAGGTAGTGCACTACAAGTACTATAGGATTGTCCAAACCCATGAACCAACTATGAACAACTTAATTATCATCTTATAAGAAACCCATGACTTGTATCCTCTATACAACTCCTAATGCACTTAAGTCATGTACAATGTAAGTGATATGGGCAAAATGACCAAATTAATGTCATTTACAATACAATGAATTGTAACTTTGTTATATCATATCTTATTTTTAGGGGCTGAATCCTAACATTGCACCCTTGTGCTAAACATCGAGTATTACATCTGAGTTGACTTTATTGTTTTTGCATCATTATGCCTCATCCAAGTCCATCTTAATGCTACAACATTCTCTAGCATTATGCTCAATGTTGGGATTGAGGCCTAGAAAGCATGACATGATATAACAGATAAAGATTCATTTATAAATGTGTTTATTTGTATTTTTTGATCTCCTTTTATCATCCCATTAGCAATAATTGGTTATTTGAGTATATGCACCTCACATCATTTGCATTGTACATGACTTGAGTGCATTAGGAGTTACATATAAGATCCAAGCCATAAGTTCCTTATAGAATGATGGGTTGTCCACAGTCGGTTAATAGATTTGAACAATCCATCTGAGACTATAGTGCATTACTTCCTAATTAGAGGATGATTTGTCTATGTCGTCGGGATGGTTTTCCCATGATAAGTGCCCTAATACATGTGATGCGCACTGGACAAGACCTATGGTGAATCATGACGTAAAACTATCGATTTTCATGATTCATCAAGCTACTATATTGCATAGACTCTTCAATTTGAAAGGATATTGAATTTGTATCAAAGTTAACAAGAGGCTTTAACCTATGGATGAAACCCTAAGGTGGTCATATATCCCTATGGATTAGGTACTTGTTGATGGAGGTTAGTGGTAACAGGTATTCTCAATAAAAGTACCATAATATTTCATGGATTGAGACAGTTTGTCACATTGGGTGATCCAGAGGACATGTATAATCCAAAAAACTATGGTCATAACATTTCCTTTAATGAAAATTTAACACTCCTTGGAGTTAAGAGTATGTTAATTGATCATACAATAAGTGGGATCTGTAATTTAAGAATTGGATAGGTAATCTTGACAATTGATGGTACTACATTGTTATATTATAGGCATCAATTCATGGAAAGTTTGCATGTAGTAGACAGTAAGTTACAGATCTAAGCTTTGTTTTGTTGTTATTTACATAGAGTATTAGAGTGCAGTTAATTCTCTTTAGTGGAATGTTGAATCAACTTTAGAATTAGATTCTGAAGGAGCCAATACTCTTATGGGTCCCAAGGATCCCACTCTAAGCTCAAATACCATAATGGAACAGTTTATGAGAGTTGGATTAGCTCTTGGCTCACTCTTGTGCATAAGGGCGTTTTGGTAATTGCACAAGATTACATAGGGAATAGTGAACAAGGTCTCTGGATTGGGTTAATTGATTAATTAGATGACCTTACGTGATTAATTAATCAATTAGGACTCATTTTAGGCTAGATTAAATGACCTAAACCTTGATGGGCTTAAGTCACTTAAGCCTAGTGGGAGAACCCTATAAATACTCCCTTAGGTTTAGGGTTCCATTACTTTTAAGAGATAGTCGTCTTCCACCTCCAAAGAGAGAGCTTAAGATTCCTCCATTCCAAAGCCTACACTTTTGAGTGTCAAAATCGTGATTTAAGTCATCGAATGGAAAATATTGGGTATATGAGACCTCTGGATTCTTTGTTTTTCATCTTCACCAAGAGAAATTGATTCTAGAACATCCGAATCAAAGGTATAATTTTTTTATGCCTTTTCTTTGGATCCTAGATCATTCAAAATTTAATTTTTTTGCTTCAGTTGCATAGGATCTAGAGGCCTAAGGTAGTTTTGCATGCACCTATATGATCCAGGGTATAGGAATGAAGAGTTTCAAGGTTCCTGAGAACCATTACTCAACAAGTTGCCTCTTTGCACAAGGCATTATACCTTTGTGCCACCTTGCCTTGTCATAGGCCACTCATAGAGACAAGATGCCACCCCATGAGGCCTTGGTGCCACATACTCTGAGTCAAAGAGATAACACTAGCTTAATGGGTCATTGTGTATTAATAAAGGAATGATAATAAAGTTAACTTTGTTAATTTGCAATATATTTAAAGTTATCTAAGAGAAAAGAAAAGCAACCAACATGGAATTTTAGCATAAGTAATTTACCTTATGGAAAATTAATAAGGCTATAAAAAAAATAGAAAATGGTTCGAGAATTTCTATAAATAAATGTGTGAAGGTGCATTTTTCACGTGCATCCCCACTCAATGGCGAGACTCGTTTTTTATTTGTGAAAATTTGATTTTTGAAAAAAAACTTGGAGTTGCCACTTATTTTTGTTTTATTTTTTTTAAAAGGAAAATAAAATAAGAAATAAAACTCTAAAAAATAACTCATGATTTGAAAAAAATGTGTCTTTGAAAACCTAATTCTGAGTCTCAAAGTCAAGTTACCTATCGGGAAAGTACAGTAAGAAGCCGTAACACCCCCCTAAACCCTAAACATATTTCTACTAATGGGTCGAGGTAATTATGGCAATTGATTGAAGAATCAATGAATACCGAGGAATTACTATAAAATACAAACAAGTCATGTATAAAGAATAAATAAGTAGAGTAAGGCTAGGAGCATACCTTGGCAACGAATCAATAATTTGCTATCATAGAAACAGGATTAGAGTACAAGCATACATCTATATCATAGAATAAGGCAAATTCAATCAATATCGAATAGGTACAACAATTAGAATCAATGGTCACAAGAGAATATTAGCTATCTTAGGCCCTAGTGCCCTACCACTACCCAATTCACTTACATAAGTTAATTATATAAATTCCATTAATTTAGGAATTATAAAATTTATTTATGTTTATTTAAAAAATAAAAAATTATTAAAAATTAAAGAAAATAAAAAATGCATGTCAGAAGGAAATTTGGCAACAGACAACTTATTAAAGTTTGACTGAAATCCACATGTATTCTCCAGGATACATTATCCATCTTAAAATATACGGGTTCACATGCCTCATTGATCTCAAAATTCCAGGATCCAAGTCAATAATAGTGGCTTCAGAAATCAATGAGACTTTACGTACCTGGAAAATTTTTGATGCAGAAAGCATGTTGGATGAGGCTATGAAACAATAATATGATTGCAGTTGGGCTCAATTCAGGAACTCTGAAATCCTTCGGGTGCAGCCAAAATAATCTCTAGTACACTTCCAATATGTTTTGAACTAAAGCGACGCATAAATAGCATTTCCCTAAGCAGTGAGCACGAAAGTGTCCACAAGAAACTGATTTCTTGAAATTATCGGCATTTTTCTCGTTCCCTCCACTTAAACCTGAACTGTTACAGGTGGTAACCGTGTTAGCATCTCATCACAGGCACTGTCCATGTATTGTAGAGATTTCACTTGTGGCAGTGGTGCTGACATTCGATTGGAGTCACGGGGAACCTAGCTGGACCGATGCAGTAACCACAGACCAAGTGATTAACTCGAACCCATAGGAGCAGGTGACTCGGGTGCAGGTTCAGCTCAGCCAATGTGAACTCATCCCACCGGTACCCTCTTTTTTTGATGCAGCTGGAGGGATGTTAGGCTACCAACATAGCAAAACCCTTCTATTGCCCTCTTAAAAGGCTCATTATCAATTCGGAAACTGATGCCTAGGGCATACTTGAGCCAATCGGGAAACCCTCCAATACCAATAATAGCATCAGAATCACCAAGACGCACCTCAGCGACATGCACCATAGCACCATGAATTCTGTATGGGTTCTGCTTGCCGTCTTCTGAAAGAGAAACTTCTTTATCTACTTCAGCAACTTCCTCGCTTATGAGAGGATGAAGATGAACTGCAGCTTGCCCCTCATGCAGATTGGGCATGTTCAAAGAGCCGAGGGATCTTAATAATGAGTTATTCCGGTTTTTCTGTAACAAGATCTTTCATATTAGAAATGACGATACACCTTTCGGGTGGTTCCAGGTTGCTCTGTATAATCCTGTGAGAATGTAAGCATTCCATTGTTCGAGCAATGCCCAGTGCAGAACCGTAGGCAAACGAGCCAGAGAGGGCCATTGAGGTGCTGGAAATTTCAACACTGTGGCGGAGGTTGAGTCACGGACTGGTGCAGAGTACTATTGAGACATGGATCAATTACTTCACGTAAGCTCTGTAGCTGCCCTCTCACAAGTGGTGTCAGTGCCAAGGCTGATGAATGGGAAGCTTCAAGCTTGGCATTAAGGGAACAGAAAATGAGAACTCCAGAGTGTTGGGGATCATCAGCTTTACAAGAAAGAAAACCCACCAGATGCCAAGCAAGGTGTTGATGGCACAATGCTTTTCATATCAGAAGCAAATGAAGCATTATCACTAGAGCAGTTATCCTGCTGGTTGCCATCTGAAATAGACATACTGCAGAGAAATGGTGAAAGGAGTGGATCAGGTGCAGATTCATTGCTCATGCTCCTGACATGGATTGTGTTGTCCAAACTTCCGCTTGCCAATGTCGAGTTATCAGAAGACCAATTAAGATCCTCCACATCAGCAGTGTGGCCTCTCAGAGTCATGGCCACTTTCCAATTCTCAGCATCTGCGGGGGCTCCACTGCCATACTGAATCGAGTTGTCCCATCCTTTCCTAAAGAGTGATCCCATACCGTGGGTTGTAGGATGAAGAGACTGTCACGTTGAATATTTCTAAAGACCCCACTCAATGACACGATAAGCCGTCCCATCATTAATTTCATAGGGATGGATTGATGCTTCATTGCATCAAAATAAAATTTATAACCTATGGTAAGGTAACTCTTATCGAATTTCACAAAAAAAAAATAAAAATAAATAAAATTAACAAAGGTTACAATAGTATACCAGTTTTTGGTGCCGTAGACTATATGAATTATTTTTAATAATTAAAGCTTGAATGAGGAAAAAAAAAATTATTGTGATAAAGTGAAATTGAATTAAAAATTTATAATAAAAAATCAAAATAACAATGACTTCAAATGAGGAAAAACAAAAAAATGTAAAACAAAAAAAATTAATAAGGAAAGAAAATTCTCAGAATTAGAATTTTTTAAAAAACAATTTTTATAATGAATAGATTTGAGACCTATTTTTCATCAAATTATATTAAAATTTTAAATTGTCATCTAAACTGATATTTGATTTAATTTCAAGTTTGATCTAATTTCTCTTCAAATTAAGTTATTTAATCCAAAATATTAATTTAAACCATATATTCAATTTATCTTAAATCATTTTCCAATTATTCACATAATACAATTATTCAATCTCATTAAATCTAGTTTTAAAAATTTAATAAATCTACTTAGTTTGCACTGTAATAGTCATTCAAGACAATTTGAAGAAAAAAATTCTTAAAATTCAATTAATCAATCAATTGGATCAAATTGTTATGGCAATTAAAATTCATTTCTCTAATTCACCATAGATCCTTCCTCTAGATTCTCATTCCTCCAAAAAAAAATGAGAATTACTCACTCATATTTAGAGATTTGATCTCACAAAGCATGTTTGGCTAGTGAGAAAATGAAAGAAAATCAAGAATTCTATTATGAGAGAGTTTCTAAAAAAATCTACAATTAAAAGTGTTCAAAAGGTTTTTACATGAGAAATTCAAGTTTTTATTTATAAGTCAAGGTCAAGTGGACACTTGGCAACTTTTCGTTAGTCTTGTAGAACCTTTCGAATTCACAAATCTAAAATTTAGTATCAAAATCACCATTTTGTATGAGCTTGGATCATTTCGCAAGAGGACCATCATTTTCGCACAATTGCAGGAAATTCAGTTAAGCAACAACAGCAAGGAGCTTTTCTGGACCATTTTGCATGGTTGTGCGAAATTTCATATGTTCATGCAAAATCACTTCTAACATCCTTCTTGCCCTACAACACAAATTTCCTCATCTAGTCCAATTCGCATAGTCATGTGAAATTTTTGCGTGATTATGTAACATCCTTCTTACCCTACAACACAAATTTCCTCATTTTGGTCCAATTCACATAATTAAGTGAAATTTTTGCATTATCATTTCTTCTATTTTTTTTCTTTTGATTCAAAATTAACTATCTCCAATCAAACCAAATCTTGATCCAAACTAATTACATTACTTCTTCCATTATACATTTGGATTATCATCAATATTATTTGTCTTCTTCAAGTCGATTCATCTCTCTTGTCACTCAATGCATCAAAATCACATCTTAAAATGACTCCAAACCTCATTAAAATCATTAGTAAATTTTAGGAGGGCAATAACATATTAATTGGGTATTTTAGACATAATTAGTACTTAAAAGATGTGAAATGCATGACCCTTGTTATTTATAATATGCTATTTTTGAATAGTAATCAGCTAATCAGCCTGTTTCACATCATGCTCTAAAAACTTTAAGAACCCGCTTCAAAAAAGACCCATGTCTCAACTCTTAAGGGGTCATCAGGTCCTCGCTGTCTAGTACTCTGCCCCGTACTGTTTGATCAGTGGATTCTCGGGAAATGACGGAAATCTGAGACTTCGATGGAGACTTGGGAGGGTTGTGTGGAGATGAGAGATTGAGGTGGAATGCATTTGGACTGGTAAGCGATGGTGGAGAGGTAGAGAGAAAGGACTGGGCAAAGAAATGGGTGAGGAACATGTGCATGAGGAGTTGCATCGAAGGGTGACCATGCATAAGGAAGTGACATGCATGTGGGGTAAGAATGGATTTATTCTTTTATCAGAAATGTTGGGCCTTGCAAATATTTACTGGCTGCCTCGAGGGATAAATCAAGTGAACCAATGGCGGGCCAGCCTGTAAAAGAAAACTGTAGCTTCCAGTTTACCACAGGTAGACATCTTTCCTTGAATTTGGCGCAATCTATATTTTTTCAGCTATGTGCAGGCTCTCTCCATCATCACAAGCAGGCAATCTCATTTCTCAAAGGCAATGTAAGACTTCTTTTGATTTCACAAATTTTCTGGGAGATTTCCTGTTTGAAAAACATCAATGCAGCAGCCTGAATTGTCTTTCCCATACCCAGGTGACAATAGTTTCATTTAGTATTTACGCCTTTGACTGTAGTTGGGCCATCAGCAAAGCTTTTTGCTATCCTTCCTCTCATAGCTCATGGACTTGATAAAGGGAATGTAGTAAGCAGTGGCGCATCAGAGATTTCTAAAGAGGGTTCTATTGGACAGAAGCCTTTCTATGAATGCTCTCCCTTCCATTGGCGGTGGCCTGAATACAGGAGCCCCCTTCTACTGACCATAATATCAAGTTGGATTTTGATAACCAACACCCTAATGCATTTCCACACACCAGCTACAAATGGACGACTTTTTGGACCCAAATTCAAACATTCTCATATGAAGAATGCACTAAGAGCAAGGGCCACACAAGCACATATAAGGCATCAGCTTTATCTACTGGAAAGATTGACATGAAGCTTAATCCAAAATCAATGAAGAACAACTGATAGGTACCACTCTGTATCAACATGCTTGATGTGGGGAAATCATCAAGAATAAGACCACAATCATGCAAGCTTTCTGATTGCACCACCAAACTGCTTTGCACTATCGTACATCCATTCTTCAGCAAAATCTGCAACCCAAAATCAAGAAATATATCTTTGACCGCTAGATCATCCATATACTCAAATGATAGGGCCTGCAGCTTAGGGTCCACAGTGTACATATCGGGGTTGCTAGCCCCAGAAGCACCCCAAACACACCAGAAACAGGGGAGTACGAAAAAGAGTAAAAAGAGAACAAAACAGAGCATAAATAAACGAATCAAAGATCACTAAATAGCCTTCATGGGTTTCGATGGGCTAGACACAGATGAGATCACCAGAATATGATCCATGGAAGTAAGGACAGTAACAAGATGTCCAGGTGACACAGTAAAGCTGAAACAGAGCTATGATGCTCTCAAACCAATCTCACAAGAAAAGAAATGAACCAGCAAATAATAAGCTCACAAGCAATCCGAAAATCAACATAGACAAAACCATATCTTCTAACATCCATACCCAACCAAATAATCCACAGATATAGCAAGAGAATAGGGAAAACATATGACAATGAAGAAGAACAGGGGGTTCATGACAGTCATACCTGAGAGTGCTCCCATTCAAGAAGATCAGCCTGGCTTCAAGTGACTCTGTCCCCTTCCAAAAAAACGAGCTGCTAATGGACATGACACCCTCCTCCAGATCTGAAAACCTCCAGAAGTCCAAGATCTCTGGTTGCAGAAAAGAGGAATATGCCATCAACAGAATCCTAATTCTCCTGCGGGAGTAAGAAGATAATCTAGCTAAAACCGGTGTACGATGGAAGTGATCAGATGGATAGTGGAGAACTGATCTTCTTCTCTGCTGCTCAATGGAGACCTCTCCTATCAGTATGTGATGCTGCGATGATTCTCCTGAAGCTCCCGGAGCTCTCCAGAACACCAAAACGGTTGTGATGTTATGTTTTTTCTGTCTCCCAAAATGTCCATCTTATCTTCCCTCCAAAATTTTCCACCAAGAATATCTTCCCAGTGTCAAGCCCCTATCTGACGTGCCCTCAAGAAAAAAGAAAAAAAAAACAAAAAAAAACCAACTGCCCTCAAGAAGAAGAGAATAATAATAAAATATATACATAAAAACCAAAACAAAACCAAGTATTAATAATTAAACATGCAAAATAAAATATAAATCCATTCACATGTGATTCCAAAAATTTAGAAAGAATATTCAAGTAACAAAAAAATTAAAATAAATCAAAATTATGTGATTAATGATTAAAATATCAACCAATATATTAAATATCACAATTTCCATATTGTGCATACAAATTATCCACCACAAACTATCCAATATCAAAAATGGCCTACACACAATCAAAAATCAAAATCGATCCAACCTCACTTAATTCTAAAACTAAGAATCAAGA
The DNA here is from genome assembly GCA_030254885.1 of Vitis rotundifolia. Taxonomy (NCBI): domain Eukaryota; kingdom Viridiplantae; phylum Streptophyta; class Magnoliopsida; order Vitales; family Vitaceae; genus Vitis; species Vitis rotundifolia. The sequence goes on from CM058169.1 coordinate 18,094,265, forward strand.
GTCGCCAAAATTAAGGTTGAGATCTACCTAATCCCTCTAAAATGTCTTTTACATAAAATCAAAAATAGCGATTGAAATAGTTACAATGGACCACTGATAAGAGTTCAAAACAACTCAGAAAATGATCATAAATGCACAATAGGGCAATAAAAGATGTAGGAAGACAATATTGGATGGAATGTGCCAAAAAGGCAAAATAGAGGATCTAAAAAAGGATTTATAAAAGGAAGTGGTCTCAGAAAATAGCAATATGGTTTGATCTGGTTTAATAATTCATAAATAATTATCATTAAAGTCATTTAAAATTTTGAATCCATTTCAAAAACAATTATGACATGGTGAACCGAGCTTCCAAATATTAATCCTTATCATTTGTGCAAATATTTATTCACTACTTAACTTTAAAAGCTGAAAAGTTTGCTTTTATTTAATAAACTATGTTTTCTATTGTTTGATAGAATAATCTCTAGCTAAAATTAAATTGACTATTATTAAAAATATGACAACTTATAATACATCCCTGTAGAGATGACCTAGCCACTAAGCTAGCTGAAAAATCCTTTTTAATTTCTTAAGAAGAGATTGTTTTGGTTTTAGATCTTTGAGTATTTGAAAGTAGTAACGTCTTTAGAAGAGTTGTTACTTAAGTTGATTTTGAGTATGCTAAAAAAATAAAAATAAATAAAAAAAATGCACCTCATAGGATTAGTTGGAAAGCAATATGCAATCAACACGTGCTTTGTAAACTAATATCTGCAGCCACAAAAGTAATATGGAATTTGGTTGGTGATTTGGGCTTATGATACAAGATTTGACTATTAATTGAATGTTGTCATAGCCAAAGTTTCATACATCTAATTACAAGCTAAATGTTCAATGTGGAGACCGAACATATTGATATCAAGGTGCATTTCATCAAGGATGTGATTGCTTACGGTATTAGTATAGTAAAAAAATATTTCTATAATAAATAATCTAGTTGATATATAATTATCAAACTTTGATCTTGTAGCTAGGCTTAGACATTGCATGTACTTAATTTATATCAAAGTATGTAAGAGCTCTTTTATAGGCATTAGTTTTCTTTATCATCTTCACTCATGGGGTTTGCTTTAGACCAAACCACATAAACTATTATATGCTTTATGTGTTTTTACTTTTATTTTTATTTGTTTCCTTTTAAAAAATTTCTCATTATTATTTTTTAATCATTTTTACCACCACAATAATAGTATTTTCATTAATAAAGATCATAAATTCTAAAATAGGAATACACAATAGATAACTTATTATATTATAGTTAATTAATTTGAAATTTTCCATTGCAAGCCCATAATCAATTTTATTATTTTTAAACTAGGATACTTTGACATCCTTTTGGCAATAAGAATTGAGAAGGCTTCCATATCAATGCCTTAAAAATCAATTAGTAAGTGTCCAATCGAATACATTTTGTCTCTTTTGTTTTTAAAAACATTTAGAAGCTTACATTAAAAATTTAATGATTTAAAAAAATTAAAGTATTAAAAAAATTCTACTATTTAAAATTTTAAATTTGATTTTTAAAAATATAAGATAAACTTAAAACCCCGTTTGGTTTTGTAATTTAAAAACAGTTTTTTTTATTTTAAAAATAAAAAACTATTTTTAAAATTTTCTAATATTATTTAGTTGTTGTTTTCTAAAATTAATTTTTAAAAACAAAGTAAAATAGAGAATAATTTTTAAAGAATAAGTATAAATTGTTTTCATCAATTTTTAAAAATCAAAAAAAAAATAGGAATTTGTTTAATAATATTTTTTTTAAAAATTTGTTTTTAAAATAAAAAATAAAAAACAATATTTAAGAACAAAATTTCAAAAAATATAATCAAACGGACCCTAATATTTTTGTACAAGATATTCAACTTTTATATTACTTTCTATATATATATATATATTTAAAAACGAAAAATAAGGAGTATTTTTCTTTAAAAAACTGAACATAAATATTAAGGTAATAAAAACTATTTGATATCCCAATTTTTAATCCTAATATTTTTTAAATAAAAGTCTAAAAAGTCCTATATCTCGTATAAAAGTCACAATTACTTTCTAGTTTTAGAAATGAAAGAAGGAAATATATCCAACATTCACTAACTTCTCACGGCACCAGCTGGTTCGACCGGTTGGACCGAGCCTGGTCCAGCTTGCGTATTGAACCGAAGTACTCACTGGATCAGATACGGGGCAAACCAACGGTCTAAATCAACAAACCGGTTTACCGGCCCTGGGCCCCTCTCCCTTAATTTTTCCCGACCAAAACGGTTATACCCACCCCAGTTCAACTTCGTCTGCCTTCCACTTCGAGACCACAAGCACCTACAGCCATCCTCCTGAAGAAGATATTTAAAGGTGTCTTCATTCTCACATGTCGATGTGGGATGCATCATATTGAGTATAAGAAAATTTTTTAACAGAAGACATCATGGGTTTTGAACTCGGACCTCAAATTCAAAACATGCCATGTTTACCACTAGGCTGTCTATGTTTTATGTTAAATAATGTAAACAAATAATATTCTTTACAAAAAAATTGTAATATTTGTATTTAAATAACATAAGTAAAATAATATAATATTTAAAAAATATATATAAATTAGAATATATAACTTTTAATATAAGTTGAAATTAAATAATTAAATTTTCTTTCATTTTCAATAAATTTATATTTAAATATTGTATATATTTCATTTAATAAAATTTAAAACATTAATACATTGATTTTATTTGATAATATTAATAATAAAAAAATAAATATTATTGATTTTTAATTTATTTATATATTTTTAAATTTTAATAATATATAAATTATATATTTATTACGTGAATTATTCCGATTGTGATTCAACCATTACTCCAACCGGAAACAGTGAATCGATAACTTTTTTTTTTTTGGTTAAAACTAATGCCATTTTTAAAACGTTGGTACTAGCTTGCTTCTTGCACCTTCTCTTTGAATTGAGCTCCACTCACCTAATGTAATTAAATGGCACTAATAAGATGGTCCAAAATTCAATGGCTGTGACTCTGAACATGTCAAACCCCTCTCTCTCTCCCAATATATATATATATATTGCTTGATCTTTTTCTTTTTTCAACACCTACTAAAAGGGACTCTTCCAGATTCTTCTAGAGTATTGGCCTACTATTCTTGATTAACAATTGTATCAAAAGTCTAGTCTTCATCAAACTTCCTGCACAGTGAGTCGAGCATGTTGACAAATTAACCAACAAAGTACCGCATGTATTCGGATGCCCTTTTGAAATTTAGCTCCCTTAACTAATTGGGGGTTACATATGCTTTAAGGAACATGAAGGCCTTAGCTTTTTCATCTATTAGCCAAACAATTTGCACCTTCTGGAAAGCTTTTCATCTTCAATTGTCATAAGAAACAATCAAAAGTAGTTATCCGAAAGAAAGCAAAAGAGAAAAAGGAAAAATAACATCACCTTGGACTTGGTGTGGATTGTCGAGTATTAAGGAAGAGGAGTAGATTTAGGCATTAGGATGGTTGATTTGTTTATAATGATTTAGGTTATGTTTAGTTCTTAAAAAGTATTAAAGAAAGAAAAAAAATGTTAAAAAAAAATTATTTTTTCATGTTTGATTTTATTATGAAAAATACGAAAAAAAAAAAAATTAAATATAATTAAAATTATTAAGATATTTTTATATTTTTAAATTATTTAACATTTATTTTTCTTTCATTCTATATTTTTTTAGGAAAATTAAAATTAAAAAATAAATTAAATTAGTTTGAGATCAAGGAGTTTGGAGCTATATTAAAAAGTATGCAAAGGACCAATATCATGCCATTATAATTAAAGCAACATTAAAAATTATATAAAAAATTATCGTATAAGGTTTTCAACTAAACAAAATTAGATAATGTAATTCTTGTATTAATTTTTGTACAAACATATTTTTTTAAGTTACACTCTTGAAATAATATTTTCTAAAACATTTCTTTACTCAAAAATAAAAATTTTCATCCTATAATCAAACATGCTTCTTTTACCTCTAATATAGATACGACAAATATAAGAAGAAAATTAAGAGTGTTTTTTATTGTGCTTCTAAAAGTATCCAAAAAACACTAAAAGTGTTTTTTTAACATTATAAGTGATTTTCATATTTTTAAAAGTGTTTCCTAAAATTTATTAAACACCTAATTATTTTTCAAAAACACTTTTTAGGTTAAAAGTATTTTCTAAGATCATGGCCAAAGGGACTCTAAGGTTATGTTTGGTTTCCGAAAAATACTAAGGAAAGAAAAAAAATGCAAAAGAAAATGATTTTTTCATGTTTGGTTGTCATAGGAAAAATATAAAAAAAAATCAAATATAATTAAAACTAATTAAAAAATTATGTATTTTTAAATTATTTAATCTTTATATTGATGAGTTAAAATAAATAAAATGAGTTTGAAATAACAAAAAAAAATAATTTATCGACTTTTAATCTATTTTTTATTTTCCTTCACTTTTTCTTTCCTTCTACTTTTCCTTTATATTTTCTTTTTATTGTATATTCCCTTAAATGTTTTGGGAACCAAACATAACCTAAGTTTTTAGATTGAATTCTCTCATTCATTAAATAATTGTCATTTTTATAACTAAAACCCAACCAATTTAATTATTAATATATGATAAAAAACATAGCATGGGAAGCCTAAAGTCAAAGCTCTCTCGTGACTCCGTATCACTAATTTCCTTAGTTACTAATAGTTACTAATTTACAGTGCATTGCTATTTATATTCAAAATATTTTTAGTAAAAGTGTTTTCTATATGAATGTTTTTAGAAAAATCTCTTATAAATGTTTCTTTAAAAAACACTATAAGTGATATTTTATTTTTTTTTAAATATTTTCTAAAATTTATCAAATACCTAAATTCTTTCAAAAACACTTTATAAACTAAAAATATTTCTTAAAATAATTATCATACGAACGGTTAATAAAGTCATTCTTCGCTATAAGTTAACACTCATCTTATAAAATATTTTATACTAACAAAGGATTATACAATGATAATTCACTTTACCATCAAATAAGGGGAAAAAAAATGGAAAAATAAACCTCAAATCACTTATTTATGGATGATACAATTAGCCCTTCATCTCATTCTCCTTGCTCTATTTTTTAGTTAAGAATTATACAAATGACAATTCTCTCTTCTAGTTAAGTATTAATTAAGCATCACACATCCTCCACATCCTTGCAAACTTCTATTAATCATTACATGATCATGAGGGTACGGAGACACAGAACTGAGTTGGCAAAATTTGACTTTCAAGTAAAAAATTCGAAGTTTGAATATATATACATAGACATTTAATGGGATGCTAAATTTTTTGAATTACGATCTTTGCACTGTGAATTTATAAATTATATTTTATTCTTAAGCTCTATTTGGATAAGGAGAAGTTGAATGCCATGTTTGGTTCAAAAAATTTGAGAAAAATGTGGGAGAAAGAAAATAAAGAGGAAAAATAGAGATAAAAAATGAGAAAAAAATAAAAAATAGCGTTAAATCGATAAATTATTTTTATTTTTTATTTTAAATTTTTTTTTAACTCATTAATATAAAGATTAAATAATTTAAAAAAATATATATTTTTAATTAGTTTTATTTATATTTATTTATTTTTTAAATTTTTATAAGATAATCAAATATGAAAAAATCACTTTCCATAATATTTTTTTCTTTCTTTAATACTTTTTAAAAATCAAACATTACAAAAGAATAGGATGAAAAAGTGTCAAAGAACAAAATGAAAAAAAATAAGTAAAAATAAATTTAGACTAAATCTTTTTTGTTCTATAATTTTTACATCCTTTGATGTTTAAAAGAATTAGATTAGTATAATTGTGTCTTGCAGGCATTCAAATCCAAAAATTTATCTGAAAATTCAAAATTTTATTTTTCAAATATGTTTTACTTTTTCCACCTCTATTTGATGTGATGAATTAATTGGCATATTAAAATGGACTGCGGGAAGGAGAAGACTACGATACAAAGTCATGTCCTTCACGTACCTTCGTGATGATTTTTGTGTAAGCTGAGATGATCCAAAGAAGATTTTTTCTAAGATCTATCGTCTTCATTAGCAAAGACTCAAAATTCAAGACTTGACCGGTACCTTTCCCATTATAAAGAAGTTTCTCCCAACTAAAAAAGGGCGAGACAGCTAGAGAAACAAAGAGGTGCAACAGATGATGATGAGGAGGAGCATGGATGCTGATAAAGAAGGTGATCAATTTTTGTTGCCAGGGTTTCGGTTTCATCCCACCGATGAAGAGCTAGTGTCCTTTTATCTTCGCAAAAAGATCGAGAAGAAGCTGGCCGCTATTGAGCTTATAAAACAGATTGACATCTACAAATATGACCCCTGGGATCTTGCAAGTATGCAATTCTATAGTTCTAACTTTTCATTGTTTTTCTTCATTCCTGTTTTCTTTCGATTTCTGCACCAGTTCTTTACTTAAGTTCTCTGTTGATTAGGGCTTGGAATGATATTTAGTGCATATGAAGGAACTGGCTTCATATTCACCCAACAAAAATAGAAAAGAAAAAGAACAGGATTTGTAGCTTTTGCATGGTAAAACAAACAATAATACAAGCACCTCCAGCTTTTATAATTCTTGGGCATGCATGTTGTAAAAATAAATCCTCCGGCACCTGTAAACTGTCCATTATAGAATTTGAGATGATTTGAATATGGAGTTTCAGTTTATAAAGGGTTTGATAGGAAGAGGTTGTTCCATCCTTTTTCTTCTTTGATTTTGCCATCATCAAATCCTGAGAAAATCTATGCATGCGGTTTCTCTTATATATTAAGCTTAACCATTCATTCCTTTCCAAGCTTTTTTCATCTTGCTGACCCTAGAAAATTATGTGGATATATCTTAACAGTTGGGTATTTTCTAATGACATCTACAATGAAGATCCAACTTTCTTTCTCTCTCTCTCTCGCTCTCACATACCTATTTTTTTTGTAAATATGCAGAAAATAGCCGAACTGTTACAGACAAAGAGTGGTATTTCTTTTGCAGAAGAGGGAGAAAATATAGGAATAGCGTAAGACCCAATAGAGTCACGGGATCTGGATTTTGGAAAGCAACCGGCATAGACAAGCCAATATATTCTGTTGAAGAAGGACACAGCCGCGGTGACTGCATTGGGTTAAAGAAATCATTAGTATACTATTGTGGAAGTGCAGGAAAAGGAACCAAAACTGATTGGATGATGCATGAGTTCCGCCTCCCCGCAGACCAGAAAAATGCTACTCTCCCCACTGCCAAGGCTGCTGATCAAGAAGCTGTAAGAAAAAAACAGTTCCCAAATATATATATATATATATATATGTTCCATTGAATTTACCATTTCCTCAAATTCTCTAGTACGTTGGTTAATTTTGTGTTATGCTTTGTGGGATTGTAGGAAGTATGGACACTTTGTCGAATTTTTAAGCGAAATGTGTCACATAGAAGGTACACACCAGATTGGAGAGAAGTACCTGCTAAACGCAACCCAACGAATTCAAAACCTAAAACATGTGACATGAGTCCAGAAAATTGGGAAGGCTACATTAGTTTTGAGGCTCCAGTTTCTCTTCATAAAGGGAAGAAGCCTGTTGGTAGTCACATTTATGAAGGGAACCCACTGCCCGCAGGCCAGGTGAGCTCGATTGTTCAAGGTTCAGAACCAGAGTCATGTTCATCAAGCATTTTGAGTAACGATGCTAGGGAGTTCTTTGCACATGGAAATTGGGATGAGATCGTATCAGTCATGGAGCTTTCTTTTGATCCATCATCTGTAAATAATTTTAAAATTATGCATTAGTACTGAATTTTAGTTATATATGGTCTTCAACTAGGGGTGCAGTTTACTGTTTGATGTATGCATAAAACTAATTTCGTGGTTGAATATTGCTCTCTTTCTAGTAACTTACTGCTCATCATCTTTAGCAGAATTAATGTAGTCATATTGGGAAAAATAATTTATGGAAATCATGGTCACCACACAAGTTGATAGATTTTGTGGCTGCTGGTGTTTCAAGATTGGATTTGGGGGCTGATTTAATAATGTAAACCTACCAACACCTTGGCCCTGATCGGTGGCCGGCTTCTCCATCTAGCTGTTAGAAACATAAATAGCTCTAGGTTTAGTTGTATCGTCAACACACACACACATAAATAGCTCTAGGTTTAGTTATATAGTCAAAACACACACACACACAGAGATAGATACACAAACAGATAGATGTATATGTATACTGACATAGGATGCTACAGTATTTTTCTTGGTATTTCTATATTTTCATTATTTACTATGTATCTTAATGGGATTAATCATAATGTCTTCTTAAATTTCTAAAAGTTTTGGTGTCTTGTATATTTTTCTTATCTTTCATTAGTCACACTCAATGATTAAACTATCAAAACAACTAAAATATCAATCCTTAGATTTTACATAAAAATCATGAAAATATCGGAAATATTGATGAAAATTTTGACAAAAAAACTTGATAAGATTAAAATTAATCAAAATTTATATAAATATAATAAATTTTTTTAAGAAATAATAAAAATAATAATATACATATTAAAGCTGTTTTACTAGAAAAAAATTGTATAAATATATTGATATATATATAAAGATGATTTATGTAATTTTTTTTTTGTTTAAAAATGCTTATGACTGATTTATTAGTTTATATTTATATAAATTTTTTTAATTGTAAAATTATTCATTATAAAAATTATCACCATGTTTTTATATCATGAGATAATTAAAATTAATTGATTTATCTAAATTTTATTTTTATATTTCATTGGTTTTGGAAAAAGATTTAAATGACATAATCAGCATATATTTAATATATGTGATTATAAATAATTAAGGGTAACTTGCCCTAGTGGCAAGGGTTATGTTTTGCACACCCAAGGTGGGCTCAAGCAGTGGCTTGTTTTTTGAATGTGGAAAGAGGAGGGGGAAAAAACATTTGGCCACACTTGGGCTGAGGCAGGAACCATACTCCTAAGAAAGACAATAGTGGTTCCATAATGGGAAAGAGACTGATGTAGCAATGATGCATGGAGATGGTGGGTCATAGGTTGCCAATTATGGTTTTCCTATAGAGGCAGTAGTTACATTAATAAATTAATTAACTATTATTTATCAAAATTAACTTATAATTTGGTTTGATCTTGTATGCAAAATAACATTGAATCATAATATAATGTGATTACATTATTTAGTTATATTGACAAGTTTATTTCATTAATTGACTTTGTGTATTTTTATATGATTTATACTATTTTTATAAACTCGAGGTTGCTGCAGAATTAACTTGAATTACACAAATAGGTATGATTAAGTTAATTGAAGATAATGATGTAAAAATGAACTTGTATAGAAATTAAAAATATAATTATTTTGGAAACAAATTTTTATGTAGATATTGTATATCAAGAAAAAGGAAAATAGACATTTAAAAAAAATTAAAATGGAAATTCTAATCTCAGTACTTGAGCATAGCACCCAAGCGCCCTCAAGGGTCGTCCGAGAGTTCCCAAAGCATTGCACTCAAAACACCCTCAAGGGCCACTCAAGGGTTTCCGAAGCCTTGCAATCAAGCGCCCTTAAGGGCCACTCAAGCGCTCTCCAAAGCCTTGCACTTAAGCACCCTTAAGGGCCGCTCAAGCGTAAGCTGCGCTCAAGCACCCTCAATGGCCACTTAAGCGTTTCCAGTACTCAAGCAACCTCACCAGGAGCTTAAGCATTCCCAGCACGCTGTGCTCAAGCGCCCCCAATTGCCACTTGAGCGTTTCCAACACTCAAGCAAGGTACCAAGTGCTTGAGCACTCGGCATCCTAACCCCTGAAGGCTAAATCCATCCATTTCCTCCACGAACTCGACCATCCTTACCAAGTCCAAGTTACCTCTTTTCTTTTGTTTTGTAGCTAACAAATATATAAAAACTAAGGTATAAAAAATGTACCCCAAAGTAATTAACGGAGCTAAATTTCAAAAGTCATCTGAATGCATTTATGTGGGTACTGTACTAATGATGTAGTAATAAGTTTGACCTTGTAAATTAAGAAGAGTGGAGCAATATTGAAAGGACCTTACACTAGGTGTTGAAAAGAAAGATTAAGCAACATCTGATCTCCTTTTAAATTCTCAAATTTAAAATCATTTTTCAAATTAATTTTATTATATGGAAATTTTTTTTTTTTTAAATTATCAATTTAAAATTATTTTCAAATTAATATTATTTCTAATTTTCATGTAAATCCACTACTTTTTTTATTCTCAATCATTGAACCATACTTACCTATTTAATCCCAAATTGATTCTATAGCAAATTTGAATCTTCAAATGAATGTAAATTATAAAAAAAAAAGTACACAAAGTCCTAAATTAGGATGAATGGAATAAAATTTTCAACTTAATAAAAATAATTTAATACATGAACAATGATTAATCATTGTACTGCAAAATTTAGATGATCTTATGTTATATTGCTTATTTCTCTTTCTAGATTCAAATGAAGGCACAGTTATTTATTAATGGCAGATTGCCCATTATACTATTGATCATCACTAGTAGATTTCTTTCAAACATTAATTTCAAAACCTGCTTTGACCATCAAAGATTAATCATTATTGACAAACATCTAAGTATTTCCCAAGCTCAATCAAAGTTTTCTTGCACTACAAGGAAAATGTAAAAATATGACGTTTTTTAAGCATCAAGATAGATATAAGATGACGCTTTCCAAAAGCATCATATCTTAGACTGTCATCTTATGAATTTCCAATTGTTGATGCTTTTCAAAAGCGCCATCTTCTTTGACACAACTACCAATTGCAATGGAAAATGGGGGTTGGTGGTTTTGGAGAGTGAAGGAATTTCTCTTAAAAGGGACTTTCAACACGCACAGAAGGAGGGGGGAATAAAAAATGGGAAAGATAAGGGATGAGAAGACACAGCCGAGAAAAAGGATGTCTTTGAGGGTGGAGAAAACACACAATGGGAACTCTCCATTACCAGCCGCAAGAAAAATAAAAAAATGTGACCAGAACAGGGCACGAATGGGTAAAACAAAATGAACAAAAGCCACATTTCATGCCTAATCAACAAATCAAGAACAGGTAATACAAACTAGGGCACGATTTGCATGGGAAAACTCGACCAACATCAGAACACTTGCAATAAATGATGAATATGGAGTTGAAAGAGTGGAGAATCACCTGATTTGTCGCTCGTTGGTGAAATTTGTAAGAGAATAATGGATTTTCAATGCTTATTCTCTGTTATGAGAGTCATAAAATGGAGATTCAAAAATGATCTCCAGTTTTTAATACTCAAGATCTCACACTAGGGCTTGGAAACACACTGTCTGACTAGATCTCCAATGTCAAGAGCCTCATCTGGAGTCATTGATCGATATCGATTGTCGTTAACTAGGCTCCAAGGGTTTGTCGGGGTTTTGCGAAAATGGAGGGAATGTTTGGCACTATGAGGTCGTGGATGAGAATGAAAAATATTTGAGCCATATATAAAGGTGTTATTTTAATGTCACTTTTATAGAGCACTAAGGTAAAAATTGATAAATGAAGACGCTTATATAAAACGTTGTGCTATAGGAAGTGCCATCATCCTCTAGCATAAAGCGCCATGGTCTAAAATTTTCCTTTTAAGCGCCAACTTCGACCACTTACTTACTCAACTGCCACTCTAAAAGCCAAGTAATGACGCTTGTTTGAAAGCGCCAAGGAATCAAGCGTCATAAATTGTGTTTTTTGTAGTAGTGTTGATTCATATGCATTTAAATTTCAACTTTCTGTCGCAAATGAAATTTAAAAAAAAAAAAAATCATTAAAAAAAACCTACTAGAAAATAAGGGCTCATTTAGCTATGTTTTATGTATAAAAGAAACAAGTGAATAATTGTAGACCAATTTTTACCCATAAATTTACAATATTAATTGGATCACTATTTAAGTCTCAAGTTATTTTTAAAAATTAGTAGACTCATGAATGAATCCAAGACATTAAGTCTTACTTAATTTGAAGTTTATTTTCCTAATGAACATAAATTGTAAAAATATGATTATATGCAAAGAAGATATTAGTCAAGTCATTCAAAATAAATTTTAGTGTATGACTTTTTAATGTTATTGAGTTTTATGATCTTTTAATACTAATTAAATCGGTTTTTGAGTTACAAACTGTCTCTTAAGCCCCTTGATTAATTCTACTATAGAGACCTAATGGAATAATTACTATCTTATTTGCTACCAATACTCATATTCAAATTAAACTGCTATCAGTTCGAAGCTTTAGTCATCTATTTGATCAATGTGTCTTTATTTTTAAAAATTGGTGAAAACAATTTCTATTTATTCTCTAACAATTGTTCTCTATTTTACTTTATTTTTAAAATTTTAAAATAAATAATAATAGTTAAATAGTGTTATGAATTTTTAAAATGACTTTTTATTTATATAAACAAAAAAACTATTCTCTACTCGCATAGCCAAATAAGCTCTGAAGAACAAAAATCAAGACTAATTACAAAAACATCTATCTTAATAATGTAAGAGCGAAGCTAGTAGTTGAAATAAAGTGGTGCATTGGGCCCACTAGCCTTTCTTTTATAGTAATCTATTAAAGTAGTTCTAGTGATTATTCACATTACAAACTGTCACTTCATAAAATTAGCAGTATTTTATTAAAGGTAGTTCCACTAATTATTCACTTTACAAACCGTTACTTTCTAAAATAGTTCATCTTCACTAACTTAGTGAACTTTTAGGTCATCACAATGTCAATTGGGACAAAAATCACATTGTAAGTGTAATCTCGACCTTAAACTCTCTTCTCCCCCAACTTTCTTACTTTCCCTATGGAGTACATGGTCTTTTGCAGCTTTTACGAACATGGGAAAGTGAAAATGGGACAAAGAGACAAACCAACGCAAAGAATTCACACTATAAAAAAATGATACAATCTTCAAGGTGTGCTTTCTCTCGATACACTAGAATTCTCCTAGGCTTGCATGTTTTCTTTGTTTACCACTTATTGGACTGCCAACTGCTTTCCAAGATGCCACCACTTAGCCAAATGACATAGGACAGATGGAAGTTTATTGTCCCACATCAGTTGATTACCAACATTGGTTGGGCCTCATGTGGGACTACCTCTATCCTCCATTAGCTTAGACTTTTAGGAGTGTATATGGTTCCGCATCATTTAATTTTAGACCGATGTTTCGGTTGGCTTACCTAGTAATTTTTTATGTGGATATCAACAACTAAATGAGGGTATTTGACATAGGATGAATGGAAGTCTAATGTTCCAAGTTGATTGATTATTGACATTGGTTGGACCTTATATGAAGCTACCTCTACCCCCTTAGCTTTGGCTTTTGGGAGTGTACATGGTCCTACATCACCAAACCTTTAAGACAACATTTTGGACCTACAAAATCCCTCATAGTAGTTGGGAATGAGGCTTTTGGGCAGCTCCAAAGAAGAAGAGAAGTTGAGGGATTCTCAAGCTAGCTCTCTTAGTAATTTTGTTGCAATATTATATTTGTGTAATTAGTTTTTCAAGACTTTAGTATAGTTCCCTATTGTGTAGATATTGAGCACTTTGAACTCCAATTTAATGTTTATCTCAATTGCAAGTTTTGATTTATTTTCTTTGTTCTTTAACGTTTGTTACTAGAAGTTCTTCAAAGTTAGGGAAAGTGGTCCATGAGGTCCCTTTGAGAACAATTAATACACATCATGGGAGGAATTGATATGGTCTTCACCATGTAATGGAAGATTCCCCATTGGGAGGAAAACCCATTTTGCTCATTGGAATGGAAACTTAGAAGTTGCTTTTCTAACCCTTTTTGAACTTTAGGCTACTTTGTTTCCTAAAATTTGAGGGAAAACATGAGGAAAAAAAAAAGTAAAATGAAAGTAAAAAACTAGACTTAAAATCAATAAATTATGTTTAGGTGCTATTTCAAACTCATTTTACTTATTTTAACTTTTTTTATATTAAGTTTAAATAATTAAAAAATGCATAAATTTTTAACTAATTTTAATCATATTTAATTTTAAAAATATTTTTAATGATAAAATTGAATATTAAAAAATTATTTTTCTTAATATTTTTTTTTCTTCCCTTAATCCTTGTTTAGAACCAAATATAGCCTTAAGACTGAAATTGGCATCACAAGGACAATAAGGCTTTTAAAATGGAAAGAAGGTTAAGGTTGCAAGGCAAAGCTACTTAGACAAAATTACTTCAAATACTCTATCTAGGTTTTTCCCTATAAATGCTATTGGTTGTAGGCTTTGAGTTGTGCATTGGCTATGAAAGAAGGAACCTCATTAGACCCCCTATGCTTGGCATTTAAATTTATTGGGTTTTTACATAGCTATAAATCATTGTTCACTTTTTCTAATCAAAGATTTCCCAGGATTCTCTCAATATCTCCTTATTAAATAACTCTCTTTCAACCATAATTTAAAGAGAAAATCAGCACCACTTTTGGAACTAATTCACCTCATACCTCTCAATGTCCCCTGCCTGCCACTTTGGAACATTATACCTGAGAATACTACCAGATTCTTTACTTGCAAAGACTCCCTGTACTTGGGGAATCGACACAGTCAAGATTCAGGGCTTAAGAATTCTTTTCATTTTAGGCTTTTAGAGTAACAAACCCACAGTATGCAAGTAAATGGGAAAATAATTGGTGATTACAATATACAGAGAACAAATAAATGAACTAGAATAAAATAAATAAAAATTTTCAAATTTAATTATAAAGCACACTCGGTATGTTAGGCTCAATATTAGAATCCAGAAAAGATCACCAGGAAAAATGAACTCAATAAAAGATTACATACAAACAAGTCAAAAATGACCTCAAAAAATAACAGGCATTAAAGCACCACTCTAAGATGTATGAATCCATAATAATTTTGGGAACAAAAACTGACAAACTAAAATTGCAAGTATAAAGACTGAAAGTCGTCTATTACTGTTTAGAAAACAAATACACCTGAGGAAGATTTAGAAGCCACAACTGCTGCCGTCTAGTGTCTGGCTTTGAACTAAAGCTTCAATAATCATCCATGATAGAGATGATGGAGAATTTTGAATCCACCCTTCCTTTCTCAATTAACCATCCTCTTAATCCATACATTAGTTTTTTACTTTGCATGTTTTAGTAATGCATTTTAAGGTTTTGAAGTGAGGTTGTCTGTTGGATCCAAGTGTAAGAAATTAACACTTCCATCTTCACTCTCCATTATGAGAAATTGCTCTTATATAGGCAACACCTATTTCAGCAAGGAAAGATCAATGATATCTTTTAGGCCTTCAAAAATAAAAAGGACAGAACAATTTTTAGGAATATAAAATAAATTGATAAAACCATACTCATCCACGATCTTCAACAAAAAAATCAGCATCTTTCCCTTCTCTCATTAACTTTGGGATATAAATGAACTTCATTTATATAAGCAACCTGTCGAATAAATATATCTTATTAAACTATGAGTCATGTCTTTTTTTAAATTCTTATATTAAAAGAATGGTATAAAAAGAACCATAAGAACATCTATCATGAAGCTAATAGTAAGCATAAATCAAAGGTATAGAAAGGTTACCCTCCATATATTGTGAAAACAATCGATCCTACTCACTTTCATATCATACACTGAAGTGGTTTAATTTTCTTATAAAAAAAAAAAAAGAAAACAATTTATCATTTGAAATTCACCACAAAAAAAAAAAAAAAAAAAAAAATTGAAAAAAGCTAGGCTTCAATAGTATTTCTCAATAGTTGAAACCTTCAAACTGGTGATTTATAGGTTCAACTAATATTATCAAAGCATGCCAATAAAAGAATAACTATGCTTATAAATGTTTAGTTAAATCTAGAATCAAAATTCTAATTCAAACATTTATAGGAAAACTATCTAATTAATTATATTAAAAGTCTTGAGTAGCCTATCTTTTAGGCTTTTAGAGATAAAAAGAACAGAACAAGCTTTAGAAAAGATAAAATACATTGATAAAACCATACTCTTCATTCATCTTCAACATAAAAATCAGCATCTTTGCCTTCTCATTCACTTTGGGATATAAATGAATTTCATTTATATAAGCAACCTGTCGAATAAATATATTTTATTAGATTATAAGTCATGTCTTTTTAAAAATTTTTATATTAAAAGAATGATATAAAAAGAATCATAAGAACAATGTCTATCGTGAAGCTAATAGTAAGCATCAATCAAAAGTATAGAAAGGTTATCATCCATATATTGTAAAAACAATCAACCCTACGCACTTTCATATCAAACAGTGAAGTGGTTTCTCTCTCTAATAAAAAAAGAAAAGAATTTATCATTTGAAATTTGCCACAAAAAAAAAAAAAAAAAAATGACAAAAGCTAAGCTTCAATAGTATTTCTCATTTGTTGAAACCTTCAAACTAATGATTTATAGGTTCAACTAATATCATTAGAGCATGCCAAGAAAGGATAACTATGCCTATAAATGTCTAGTTAAATCTAGAATCAAAATTCTAATTCGAACCTTTATGGGAAAATTGTCAAATTAATTATATTCAAAGTCTTGAGTAGCATATCTTTTAGGCCTTTAGAAATAAAAAGGATAGAAGAATCTCCAGGAAAAATAAAATAAATTGATAGAACCATACTCTTCAACAATCTTCAACATAAAAATCAACATCTTTCCCTTCTCTCATAACTTTGAGATATAAATGAACTTCATTTATATAAGCAACCTGTCAAATAAATATATCTTATTAGAAAATGAGCCATGTCTTTTTTAAAATTCTTATATTAAAAGAATGGTATAAAAAGAACCATAAGAGCAATGCCTATCATGAAGCAAATAGTAAGCATCAATCAAAAGTATAGAAAGGTTACCATCCATACATTGTGAAAATGATCAAGCCTACCCACTTCCATATCAAACATAGAAATGATTTATTTTTCCAATAAAAAAGAAAAAGAAAAAGAAAAGAAAAGAATTTATCATTTGAAACTCACCACAAAAAAATAAAATAAAATAAATTTAAAAATTTAAAAATTAAAAATTAAAAAATGAAAATACCTAGGCTTCAATAGTATTTCTCAATAGTTGAAACATATAAACTAATGATTTATGGCATCAGAGCATGCCAAGATAAGGATAACTATGCCTATAAATGTTTAGTTAAATCTAGAATCAAAATTCTAATTCAAACATTTATAGTAAAACTGTCAAATTACTTATATTGAAAGTCTTGACTAGCATCATAAGAAATTTTATGTATAAGAAATACTAAAATACTATACTCATGAACTCCAATTAAGTAATTCCTAGTGCTCATGCACTTTGATGATATTCTACTGTATATAAGAACCATTGTCTTAAAACTCTAAGAAATTCATAAAAGTTCTTAGCAAATTGGTTGCAAATTAATGGATGATAATAAATACAAATTATGTGCAATGTACAAAAAAATAAAAATAAATAAAGATATCAAAAGATCGGGAGTATGATATACTTATGCTCATGCATCCACCATTTACAACTTGTCATTATGAACCTCTGGGATAGAAGTGAGACTTTGTCAATCTTCATTATTATAGCTTTTTTGCATTAGCTAGGATGTGACCACATTGACAAATATATACTTAATTAATCTAATTTGTTACCCAGACATGTTGAAACAATTTTTTAGTAATTTGACATACAAGTATCTATTGATGGTTATAAACATAATTTTTCACATAATTAGCAAATGATTTTTTTCTTTTAATATAAAAATGAGAAATGTGACCAAAGACAAATAACTACTTTTTGTTTGAGTCACAAAATGATGTGGTGTCAAATTGTAAAATTTTCAAGTGTGGTAATTGAAAATATATTGAATCTCTTCTGTGAAAGACTCTAGTTTTAGAATAAGATGAATATTCATTTTATCTTATGCGGAAAAACATAAATATCAAGACGCTAGAAAGATGTTAAGCCTCTAAGCCATAATGTTGGAAATTTTCATAGAGTATGACATGCTCCTATACTGATGGATATATTGGATCCTTGATGCTTTCAATATGAACAAAAATTAATGTCATATGCGCAAAGAGAGATACCCTTTTGTGTAGATTGTTTAGATGTAGATGTAGTGGCATGGATATCAACTCAGGGAAATGATATTAGCAATAAGTGTTGTTGTAATTGTCACTTGCTTTGAGAGTGGTAGTCCTCCTTGACATATCTTGAAGTTTGTCAAATCTTCAAGAATGGGCAAAATCATACTATCAATCACCTTCAATTGAAAGAAAGAAGAAAAAGAATACTTGTTACTAATATTTTTTGTGCACTCTAAACCACTCAGATTGCTAAGCTTGAGAAGCTTGAAAGGAGTATTGTCCAAAATGCTATACCAATTCAATAGAACATGAAAATCAATGGATCAATGTTGCAAAAAAGTATACCTTTTTTAACAAACTAGTTGAGAAGTTACACACAATAAGGAAGATCAAAGTTAGAAAAAGAGTAGAAATTATAAACTTGAACAATGAAGTTTATAGTAGATAGTAACAAAAAATAAGAGAGCATAAATCACTAATGCAATTGAGCTAACCTTTTCAATGGGCGTCACCCATCCATAGCTTGTCAACATTTGCCTCTGGAGTACTGAACAACGCTCAACCAAGACTAAGCATTATGTCTTTAGTATTGGCATTGATATTGAATTATTTTTCAAAAAAAATAATTGATTAATCCAAGTACTTTTATAATTGATATTTAATTATTTCAAATAAGATATTATGGACCATTAACAATTGATTTCTGTTAGCAAAATGCCTAGGAAACTATCTTCACTCCCAAGTGTATCCACTCATGTATGCATGTCTAACCTACATGGCATGGCTAATCTTTATTAGAACAAGACAACAATCTTAACATGATGACTATAAAAACAACAAAGCATGAAGCCAACAAAAATGGTAAATATGGTTGACATTGTAAACCTGAAATATTTGACAAAAAGCAAATCTGAATTAAAGAGAGTATGAGTCTTTACGCATCAGTCTTCCCTTACCTATCAATATAAAAGAGCATGAAGTAAACAAAAAGGTCAACTTTAGAAAATTATGATAACTAATTTAGAAGACATTAGTGAGATAGGATGTCAAACCATTTTAAAATGAACACTTTTTTCGACTTGCAGATTAAATGCACAACTCAACCAACTTCTTGAAAATAGGAAGATAATTAAGAAATTAATATTTAAAATGCACTAAAAAAAAAGGATGAATTTAGGCTTCAGTAGAAGTTCGAATTGAAACCTATAAACAAACACCATTCATACTTGAGTTTTCTTTGGAGATAGGTACCTATTGTAAAAAGAGAGAAATCATTCCCATCTCATGTTTTAGAAGAGAACATGAACAAAGAAGAAAATATTTATATATCTTGATTTATAAGCATATAAAATCCTCAGATACAAGACACTTGAAGAAAAACGTACTTGTGAATAGTGACTTGAAATATGTGCCATGCCCTTGAAGCTTTATTGTTCTACTACCTATAAGAATCAAAAGATGAAAAGTAAAACAGTGTAACAATCGATTGTCAAATAATAAAACATAAAGAGACAAAATGAGGAAGAGATTGGAATTGTAAACTTGAATAATAAAGAGAGTTGGTAATGAGAACCTGAATTGAGAGTAGAAATCCTTTATGCGCTAAATATGTAGCAAAATATCAATTTGAGACATTGAGAAATTTTTAGCCCAATCCAAAACTTGTTTCATTTTGGCATCAATTTTTTCAGTTATTTTAAGATAGGGTGATAGATGATTGCAAGCAGTGGTTTCAAACATACAAGTAATGTTCTCAAAATATTTATGACATCATCGTCACCATTATCCAACAAAAGTATTTCTTCTTACAACATAAAAATCTAACTTCTTAGGATAGTACATGCTCAATTCCCTATCACAAATGTAAATTTCCAAATTCATAAACATATGCAATCCTGACATTAAGATTTTCACAAATAAATTATGGTATGTTTGCACTTCCCTAAAACTTAGAGAAGATTCTCTTGCATTATATAGAAGTAGATCCTTAAGATAAAAATAAGTCACATATGAGAGCTTAACTTGTTGGTCTGCATGTGAGAATTAATAAATCAAAACCAAAACCATAGTGCAATAGTTTTTATCAAATTAGTTGGGAAAAGATAATGACAACATATCAAAAGCAAAATGAAAGGCCAAAAGCATTAACCTAAACAACAAAGACATATTATGGATGAGACACAAATTGAAGAGAGGTTAGCTTGAGGAGTTGATGGAAATCCACGTGCAACAATATCCATGCATAGTTTTTCAACATAAATCTCTAGGACATTGACTAAAATTTGGTTGATCTTCACCACTATTCCTTTTAGATTGGCCTAAATTATTTAATAAGCTAAGCACGTCACAGTCATGGAAAATTAAAGATAAGATAAATTGTCTATATAAATCCCTTATGCTATGTCTTGAATATGTCTTATAATCTCTAATGTTGATAAGAATCATATTATTAAACTTTTACATAATTTACTAGAGTACAAAATCTTATAATGTGCTAAAATCCTATATAGTAGCTGATGATTTTTTTATTTACAATTTCTATAGTATCTATTTTAAGTGTTAAAATTATATAATATTATAATAGTTTGTATGTTTTATTAGGAGTAGCTATGTGCACTCTTCCCAGCCCATAAATCAAGAACTTGCAAATACCTCTCTAAATTTCGTGACATTAATACTTCTATAACTATTTTCATTTATTTATTTATTTATTTTTTGTGCTATTGATAATTTTCATGATTTTTTAAATCAAGATTGAAATTTTGTAAATTTTTGTTATACTTTTGTTGATATCAATATTTTGTTTTTTGCTTACATCTATAATATAGAAAATAGTTGAGGCAACTAAAGGTTTCTCTCAGCCATATGAGTTTGTGACATTACTCAAGCTAGTATAAGAATGATGCCCAAACTCAGGAAGGACAACATGTAATGGGTTTCTCAAGAACCCTAAAGCCCATTTGGAAGTAAAATAAGAATAGATTTTCTCAAGATATTTGCACCATTATCCCTTTGGTAGTAGGGACACTAATTAAATTTGTGATAAATTATGTAATGTAAGCTAGCATTTCCATAAATTCTTGGAATTCAAAACATAAAGTAACATGATCATTTTTTATCCATAACATTAGAAATTGGTTTGAAGATGCACAATTTTCAAACTTATTGTATAAGCTAATCAGATGTATAAGGTGTAAATATAAATAACAAAGCTATCTTTTGCTTCATATGTTGTCGCAAGCCGTAATTATGAAAGTAGAATGTAACAAGTGCACATTGATTGTCAAATAATTAAAATGAGCCTACAGAGAATGAGAAGAAAAGTTGGGATCTTAGACCTGAAATGGCTTTATGTATTAGTAGAATTTTCACAAAAATATAAAATTTTGAGATGTAAGCAATCTTGGGTCAGTCTTGACCAGTTCCTTTTGGCATCTTTCCGATAGACAAAGATAATTGTAGATTTGAGTTTCTGGAGGGTGATAAGGAATGCATCTCATCCTGCAGTGATGTCAATTCAGAGAAAAAATGAACTTGAACCTCTGAGTTAAGTGATAGTAGCATTGCCAAAGCAAAACAGTTGTCAATTGTGAGAATGTGGAGGGTTATAACAGGCTGAAACACCTCTTTTGGGAGAGATATTACCATTATTGTTTGTGTACTCCAAAGCATTCCAATCCCAGAGGTGAAGAAACTCAAGTGAAGGGAGGTAACTAGATTGTCATATGAATTGGTAAGATATGAAACTCACTCAAATTGTTGGTGTTCTACTGCATGCAGAAAAAATCAGAACTCTAAACAAAGTAGAACAATTTAAACAAAATGAATGGGAAGTAATGAATTAAATATTAAGAATTCTTAACACACTTACATATGCACACAATATGTGCTAATGCATATGAGAATCAGGAAAACATAATTATAGAAAAAGTATTAACAGTCTTAGAACATTGTAAAATAATAATAAGAAAAATTGAAGCCATCAAAAAATAGGAAAAAGACTGCTTTGTAAACCTGAAACATATTGTTGATGGCATGCTCAAATTAGAGAGACTAGGAGTAGTTTATGAATCAACCAATCTTTGCTAGTCGATATCTCAAGTAGGCCCTTTGGTATGGTTCTAGATTCTCTTAAATAAAAAATTTGAACTGAAATGAGCCTCATTGCTCCAACCACTCCCTAACCACAGGATTTACACATGGACAAGCTAACCCTTCCATGTTTATATGTCACTCACAACATAATTGCAAGAATTTTAGAAATCTTAGGCCAGTCTTAACCTTTTCCTTTTGGCATGTTTGTAGTAAGTATCAATAACAATGGTAGGTTATGAGTTTTTATAGAGTGCTCATAGGCAGATCCCTTCTCACCACCATTGCAATCAGAGTAATCAGCAATCTAAAGGCTTTAAGGGTTGTGAGACAAAGAAATTAGGCTACCTTCCCTCTGCATTTTCAATAACTTGGGAGAAATGAGGTGTGCAAGACAGGAGGAGAGATATTAGTCTATGACAATTCCCACTTTCTAGTTACCTTAGAAAGGTGAGGTGGTAGACACTAGGAGAGATATTAGTCTATGAAAATCCTCATTTTCCAATTCATTTAGAGAGTTGAGACAGCTACTTCAATAGCTAGTTTTTCTTTGACTTGGCAACAATTACATCTCAAATAATAGTTAACCCAATAAATTTTCCAAACTTGTAGAATGGCGAATGAAGTAACAAGATCATATATTGACTTATAGTTATCCAAGTACAAAGTGATGGGGTCCAGCCCCATTAATGCACACATGTGGAGAAATATTATTTCGACAAAAGCTGCCCACCCTTGTTGGAAACATAAATTGAAGTTTTTTCTTCAGTTCACACACCAAATAAGCAACCAGAATACGCCTATAAATAGGGGCGTTTAAGGAGCAGCAAGTGCAGAGCATTAGCTCATCTCTGAGCAACACAACCACAGAGAGTTGTGAGAAACAGCCAGGAAGAGTTGTGGATATCACACTAGGGAGAGTGTGAAGAGAAAAATTTTGAGTGCTCCACGGAAAGAGTATTGAGTGATAAAATTGTGAGGATTGTGATAATATCCTGGGTTGTGAGAAACTCAAGTAGTGGCAACACTTGAGTAATATTGTTATACCAATTTTGTCACATAGTGGATTTATTTTCCCATGGAGGTTTTCCTCACATTGAGGGTTTTACCACGTTAAATTTGGTGTCTTTACTTCCTTGTTATTTAATTTTCTGTGTGGATTGGCTTTGCCACCCAACTGCATATTTATAATTGCTGTGGATTGGCATAGCCACCCAAATATTGCATAAATTTTAGTTGCTATAATATTTAACAGGTCTTGCTCAGCTGGAGGAAAATAGTAAATTACTATCCATTTATCACTATCCCGGGACACGACTTACCTGTCGGCAATTCTGCTTTCACCCCAACACAAAGCACTAGCAATTCATATCTTTGAAGATAAGAATTTCTAAATTTACTAATCTAATGAGTTAATGAAAGAGGTGAAGAGTGACAGAAGTAACACAATTACTTTATCCAACATCTATTAATTAACAAAATTAGACTCTTAACAGATGTTGCTCATTTGCAACACCTGCTTAATGATTTCTAGCCCAAATTATTTAGCTATATCTAACATAAAGAGACAGTCCTATACCTAAAAAAATTACAAATATGATGGAATGCTAAGTCTTTTGCCTAGTTGTGTTTGGTTAGAATGACATTTTAAAAATAATTAAAAGTATAGTGATAGACTTCTATTTTGTCTATGCTAATACACACACATAGGGAAAAGACGAGAACTAGTCTACAAAATTTACACTTAATGTTTGTGACTTGTTCAATTTGGTTACTATCCTAGTAAATATGAGAAATAACAAATGAGCACAACACTCTTAACAGATTGATAATTAAATTACAAAATAATATAGCCATCCATAGTAGGGAGATTACCTAAAATATATGGTACAAAGCATCTAGGATTGAAAAAGATAGCAGGAATTCTTTCTACATTAGACATCTATAAATATGAATTTCAGGGCAATGAGAAATATTTAAGCCAATTCAAAACTTGTTACCTTCTTGTAGTGCTTTCAAGCTCGAACAGGCTATTGTAGGGAGTGATTTCACGTTGGGCCAAGGACTAATCACAAGCTTCTTAAGTAAGGTGCAATCTGTGACAAAATACTAAATAAATCAACCTCAGCATTTTCCTAGACTCTCAGAATGCAAAAATTAAAGTAACATAATTACTTGGTACATGGTATAAGTATTTGATCACATAAAATGCAAACATAAATAACAAAATTAGTTATTTTCTATACGTGCTAATGAATACGAAGAATTATCAAGGCAGAACTGTAAATACAACATACCAATTGGAAAATAGTAAAAAGAAAGCTATAAAAAATGAGAAGACATCTTGAGAATTCAGACCTGAAGTGGCTTTCTGTATTAGTCTCTGTAGGGTGCTAAGGGAATGCATCTCTTCTGGCAGTGATATAATTGAGGGCAAGAATAAATTCAGAGCTCCATAGGTGCTGTAAGCCTGCCTATCTGGTCTGGTAATGTTATCAATTGAGAGCAGTGAAGAGAGAGTTTGATGCAAGTAAGAGGAGTTTTTACCTTTGCACCAACCCTCAATAGCTTTTTTCCAAGGCATGGGCAATATTCAACCCATCCTCACCATCATCCTTATTTGCAATGGCATATAAGAAACCTTTGGGCCAATGAATAACCACGAGTTTCTTAAACAAGGTGAAATCTACAAGAAAATAGTAATCAAATCAACCCTAGCCTTTTCCCAGACTCTTAGAATGCAAAACTTAAAAAGTAATATGATTAGCTGGGTCCTCGAAGACCATTTAATGACTTGTCTAAATTGTACATTGATTTAAAGATGCAAACCTTTCAAACTTAGTGACTTTTTCAAAATTATAATTTTATCAAATAGTTTGGCAGTAAATAATAAAAATTGAAGCTATTAAAAACAAGAAGAAACATTGAATTGTAAAACTAAAATATATTATAGATGACATGCTTGAATTAAAGAATAGTAATCCTTCATGAATCAATCATCCATTATCGGTCAGTATCAATTCTGGAAACATTGAAGAACTGAGGAGCACAATGATTCAAATTCAGGGCAAACAACATTTTGTAGCTCATTAAGAGATCTTTGGATGTTTATCCAATCTGATAAAGTTACTAAACAAGAGCAGTATTTTAGGAATTTCCAGAATGATAAAATTTTGAGGCCCCAATGATGGAGACACCAACTCAAGCTTCTGAGTCCTTGCAATTTGCATGTGAACCTCATCCTCATTATCCAACAAAAGAAGTTGTCTGCAACATTTATTCAAGGTCTCAAAGTTAATATTGAATGCACTAGAGGAGATGTCCAAGCACTACCATTATCACTTTTTACAGAAACCCGAAAACAATTATATCTGCAATAAAATCATTAACCTATTCCAAACATAAAATAGCAAGATCATTTCAGCAAAGAATTATAATAGTTATTTTTAACCATTAAAATACACAACATTAGCAATTGATATCTTTAAAGATATGATTTTCAAGCCAAACAAGTTCAACTAAATTATGATACATGACAACTAAATCATAATATCAATGGACTACCGTTTCTCTCTATTCTAACTCTATCAATGGCTAACATAATAATCAAGTGCATTTATCTAATGTTGTGCTTTGGTTTGAGTTGATATTGTAGAAAATAGTATAAAACATAGCAATAGACTACTGTTTTGTGCATCCTAATACATACACAGTGAGTAGAGATAAGACAAGTAGTGTAGACATTTTTTTCCTTTACATGATCGATTAATAAACAAAACTATCAATGAGTATAACACCTTAACATATCAATAGTAACATTTATGATGCTGCAACCATCCCTACTGGGAGAAGGATTACCTGAAATATATATGTCCACTAGCAGACTTGAATTGAAAATAGAGCAAAAGTCCTTTCTACACTAGTCATCTAGTAGATATGAATTTATGGGCCATGTGAAATCTTTAGGGCAACCCAAGACCTGTCCCCTTTTAGCATCCCTTTAGGCATTAAGGCAATCATAAGCTTCTTAAGGAATGTGAAATCTGTGACAATGGTTTGAAGATGGAAAAAAATTTCAAACTTACTGATCTAAGCAGTTTAACAGAGCAAATATAAAGAAGTGCTAAAGCAAAATGAAAACAGAGCATTTTGCATGTATGATAATAAAATTGAGAAGAAAGCTAGGGAATTTCTAACCTGAAATGACATTCTGTATAAGTTCACTCTTCAATAATGCAGGTACATGTTAATTTATGGGATATAAGCAATCTTGGGCCAGTTCCCTTCAACGTCTTTCTGCAAGGTGCTTACAATTGTGTATATAGTGACTAAGTGAGGTGAGGCTGCCAATCCAACGTGGTAATGTTGTCAAACCACAACAATTGTAAATTGAGAGACGTTGAAGAGTTGAAACATGTCAATGCAGCTCCTCTGGAAAAAATATCAAATCATATATCTTCCATATGGACAAAGACTCCAATGAAGAATCAATAACAAGCATTAACTGCCGCAATACCTCTTCTCTCACTTTAGACAGTAGTAGTTTCTTAAGACAAGGTAACAAAGACACTTGCAAGGATGTCTAAACTAGAAAGAAGAGGAGATGAATGCAGTTCCAAGGATGCCAACTCATCACAACTCCCTATCTCTAATTTTGAAAGAAGAGGAGATGCAGGCAGTAGTAAGGATGTGAGCTCAGGGCATTGCGAGACCTTTAAACTAGAAAGAAGAGAAGATGAATGCAGTTCCAAGGATGCCAACTCCTTACAATATTCGATATCTAATTGTGAAAGATAAGGAAATGAAGGAGGTGGTTGTGTTGGTAAGTCCCTCCACAATTCCTTCAACTTTGGCATTCGAGTAAGATTGAGTTTTTGAATAAATGGGAAGAATGGCCCTCCTGATGAACATTCCATGTATTCCAGCTTTTCTAGATCATCAAGCTGTAGAGACTTGAGGTGAGGAAGTCGAACGAAGCATGGCAGAGTCGAGCATCTTAAACATCTTTCAAAATCAATTGTGATGAGTTTAGGAAGTCGAACTGAAATGTATTATAGATGGCATGCCTGAATTAAAGAATAAAAACCCTTTATGATCATTCGTTGATGGTCAATATCAATTTCAGGAACATTGAAGTGCTGAGGGGCGTATCCCCTCTCTAGCAGGGATTTCAATTCAGGGCCAATAGGATTTTGAAGCTCATTAAGAGATGTCAAGCTATCCATCCAGTCTCATAAAGTTGCTAAGCAAGAGCAGTTGATGATTTTAAGAATTTCAAGAATGGTAACATTTCCAGGCCTCAATACTGGAGACACCAACTCATGCCTCGGAGTTCTTGCAATTTTCAGGCCAATCTCATCCTCTTTATCTGACAAAAGAAGCTCACTGCAATATTTATTTAAGGTATCAAAGGTGATGAAATATTGAATCCCTTCATAGAGATGTCCAAGCCCCACCATTATCCCTTGTACATTCGGTTGACAACAATTACATCTGCAATAAAATAGTTCATCTAAGAAATTTCCAAACATGAAGAATGCAAACAAAAAATAGCAAGTTCGCTTTAGCAAGAAATTATGAAAAGACACAACATTAAAATTGACATCTTTAAAGATAAGATTTTCAAACTCGACTAATTACAAGCATTCTTTCAAGCCAAGAAAGTTTGACTAAATTAGGATAAATGACAATTAAATCATAATATCAATGGACTACTGTTTTTGTTTATGCTAATGCTATCAATGGCTGAATAATAATCAAGTGTTTTTGTCCATGTTGTGTTTTAGTCAGATTGATATTTTAGAAATTAGTACAAATCATAGCAATAGACCACTATTTTGTTTATGCTAGCACATACATGGAAAGCAGAGATAAGACAAGTAGTATAAAAAAGTTTTGCTTGACATGATCCATCAATAAACAAAATTATAGATGACTTTGACATTCTTAATAGATCAATAGCACAAAGTACAAACAATGATGGTGCAGCTAACAAAGGTTAGAGGAGGATTTACTGAAATTTATGTCTGATAGCACATCTGAATTGAAAAGAGAGGAAAGGTCCTTTCTGCATTGGTCATGTAGTAGAAATGAATTTCTGGCAGTGACTAACCTCAAGGCATGTAAATGATATGAGGCTGCCTAGCTAGAACAGTCCCAAATGATAAGTCTCTGTGGGGTATTGAGGGAATGCATCTCTTCTAGTAGTAATGTCAATTAAGGGCAAGGATGAATCCAGAGCTCCATAAGTATTGTAAGGCTTCCTATCTAGTCTAGTGATGTTGTCAATTGAGAGTAGAGGAGAGTTCATGTTGTAAGTGAATGGAGCCTTTTCCTTTTCACCAGCCCTCAAAAGCTTGTTCCCAAGGCATGGGCAATATTCAGACCATAACCATCATCCTTTTTTACATTGGGATATGAGACACCTTTGTGCCTATGAACAATCAGAAGTTCTTAAGCAAGGTAAAATTTGCAAGAAAATATTGATTAAATCAACCCTAACATTTTGCCAAACTCTTAGAATGTGAAAAAGTATACTGATTAGGTTGGTCCTAAATTACCAATTAATGACTTGTCTAATTTTACATGATTTGGAGATGCAAAATTTTCAAAAACTAAGTGATCTAAGCATTTAATCAAACCTATAGACAGTAATATTATAAAAATTGAAGCTGTTAAACACAGGACAGAACATTGGATTGCAAACCTGAAATATATTGTAGATGACACGCTTCAATTAAAGAACAGAAATCCTATATGAATCAGGAACCATTGCTAGTCAATATCAATTTTGGGAAAATTGAAGTGTTCAGTGACACATACCTCCTGGCAGTGATTTCAATTCAAGGCCAACAACATTTTCAAGCTCATTAAGAGATACCAGCCTGTCTTCTAGTCTGATTAAGTTGCAAAACAAAAGAAATTGATGATTGTAAGGATTTCCAGAATGTTAACATTTCGAAGCCCTAATAGTGGAGGCACCAGCTCATTATTCGGCAAAAATGCTCTCTGCAATATGTATTCAAGCTCTCAAAGGTGATAAAAAATATTGCATCCACTGATAGATATGTCCAAGCCCCACCATTATCCCTTTTTTACATTGAATTTGCAGCAATTACATCTGCAATAAAATAGTTAATCTGAGAAATTTCCAAACACAAAATAGTAATTGATATCTTTAGGGATACGATTTTCAAACTTGACTAATTACAAGCATGCTTTAAGGCCACAAAAGTTCAACTAAATTATAATACATGACAACTAAATCATGGTATCAGTGGAACATTTTATTTTCTCTATGCTAAATTACATAATAATCAAGTGTTCTTGTCTATGTTGTGCTTCAGTTTGAGTGATATTTTGTAAAATGGTATAAAGCATAGGAAGCTGTTTTGTCTATGCCAATGCATACATAGAGAGCATAGAGAAGACAAGAAGTGGAAAATCAGTAATGATGCAACCATCAATAATGGGAGAGGGATTGAAAAGAGAGAAAAATTCCTTTCTGCATGAGTCATTTGAGAGATAAATTTATGGGCCATGTGAAATTTTAGGCCAATTCAAGACTGGTCTCCTTTGGGTACTAGGCCAATCATAAGCTTCTTTGGGAAGGTAAAAGTTGACACAATAATATTTAAATCAGACCTCAGCATTTCGTAAAACTCTCAAGAGTGTAGAACTCCAAGTAAAATGATCAGTTTGGTACACAGCACAAGCAATTCGTTCGATAGAAATTTTTTTCGAACTTTCTGATTTGAGCATTTTGACAAACATATAAGAAGCAAAAATAAAGAAGTGCCAAAGCAAAATCAAAACAGAGCATTTTGCATGTAAGGTAACAAATTGAGAGGGAAGTTGAGGGATTTCGGACCTAAAATAATATTCTGGATCAATTCACTCTTAGCCATCGCTGATATAAATATATGGGATATGAGCAATCTTGGGCCAGTCTTCACCTGTTTCCTTTGGACATCTTTCTGCTATCTGCTTACAATTAATTATACTAAGCTCTGTAAGTGAGGTGAGGTTGCTTATCCAGTGTGGTAATGCTGCCAAACCATAACATTCTCTAATTGAGAGACGTTGAAGAGTTGAAGCATGTTCAAGCAGCACATGCGGGAGAGATATCATATCATATATGCCCTCCATATGCAGAGACTCCAATGAAGAATCAGTGACAAGCATTAACTGCCGGAATACCCTTTTTCTCACGTTACACAGTTGTAGTGTCTTAAGACAAGGTAATGAAGACACTTGCACGGATGTGAGCCCAGGGCAATGAGAGATGATTAACTTAGAAAGAAGAGGAGAAGAATGCAATTCCAAAGATGCCAACTCACTACAGTAAGTGATATCTAATTGTGAAAGAAGACGAGATGGAGGCACTAGTAAGGATGTGAGCATACCGCAATGGGCAATGGATAAACTAGAAAGAAGAGGATATGAATGCAATTCCAAGGATGCCAAGTCAGGACAATCCCAGATATCTAAACTAGAAAGAGAAGGAGATAGAGGCAGTAGTGAGGATGTCAGTTTATGGCATGAAGAGATCTTTAAACTGGAAAGAACAGGAGATAGAGGCAGTAATAAGGATGTCAGCTTATAGCATGAAGAGATCTCTAAACTGGAAAGAACAGGAGATAGAGGCAGTAGTAAGGATGTCAGCTTACGACAAACGGAGATCCTTAACTTAGAAAGAAGAGGAGATGAATGCAGTTCCAAGGATGTCAACTCCCTGCACGACTGGATATCTAAATGTGAAAGAAGCGGAGATGAATGCAGTTCCAAGGATGCCAACCCATCACAGTAGTGGATCTGTAAATGTGAAAGACAAGGACATGAAGGAGGTGGGTGTGTTGGTAAGTCCCTCCACAATTCCTTCAACGCTGGCATTTGATTGAGATCGAGTTTTTCAAGAAATGGGAAGAATGGCCCTTCTGACGAACACCCCACGTACTCCACATTCTCCAGATTAAGAAGCTGTAGGGACTTGAGGTGACTCACCCCACCATTGCTCATCCAACTCGGAAACCTCATACCTCCATAACCTCTTATTCTGAGTTTCTCCAGGCTTGGAGGTGGGTGTAGGCCTTCCATCAGTGTCTCAGCATCTTCATTAGACTGAGCTAATAGGTTCCTCCATTGCAAGCCCAAGAACCGAATGTATTTTTTTTCTCTCAAATTTGCTTCCCTGGATTCTACCACGACATCCCTCACATTTTCGAGTTTTTCAATCCTTAGCTCTCCTTTGAGGTTGTTAAGCCCTTTCAATTCACTCAATCTACCAACCCCTCCAACAACAAATACTGGTAGGCTTTGAAGCGAAGTCAACTCTCCTATTCCACATGGCATATAGCCATCATTCTCCCAGTGCCTAAGATTGATCAATTCTCTTATATCTTTGGGAAATTTTGTTAAATTCAAACATCCAATAAGCTTTAATGTTTGTAAATTTTTTAATCTTATAATACTATTTGGGAGTACCTTAAACTTATTGTGGGAGAGATCGAGATATCTTAGATGACTCAATTTACCTATAGATTTTGGTACCTTCTTTACATTGAATCCATTTAAGCTCAACACACGTAAACACTTAAAACTTGAAAAACCTATACTTGGAATTGAATCATCTTTGCACCAATGATATTTTGGAATGCTTAAAAAGGTTCTTATGTGTTTTACCCTCAAAGCCTCCAACTTGAGATTCATTGAATAAAACAACGATACATGATGAACTTCTTTCGAGATCTCCTTCACATCATCTTCTAAAAAAAGGACTTCAGATCCTATAACTAATTGTGCAAGGTCATGGATGAGATCATGCATTTTACAACTTGATATATCATTATAAGCATCTTTTTCAGCCTCCTCTAATAATGATCTTGACAATAATTCCTCAAAATACTGATTTCCTACATCTGAAGCTTGAATATAGCCTTGTGCCATCCATAATTGCACCAACATGTTTTTCTCAATTTCATAGTCTTTTGGAAATAGCGCACAATAAGTAAAACATTGCTTCAAATAGATTGGCAAATCATTGTAGCTTAACTTCAACACTGATAAAACATTATCATTTCCAGCTCCCAGTGATAGCAAATTTCTATTATTTTTTATGGACAACCAATGACTTTCTTCTGTTTTCAGGCGCAATATTGTTCCCAGTGTTTTGATGACAAGCGGAACTCCGTTACACATATTTACAATTTCTTTTCCTATTTCCACCAACTTTGGATTCACTTTCTCTGGTTCTTCTATGAATGCTATTTTTGAAAATAAATCCCAAGCCAGGCTGTCTTTCAACCCTTCCAAAAAAAAGGGAGAATTAATTCCCATTATTGATGCGACTTTACTATGTCGGGTGGTCACCAAAATTTTACTCCCCTTTCCAACAACCATCAACAAACTTTTCAGTCGATCCCATTCTTCAGAATTTTCATTCCAAACATCGTCCAGTACTAGCAAGCATCTATTTTGATTAATTTTTTCATGAAGGAGATTTTTTAAACCATTCAACTCCAACTTTTCTACATCTTCCCTACACACTTCTTTTAAGATTTTTTTAACCAACGACTTCACATCAAAATTATCAGAAACACAAACCCATATTCTATGGTCAAAATATTTCTCCACGTCCTCAGCATTGTACACCAACTGGGCAAGGGTGGTCTTACCCAACCCCCCAATCCCAACAATGGCAACCATGGAAAGAATTTCTTGATTATCAGATGACACCAACGACTTTATTATCTCCTCTTTGTTTTCTTCTCTTCCCACAACTTGAGAGGTCAACACAAATGAGTGAGTGTCTCTCCGACTGCTCTCTACCTCCCTGTGAGTTATGTTCCCTTGAATAAGGCTTAGCATGGGGATTTCTTTTACAATTTCATCTATCTCTTCTTTGATATCCTTGAGTCTATCACTCATCTTAAAACGAAATGCAAGTTGATTTGAAGATGAGAAGAAGTCACTGACCTGCCTTGCTACTCCTCCACGCTGCAGCTGATGGGTTGCAAAGTCATCCAACAAGTCATCAGCATCATACACAACATCTTTGAGCCTCCTCACCCATTCTTTTACTGCATCGCTCTCCTCCTGCCTCTTCTCAGCATCAACCAGTACACCTTTGATGGTAGTCAGTTTCTTCGTAAGCTTCGTCAACTCCTTTGCCACACCAAACGCAGATCCAATTTGTTGAATAGCCGAGGAGCCTAACTTGGTTAAAACGTCAGCTATACTATTGAATGGGATTTGTTCAGCCATTTTTTGAAGAGCTGAAACTGCAGAAGACCAAGAAAGTATGGTAAGAGAAGGAGAAGTTGAGAGAACTGTAAGAGAGAATACCACCAGACAAGTAGTGATGATATACACACAGCTAGTGAGAGGATAATAGAAGAAGTAGTCAGATGCAGTGGGGCTATAGTAATATGATATACTTTGATTAGTCAAAAAGCAGTGTGAACTTATCATATGTTTGATATTGAAGTAGGACGCTGCTAACGGGTTTCTTTGTAATTTTATGAATATTAAATTTTAACTTTCTAAAATGAGATTTCAATGTATTATCATTATAAATATTCATATAGTCAGGAGGCACGTCCTCTTCAAATTTATGATTTTCTAGGCATGTATTTTTACATTACATTATGACATTATTTTATATTGATTAGTTACACTTGATCTACTAAGGATGAATTAAGATAAGATGATTATAATTAACTTTTTGCTCTATAAATTCCGTTGTGGAGGATATTAGAAGAATCGGTAGGTGGTGGAGACATGAAAAGTGGATAAAGTAGGATAATACGAGAATAAGAGCAATGAATGAGGATTCAACTTTCAACAAAAGTGGTTGAAAGATAATTACTTGCCATGTTGTGGGTCCTAATCATCTTTGGATTCTTCAATATAATCAAATTGACAAAGCAAAGTGATAGAGGGCAGGCTGGTGTGAAAGTAATGTGAACACAGAGAGGGTAAAGTTTAGATTTTAGTGAAAAAGTAATGTGAACCCATATTGCATTTGATAGAAAAATACGGAAAGTATCCGTAAGTGGTGGGGTTAGTAAGAAAATATTCATTGAAAGCAATGTGAACTATAATGCATTTCACGCAAAAAAAAAAAAGAAAATAAAATAAAAATCCCTAAGCGATTCAAAATGAAGTGATGAATAATATATTTGATGCATATTCAAATAGGAAAAGAATTGAGTTATTGATTTAATTATATCTAGATTTAATCTTACTTTTATTATTATTTATAAAAAAAAAAATTGAATATGATACTTACAACTCTTAATTAAGTCATATTAATCAAATGATAAATTCTAAGTGAAATCTGACATATTTTATTTATTACTTGAATGATTAAATAAAAATATTATTCGATCAAAATCTTTTCCAAAACTTGTTCAAATACCGTAAATAATAATTAAACTAACATGTTTATAACTACAATAAATTAAGAATATTATGTTTAGTTCCATAAACAAAGCTCCTTAATTTTTACAATTTGTTGGACATAATACCAACATACCTTACTTTCATGAATAAATAATAAAATGAAGTAAAAATCAAATTATATTCCAGAATAGGACTAGAGAAGAGTTTTTTTTTTTTCCTTACATTGTAGTTCATTATTATTATTATTAGAAGATTATGTTTGGTTTTCAGAAAATTTGAAGGAAAATGTAAGTGAAAGAAAATAGAGAAAAAAAATAAATAAATGAAAAAGTGAACGAAAAAAAAGATTAAAAAAAAGTAAATTATTTTTAAGTACCTTTTTAAACTCGTTTCACTTATTTTTCTCTATCATATAAAGATTAAATAATTTTAAATTAATTTCAATTATATTTGATTTTCTTTCATATTTTTCATAATGAAATCAAATAAAAGAAAACTATTTTCCTTCACATTTTTTTTCCTTATTACTTTACGGAATCAAATATAATCTAAATGTTAAATATATTCATTTATACACATTCAATCTCGGAATTTTATGAGTGACACAAATTTGATTTGTAGCCTTATTAGTTATAATTATGATTTTGTTGATTCTTATTTTCATCACCTTTTTAGAAAAGATTGAAATGAATTGCCATTCATTTTCTTTTTGTAATTTCAACAAGAAAAAGAAAATTAAATAGTTTAGATTAATTAGATTGCAAATTAAAGATAAATTATTGTGTTGTATTTATTTATTGATTGGAAATTTTGGACAATAGTTTGATAGATCAACAAGAGAATTCAAGCTATCATTTAAATTTTTAAAACCTATTTGAAAATTGAAAATTTGAGAGAAAACAAAAAAGAAAAAAAAATGAAAAATAAAAATATGACAATAACAGATAAAACTATTGTATAGTAGTTTATTATTATTTTAGGTTAAATAAATTTGACACCATTTTATCCTAATGCCAAGTTGCATGTTCCAAAAAGAATCATTGAAAAACAACTCATGTAAATCCAACTACAATATGATATCGAAAATTTGGTCTTGTTGCTGAAGCATATACTTTGAGGTACTCACATAGAGCTAAGTTGAGCTTCCAAATTATGGCATATATATGCCTACACATATTTATTTTGCTAGATTTATTCTTGTAAGATTTTTTTCATCATGTAAAATTTATAATAAGGGATGAGGAATGTGGGAATGACTTGACATTTTCCCTTGAATTCTTTAAGAACCAAACATAACCTAAATATCAAATGATATTATTTAGATAAGATTAATAATATGTTTCTTAATTTGTAATTTTATGAATATTAAATTTTAACCTTCTAAAAAAATATTTCCATATATTATCATTATAAACATTTTTATATTCATGAGGCACATCCTCTTCAAATTTACGATTTTCTAGCCATGCATATTTGCATTAGGACATTCCTTTATACTAATTAGTTACATTTTTTTTCTATTAAGGATGAGATAACTATAGTTAACTTTATCTCTATAATTTCTTTTGGGAGGTTATTTGAATAATAGGAGAGAATATTAGAGGAAGTGGCCGGGTGGTGGTGACATTAAAAGTGGGTAGACTAAAAAGAGCAATAAGTGAGGTTTGAACTTTCAACGTAAGTAATTGAAAGACAATTACTTTGGGTGGAAAATTCACATAAGATTCCATGTTGTGGGGTCCTAATCATCTTTGGATTCTTCAAATAATCAAACCGACAAAGCAAAGTAATGTGTACGCAGAAAAGGGATAAATATTTGCCATGTACTATCACGATTTTGACAAAGTATCATTTATTTTGAAAAAATATTTTCTAAATATGATAATTTTAAAACTATTCCCAAACTTTCGGGGTATGTGTGGTTCTAAAGGAAACTAGTGTTCTCGTGATTTTATTATAAAAAATATAAAAATAAAATAAAATATAATTAAAATTAATTAAAAATTTAAAATTATTTAATTTTTATATAATAAAAGAGAAATAAGTGAAATGAGTGTGAATAAGTATTCTTTTTATCCACACACATGTTAATCCTATCAAAATACATAATAAATAAAATAAAAACAAAAAAATTATAATACTCATCTAAGCAAATAAAATTATTATACACCATTTCATTATTCTTATTTTATACCAAATAAATTTTTTTAAATTATATTTGTTATCCATCAAATAAGTTTGCTATGCTAATTAACTTAACACTAAAGGAATATTATCATAATAATTTATTTATTTATTTTATTTGTTTCTCTCTTTTTGAAGCTTTAATCTTAAAATTTCTTGGTTTATTTGAGATATGATTAAATATGATAAGTATATATATGGTTAGTGGCACATGTTTGCACTCTTATAAATTAAATTAAATGTAATGATTTTAGTTGAAAAGCAATGTAAGTTTAAAGTAATGTAAATGGATAACATATTTCCATTATTTAATTATATATGGATTCAATTTTTTCTTTATTCTTTTTGAAGAAAATGAGAATTAATTATTGAAGTATTGAATCATTGATTTTATTAAAGCCCTTAATTAAATCATCGTAATCAAACGATAAATTTATGTAACTTGTAATATTATATTGTATTGTGTTTTCGTGCATGAACTTATTTTCGGAGTATTCATTTGGTTCATTCAACCATTTGATTTGGATAGAAAATTTAACATTTAGTTTAAATTTTAAAATCCTAAGAGAAGGTTAAAAAAAAAAAAAAAAAAAAAAAGAAGTAAACATGCATAGTTATATTTTGTTTGAGGATAATAGAAGTCAGATGCAGTGAGCCTAATATGAGGCACATGCTCTTCAAATTTATGATTTTTAGGCATGCATTTTTACATCACATTACGACATTATTTTATATTGATTAGTTACACTCCTTCTATTAAGGATGAATTAAGATAAGATTATGATATTTAACTTTTCGCTTTATAAATTCTCTAGTTGAGGATATTAGAAGAAGTGGGTAGGTGGTGGTGACATTAAAAGTAGATATAGTGGACTCAAAAGAGAAAAACATCAATGAGTGAGGCTTCAACTTTGAACAAAAGTGGTTCAAAGACGATTACTTTGGGTGGAAAAGTGGCATTGGATGCCATGTTGTGGAATCCCAATCATCTTTGGATTCTTGAAATAATGAAAAAGACAAATAAGGAATCGGACAAAGCAAGCTGATATAGGGATTGATTTGACAAGCTTAAAGAAAGATCATCTAACCATGATTATCATGAAAGTTGAAACCGACTAAGAATATTTTTAGGAGGGATTGATTTGAATATTGCACGTGAAGACAATGCACAGTAAGCTAATCAATAAAAACAATAGAGGCTTGATATAGAATAGCACTTCAAAGATTTAAAAACTATATATTAAAAAATAGCAAATGGAGGAAGCTTGCTAGCAAATTCCTTTCAACAACTCTCAAAGCTATCCCATAACTAATCGAGAATCTTTTAAGTTTGATTTAGTCATTACATGAGAAAATATTGTACCAGAAAAAAATCTTTTAGGTGGGTTTTATTTAGTCATTGCTGACATCATAGTTCAAAAAAATTGAATATAGAAAATTTGACAAGTGTACAAAATACCACCTAACCTAACCGTAAATATGAAAATTCAAACTTACTAAAAATATTTTAGAAGGGCTTGATTTAAACATTGCATAAGAAGACAATACACTATGATCTAATAAAGTAAGAACAACAGAGACGTAATAATAGTCTAAAAATTAAATAAAATATATATATATATATATTAAAAGATAGCAAATTGAACAAGTTTATCAGGGACCTCCTTCCAACAACTATGAAAGTTTTATAACCACATCATTACTGTACACCTTCCCATTAAGATGACCTATAACAAAAAAAGAAAAAAAAATAGAAGAAAGTAAAGTACACAATAACATATTTATGCACCAGATTAGATTAGTATAGGAGTTACATGTATTTATGCCAACGAACTTGTAGGTTTTTAAGTGGGTTTAATTTAATTATTGCAACAAAAACCAAAAAAAGAAAATGAAAAGAAAAAGGCATGCCAAGTGCATGATATTATGTAGAATATATCGTGGTGAAAGCATTTTT
This sequence comes from Vitis rotundifolia, assembly GCA_030254885.1. Taxonomy (NCBI): domain Eukaryota; kingdom Viridiplantae; phylum Streptophyta; class Magnoliopsida; order Vitales; family Vitaceae; genus Vitis; species Vitis rotundifolia. The sequence goes on from CM058169.1 coordinate 18,133,132, forward strand.
AAGTATCAAGTGTTTCTTAATAAAATATTATAAATTTTCAATAAATAGTTGATGAGATTAAAAGGACATTATCTATGTATTTTTGTTTTCTTATAAAATTATTTACTCATATGAAAATTATGATTCTAATTTTTTAAATGTTATCTAAAAAATTTTAAACCATCTATGTGCTATAATTAAAAAATTGTTACTCTCACTTCTCCTACTGGGTATCAATGTTTTACAAGAGGGCGTATTCCTTGTCCTTTGGAGAACACCAAGCATGGGAATGTTAGTAAGTAATTAGAAAAATGCATTTAAAAACAATACCACTACCTTAAAACAATAAAAAGTAAACAAGCAAATATGATTCGGAATGGGAAGAATCTCATGTGAAAGAGTTATATTGTTGTTGTTACAAAAGATCAACAACACAGGAGAGGATAAACAAATGAAAAACAATTGAAATTCATTTGAATTTAATTTAGAGTGTGTTTGATTGTTGTGCCAGCGAAAGCTTTGATGTCAACAATGTTAGTTCAAGAACACAGAGATAAAACAATCACACATACGGTACACGAGGTTTTAACGTGGTTCGGCCAACCATGCCTACGTCTACGGATGAGAGAGAATGATTCCACTATATAATAAAAAATATTACAGAGGACAGAACCAGATACAACTATTGGGTTCCCGAAACATCCCATGTTTCCCCACTCCTTGTATCCATACCCTACTACGAGCCCTCTTGCTCCACCGGGTACCTCCCGTTCTTCCTCACATCTCTATCCACCTCGTATAGTCTTTACAAGCCAATCTCCATCTCATAACTTTTTCCCCTCATGACCTAAAATATTTATAGAGATATTTCCAACAACCTTCCTTATTTTATAAGGAAGTCTAATATTACAATAATATATTAACCTGGAAATATTCTATATAATATTCTTTACAAATAAAAAAGGAATCTATACTAATTAGGAATTTGGGACACTTCCTAACAATCTCCACCTTGGACCAAATTCCATGAAGTTAATTTTCAAGCTGTTCCATGAAGTTAATCTTCAAGCTCTCCATGACACAAACCTTTTGTATCATATCACCACGAAAGGGCAATCGACTCCGCCTTCAATGAAAATTCAAAATTCCTTTTGTTTTCATCTTATGTATTCTGTGATATTTAACCCTCCTTTGCCATAGGCCGAAATTCCCAGATCCATCGAACTTGACCACGTCGAACTTTGCAGAAGAAATCCCAAACATCAAGCCCACCCTCGCTCTGATACCAATTGTTGTGCCAGCGAAAACTTTGATGCCAACAATGTTAGTTCAAGAACACAGAGATAAAACAATCACACATACGGTACACGAGGTTTTAACGTGGTTCGGCCAATCATGCTTACATCCACGGATGAGAGAGAATGATTCCACTATACAATAAAGAATATTACAGAGGACAAAACCAGATACAACTATTGGGTTCCCGAAACATCCCATGTTTCCCCACCCCTTGTATCCATACCCTACGAGTTATCTCGCTCCACCGGGTACCTCCCGTTTTTCCTCACATCTCTATCCACCTCGTATAGTCTTTACAAGCCCATCTCTATCTCATAACTTTTTCCCCTCATGACCTAGAATATTTATAGAGATATTTCCAACAACCTTCCTTATTTTATAGGGAAGTCTAATATTACAATAATATATTAACCTGGAAATATTCTATATAATATTCTTTACAAACAAAAAAGGAATCTATACTAATTAGGAATTTGAGACACTTCCTAACAATCTCCACCTTGGACCAAATTCCATGAAGTTAATTTTCAAACTCTCCATGACACAAACATTTTTGTATCATATCACCACGAGAGAGCAATCGACTCCACCTTCAATGAAAATTCCTTTTGTTTTCATCTTGTGTGCTTTGTGATCTTTAACCCTCCTCTGCCATAGGCCGAAATTCCCAAATCCATCAAACTTAACCACGTTGAACTTCGTATAAGAAATCTCAGACATCGAGCCCAACCTCGCTTTGATACCAATTGTTGTATACTAATTAGGAATTTGGGACACTTCCTAACATTTGATAATGATTTTGGGAAGTGTTTTTAATATTTTTAATGTTTGAAAAATAAATATTTTCAAGTGTTAAAAATTTTAAAAACACTTTTCAGAATCATTGTTAAACACAGTCTTATTAAAACTAAAATTTCTCTATAATGTACTTATATTCACAAGCAAAAGTCATCTTATATAGGATTTCAAATACCGATTATTATGTTTCTAATTATTCTCACAATGATCAAAAGTGATAAATTTTATGAATTAATAAAAATCTATAATTAATATGACATTAGATTCTCCAATATACATAATTTTAAAAATTAAATTCATCAAATAAAAATTCAAAATTTAATAATATATATATGTATGCATATAAAGGAATAATAAATTATAATAAAGATGAGAAGAATGTCATGTGAAAGTGTGACCTTTACCAGTATAGCACTAAATGTTTGATAACTTAAGCCAAGAAAATATGATAAAATAACGTCAACTAGCCAAGAAATTGTAATGAAATCTCCAACAAGTCATTGATAATCTTTTAGGTTTGATTCGGTCATTGTATGAGAAAACAATTTACTAAAAAACAAAAACCCTTTAGGTGGGTTTAATAATTTAGTCATTACAGACGTCAAAGTCCAAAATTTAAAAATAACAAATTTGACAAGCTTAAAAGAAAGACTATCTAACCATGATCATCATGAAAGTTGAAACCGACTAAGAATATTTTTAGGAGGGATTGATTTGAATATTGCACGTGAAGACAATGCACAGTAAACTAATCAAAAAAAACAATAGAGGCTTGATATAGAATAGTACTACAAAGATTAAAAAACTATATATTAAAAAATAGCAATTGGAGGAAGCTTGCTAGCAACTTCCTTCCAAGAACTCTCAAAGCTATCCCATAACTAATCGAGAATCTTTTTAGTTTGATTTAGTTATTACATGAGAAAATATTGTACTAGAAAAAAATCTTTTAGGTGGGTTTTATTTAGTTATTGCTGACATCATAGTTCAAAAAAATTTAATATAGAAAATTTGACAAGTGTACAAAATACCACCTAACCCTAAATATGAAAATTCAAACTTACTAAAAATATTTTAGAAGGGCTTGATTTAAACCTTGCATAAGAAGACAATACACTATGATCTAATAAAGTAAGAACAATAGACACGTAATAATAGTCTAAAAATTAAATAAAAATATATATATTAAAAGATGGCAAATTGAACAAGTTTATCGGCAACCTCCTTCCAACAACTATGAAAGTTTTATAACCACATCATTACTGTACACCTTCCCATTAAGATGACCTATAACAAAAAAAGAAAAAAAAGAAAAGAAAGCAAAGTACACAATAACGTATTTATGCACCAGATTAGATTAGTATAGGAGTTATACGTATTAAAAATGTTAAAAAGATTTCCTAAAATCACTATCAAACAGGTTTTAAGTATGAAAAATGTTAAAAAGGTTTCCTAAAATTACTACCAAATATAATTTTAATGAAATAATTAAAATACTGTTGTCTAAAATTTCACTTTAAAATATACTAAGAACATGGAATAGTTTATTTCACATGGAATAGTTCAAATATGTTAAAGAACAAATAAGTGGATGGGGTTTGGATTCTCTCCACCTTTTTCAAGGAAAAAAAATATTTGGGTTGTATTATGGATTTAGTTAGTTTTCCTTTTCTTTTTTTTTCTTTTTTTCTTTTTTATTTCAAGGAGAGGCAGTAAAATTTTTACATTTTAATTATTATTTATGAGTAAAAAAACTAGCTTCTAAATTCGTGACAAAACCTATAAAAATATTTTTAAAATTGCCTATAAGTTTGAATATTCTAAATAATTATAGAATTAACAAAAAAATATTGATCGATAGAAATTTTATAAATTTTTTATTTTTATTTTTCAAGTTAAAAATAAAATGAATATAAATTAATAATAAAAACAAAAGATTATCATATGATACTAAAAAATTGTTTTGGGTGTGCATTTAATTTTGTAACATTGTCTTGTTGATGACATGTAATAATCAATACTTACGATGGCTTACCACTCAGACAAGTTTTAGTCCAATGGGATCACTCAGGCCAGCTTTATTTGGGGTGGCCTACATAACCATCTTATTGCCCAGGTACCCATATGACCTATAATTGAAATTTCATAAAATGATTTATCAGAAGAACACATTAACATATCCCATTAAAGCTTTCTGAAATATATTTCAAACGTAACTACATGAATCACACTCATAGATCATGGAAAACATTTGTCAGAGAAGTTTTTTAGAATGGTGATTAATTTTGCTTCTGAAACAATCCGGGAACTAAAGAAGGAGGTGTCATTCGACTGTTATCAATAGCAAGCTTTGATGTCAACTTTTCATATTGATGTGCCGTATCGGAGTCTCTCTATTGGTGCTACACATGTCATGGCATTGCGTCCATGGCTCACCAAGTCATCTCCTTGCACAAGACATTGAGTCCTTGTGCCACCTTGTTATTGTCCTTGGTCACTCATGAGGCCTTAGTACCACCCCATGAGGCCTTAGTGTCGCATGGTCCGTGTCAAGGGCTAACAAAGTCAAATTCATGTGAACCTACAAGAAACGCCCGTGGCATAAATGCGAATAGAACATATCAGATATCTTTGTTGAAGTACCTTTTGTGACATAGTTTCCATTACTACTTTATCTTATCGATATAATTTTATTTTTTAGACAATTATACTTAGACTCTATTTGACATTGAATCTAGGACGTGTTTTTAGTCTAAAAGTGTTTTTGAAAAAAAAAATTAGACGTTTGACAAAATTTAAGAAACACTTTTCAAAATCCGAAAAATCACTTATAGTATTTTTTTTGGATAGACACTTGATAAATGGTTTTCATAAAAATACTTTCAAGGAAAATACTTCCATTAAAAATACTTTGAGTAGAAACATTGTCAAACACACTCTTATTCCATTTTATTAAAATAATATAGCAATGCCCAAATATGAAGAAGAGGATGCTAATTTAGTAATAGATGCTCAAAATGAATTTTAAACATTTTACAATTCATCAAAATTTCATAAATACATGGACTTACAGAAGGGCGCTTCATGAGAAGATACTCCACATCCTCTACAGAAAGTTTGGCGCCCTCTGCAATGATATTCAATGGAATGGTACCATCTTCTGAAGGACGGCTGCAAGATACAATATCTCAGTTGAATTCAGCAATGACTTTCTGAATCTTGTCCAGCAAATCACAAGTGAAATGATATTGTTAACATACCTGAAGATGATTTCCATCAACCTTTCTCCCCAGCCCCAGGAGACTTTTCATCCGTAGGAGTTGGTAAAACATGCATGTTATTGCTCCAATGCAGTGCCCTCTTTGTTACCTGTAAAGCTTTTTAACGAAGACATTGTGCAGTTCTCTTTTTGTAAAGTTTACCTGGAAACAATCAATGAAAGAAAAAGAGCTATCAGATATTGTGGAAATACCTTCATAATGGACGAGCAATGACAGAATAGGCAGCAAGGCATTTCAAAATACCGATGCTGAAATTTGAGACTATAAGAATTGAAAAACAAATGCCATTATATAGCAGAAAATACATTCTTCAGAAAGTTAAAAGATTACTAGATGATGTGATTTTTTCAACATCTGCCACAGGTCCAACTCCATGGAAACATTGACATGAGCAATTGGACCAACTGAAACTCATCAAATATAGAATATTAACCAAGTTGCTAAACCAAAGGTATAATGCTAAACAGTTGCTCCAGCCAATACCGCACTAACACAAATAGCCATACTTAGTCAGCAGCAATTCTCTTTACTGGTCTGGCAAGAGTAGCTCAAGATTTCAAACTTCTTTCAGATGCTGGTGCATCCAAATTGACAACAATAAAGGACAGAAACTAAAAAAATGAGTGATCTAATTATTTGCACCAGAATTCAAGTATATACTCATTGTGGGTTATACTGAGATCCAAATATTATATGATTCTAACTTCTCATCAGGGAGAACCTCAACCACTTCATGAAAGTTTTAAGAAAGTGACAATCAAAACATTTGGCATGGCTTACTAAGTAGTAAATTACAGATTTCCCCTTATGCCTAGTCCCAATGTGTTGGAATGATGAAATTTTCCAGGTTCTATCACAAATTTAGTGTAATTTTTTACTCTGCTGAAAAGTTTCAGCTACAAACAATTTGAAACGCTTTAATGAATATTCATTCACAAAAGTCTCCTATCGTAATCTTTCAAAATACATGAAAGGAAATGATACAGAACCATCAAACCCTCAGACTAGGTCTAGAATAAGCATCTATAACTGAACTTGCATACAACAGGATAGTATAACAACTTCAAAAACTAGGTTTCAGAGAACCGCCATCAGAAAATATTTTAAAGATGGGCGTATGTTGATTAATCATAATGGCTAGTACCAGAAAAAAGAAAAACCAATTAAACAAAAATAGAGGCTACCACATGAACCACAAAAGACAAGTACCCGTTTGACAGATTTTAGAATTTACTTGACACACAATTTGACAATGGATATTCATTTTCTAGATAAGTCCCCACCAATTTTGAGGCTATCTTCCATGCAACTTCTGAATTTCTTTTGGTCATAAATCAATTGTTTAGGCAATAGGACTGACATGTTCTCAGTAGAATGTGAAGAATATGCACAACTACATTACATGAAGGTGGATTGAACTTACTTTCCAACAACGCAGGGAATGCCCTTCCTTGAATTGGCAGGGATTTTGCCCTGAAACCCAGGAATAATTTCTGTCATTTCCTGGACAATTTTGGGATCCTCACTGTAGCTCCCGTAGCATCGGCCCCATCTTGGATCTCTGCATATATATTATATACACGAGTCCAAGATTAGAATAGTTTGAAAGCCATATGTCATTTCACTAATACCAAAATTTTAGTCAAATGATTTTCAGTAGTATACGCAGTACCTGGTGCAAAGGCATATGTAATGCCAGTAGCTCTAACTTCAAAACAGTTGCAGGATGACATAATCAGCCAAGTAATTGATAAAACAATCCTTAAAGAGAGGAGTAGTTTATGAAGTTGCAAAGGCAAAGAGAAGATGAAGATGAAGAAAAGTCATTACCATTATTGTTGGTGTATTTCAGAGTATTTAGATTCCCATGCTCAAGAAAATTTAGAAAAGTGGGGAAACAAAATTTTCTTATAATTTTTGCATTAGTCAGCTAGTAGGTATAAATTGCTCGAGTGATTAATTTCAAGGCATGTAAATAATATGTGGCTGCCAAACCAGAACAGTCCCAAATGATGAGTCTCTCCAGGGTGCTGAGAGAATGCATTTCTGATGGCAGTGATGTCAATTGAGGGGGAGGTTCATCCAGGCTGGTAATGTTGTCACTTGAGAGTAGAGAAGAGATAAGAGTATAATGCAAGTCAGTGGAGTTTTTCCTTCACACTGGCCCTCAATACCTTTTTTCCAAGGCTTAGGCAATATCCAGCCCATCTTCCATCATCATTTTGCATTAGGACATGAGAAACCTTTGGGCCAATGACTAATCACAAGCCTCCTAAAAAAGGTGAAATCTGCAAGAAATTAGTAATGAAATCAAGCCTAACATTTTCCCAAACTCTTAGAATGAAAAACTTAAAAAGCAATATAATTAGCTTGGTCCTCAATGACTAATTAATGACTTTTCTAATTGTACATTGATTTGAAGATGCAAAACTTTCAAACTTAGTCATCTAAGCATTTTATGAAACAGATTGACAAAAAAATAAAAATAAAAATAAAAATTTAAAGCTACTAAAAATAGGAAGAAACATTAGAGTTAAAACAAGAAATATATTGTAGATGAGATGCTTGAATTAAGGGATAGAAATTCCTTATGAATCATCCATTTCTGGTCAATATCAATTTTTAGGAACATTTAAGTGCATAGGGGCACATCCCCTTCTGGCAGTGATTTCAATTCAGGGCAAACATTTGAAGCTCATCAGGAGATGTCAAGCTGTTTAAGTTTCTAAACAAGAACAGTTGGTGATTTGAAGAATTTCAAGAATGGTAACATTTCCAAGACCCAATGGTGGAGAGACCAACTAAAGCTTCGGAGTCCATTCAATTTGCATGCCGACCTCCTCCTCATTATCTGACAAACGAAGCTCTCTGCAACATTTATTCAAGGTATCAAAGGTGATGAAATATTGAATCCACTCATAGAGATGTTCAAGCCCCGCCATTAACCCTTTTACATTCAATTGACAACACTTACATCTGCAATAAAACAGTTCACCCAAATAATTTCCAAAAATGGAGAATGTAAACACAAAATAGCAAGATCATTATAGCAAGAAATTATAATAGTTAATTATAACTATGAAAATACACAGCATTAGAATTGTTATCTTTAAATATATGATTTTTAAACTTTACTAATTACAAGCATTTTTTCAAGCAAAAAAAAAAGGTTCAACTAAGTTATAATAAATGACAAGTAAATCATAATATCAATGAACTACTCTATCAACAGTGGACATAATGATAGTATATAGCATAACAATAGACTACTGTTTAGTCTTTGCTGATACATACACAGAGAGCAGTGATCACTAGACAAATAATACAGAAATTTTTTTTATTTACATGATCCATTAATTAACAAAATTATATATGAGTATAACACTTTCAACAGATCAATAGTGAAATCAATCATGATGCAGCCACCAATAATGGGAGGAGGATTACCTGAAATATATGTGTTGTTCACATTTGAATTAAAACGGAAGCAAATGTCCTTTCTGCTTTAGCCATCTAATAGATATGAATTTGTAGGCAATGTAAAATCTTTAGGCCAATCCAAGACCTATTTCCTTCTGGCATCCCTTTGGGCATTAGGCCAACTTAAGCTTCTTAAAGCAAGTAAAATCTGTGACAAACGATATTTATATGAGAGTTTGGTATTTCCTCGAACTTTTAGAATGCAGAACTCTAAGTAAAATGATATTAGTTTAGTAAACTGCATCAGCATATGGTTTGAAGATGGAAAAAATTTCCAAACTTACTCATTTGAGCATTTTGACATACATATGAGGAGCAAATAAATTTTGAATACCAGGACAAAATGGAAATAGAGAATTCTGACCTGACATGGAATCCAATTTCAGTCATTCTTTCATAGATGAAATCTACTTGTGGCCTGTTGAACAATCAGAGACAACAGTTTTTCTGTAGGCTGTTGAGGGAAGGCATCTCTTCCGGCAGTGATGTCAATTCGGGACATTTATATATTTTAAGCATTCTGAGTGAGGAGAATCTGCCTATCCAGTGTGGGAATGCTGTAAAATTGGGGCAGTTCCAAATGTTGAGAGTTGGGAGGGTGGAAACATGTTGAAGCAGCTCATCTGGGAGAGTTCTCATATCATCCACGACTGCAATAGATAGAGACTCCAATGAAGAAGCAGTGATGAACAGTCGACGTAATAGCTCTTCCTTCACCCCGAGCAGCTTTAGAGTCTTAAGAGTTAAGACAGGTTAACGAAGGTACTTTCCAGGATGTGAGCTTAGGGCTAACCCAGATCTCCAAACTAGAAAGAAAAGGAGATGAATGCAGCTCCAAGGATGCTAACTTATAGAATAATATTTTGATAGAAAAAATAAAAATTAGAAAATAAATTAAATTAGTTTGAGATCAGCAGTGTGGAGCTCTATTGAAAAGTATGCGAAGGACCAATATCATGGCATTATAATTAAAGCAACATTAAAAATTATATACAAAAAAATTTGTATAAGGTTTTCAACTAAACAAAATTAGATAATGTAATTCTTGTATTAATTTTTGTACAAACATATTTTTTTTAAGTTACACTCTTGAAATAATATTTTCTAAAACATTTATTTAGTCAAAAATAAAAATTTTCATTCCATAATCAAACATGCTTCTTTTACCTCTAATATAGATGCAACAAATATAAGAAGAAAATTAAGAGTGTTTTTTACTGGTACTTCTACTTGAAGTGTTTTTTCTAAAATTATCCAAAAAACACTATAAGTATTTTTTAATATTATAATAAGTGATTTTTTATATTTTTAAAAGTATTTCCTAAAATTTGTTAAATACCTAATTAGTTTTCAAAAACACTCTTTAGGTTGAAAGTACTTTCTTAAATCATGACAAAACGGACTCTAAATTTTTAAATCGAATTCTCTCATTCACTAAATAATTGTCCTTTTCATAACTAAAACCCAACCAATTTAATTATTAATACATGATAAAATGTCTAGCATGGGAAGCCTAAATTCAAAGCTCTCTCATGACTCAGTAGTACTAATTTCCTTAGTTGCTAATTTAGAGTGCATTAGTATTTCTAATCTAGACTGTGTTTGACAGTGATTTTAGGAAGTGTTTCTAATATTTCTAACACTTGAAAATTTTTATCTTTTAATTATTAAAGATGTTAAAAACACTTCTTAAAATCATTACCAAATACGGAATAAATATTTTTAGTAAAACTGTTTTTTGTACTAATATTTTTAGAAAAATCTCTTATAAATGTTTCTTTATAATTCTTGGGCATGCATGTTGTAAAAACAAATCCTCCGGCACCTGTAAACTGTCCATTATAGAATTTGAGATGAGTTGAATATGGAGTTTCAGTTTATGAAGGGTTTGATAGGAAGAGGTTGTTCCATCCTTTTTCTTCTTTGATTTTGCCATCATCAAATCCTGAGAAAATCTATGCATGCGGTTTCTCTTATATATTAAGCTTAACCATTCATTCCTTTTCAAGCTTTTTTCATCTTGCTGACCCTAGAAAACTATGTGGATATATCTTAACAGTCGGGTATTTTCTTATGACATCTACGATGAAGATCCAACTTTCTCTCTCTCTCTCTCTCTCTCTCTCTCTCTCCCTCTCTCTCCCTCACACATACCTAATTTTTGTAAATATGCAGAAACTAGCGGGACTGTTACAGACAAAGAGTGGTATTTCTTTTGCAGAAGAGGGAGAAAATATAGGAATAGAGTAAGACCCAATAGAGTCACGGGGTCTGGATTTTGGAAAGCAACCGGCATAGACAAGCCAATATATTCTGTTGAAGAAGGACACAGCCGCGGTGACTGCATTGGGTTAAAGAAATCATTAGTATACTATTGTGGAAGTGCAGGAAAAGGCACCAAAACTGATTGGATGATGCATGAGTTCCGCCTCCCCGCAGACCAGAAAAATGCTACTCTCCCCACTGCCAAGGCTGCTGATCAAGAAGCTGTAAGAAAAAAACAGTTCCCAAGTATATATGTACCATTGAATTTACCATTTCCTCAAAATCTCTAGTACGTTGGTTAATTTTGTGTTATGCTTTGTGGGATTGTAGGAAGTATGGACACTTTGTCGAATTTTTAAGCGAAATGTGTCACATAGAAGGTACACGCCAGATTGGAGAGAAGTACCTGCTAAACGCAACCCAACGAATTCAAAACCTAAAACATGTGATATGAGTCCAGAAAATTGGGAACGCTACATTAGTTTTGGGGCTCCAGTTTCTCTTCATAAAGGGAAGAAGCCTGTTGGTAGTCACATTGATGAAGGGAACCCACTGCCCGCAGGCCAGGTGAGCTCGATTGTTCAAGGTTCACAACCAGAGTCATGTTCATCAGGCATTTTGAGTAACGATGCTAGGGAGTTCTTTGCACATGGAAATTGGGATGAGATCGTGTCAGTCATGGAGCTTTCCTTTGATCCATCATCTATAAATAATTTTAAAATAATGCATTAGTACTGAATTTTAGTTATATATGGTCTTCAACTGGGGGTGCAGTTTACTGTTTGATGTATGCATAAAACTAATTTCGTGGTTGAATATTGCTCTCTTTCTAGTAACTTACTGCTCATCATCTTTAGCAGAATTAGTGTGGTCGTATTGGGAAAATTAATTTATGGAAATCATGGTCACCACACAAGTTGATAGATTTTGTGGCTGCTGGTGTTTCAAGATTGGATTTGGGGGCTGATTTAATAATGTAAACCTACCAACACCTTGGCCCTGATCAGTGGCCGGCTTCACCATCAAGCTGTTAGAAACCTAAATAGCTCTAGGTTTAGTTATATAGTCAAAACACACACACAGAGACAGATAGATAACACACCCACCCACACACAGATAGATACACAAACAGATAGATGTACATGTAAACTGACATACGATGCTACAGTATTTTTCTTGGTATTTCTATATTTTCATTATTTACTATGTATCTTAATGGGATTAATCATAATGTCTTCTTAAATTTCTAAAAGTTTTGGTGTCTTGTATATTTTTCTTATCTTTCATTAGTCACACTCAATGATTAAACTATCAAAATAACCAAAATATCACTCCTTAGATTTTACATAAAAATCATAAATATCATGAAAATATCGGAAATATTGATGAAAATTTTGACAAAAAAAACTTGATAAGATTAAAATTAATCAAAATTTATATAAATATAATAAAAAATTTTAAGAAATAATAAAAATAATAATATACATATTAAGCTGTTTTACTAGAAAAAAATTGCATATATGTATATATATATATATATATAAAGATGATTTATGTAATTTTTTGTGTTTAAAAATGCTTATGACTGATTTATTAGTTTATATTTATATAAATTTTTTTAATTGTAAAATTATTCATTATAAAAATTATCACCATGTTTTTATATCATAAGATAATTAAAATTAATTGATTTATCTAAATTTTATTTTTATATTTCATTGGTTTTGGAAAAAGATTTAAATGGCATGATCAGCATATATTTAATATATGTGATTATAAATAATTAAGGGCAACTTGCCCTAGTGGCAAGCGTTATGTTTTGCACACCCAAGGTGGGCTCAAGCAGTGGCTTGTTTTTTTAATGTGGAAAGAGGAGGGGGAAAAAAAATTTGGCCACACTTGGGCTGGGGCAGGAACCAAACTTCTAAGAAAGACAATAGTGGTTCCATAATGGGAAAGAGACTGATGTAGCAATGATGCATGGAGATGGTGGGTCATGGTTGCCAATTATGGTTTTCCTATAGAGGCAGTAGTTACATTAATAAATTTACTAACTATTATTTATCAAAATTAATTTATAATTTGGTTTGATCTTGTATGTGAAATAACATTGAATCATAATATAATGTGATTACATTATTTAGTTATATTGACAAGTTTATTTCATTCATTGACTTTGTGTATTTTTATATGATTTATACTATTTTTATAAACTCAAGGTTGCTGCAGAATCAACTTGGATTACACAAATAGGTATGATTAAGTTAATTGAAGATAATGATGTAAAAATGAACTTGTATAGAAATTAAAAATATAATTATTTTGGAAACAAATTTTTATGTAGATATTGTATATCAAGAAAAAGGAAAATAAACATTTAAAAAATGAATAAAATGGAAATTCTAATCTCAGTACTTGGGCATGGCACTCAAGCGCCCTCAAGGGTCGTCCAAGAGTTCCCAAAGCATTGCACTCAAAACACCCTCAAGGGCCACTCAAGGGTTTCCAAAGCCTTGCAATCAAGCGCCCTTAAGGGCCACTCAAGCGCTCTCCAAAGCCTTGCACTTAAGCGCCCTTAAGGGCCGCTCAAGCGTAAGCTGCGCTCAAGCACCCTCAATGGCCACTTAAGCGTTTCCAGTACTCAAGCAACCTCACCAGGAGCTTAAGCATTCCCAGCACGCTGTGCTCAAGCGCCCCCAATTGCCACTTGAGCGTTTCCAACACTCAAGTAGGTACCAAGTGCTTGAGCACTCGGCATCCTAACCCCTAAAGGCTAAATCCATCCATTTCCTCCACGAACTCGACCATCCTTACCAAGTCCAAGTTACCTCTTATCTTTTGTTTTGTAGCTAACAAATATATAAAAACTAAGGTATAAAAAATGTGCCCCAAAGTAATTAACGGAGCTAAATTTCAAAAGCCATCTGAATGCATTTATGTGGGTACTGTACTAATGATGTAGCAATAAGTTTGACCTTGTAAATTAAGAAGAGTGGAGCAATATTGAAAGGACCTTACACTAGGTGTTGAAAAGAAAGATTAAGCAACATTTGATCTCCTTTTAAATTCTCAAATTTAAAATCATTTTTCAAATTAATTTTATTATTTGGAAAAAAAATTCTTTTTAAATTATCAATTTAGAATTATTTTCAAATTAATGTTATTTCTAATTTTCATGTAAATCCACTACTTTTTTTATTCTCAATCATTGAACCATACTTACCTATTTAATCCCAAGTTGATTCTATAGCAAGTTTGAATCTTCAAATGAATGTAAATTATAAAAAAATACACAAAGTCATAAATTAGGATGAACGGAATAAAATTTTCAACTTAATAAAAATAGTTTAATACACTAACGATGATTTATCATTGTACTTCAAAATTTAGATGATCTTATGTTATATTGCTTATTTCCCTTTCTAGATTCAAACGAAGGCACGGTTATTTATTGATGGTAGATTGTCCATTATAATCATTACTAGTAGATTTCTATCAAACATTAATTTCAAAACCTGCTTTGACGGTCAATGATTAATCATTATTGATAAACATCTAAGTATTTCCCAACCTCGATCTAAGTTTTCTTGATTCATATATATTTAAATTTCAACTTTCTTTCGCAAATGAAATTCAAAAAAAAAAAAAATCATTAAAAAAAACTACTAGAAAATAAGGGCTCGTTTTGCTATGTTTTATGTATAAGAGAAACAAGTGAATCATTCTAGACCATTTTTTACCCATAAATTTACAATATTAATTGGATCACTATTTAAGTCTCAAGTTATTTTAAAAATTTAGTAAACTCATGAATGAATCTAAGGCATTAAGTCTTACTTAATTTGAAGTTTATTTTCCTAATGAACATAATTTGTAAAAATATGATTATATACAAAGAAGAAACTAGTCCAATCATTCAAAATAAATTTTAGTGTATGACTTTTTAATGTCATTGAGTTTTATGACCTTTTAATACTAATTAAATCGGTTTTTGAGTTTCAAACTGTCTCTTAATTAAGTCCCTTGATTGATTCTACCATAGAGGCCTAATGGAATAATTACCTATTCTATCTTATTCGCTACCAATACCCATATTCAAATTAAACTGCTATCAGTTCTAAGCTTTAGTCATCTATTCTATTAATGTGTCTTTATTTTTAAAAACAGGTGAAAACAACTTCTCTTTATTCTCTAACAATTATTCTCTATTTTACTTTATTTTTAAAATTTTAAAATAAAGAACAACAATTAAATAGTGTTATGAATTTTTAAAATAGTTTTTTGTTTATATAAATAAAAAACTATTCTCTAATCACATAGCCAAATAAGCTCTGAAGAACAAAAATCAAGACTAATTACAAAAACATCTATCTTAATAATGTAAGAGCGAAGCTAGTAGTTGAAATAAAGTGGTGCATTGGGGCCCACTAGCCTTTCTTTTATATTAATCTATTAAAGTAGTTCCATTGATTATTCACATTGCAAACTGTCACTTCCATAAAATTAGTAGTATTTTATTAAAGGTAGTTCCACTAATTATTCACTTTCCAAACCGTCACTTTCTAAAATAGTTCATCTTCAATAACTTAGTGAACTTTTAGGTCGTCACAATGTCAATTGGGACAAAAATCACATTGTAAGTGTAATCTCGACCTTAAACTCTCTTCTCCCCCAACTTTCGTACTTTCCCTGTGAAGCAAATGGTCTTTTACAGCTTTTACGAGCATAGGAAAGTGAAAATGGACAAAGAGACAAACCAATGCAAAGAATTCACACTATAAAAAAATGGTACAATCTTCAACGTGTACTATCTCTCGAGACACTAGAATTCTCCTAGGCTTGCATGTTTTCTTTGTTTACCACTTATTGGACAGCCAACTGCTTTCCAAGATGCCACCACTTAGCCAAATGACATAGGACAGATGGAAGTTTATTGTCCCACATCAGTTGATTACCAACATTGGTTGGGCCTCATGTGAGACTACCTCTATCCTCCAATAGCTTAGACTTTTAGGAGTGTATATGGTTCCGCATCATTTAATATTAGACGAATGTTTGGGTTGGCTTACCTAGTAATTGTTGATGTGGATATCAACAACTAAACAGGGTGTTTGACATAGCATGAATGGAAGTCTAATGTTCCAAGTTGATTGATTATTGACATTGGTTGGACCTTATATGAAGCTACCTCTACCCCTCTTAGCTTTGGCTTTTGGGAGTGTATATGGTCCTACATCACCAAACCTTTAAGACAACATTTTGGACCTACAAAATCCCTCATAGTAGTTGGGAATGAGGCTTTTGGGCAGCTCCAAAGAAGAAGGGAAGTTGAGGGATTTTCAGCTACCATCCTCATGTAGTCTTTCTTATTCTCAAGCTAGCTCTCTTAGTAATTTAGTTGCAATATTATATTTGTGTAATTAGTTTTTCAAGACTTTAATATAGTTCCCTATTGTGTAGATATTGAGCACTTTGAACTCCAATTTAATGTTTATCTCAATTGTAAGTTTTGACCTTATTTTATTTGTTCTTTAACGTTTGTTACTAGAAGTTCTTCAAAGTTAGGGAAAGTGGTCCATGAGGTCCCTTCGAGAACAATTAATACACATCATGGGAGGAATTGATATGGTCTTCACCATGTAATTGAAGATTCCCTATTGGAAGGAAAACCCATTTTGCTCATTGGAATGGAAACTTAGAAGTTGATTTTCTAACCCTTTTTGAACTTTCATTGAACTTTAGGCTACTTTGTTTCCTAAAATTTGAGAGAAAACATGAGTAAAAAAAAAAAAAAGAAAGTAGAATGAAAGTAAAAAACTAGACTTAAAATCAATAAATTATGTTTAGGTGTTACTTCAAACTCATTTAACTCATTTTAACTTTTTTTATATTAAGTTCAAATAATTAAAAAATGTAAAAAAATAACTAATTTTAATCATATTTAATTTTTTATAATATTTTTAATGATAAAATTGAATATTAAAAAAATATTTTTCTTAATATTTTTTTTTCTTCCCTTAATCCTTGTTTAGAACCAAATATAACCTTAAGACTGACATTGGCATCACAAGGACAATAAGGCTTTTAAAATGGAAAGAAGGTTAAGGTTGCAAGGCAAAGCTACTTAGACAAAATTACTTCAAATACTCTACGTGGGTTTTCCCTATAAATGCTATTGGTTGTAGGCTTTGAGTTGTGCATTGGCTATGAAAGAAGGAACCTCATTAGACCCCCTATGCTTGGCATTTAAATTTATTCGGTTTTCACATAGCCATAAATCATTGTTTTCACTTTTTCTAACCAAAGATTTCCCAGGATTCTCTTAGTATCTCCTTATTAAACAACTCTCTTTCAACCATAATTTAAAAAGAAAGTCAGCACCACTTTTGGAACTAATTCACCACATACCTCTCAATGTCCCCTACCTGCCACTTTGGAACATTATACCTGAGAAAACCATACCTATCCTACCGGATTCTTTGCTTGCAAAGACTCCCTGTACTTGGGGAATGGACACAGTCAACATTCAGGGCTTCAGAATTCTTTTCATTTTAGGCTTTTAGAGTAACAAACCCACAGTATGCAAGTAAATGGGAAAAATAATTGGTGATTACAATATACAGAGAACAAAATAAATAAAAAAAATTTCAAATTTAATTATAAAGCGCACTCGGTATGTTAGGCTCAATATTAGAATCTAGAAAAGATCATAAGGAAAAATGAACTCAATAAAAGATTACATACAAACAAGTCAAAAATGACCCAAAAAAATAACAGGCATTAAAGTACCACTCTAAGATGTATGAATGCACGATAATTTTGGGAACAAAAACTGACAAACTAAAATTGCAAGTATAAAGACTGAAAGTCGTCTATTACTGTTTAGAAACAAATACACCTGAGGAAGATTTAGAAGCCACAACTGCTGCCGGCTAGTGTACGTTTGGGTTTGAACTAAAGCTTCAACAATCATCCATGATAGAGAATTTTGGATCCACCCTTCCTTTCTCAATTAACCATCCTCTTAATCCATACATTAGTTTTTTACTTTGCATGTTTTAGTAATGCATTTTAAGGTTTTGAAGTGAGGTTGGTTCCATCTTCACTCTCCATTATGAGAAATTGCTCTTATATAGGCAACACCTATTTCAGCAAGGAAAGATCAATGATATCTTTTAGGCCTTCAGAAATAAAAAGGACAGAACAATTTTTAGGAATATAAAATAAATTGATAAAACCATACTCTTCCACGATCTTCAACATAAAAATCAGCATCTTTCCCTTCTCTCATTAACTTTGGGATATAAATGAACTTCATTTATATGAGCAACCTATCGAATAAATATATCTTATTAGACTATGAGCCATGTCTTTTTTTAAATTCTTATATTAAAAGAATGGTATAAAAAGAACCATAAGAACGTCTATCATGAAGCCAATAGTAAGCATAAATCAAAGGTATAGAAAGGTTACCCTCCATATATTGTGAAAACGATCAATCCTACCCATTTTCATATCAAACACTGAAGTGGTTTATTTTTCTTATAAAAAAAAGAAACAATTTATCATTTGAAATTCACCACAAAAAAAAAAAAAATATGAAAAAAGCTAGGCTTCAATAGTATTTCTCAATAGTTGAAACCTTCAAACTAGTGATTTATAGGTTCAACTAATATCATCAAAGCATGCCAATAAAAGGATAACTATGCTTATAAATGTTTAGTTAAATCTAGAATCAAAATTATAATTCAAACATTTATAGGAAAACTATCTAATTAATTATATTAAAAGTCTTGAGTAGCCTATCTTTTAGGCCTTTAGAGATAAAAAGAACAGAACAAGCTTTAGAAAAGATAAAATACATTGATAAAATCATACTCTTCAGTGACCTTCAACATAAAAATCAACATCTTTCCCTTCTCATTCACTTTGGGATATGAATGAATTTCATTTATATAAACAACCCAGTCGAATAAATATATCTTATTAAACTATAAGTCATGTCTTTTTTAAAATTCTTATATTAAAAGAATGATATAAAAAGAATCATAAGAACAATGTCTATCATGAAGCCAATAGTAAGCATCAATCAAAAGTATAGAAAGGTTGTCATCCATATATTGTGAAAACAATCAACCCTACCCACTTTCATATCAAACACTGAACTGGTTTCTCTCTCTAATAAAAAAAGAAATGAATTTATCATTTGAAATTTACCACCAAAAAAAATGATAAAAGCTAAGCTTCAATAGTATTTCTCATTAGTTGAAACCTTCAAACTAATGATTTATAGGTTCAACTAATATCATTAGAGCATGCCAAGAAAGGATAACTATGCCTATAAATGTCTAGTTAAATCTAGAATCAAAATTCTAATTTGAACCTTTATGGGAAAACTGTCAAATTAATTACATTCAAAGTCTTGAGTAGCATATCTTTTAGGCCTTTAGAAATAAAAGGAATAGAACAATCTCCAAGAAAAATAAAATAAATTGATAGAACCATACTCCTCAGCAATCTTCAACATAAAAATCAATATCTCTCCCTTCTCCCATAACTTTGAGATATAAATGAACTTCATTTATATAAGCAACCTGTCGAATAAATATATTTTATTAGAAAATGAGTCATGTCTTTTTTAAAATTCTTATATTAAAAGAATGGTATAAAAAGAACCATAAGAGCAATGTCTATCATGAAGTCAATAGTAAGCATCAATCAAAAGTATAGAAAGGTTACCATGCATATATTGTGAAAATGATCAACCCTACCCACTCCCATATCAAACATAGAAATGGTTTATTTTTCCTATAGAAAAAAAAAAAAGAATTTATCATTTGAAACTCACCACAAAAAAAAAAAAAAAAAAAAAAGTTAATTAATTAATTAAAAGTAAAAAAATAATAAAAAATGAAAATACCTAGGCTTCAATAGTATTTCTCAATAGTTGAAACATACAAACTAATAATTTATGGGTTCAACTAATATCATTAGAGCATACAAAGAAAAGGATAACTATGCTTATAAATGTTTAGTTAAATCTAGAATCAAAATTCTAATTCGAACATTTATAGTAAAACTATCATATTACTTATATTGAAAGTCTTGAGTAGCATCATAAGAAATTTTATGTATAAGAAATACTAAAATACTAGACTCGTGAACTCCAATTAAGTAATTCCTAGTGCTCATGCACTTTGATGATATTTTGTATATAAGAACCATTGTATTAAAACTCTAAGAAATTCATAGAAGTTCTTAGCAAATTGGTTGCAAATTAATGGATGACAATAAATACAAATTATGCTCAATGTACAAAAATAATAATAATAAAGATATCAAAAGATAGGGAGTATGATATACTTATGCCCATGCACCCACCATTTACAACTTGTCATTATGAGCCTCTAGGACAGAAGTGAGACTTTGTCAATCTTCATTATTATAGCTTTTTTTTGCATTAGCTGGGATGTGACCACATTGACAAATATATACTTAATTAATCTAATCTGTTGCCCAGACATGTTGAAACAATTTTTTAGTAATTTGACATACAAGTATCTATTTATGGTTATAAACAAATTTCTTCACATAATTAGCAAATGATTTTTTTCTTTCAATATAAAAATGAGAAATGTGACCAAAGACAAATGACTACTTTTTGTTTGAGTCACAAAATGATGTGTAGTGTCAAATTGTAAAAATTTCAAGTGTGGTAATTGAAAATATATTGAATATCTTCTGTGAAAGACTCTAATTTTAGAATAAGATGAATATTCATTTTATCTTATGCAGAAAAACATAAATATCAAGACGCTAGAAAGATGTTAAGCCTCTAAGCCATAATGTTGGAAATTTTCATAGAGTATGACATGCTCCTATACTGATGGATATATTGGATCCTTGATGCTTTCAATATGCGCAAAGAGAGATACCCTTTTGTGTAGATTGTTTAGATGTAGATGTAGTGGCATGGATATCAACTCGGGGAAATGATATCAGCAATAAGTGTTGTTGTAATTGTCACTTGCTTTGAGAGTGGTAGTCCTCCTTGACATATCTTGAAGTTTGTCAAATCTTCAAGAATGGGCGAAATCATACTATCAACCACCTTCAATTGAAAGAAAGAAGAAAAAGAATACTTGTTACTAATATTTTTTGTGCACTCTAGACCACTCAATTGCTAAGCTTGAGAAGCTTGAAAGGAGTATTGTCCAAAATGCTATACCAATTCAATAGAACATGAAAATCAACGATCAATGTTGCAAAAAAGTATACTTTTTTTTAACAAACTAGTTGAGAAGTGATACACAATAAAGAAGATCAAAGTTAGAAAAAGAGTAAAAATTATAAATTTGAACAATGAAGTTTATAGTAGATAGTAACAAAAAATAAGAGAGCATAAATCACTAATGCAATTGAGCTAAACTTTTCAATGGCCGTCACCCATCCATAGCTTGTCAACATTTGCCTCTGGAGTACTGAACAACGCTCAACCAAGACTAAGCATTATGTCTTTAGTATTGGCATTGATACTAAATTAATTTTCAAAAAAAAATAATAATAATTGATTAATCCAAGTACTTTTATAATCAATATTTAATTATTTCAAATAAGATATTATGGAGCATTAACAATTGATTTCTTTTACCAAAAAGCCCAGAAAACTATCTTCAGTCCCAAGCGTATCCACTAATGTATGCATGTCTAACCTACATGACATGGCTAATCTTTATTAGAACAAGAAAACAATCTTAACATGATGACTATAAAAACAACAAAGCATAAAGCCAACAAAAATGGTAAATATGATTGGCATTGCAAACCTGAAATATTTGACAGAAGGTAAATCTGAATTAAAGAGAGCACGAGTCTTTATGCATTAGTCTTCCCTTACCTATCAATATAAAAAGAGCATGAAGTAAACAAAAAGGTCAACTTTAGAAAATTATGATAACTAATTTAGAATACATTAGTGAGATAGGATGTCAAACCATTTTAAAATGAACACTTTTTTCGACTTGCAGATTAAATGCACAACTCAACCAACTTCCTGAAAATAGGAAGATAATTAAGAAATTAATATTTAAAATGCACTCAAAAATGATGAATTTAGGCTTTAGTAGTAGTTCTTAAGAATTGAAACCTATAAACAAACACCATTTATACTTGAGTTTTCTTTGGAGAGAGGTACCTATTGTAAAAAGAGAAAGAAATCATTACCATCTCATGTTCTAGAAGAGAACATGAACAAAGAAGAATATATTTATATATCTTGATTTATAAACATATAAAATCCTCAGATACAAGACACTTGAAGAAAAACGCACTTGTGAATAGTGACTTGAAATATGTGCCATGCCCTTAAAGCTTTATTGTTCTACTACCTATAAGAATCAAAAGATGAAAAGTAAAATAGTGTAACAATCGATTGTCAAATAATAAAACATAAAGAGACAAAATGAGGAAGAGATTGGAATTGTAAACTTGAAT